>OZ029917.1:19716487-20426487 GCA_964023275.1 Norana najaformis
TTAGGGTTAGGGTTAGGGTTAGGGTTAGGGTTAGGGTTAGGGTTAGGGTTAGGGTTAGGGTTAGGGTTAGGGTTAGGGTTAGGGTTAGGGTTAGGGTTAGGGTTAGGGTTAGGGTTAGGGTTAGGGTTAGGGTTAGGGTTAGGGTTTAGGGTTAGGGTTAGGGTTAGGGTTAGGGTTAGGGTTAGGGTTAGGGTTAGGGTTAGGGTTAGGGTTAGGATTGGGGAAAGGGCCAGGTCCAAGGCCAGGGCCAGGGATTGGGCCAGGTTTAGGGGCAGGGCCAGTGTTTGGGTTAGGGTTTGGGCCAGGGTTTGTACCAGGGTTTGGGATAGGGTTAGGGCAAGGGTTTGGGCCAGGGTTAGGGCCATGGCCAGGGCCAGGGTTAGGGTTAGGGTTTGGGCCAGGGTTAAGGGCAGGGCCAGGTTTGGGCCAGGGTTTGGGCAAGGGTTAGGGCCAGGGTTTGGGCCAAAGTTAGGGCCAGGGCCAGGGCTAGGGTGAGGGTTAGCTTAGGGTTAGGGTTAGTGTTAGGCCAGGGCCAGAGCCAGGGCCAGAGCCAGGGCCAGGGTTAGGGTTGTGGCCAGGGCCAGGGCCAAGACCAGGGTCAGGGTTTGGGCCAGGGTTTGGGCCAGGATTAGGGCCACGATTAAGGCCAGGGCCGGGGTCAAGGCAAGGGACGGGGACGGGGCAGGGCCAGGGCCAGGGCCAGGGCCAGGGCCCGGGTAATGGCCCCGACCTGGCCCTGACCCTGGCCCTGGCCCTGGCCCCTGCCCCTGCCCTTCCACTGCCCCTGCCCCTGCCCTGGCCCTGGCCCCGGCCTCGGCCCCTGCCCCGGCCCCTGCCCCTGCCCCTGCCCCTGCCCCTGCCCCTGCCTCTGCCCCTGCCCCTGCTACCCCTGCCCCTACCCCTGCCCCGGCCCCGGCCCCGGCCCCGGCCCCGGCCCCGGCCCCGGCCCCGGCCCCGGCCTAGGTCCTGCCATAACCCTGGCCCTCGCCCTGGCACTTTCCCTGGCCCTGGCTCTGGCACTGGCACTGGCCCCGGCCCTAGCCCTAACCCTAACCCTGGCTTTGGCCCTGGCCCTGGCCCTGGCAATGGCTTTTATCCCTCACACGGGCCTGGCCGTGGCCCTGGCCCTGGCTTTGGCCCTGGCCCTGGCCCTGGCCTTGGCCCTGGCCCTGGCCCTGGCTCTGGCCTTGGCCCTGACCCAAACCCTCGCCCAAACCCTCGCCCAAACCCTGGCCCTAACCCTGGCCAAACCCTGTTCCAGACCATGGCCCTGCCCCTAACCCTGGCCCAAACCCTGGCCCTGGCTTTGGCCCTGGACCTGGCCCCAACCCTAACCCTAACCCTAACCCTAACCCTAACCCTAAACCCTAACCCTAACCCTACCCTAACCCTAACCCTAACCCTAACCCTAACCTTAACCTTAACCTTAACCCTAACCCTAACCCTAACCCTAACCCTAAAACGGGCCTGGCCGTTGCCCTGGCCCTGGCTTTGGCCCTGGCCTTGGCCCTGGCCCTGGCCCCAACCCTAACCCTAACCCTAACCCTAACCCTAACCCTAACCCTAAACCCTAACCCAAACCCTACCCTAACCCTAACCCTAACCCTAACCCTAAACTTAACCTTAACCCTAACCCTAACCCTAACCCTAACCCTAACCCTGGCCCTGGCAATGGCTTTTATCTTTGGCACGGGCCTGGCCGTGGCCCTGGCCCTGGCTTTGGCCCTGGCCCTGGCCTGGCCTTGGCCCTGGCCCTGGCCCTGGCTCTGGCCTTGGCCCTGACCCAAACCCTCGCCCAAACCCTCGCCCAAACCCTGGCCCTAACCCTGGCCAAACCCTGTTCCAGACCATGGCCCTGCCCCTAACCCTGGCCCAAACCCTGGCCCTGGCTTTGGCCCTGGACCTGGCCCCAACCCTAACCCTAACCCTAACCCTAACCCTAAACCCTAACCCTAACCCTACCCTAACCCTAACCCTAACCCTAACCCTAACCCTAACCCTAACCCTAACCTTAACCCTAACCCTAACCCTAACCCTAACCCTAACCCTAACCCTGGCCCTGGCAATGGCTTTTATCCCTGGCACGGGCCTGGCCGTGGCCCTGGCCCTGGCTTTGGCCCTGGCCCTGGCCCTGGCCTTGGCCCTGGACCTGGCTCTGGCCTTGGCCCTGGCCCAAACCCTCGCCCAAACCCTCGCCCAAACCCTGGCCCTAACCCTGGCCAAACCCTGTTCCAGACCATGGCCCTGCCCCTAACCCTGGCCCAAACCCTGGCCCTGGCTTTGGCCCTGGACCTGGCCCCAACCCTAACCCTAACCCTAACCCTAACCCTAACCCTAACCCTTAGGGTTAGGGTTAGGGTTAGGGTTAGGGTTAGGGTTAGGGTTAGGGTTAGGGTTAGGGTTAGGGTTAGGGTTAGGGTTAGGGTTAAGGGTTAGGTTAGGGTTAGGGTTAGGGTTAGGGTTAGGGTTAGGGTTAGGGTTAGGGTTAGGGTTAGGGTTAGGGTTAGGGTTAGGGTTAGGGTTAGGGTTAGGGTTAGGGTTAGGGTTAGGGTTAGGGTTAGGGTTAGGGTTAGGGTTAGGGTTAGGGTTAGGGTTAGGGTTAGGGTTAGGGTTAGGGTTAGGGTTAGGGTTAGGGTTAGGGTTAGGGTTAGGGTTAGGGTTAGGGTTAGGGTTAGGGTTAGGGTTAGGGTTAGGGTTAGGGTTAGGGTTAGGGTTAGGGTTAGGGTTAGGGTTAGGGTTAGGGTTAGGGTTGGGGAAGGGTTAGGGTTAAGGCCAGGGTTAGGGTTAGGGTTAGGGTTAGGGTTAGGGCCAGGGTTTGGGTTAGGGTTTGGGCCAGGGTTTGTACCAGGGTTAGGGTTAGGGTTAGGGCCAGGGTTTGGGCCAGGGTTAGGGCCATGGCCAGGGCCAGGGTTAGGGTTAGGGTTTGGGCCAGGGTTAAGGGCAGGGCCAGGGTTTGGGCCAGGGTTTGGGCAAGGGTTAGGGCCAGGGTTTGGGCCAAAGTTAGGGCCAGAGCCAGGGCTAGGGTGAGGGTTAGCCTAGGGTTAGGGTTAGTGTTAGGCCAGGGCCAGAGCCAGGGCCAAAGCCAGGGCCAGGGCCAGGGTTAGGGTTGTGGCCAGGGCCAGGGCCAAGACCAGGGTCAGGGTTTGGGCCAGGGTTTGGGCCAGGATTAGGGCCACGATTAAGGCCAGGGCTAGGGTTAGGGGTTAGGGTTAGGGTTAGGGTTAGGGTTAGGGTTAGGGTTAGGGTTAGGGTTAGGGTTAGGGTTAGGGTTAGGGTTAGGGTTAGGGTTAGGGTTAGGGTTAGGGTTAGGGTTAGGGTTAGGGTTAGGGTTAGGGTTAGGGTTAGGGTTAGGGTTAGGGTTAGGGTTAGGGTTAGGGTTAGGGTTAGGGTTAGGGTTAGGGTTAGATTTAGGGTTAGATTTAGGGTTAGGGTTAGGGTTAGGGTTAGGGTTAGGGTTAGGGTTAGGGTTAGGGTTAGGGTTAGGGTTAGGGTTAGGGTTAGGGTTAGGGTTAGGGTTAAGGGTTAGGTTAGGGTTAGGGTTAGGGTTAGGGTTAGGGTTAGGGTTAGGGTTAGGGTTAGGGTTAAGGGTTAGGGTTAGGGTTAGGGTTAGGGTTAGGGTTAGGGTTAGGGTTAGGGTTAGGGTTAGGGTTAGGGTTAGGGTTAAGGGTTAGGGTTAGGGTTAGGGTTAGGGTTAGGGTTAGGGTTAGGGTTAGGGTTAGGGTTAGGGTTAGGGTTAGGGTTAGGGTTAGGGTTAGGGTTAGGGTTAGGGTTAGGGTTAGGGTTAGGGTTAGGGTTAGGGTTAGGGTTAGGGTTAGGATTGGGGAAAGGGCCAGGTCCAAGGCCAGGGCCAGGGATTGGGCCAGGTTTAGGGGCAGGGCCAGGGTTTGGGTTAGGGTTTGGGCCAGGGTTTGTACCAGGGTTTGGGCCAGGGTTAGGGCCAGGGTTTGGGCCAGGGTTAGGGCCATGGCCAGGGCCAGGGTTAGGGTTAGGGTTTGGGCCAGGGTTAAGGGCAGGGCCAGGTTTGGGCCAGGGTTTGGTCAAGGGTTAGGGCCAGGGTTTGGGCCAAAGTTAGGGCCAGGGCCAGGGCTAGGGTGAGGGTTAGCTTAGGGTTAGGGTTAGTGTTAGGCCAGGGCCAGAGCCAGGGCCAGAGCCAGGGCCAGAGTTAGGGTTGTGGCCAGGGCCAGGGCCAAGACCAGGGTCAGGGTTTGGGCCAGGGTTTGGGCCAGGATTAGGGCCACGATTAAGGCCAGGGCCGGGGTCAAGGCAAGGGACGGGGACGGGGCAGGGCCAGGGCCAGGGCCAGGGCCAGGGCCCGGGTAATGGCCCCGACCTGGCCCTGACCCTGGCCCTGGCCCTGGCCCCTGCCCCTGCCCTTCCACTGCCCCTGCCCCTGCCCTGGCCCTGGCCCCGGCCTCGGCCCCTGCCCCGGCCCCTGCCCCTGCCCCGGCCCCGGCCCCGGCCCCGGCCCCGGCCTAGGTCCTGCCATAACCCTGGCCCTCGCCCTGGCACTTTCCCTGGCCCTGGCTCTGGCACTGGCACTGGCCCCGGCCCTAGCCCTAACCCTAACCCTGGCTTTGGCCCTGGCCCTGGCTTTGGCAATGGCTTTTATCCCTCACACGGGCCTGGCCGTGGCCCTGGCCCTGGCTTTGGCCCTGGCCCTGGCCCTGGCCTTGGCCCTGGCCCTGGCCCTGGCTCTGGCCTTGGCCCTGACCCAAACCCTCGCCCAAACCCTCGCCCAAACCCTGGCCCTAACCCTGGCCAAACCCTGTTCCAGACCATGGCCCTGCCCCTAACCCTGGCCCAAACCCTGGCCCTGGCTTTGGCCCTGGACCTGGCCCCAACCCTAACCCTAACCCTAACCCTAACCCTAAACCCTAACCCTAACCCTACCCTAACCCTAACCCTAACCCTAACCCTAACCCTAACCTTAACCTTAACCCTAACCCTAACCCTAACCCTAACCCTAAAACTGGCCCTGGCAATGGCTTTTATCCCTGGCACGGGCCTGGCCGTGGCCCTGGCCCTGGCTTTGGCCCTGGCCCTGGCCTTGGCCCTGGCCCTGGCCCTGGCTCTGGCCTTGGCCCTGACCCAAACCCTCGCCCAAACCCTCGCCCAAACCCTGGCCCTAACCCTGGCCAAACCCTGTTCCAGACCATGGCCCTGCCCCTAACCCTGGTCCAAACCCTGGCCCTGGCTTTGGCCCTGGACCTGGCCCCAACCCTAACCCTAACCCTAACCCTAACCCTAAACCCTAACCCTAACCCTACCCTAACCTTAACCCTAACCCTAACCCTAACCCTAACCTTAACCTTAACCCTAACCCTAACCCTAACCCTAACCCTAACCCTGGCCCTGGCAATGGCTTTTATCCCTGGCACGGGCCTGGCCGTGGCCCTGGCCCTGGCTTTGGCCCTGGCCCTGGCCCTGGCCTTGGCCCTGGACCTGGCTCTGGCCTTGGCCCTGGCCCAAACCCTCGCCCAAACCCTCGCCCAAACCCTGGCCCTAACCCTGGCCAAACCCTGTTCCAGACCATGGCCCTGCCCCTAACCCTGGCCCAAACCCTGGCCCTGGCTTTGGCCCTGGACCTGGCCCCAACCCTAACCCTAACCCTAACCCTAACCCTAACCCTAACCCTAACCCTTAGGGTTAGGGTTAGGGTTAGGGTTAGGGTTAGGGTTAGGGTTAGGGTTAAGGGTTAGGTTAGGGTTAGGGTTAGGGTTAGGGTTAGGGTTAAGGGTTAGGTTAGGGTTGGGGTTAGGGTAAGGGTTAGGGTTAGGGTTAGGGTTAGGGTTAGGGTTAGGGTTAGGGTTAGGGTTAGGGTTAGGGTTAGGGTTAGGGTTAGGGTTAGGGTTAGGGTTAGGGTTAGGGTTAGGGTTAGGGTTAGGGTTAGGGTTAGGGTTAGGGTTAGGGTTAGGGTTAGGGTTAGGGTTAGGGTTAGGGTTAGGGTTAGGGTTAGGGTTAGGGTTAGGGTTAGGGTTAGGATTGGGGAAAAGGCCAGGTCCAAGGCCAGGGCCAGGGTTTGGGCCAGGTTTAGGGGCAGGGCCAGGGTTTGGGTTAGGGTTTGGGCCAGGGTTTGTACCAGGGTTAGGGTTAGGGTTAGGGCCAGGGTTTGGGCCAGGGTTAGGGCCATGGCCAGGGCCAGGGTTAGGGTTAGGGTTTGGGCCAGGGTTAAGGGCAGGGCCAGGGTTTGGGCCAGGGTTTGGGCAAGGGTTAGGGCCAGGGTTTGGGCCAAAGTTAGGGCCAGAGCCAGGGCTAGGGTGAGGGTTAGCTTAGGGTTAGGGTTAGTGTTAGGCCAGGGCCAGAGCCAGGGCCAAAGCCAGGGCCAGGGCCAGGGTTAGGGTTGTGGCCAGGGCCAGGGAAAAAGACCAGGGTCAGGGTTTGGGCCAGGGTTTGGGCCAGGATTAGGGCCACGATTAAGGCCAGGGCCGGGGTCAAGGCAAGGGACGGGGACGGGGACTGGGCAGGGCCAGGATTAGGGTTAGGGTTAGGGTTAGGGTTAGGGTTAGGGTTAGGGTTAAGGGTTAGGGTTAGGGTTAGGGTTAGGGTTAGGGTTTAGGGTTAGGGTTAGGGTTAGGGTTAGGGTTAGGGTTAGGGTTAGGGTTAGGGTTAGGGTTAGGGTTAGGGTTAGGGTTAGGGTTAGGGTTAGGGTTAGGGTTAGGGTTAGGGTTAGGGTTAGGGTTAGGGTTAGGGTTAGGATTGGGGAAAGGGCCAGGTCCAAGGCCAGGGCCAGGGATTGGGCCAGGTTTAGGGGCAGGGCCAGGGTTTGGGTTAGGGTTTGGGCCAGGGTTTGTACCAGGGTTTGGGCCAGGGTTAGGGCCAGGGTTTGGGCCAGGGTTAGGGCCATGGCCAGGGCCAGGGTTAGGGTTAGGGTTTGGGCCAGGGTTAAGGGCAGGGCCAGGTTTGGGCCAGGGTTTGGTCAAGGGTTAGGGCCAGGGTTTGGGCCAAAGTTAGGGCCAGGGCCAGGGCTAGGGTGAGGGTTAGCTTAGGGTTAGGGTTAGTGTTAGGCCAGGGCCAGAGCCAGGGCCAGAGCCAGGGCCAGAGTTAGGGTTGTGGCCAGGGCCAGGGCCAAGACCAGGGTCAGGGTTTGGGCCAGGGTTTGGGCCAGGATTAGGGCCACGATTAAGGCCAGGGCCGGGGTCAAGGCAAGGGACGGGGACGGGGCAGGGCCAGGGCCAGGGCCAGGGCCAGGGCCAGGGCCCGGGTAATGGCCCCGACCTGGCCCTGACCCTGGCCCTGGCCCTGGCCCCTGCCCCTGCCCTTCCACTGCCCCTGCCCCTGCCCTGGCCCTGGCCCCGGCCTCGGCCCCTGCCCCGGCCCCTGCCCCTGCCCCGGCCCCGGCCCCGGCCCCGGCCCCGGCCTAGGTCCTGCCATAACCCTGGCCCTCGCCCTGGCACTTTCCCTGGCCCTGGCTCTGGCACTGGCACTGGCCCCGGCCCTAGCCCTAACCCTAACCCTGGCTTTGGCCCTGGCCCTGGCTTTGGCAATGGCTTTTATCCCTCACACGGGCCTGGCCGTGGCCCTGGCCCTGGCTTTGGCCCTGGCCCTGGCCCTGGCCTTGGCCCTGGCCCTGGCCCTGGCTCTGGCCTTGGCCCTGACCCAAACCCTCGCCCAAACCCTCGCCCAAACCCTGGCCCTAACCCTGGCCAAACCCTGTTCCAGACCATGGCCCTGCCCCTAACCCTGGCCCAAACCCTGGCCCTGGCTTTGGCCCTGGACCTGGCCCCAACCCTAACCCTAACCCTAACCCTAACCCTAAACCCTAACCCTAACCCTACCCTAACCCTAACCCTAACCCTAACCCTAACCCTAACCTTAACCTTAACCCTAACCCTAACCCTAACCCTAACCCTAAAACTGGCCCTGGCAATGGCTTTTATCCCTGGCACGGGCCTGGCCGTGGCCCTGGCCCTGGCTTTGGCCCTGGCCCTGGCCTTGGCCCTGGCCCTGGCCCTGGCTCTGGCCTTGGCCCTGACCCAAACCCTCGCCCAAACCCTCGCCCAAACCCTGGCCCTAACCCTGGCCAAACCCTGTTCCAGACCATGGCCCTGCCCCTAACCCTGGTCCAAACCCTGGCCCTGGCTTTGGCCCTGGACCTGGCCCCAACCCTAACCCTAACCCTAACCCTAACCCTAAACCCTAACCCTAACCCTACCCTAACCTTAACCCTAACCCTAACCCTAACCCTAACCTTAACCTTAACCCTAACCCTAACCCTAACCCTAACCCTAACCCTGGCCCTGGCAATGGCTTTTATCCCTGGCACGGGCCTGGCCGTGGCCCTGGCCCTGGCTTTGGCCCTGGCCCTGGCCCTGGCCTTGGCCCTGGACCTGGCTCTGGCCTTGGCCCTGGCCCAAACCCTCGCCCAAACCCTCGCCCAAACCCTGGCCCTAACCCTGGCCAAACCCTGTTCCAGACCATGGCCCTGCCCCTAACCCTGGCCCAAACCCTGGCCCTGGCTTTGGCCCTGGACCTGGCCCCAACCCTAACCCTAACCCTAACCCTAACCCTAACCCTAACCCTTAGGGTTAGGGTTAGGGTTAGGGTTAGGGTTAGGGTTAGGGTTAGGGTTAGGGTTAGGGTTAAGGGTTAGGTTAGGGTTAGGGTTAGGGTTAGGGTTAGGGTTAAGGGTTAGGTTAGGGTTGGGGTTAGGGTAAGGGTTAGGGTTAGGGTTAGGGTTAGGGTTAGGGTTAGGGTTAGGGTTAGGGTTAGGGTTAGGGTTAGGGTTAGGGTTAGGGTTAGGGTTAGGGTTAGGGTTAGGGTTAGGGTTAGGGTTAGGGTTAGGGTTAGGGTTAGGGTTAGGGTTAGGGTTAGGGTTAGGGTTAGGGTTAGGGTTAGGGTTAGGGTTAGGGTTAGGGTTAGGGTTAGGATTGGGGAAAAGGCCAGGTCCAAGGCCAGGGCCAGGGTTTGGGCCAGGTTTAGGGGCAGGGCCAGGGTTTGGGTTAGGGTTTGGGCCAGGGTTTGTACCAGGGTTAGGGTTAGGGTTAGGGCCAGGGTTTGGGCCAGGGTTAGGGCCATGGCCAGGGCCAGGGTTAGGGTTAGGGTTTGGGCCAGGGTTAAGGGCAGGGCCAGGGTTTGGGCCAGGGTTTGGGCAAGGGTTAGGGCCAGGGTTTGGGCCAAAGTTAGGGCCAGAGCCAGGGCTAGGGTGAGGGTTAGCTTAGGGTTAGGGTTAGTGTTAGGCCAGGGCCAGAGCCAGGGCCAAAGCCAGGGCCAGGGCCAGGGTTAGGGTTGTGGCCAGGGCCAGGGAAAAAGACCAGGGTCAGGGTTTGGGCCAGGGTTTGGGCCAGGATTAGGGCCACGATTAAGGCCAGGGCCGGGGTCAAGGCAAGGGACGGGGACGGGGACTGGGCAGGGCCAGGATTAGGGTTAGGGTTAGGGTTAGGGTTAGGGTTAGGGTTAGGGTTAAGGGTTAGGGTTAGGGTTAGGGTTAGGGTTAGGGTTTAGGGTTAGGGTTAGGGTTAGGGTTAGGGTTAGGGTTAGGGTTAGGGTTAGGGTTAGGGTTAGGGTTAGGGTTAGGGTTAGGGTTAGGGTTAGGGTTAGGGTTAGGGTTAGGGTTAGGGTTAGGGTTAGGGTTAGGGTTAGGGTTAGGATTGGGGAAAGGGCCAGGTCCAAGGCCAGGGCCAGGGATTGGGCCAGGTTTAGGGGCAGGGCCAGGGTTTGGGTTAGGGTTTGGGCCAGGGTTTGTACCAGGGTTTGGGCCAGGGTTAGGGCCAGGGTTTGGGCCAGGGTTAGGGCCATGGCCAGGGCCAGGGTTAGGGTTAGGGTTTGGGCCAGGGTTAAGGGCAGGGCCAGGTTTGGGCCAGGGTTTGGTCAAGGGTTAGGGCCAGGGTTTGGGCCAAAGTTAGGGCCAGGGCCAGGGCTAGGGTGAGGGTTAGCTTAGGGTTAGGGTTAGTGTTAGGCCAGGGCCAGAGCCAGGGCCAGAGCCAGGGCCAGAGTTAGGGTTGTGGCCAGGGCCAGGGCCAAGACCAGGGTCAGGGTTTGGGCCAGGGTTTGGGCCAGGATTAGGGCCACGATTAAGGCCAGGGCCGGGGTCAAGGCAAGGGACGGGGACGGGGCAGGGCCAGGGCCAGGGCCAGGGCCAGGGCCAGGGCCCGGGTAATGGCCCCGACCTGGCCCTGACCCTGGCCCTGGCCCTGGCCCCTGCCCCTGCCCTTCCACTGCCCCTGCCCCTGCCCTGGCCCTGGCCCCGGCCTCGGCCCCTGCCCCGGCCCCTGCCCCTGCCCCGGCCCCGGCCCCGGCCCCGGCCCCGGCCTAGGTCCTGCCATAACCCTGGCCCTCGCCCTGGCACTTTCCCTGGCCCTGGCTCTGGCACTGGCACTGGCCCCGGCCCTAGCCCTAACCCTAACCCTGGCTTTGGCCCTGGCCCTGGCTTTGGCAATGGCTTTTATCCCTCACACGGGCCTGGCCGTGGCCCTGGCCCTGGCTTTGGCCCTGGCCCTGGCCCTGGCCTTGGCCCTGGCCCTGGCCCTGGCTCTGGCCTTGGCCCTGACCCAAACCCTCGCCCAAACCCTCGCCCAAACCCTGGCCCTAACCCTGGCCAAACCCTGTTCCAGACCATGGCCCTGCCCCTAACCCTGGCCCAAACCCTGGCCCTGGCTTTGGCCCTGGACCTGGCCCCAACCCTAACCCTAACCCTAACCCTAACCCTAAACCCTAACCCTAACCCTACCCTAACCCTAACCCTAACCCTAACCCTAACCCTAACCTTAACCTTAACCCTAACCCTAACCCTAACCCTAACCCTAAAACTGGCCCTGGCAATGGCTTTTATCCCTGGCACGGGCCTGGCCGTGGCCCTGGCCCTGGCTTTGGCCCTGGCCCTGGCCTTGGCCCTGGCCCTGGCCCTGGCTCTGGCCTTGGCCCTGACCCAAACCCTCGCCCAAACCCTCGCCCAAACCCTGGCCCTAACCCTGGCCAAACCCTGTTCCAGACCATGGCCCTGCCCCTAACCCTGGTCCAAACCCTGGCCCTGGCTTTGGCCCTGGACCTGGCCCCAACCCTAACCCTAACCCTAACCCTAACCCTAAACCCTAACCCTAACCCTACCCTAACCTTAACCCTAACCCTAACCCTAACCCTAACCTTAACCTTAACCCTAACCCTAACCCTAACCCTAACCCTAACCCTGGCCCTGGCAATGGCTTTTATCCCTGGCACGGGCCTGGCCGTGGCCCTGGCCCTGGCTTTGGCCCTGGCCCTGGCCCTGGCCTTGGCCCTGGACCTGGCTCTGGCCTTGGCCCTGGCCCAAACCCTCGCCCAAACCCTCGCCCAAACCCTGGCCCTAACCCTGGCCAAACCCTGTTCCAGACCATGGCCCTGCCCCTAACCCTGGCCCAAACCCTGGCCCTGGCTTTGGCCCTGGACCTGGCCCCAACCCTAACCCTAACCCTAACCCTAACCCTAACCCTAACCCTTAGGGTTAGGGTTAGGGTTAGGGTTAGGGTTAGGGTTAGGGTTAGGGTTAGGGTTAGGGTTAAGGGTTAGGGTTAGGGTTAGGGTTAGGGTTAGGGTTAGGGTTAGGTTAGGGTTGGGGTTAGGGTAAGGGTTAGGGTTAGGGTTAGGGTTAGGGTTAGGGTTAGGGTTAGGGTTAGGGTTAGGGTTAGGGTTAGGGTTAGGGTTAGGGTTAGGGTTAGGGTTAGGGTTAGGGTTAGGGTTAGGGTTAGGGTTAGGGTTAGGGTTAGGGTTAGGGTTAGGGTTAGGGTTAGGGTTAGGGTTAGGGTTAGGGTTAGGGTTAGGGTTAGGGTTAGGGTTAGGGTTAGGATTGGGGAAAAGGCCAGGTCCAAGGCCAGGGCCAGGGTTTGGGCCAGGTTTAGGGGCAGGGCCAGGGTTTGGGTTAGGGTTTGGGCCAGGGTTTGTACCAGGGTTAGGGTTAGGGTTAGGGCCAGGGTTTGGGCCAGGGTTAGGGCCATGGCCAGGGCCAGGGTTAGGGTTAGGGTTTGGGCCAGGGTTAAGGGCAGGGCCAGGGTTTGGGCCAGGGTTTGGGCAAGGGTTAGGGCCAGGGTTTGGGCCAAAGTTAGGGCCAGAGCCAGGGCTAGGGTGAGGGTTAGCTTAGGGTTAGGGTTAGTGTTAGGCCAGGGCCAGAGCCAGGGCCAAAGCCAGGGCCAGGGCCAGGGTTAGGGTTGTGGCCAGGGCCAGGGAAAAAGACCAGGGTCAGGGTTTGGGCCAGGGTTTGGGCCAGGATTAGGGCCACGATTAAGGCCAGGGCCGGGGTCAAGGCAAGGGACGGGGACGGGGACTGGGCAGGGCCAGGATTAGGGTTAGGGTTAGGGTTAGGGTTAGGGTTAGGGTTAGGGTTAAGGGTTAGGGTTAGGGTTAGGGTTAGGGTTAGGGTTTAGGGTTAGGGTTAGGGTTAGGGTTAGGGTTAGGGTTAGGGTTAGGGTTAGGGTTAGGGTTAGGGTTAGGGTTAGGGTTAGGGTTAGGGTTAGGGTTAGGGTTAGGGTTAGGGTTAGGGTTAGGGTTAGGGTTAGGGTTAGGGTTAGGGTTAGGATTGGGGAAAGGGCCAGGTCCAAGGCCAGGGCCAGGGATTGGGCCAGGTTTAGGGGCAGGGCCAGGGTTTGGGTTAGGGTTTGGGCCAGGGTTTGTACCAGGGTTTGGGCCAGGGTTAGGGCCAGGGTTTGGGCCAGGGTTAGGGCCATGGCCAGGGCCAGGGTTAGGGTTAGGGTTTGGGCCAGGGTTAAGGGCAGGGCCAGGTTTGGGCCAGGGTTTGGTCAAGGGTTAGGGCCAGGGTTTGGGCCAAAGTTAGGGCCAGGGCCAGGGCTAGGGTGAGGGTTAGCTTAGGGTTAGGGTTAGTGTTAGGCCAGGGCCAGAGCCAGGGCCAGAGCCAGGGCCAGGGTTAGGGTTGTGGCCAGGGCCAGGGCCAAGACCAGGGTCAGGGTTTGGGCCAGGGTTTGGGCCAGGATTAGGGCCACGATTAAGGCCAGGGCCGGGGTCAAGGCAAGGGACGGGGACGGGGCAGGGCCAGGGCCAGGGCCCGGGCCAGGGCCAGGGCCCGGGTAATGGCCCCGACCTGGCCCTGGCCCTGGCCCTGGCCCCTGCCCCTGCCCTTCCACTGCCCCTGCCCCTGCCCTGGCCCTGGCCCCGGCTTCGGCCCCTGCCCCGGCCCCTGCCCCTGCCCCTGCCCCTGCCCCTGCCCCTGCCCCTGCCCCTGCCCCTGCCCCTGCTTCTGCCTCTGCCCCTGCCCCTGCCCCTACCCCTGCCCCTGCCCGGCCCCGGCCCCGGCCCCGGCCCCGGTCCCGGCCCCGGCCCAGGTCCTGCCATAACCCTGGCCCTCGCCCTGGCACTTTCCCTGGCCCTGGCTCTGGCACTGGCACTGGCCCCGGCCCTAGCCCTAACCCTAACCCTGGCTTTGGCCCTGGCCCTGGCCCTGGCTATGGCTTTTATCCCTCACACGGGCCTGGCCGTGGCCCTGGCCCTAGCTTTGGCCCTGGCCCTGGCCCTGGCCTTGGCCCTGGCCCTGGCCCTGGCTCTGGCCTTGGCCCTGACCCAAACCCTCGCCCAAACCCTCGCCCAAACCCTGGCCCTAACCCTGGCCAAACCCTGTTCCAGACCATGGCCCTGCCCCTAAACCTGGCCCAAACCCTGGCCCTGGCTTTGGCCCTGGACCTGGCCCCAACCCTAACCCTAACCCTAACCCTAACCCTAACCCTAAACCCTAACCCTAACCCTACCCTAACCCTAACCCTAACCCTAACCCTAACCTTAACCTTAACCCTAACCCTAACCCTAACCCTAACCCTGGCCCTGGCAATGGCTTTTATCCCTGGCACGGGCCTGGCCGTGGCCCTGGCCCTGGCTTTGGCCCTGGCCCTGGCCTTGGCCCTGGCCCTGGCCCTGGCTCTGGCCTTGGCCCTGACCCAAACCCTCGCCCAAACCCTCGCCCAAACCCTGGCCCTAACCCTGGCCAAACCCTGTTCCAGACCATGGCCCTGCCCCTAACCCTGGTCCAAACCCTGGCCCTGGCTTTGGCCCTGGACCTGGCCCCAACCCTAACCCTAACCCTAACCCTAACCCTAAACCCTAACCCTAACCCTACCCTAACCCTAACCCTAACCCTAACCCTAACCCTAACCCTAACCTTAACCTTAACCCTAACCCTAACCCTAACCCTAACCCTAACCCTAACCCTGGCACTGGCAATGGCTTTTATCCCTGGCACGGGCCTGGCCGTGGCCCTGGCCCTGGCTTTGGCCCTGGCCCTGGCCCTGGCCTTGGCCCTGGACCTGGCTCTGGCCTTGGCCCTGGCCCAAACCCTCGCCCAAACCCTCGCCCAAACCCTGGCCCTAACCCTGGCCAAACCCTGTTCCAGACCATGGCCCTGCCCCTAACCCTGGTCCAAACCCTGGCCCTGGCTTTGGCCCTGGACCTGGCCCCAACCCTAACCCTAACCCTAACCCTAACCCTAAACCCTAACCCTAACCCTACCCTAACCCTAACCCTAACCCTAACCCTAACCCTAACCCTAACCTTAACCTTAACCCTAACCCTAACCCTAACCCTAACCCTAACCCTGGCCCTGGCAATGGCTTTTATCCCTGGCACGGGCCTGGCCGTGGCCCTGGCCCTGGCTTTGGCCCTGGCCCTGGCCCTGGCCTTGGCCCTGGACCTGGCTCTGGCCTTGGCCCTGGCCCAAACCCTCGCCCAAACCCTCGCCCAAACCCTGGCCCTAACCCTGGCCAAACCCTGTTCCAGACCATGGCCCTGCCCCTAACCCTGGCCCAAACCCTGGCCCTGGCTTTGGCCCTGGACCTGGCCCCAACCCTAACCCTAACCCTAACCCTAACCCTAACCCTAACCCTAACCCTAACCCTAAACCCTAACCCTAACCCTACACTAACCCTAACCCTAACCCTAACCGTAACCCTAACCTTAACCTTAACCCTAACCCTAACCCTACCCTAACCCTAACCCTAACCCTAACCCTAACCCTAACCCTAACCCTAACCCTAACCCTAACCCTAAGGTTATTAGGGTTATTAGGGTTATTAGGGTTGTTAGGGTTGTTAGGGTTAGGGTTATTAGGGTTAGGGTTATTAGGATTAGGTTTAGGGTTATTAAGGTTAGGGTTATTAGGGTTAGGGTTAGGGTTATTATGGTTAGGGTTATTGTTAGGATTATTAGGGTTAGGGTTATTCGGGTTAAGGTTATTAGGATTAGGTTTAGGGTTATTAGGGTTAGGGTTATTAGGGTTGGAGTTATTAGGGTTAGGGTTAGGGTTAGAATGTCGAACAGCGGATAGGGTGCACGAGGATAAGCTTCAGAAAGCCAAAAAGATCGAAGGGGTGCAGTGATGCCATAGTATTGTGCAGAGGCAGCTGTACTAAGCAGTTGTTTTAAGACGCTCATGCTTTCTAAGTGGGTTTAGCGGCGGTTACGTCCATACTTGCTAGATGTGGTTTCCCTCCATGTGGCCAAAGTAGGCCTAAGTAAAATTATAATATAATAATCGTGCACAGACAAATAGTCTGATTTTACCAGTTAGATGTTACTTTCAGCGTTACCGTTTACGACACTTTTTGCACGTAATTAGATAGACTGTTTTGGCTTTTGCAGGATAGTGTGTTTGTTATGTCGTATGTTCTACTAGTGTATGTGCTACCGAAGCGCTTTTTGCGTGTTACATGTCGGCATGTCTGGTATCTACGAGCGTTACAGTGTGTAGCCCCTATTTGTCTGTGTAGCTGTTCTTCTTGTTTTTCTGGAATTGATGGCCAGAAGCTGTCCTGTGTTATTATGTTTTTTGTATGCCGCTATTATCCTGTAATCCGAGAAGTCTTCATCGTTAAGTATTTTCCTTCTCCATTCTCTAATTAGGTGTGTTCCTAACGGTGAGCAGGGTATAACGATCGGTAATAAGGTGGGCTTCCCTTCTCATTCATTTCCTTCTCTAGGGTGGCTGTTGAACCAAATTTCCCCTTTCATTTTTCTAAGCATCCTATGATTGTATCCCTCTTCCGTAGTACGCTAAACAGTGTAAGGCATGCTGTCAAAATCTGTCTGGAAAGAGCTAAGTCTGTTGAATCGGATAATTTGCGATTTGAGGACCACCAGTGTTGTGTGTGGAGGATGGAAGTATGCCGTGTGGAGGAGTTGGTGGGTGTCTGTTTCCTTGAAGAAGACCCGTGTTCTAACGTAGTTGTTTCCTCCTTCGTGTATTTAAATACGCTCGTCTCAAGAAAACTAACCTCCGACTCGCTGCAATTAAGAGTTATTTTTATATCCGGAATTAATGTGTTAAGATATGTGTTAAGAGAGGCTGTGTGTCTGCGTCTGCCTGTGTGAGTGTGTTGTGATAAGTTAAGTATACTATTAGTGTTTTTGGTAGTGTTGTTGACTGTGTTGTTTTTGTTGGTTTTTGTTTTTTGTAGGTCTTTGCGTCGGATGGGAGATAGAAGCTTTTTTTAATCACTCACGTGTTTGGTGATCCTCTGCCAGATTTTCTTTAGTGTTCCCGCCGTGTATTGTATGGTGTCCTGTGTTATGGTTTCGTCTGGGGAAAGCGGTGGGATGAATCGGTTGGCAAAGGACCTCTGTAGGCGTCCGTTTATCTACACCAGGTTGTTTTGTTCTTATTCTTGTAGTTTGTTTTTGTATGAGACACCGACTGCGTGGACCTTCATGGTGAGTGCTTTGCAGGCCTGTGAGATCCGGGTGGTTTCTCTGTACGTCGTACGTTCGAAGTCAGCCATCCTGTTGTATATCCTACCGATGTGACCAGGTGTTCCACTTTGCTGGGCGGTAGTTTTCCGATGACGTTGGCCAGGTTTGCGAAGTTTGCGCTTGGGAATACATCCACTTGCCAGTCCTCTGGTATGTCATTCTCTTCGTAGCGATTTCTTTTGCCTTCTCCTTATCCTATGGGTCGATGTTGCTCAGGAAGGTGCGGTTGAAATCGAGTCTTTTCATCAGATGGTTCAATGCGCAGGCGTGCAGCTCCGTGGCCGTATCGTTGAAGATTTTCTGGATCTCCTCTCGTAGCTCGCTGGTGGGATCCGGTGATGTAGGATTGGTCGCCAGGTGTTCCAAGCGTCGCATTATTGAGCCCGGTACGATTTCCCATTGTTCCAGATGGTGTTGGATCTGGATGTTTTTGTGCAGCGCACGACACATTATCTGGAAGTCCGGGTTTGATGAACGTACCTGCTCCTGGTTGTGTTGGCGTCGGTCCCGGTTCCGGTCCCAGTTGGTGTTTGCTGTTCTACGGCTCTCGTCGTGGTTCCAGTTCCGGTTGTTGGATCGGTTCCAGCTATGGCCTAGGTTCCGGTTGTTGCCGGGTTTCGGTTTTGGTTTCCGTTGTTGTTCCGGTCCTGGTTCCAGTTCCGGTTGTTGTATCCGTTCCAGTCTTCGCTTCGGTCCCGGGTGTTGTGCTGGGTGTGAGGGTTAGGGTTAGTGTTAGGGTTGTGGTTGTAGTTCCAGCCCTGGTGTCCAGTGTTGTCCATTGAAGCGTGTTGTTCATAGTTTCAGTGTTCGTTGTTGTTCCGGAACCGGTTCCAGTCGTGATTCCGGTTCCAATTTCGCCCTGTACAAGTCTCTGCGTCATAGTTCTTTCGGTAATAATCCATACACCGTTCGTCGCTAGATCGATCGCGCTGTCCGTTGGTGTCGCGCCTATCATTATCGTACTTGTGGCTATTGTACATAGTGTTATAATTACGTAATAGAAAATCGTACTAGTAAAGTATAAGAACTTTTATTTATAATCATAGGCCTTTATCAAAAATGGCCATATGAGTGTTATTTATGGTTAGTGAAGCGCTTTGGATTCTGTAGTGGATGAATGTGCAATTTTGGTGACGAACTTGAAATATTTCATACCATGTGGTACAATGCACTAATATGGGATGTTTCAAGGCTTGTTGCGGAGGTAATAGTTCGTGTAACGGAAATCTTCCTCGCATTTTGGTTAGTCGTATGGGTGGGGTGTACGGTCTGTGAAAAACTATAATTTCCCTTCGGAATAAACATAATTTCCGGTGGTGAACTTGCAATATCTCTTACCGTAAAATGTACAATTTTTCCGTGAGGTTAGTTTTTGTGAAAGGTAGCACAAAGATACATTGCACGTTATACGATATTAGAAACAAATTTTTGTTAATATTTATCCTTCAGATTGCTTCTTGCCTAGCTATCAATGGATAGGTAAAACTTGCCTACTTACATACGTACATCTTTATCGTACGTTGTGAGGTCGTTAACCATGTGACCGTCAGAAGTCCGAAGAAACAAGGTCCTTCGGGTTCCCGCTTTGGAAAAGAATGACATCAGAAACCACCACCGGTTGTAGTGAAGCGGGAATTTTTGGCGTAAAACGGGGGACAGTTCAGTTAAAAATAAGCAAAGTTTCAACCTTATGTACCCAATTTGCATGTCAGAAATCCGAAACTAATGGAATTCCGCAACGGGGAATTACCCGGTTTCCACGGTTCCCCAGGTCGTGGGGCTGTAGTAATACAAAGTTCGCCGGTTCCCGCTCTCCAGAAGAGCTACTACTACTGCTGCTGCTACCACTACTGCCACTACCACTACTACCACTACTACTACTACTACCACTGCTACTTCTACTACCACTACTACTACTACTATTACTACAGTACTACTACTACTACTACTACTAATAATAATAATAATAATAATAATAACAATAATCCAAGAACTTCCTTAGCGCCTGGTTCATATTAAGCATAATAATGAGTGAACATTCAAATTAAATTATATGACAGCCATAGCTCTTTAGCCGACCGAGTAGTTTATAGCAGAAAACCAGCAAATATTAATGTAGAAACCTTAACCGTTTAATAATGAGCACTAATATGAATACAATAGATAGATAACGCATGCAAAACAGCAAATTTGAGACACCAGTGGCAATACTTTCCAAACTTTGCTGCTGGTGCAGATGACGATAGGCCCCTATATGCCGATTTACATGTGTCATTCTTATTGCATTGCAGTTGTCAATCATTCTTAAACTGTAAAGTAAATTAATTGCTTTTAAGAGACGACAAACGTTGACGCAGGGCGATGTTCCGAACGATTCATCGACGCCCTACAACTGCAACGACAGTTTCGAAGTCCTTCAGGAAGAGGAGCAAAACGATCGTAGAACTCGAGCTCGCTCTTCCGTTGTTTCCAGCAACACCCTGGACGACGAAGACGACGAAGACACGCTGTCCGAATACCCAGACGAGGATCAGTCATCGAGACGTCGTTCCAGAGGAGATCCGATATCCAGCACGAGAAACCGTCCAGGAGTGCCACTGACTGTCTGGAAAGACCCTGCGACGGGTTCAGAGGACGTGACGGTTGGTGCAAGATCCGGTAGCCTTCGACTGACCTTTCTCTACGATGGACGACGCCAGAAGCTAAGCCTTGTCGTCCACGAGGCAGCTGGGTTACCTGACTATGATGATGAAACGACGACGTCAGCGCTCAAAGCTGTCAATTACAGCACTCAAGTGCGTATGCTCCTGCTGCCCGGAAAAAACTCGAGGTATCGGACGAAGATTCGAACTGGAGATCGACCGTCCTACGAAGAGACATTCCACTTCAAAATTAAACCAGGTCAGCTTTACTATGTTGCTTCTAGTACACCAGCCAGCCAGTGACTTTATCGCAGAGACATTTTACGCAAATGCATTCACGCATTGAGTGTGAGCGAGTGAGTGAGTGAGCAAGTGAGCGAATAGTGACTGAATGATTGCTCGATTGGACTAAGTAACTTCCCAGTTCTCTCAGCTTAATCACAAACCACCCTAATAGCTCCTCTCCCCCTTCTCTGTCTGGCCTTCTGGCAACCTGACTTGGTTCTTGATGGCATTTTTTGACAACCCCACTGACTTGACGCAACGCTCGTGAATAAGCTGGTGCTCTGTATTTAGGTTTTAAGTAACTCTATAAATTTCGAGTTTACGATTACGACTGAGTTATTGAATTAGACTTTACATTGGATATGTTATATAATGTTATTATGCATGTTTTGTGTGCTGTTCAGACAGCGTGACTCAGATGGGACTGCGTCTGAGGCTATATGGATCCGAGCGACTGACGCGACTGCGTCTCATCGGAGAAACGATCATTGCATTCGCCACCCTTGACCTCCACCCTCCACTCTTACCACCTTCTTCTACCACCCGCCCCTCGAGCGCTTCTTCGTCGGCAGCCGCTATAGGGTTACCGTCCGTCACTCAGTGGTTTGTTCTGGAGCCCAGGTACAACGTCACGGCAAGTAACGTCTGTTTATGGCTCTTAATCATAATTCCGAGATATCTACAGCGCCCAACGAAAGCTACGTCGCGGGGACCAGCTTATTCACAGGGGCTCAGTCAAAACAAAATCGACAGGCAAGAGGGTGCGGGCTCTTAATGTTTACTGTTTCCCGGCTTCAATGTGCACTTCTGCACTTTGTAAAGATGGCATAATTAAATTATAGTTGTATTGTACTGTATTATTTTAGCGCCTTTCGTGCTACAGAGCATGAGTGTAACTTATAAGTTGAAAGAGTCTGGAGTTTTTGGCAAACCAACGCGTGTCAAACAGAACAAAGTTCTAATGTGTGATTGTTCTATGAAGATGCTCCGGTGGGGGAACGCGACCTTAAAAACTTGGGTGTCATCATGCAGGACAGAGATAGCCAGGGCCGTGTAGGTCACCCCATAAGCACCAAAGCACGAGTCGACGCAAAAAAACGCTGTTCAAAAAGACGTCGCATGCACCAACGTCAGGTTTGAGGGATTCCCGCACCAAAATTCGACATAGGGTATAGCCTCTACTATTGCTTTGACTAAAGTGGAATACTTCTACTATGAAGACTTCTATATCATCGCTATATTAAAGCACAAGTCATCGACATGACGCAGACACGTCTATGGCGGATCAAGGATTTGAAGGTATGGCGATGTCTGGTGCATAATGAGCAAAACAATTAGGAAAAACATTAATTCGCCACTTAATTACGTCTGTTACGCCCTTCCCAAATCTCCCAGTTGCTTGCATCTCAAGATGATGTGACGTGATCAATAATTTGTCAGCAATCAGAGTCGATGGTAGACTTACTGAAGATGATGAGACTAGATCAGTATCACACCGCGTCATCCCTGATCTGTGGAGAACCTCCTCCGCCGTTCCAGAGCGAAATCCCTCAACTGCTCATCGGACTGTCCTACAACGAGGTCACGGGAAGACTGTCCGTCGAAATCATCAAAGGATACAGTTTCACCAGCTCAACGGACACCAGATCACCAGGTACTAGAAACCTCATCGTCTCTCCCTCTCTCATCCCTCGTTTTCTCTCTACACTCTTCTCACTCCATGTGCATTTATGTTTGTATATAGCCCTATTTAGCGAAAACTGGTGGCAGCTTGGCAGTGTTGAAATGGTGCAAGCAGGCGAAGTGAAGTTAAGTCTTGCAGGGACCGGGAATTGGTAATTGGATGGAACCTTGCAGGCGCCGACTTCGCTCTACATTTTGAGGTGTCGGTGTAAATGTAAAATGTAAATGTATAGATTTGATATAGCGACCGTATGGCCTCGACCCTACTCATTTTGCAATGAATTTATCGGGTGAGATCCTTCACCACCGCTGCCCTTTTGAATGGGCGCCCCGCCATATTAAGGTCCCCGTGCACGGACAGTACTACCCCGAGATTTAAATCTCTGAAATAAGCCACGACCAGGACGCGAACCTGGAATCCTCACGCACAGAGGCTCCTTGGTGTACGCACTTACCCATGTAGCCAACCAGGCCAGCATATGAGTAGGGGCCTACTAACACCAGTGGGAAAGTTAAAACGGCATCCTGTTGTTAGATTGCTGCGGTCATGTTTGCGCCTCAGCCTAAAGATCCGTCGACCTCAAGATCATGATTCCGAGAACTTTTAATGAGGAGTTTCTACAGCGTTGTGCAAACAAAAATTAATTATCTTACAAAATAATGTCTACTTAAAGCGGATACTATCACGTGGACAGAACAGACATAGTTTATCTATTGTCGTGTAATATATAGGCATCTATAAAGCTAGCCAAATAACTATCGAAATAATCGTCGGGACTTCCAGTAGATAACAATGTAGGCCTAGCCTGACAGTAACAGGGTAGCGTGTTCGTTTGAGGTCACAACGATCCTGCTCTGTTACTAAACCGTGATGTTAGAAGCGTGTAAACTGCACTCAGAAGTTATAACTGCGTGACCTCTGTGTTTCCACGTTCGATATCATCCTTAATATCTAGTACATAAGTCTATCCTTAGTTACGGTTCTTGCGCAGGGTTACACTGATCAAACTGACTGACTGACTGACTGACTGACTGACTGACTGACTGAATAATTAAATGATTGACTGATCGAGAGATCAATTGATTAATTGACTGCTAATCGAAGACGTCAGTGTTATTGTTCGCTGTTGCCGCAGATACCTACGTGAAGACGACGCTGATGTCTCCGGAGGGACAGGAGATGGGTTCGAGTAAAACTTCCGTCAGACGTGGAAAACCGAGTCCGTTCTACGGTGAGACGTTCATGTTTTCCGTCGCTCAGTTCCAGCTGCCCGACGTTTCTCTGATGGTCTCCGTCTACAACATCGGGACCATGAAAAGACGCCATATGATGGGCTGGTTCACACTCGGTAGGGACATCTTACGCTGCGCTGACTGCACCGACTACATAAGGTGTACTAACATTATTAGGCCTACTTGTTACTAGCCTATCACGCTGGTTTGGCAATATGTCTCTTCTGGAAAAAAATCATCTGTTGCTCGCTGCTTTTCCCTCTTCCCTTCCTCCCCTCCGCTGCCCCTAATTCACCACTTACTCTTCCTTTTTTCAAATTCTTCTCCCTTCCCCTTCCTCTAGTTTTCGTCTCAGTAAATCTTTTCTCTTTGTAAATGCTTCTTCATCAATCGCATTTCTTTTTATATCCTTATGACAGTTAGCGTCTTGCGTAGTCACACTCCCCAAGTAACAGAGCTCGACCTGCTCTATAACATCGTCATTTATAATTATTTTCATTGTTGTTTCTTCTTCCCTGCTTACCTTCATAATCTTTGTCCATTTAACCTACAGCTATATCACTTTGTTCTCAGTCGCGACATTGTGTGATGTGTCGCCTGTCCTAAGCACGTTACAGTATTGCACAGATTAGTTTCACTTAATTCGCCAGGCATCGCAACCGTTAGCCCATGGATGTACCTGTCTCCCCGAATTATTATACAGGTATATTAAGATTTTTAGAAATATCTTATAAAGTGTCTAATTCTGATGGTCGGATTTCTATCGCTGTGACTCAATCTGCTAAAACTTCCACGTGCTAAGGTCGAACTGCGACTGGATTAGATGCATCGACCATCGTGAGCAGGTTCACTAACAGCCCGCGGTAGTTGCGTAAGACGAGACCTGCAGCATCTAAATGTAAATGTACAAAGTCTTCTATAGAGACCGTATGGCTTCGGCCCGCTAATTTTTCAGTGAATTTGTCCGGTGCGATCCTTCACCACTGCTGCCCGTTTTGGATGGGTGCCACTCCATTTAAGGTCCTAGCCCGAGATTCAGACCTTTGAAATAAGCTACGATCGGTATGCGAAACGGCAGAGATTAATTCAATCGCAGAAGATTCAGTGATTTAAATTAAAAATTAAATGTATAGGTTTTATATAGCGACCGTATGGCCTCGACCCTGCTCATTTTCCTTCACCACCGCTGCCCGTTTGAATGGGCGCCACGCCATTTAAGGCCGCCGTGCACGGACCGTACTTGGTCCTGCTTTTTGGAATGGGCTTCCTAATGACCTACGCGAGGAACTTCTTAGTCTAGCTCCCCCTCTTTTCCGCATGCGCTTGAAGACCTTCTTATTTCCCAGTGCTTCTGGGTTGTCAGGCTGGGAGCGCCTCTCAGGAGTTTATCTCGAATTGGCGCTTTATAAATTTTTGATTACATTACACTACATTACCCGAGATTTAAATCTCTGGAATAAGCTACGATCGGTATGCGAAGCGGCAGAGATTAATTCTATCGCAGAAGATTCAGCGGTTTAAATTTCTACTAGCCGTGTGTTAGGCAGAGGCTGTGACACATACCTCATCACTGGTTCAGGCTGTATAACTACACTATGATTATATTCCCGTTCATTTTGCGTCTGTCTTTCCCTACTGCATGCTTTCAGCCACAGAAGTCCACTCCAATTGTGCGTGTGCGCGCGTGTGTGTGCGCGTACGGGTGTAATTACGGGTCCCATACGCTTCTCTGACGTTTATTTCCCTGTTTTCCATTATTCCATTACACCTAAAACTCTCTAAATCTACAATCTCTTCACCTCCTAACTTAAAATCTTGAGCCACTCTACGATAGCCTACAGTACATTATTTTCTTTGTTATGTTACAGGCTACACCAACAGCACCGAATACGAATTAGAACACTGGAACGAGATGAGAGACAGCAACGGCGAACAAGTGACTCAGTGGCACCTACTACTCGAACCGTAGTGCTCAACCACTCATGCGGAACGATCTTCCAATACGAATCTCATGGGCTACCAGTGTGTACAGCTTCATAGGCCTACAGAACAATTATTACGGAGCAACAATGAACCTTGACCTCATTCCTACCGTCCTCTTAAAAGAATACTTCCACGTCTTGAGCCCATTTATCACATCCCTAGTCAACCTTTCTCTTGCTGAAGGCTGCTTCCCCGCCAGTTTCGTTCACCCATAGTTTCATCTCTTCTTAAAAAGCCATCTCTCCCTTCTATAACTTTTATTTCCAAGATCCTGGAAAAATAGTTCTTGACTTACTGACAGTTCTCTTGACTACCACTTGTATGCTGATGATGCCCACTTATTATTCGACATTTGCACGTCTAATCCTGCCTCCAACTACAGCTTCGGCTTTTGGTAATGTTCAGTCTTGGATGGCTAGTTATAAACTTCTTTTGAATCCTTAAAAAACCGAATTCCTTCTTCTAGGCACAAGCAAACAACTCTGTAAATCTGACTCCCTTACTTCTATTCAGTTGGGTTGCTTGATTATCAGTCAGTCATACCGACTGTGCACAGTCTAAGCATTCTGTTTGACTCTACTGTCATTTCTAATCCTGTTGGCGTCATATGCAAACAGCTCGATTTCACATACAGCATATTAGTAGAATCAGATCTCTGCTTAGTACTATATTAATTTCACTAGCTAATGCATTGGCGGTCGTCCAGATGGAGGGAGGGGTCATGAAAATGCGGACAAGGGCGGGGGTTATGACCTATAGATGCGGACGTCCGCATATAAATTTGATACATGTACATTCCGTTGCAGACAGCTAAAGCAATATTTCTAGTTTTCAGCTATCTCGTCACATCTATTTAGACCTGTTAGAAAGCCATGTCTGGTGCCAATGTGAGGTTGTTTTAAATAAGATAGAACGAGCAGTTTATTAATGACGTTTTTTACGATGTTGATCTACTTTTTTCACTGGCTTTGGAGTGCGGACGTCTGCAAAGGAGAAGGGAGTAAGGTCAAATGCGGACAAGGGGAAGGGGTCCAAAGTAGGTGTTTTTTTCAGATGTCCTTTATGGACGACGCGTTGGTTTCCAGCAGACTTGACTAATGTAACCCACTTCTCATTGGCATCACAGATAGATCTGCACAAACTACAAATGGTTAAAAAATCTCTAGCCAGCACCACAACAAAAAGACTGAAGTAAATATCAGCATATTATACCAATATTGCATTCGTTACTGGCTGCCCACTGAACAAAGAATTCATTTCAAAATCTGTTAAAATTCAGAAGGTACTACATTTAAATCAACCAACTTATCTCTCTTCCATGTTCAACCACCATACCAACAAATACTGCACTCGATCTATGGACACTACGACTTGTGCCTCATACGAGTACAGAGTTGGGTTATCGAGTGTTCACAGCTTTCAATTTGCTACCAAATACTATTTATTCTGTTAGTTCTGTGATGACATTCAAGTCTAAACATAAAACTCGTTTGTTTTGATTTGCTTACTCACAGCAGCCTAAAGTCTTGTTTCACTGACCTATAGAAATTCGACTTGGGTTGTTTAATGGATTCTGATTTTGATTTCACTTGAAGCAACAATCAATTGCATTACGATAACGGCGCTATAGAAGGCATTAGATTAGACTAGAAAATCAAGAAATCAAGGTGAAATAAACACACAATATAAGCGTTTATTTACAACTAAAGAACAAGGACAGCAAGATGGAATCAAGAATAAGAAGGCAATAAATTAAATTTATATCATCGCAGTTTAACCCTTAACCGACGAGAGAATTATTTCCGACGCGCGATTTTACCGTACCGTAAAACGCCCTATGAATACAATAATCTGTGGTAAGACCACAACACGCCGCCATCTTGGGTTATTTAAATTCGTGACTTAAACATCCGATTCGGACATTTGCATAGCGCATTGATACATTGATAATTAATATTTATATAGCGCATTTTCAACCGGGCATTTATATAGCGCATTTGTTTAATATTTATACAGCGCATTTTCATCCGGACATTTATATAGCGCATTTTCTTCCGGACATTTATGCAGCGCATTTTCTTCCGGGCATTTATATAGCGCAGTTTTATTAAGATTTATATAGCGCATTTTCATCCGGGCATTTTATATAGCGCATTTATTCTTAAGATTTATATAGCGCATTTTCTTCCGGGCATTTATCTAGCGCATTTTCTTAAAATTTATATAGCGCATTTTCACCGGATATTTATATAGCGCATTTTATTCCTATTATTTATGTAGCGCATTTTCTTCCGGACATTTATATAGCGCATTTTGTTTCACCGGACATTTATATAGCGCATTTTCATCCGGGCATTTATATAGCGCATGTTCACAGGACATTTATATAGCGCATTTTTATTTATGTAGCGTATTTTCTTCAGGACATTTATATAGCGCATTTTTATCCAGATATTTATATAGCTCATTTCAATCAATATTTATATAGCGCATTTTAATCTTAATATTTAAGTAGCACATTTTCATCCGGACTTTTACAATGTGACGTTTCACCCTGTCACCGGTGATGGTTCTGCTGACAATCTACCAGGAAGGCCGTTGCCAACGCCAAGGGTTAAGAAAAATCCGCGAAATAAAAAATTGTAAATTGTACACGTTTTTCTATAGCGGCCATATGGCCTCCACCCGCGCACGGGTGAGATCCTTCACCACCGCTACACGCCATTTAAGGTCCCCGCTCACGGACCGTACTAGCCCGAGATTCAAATCTCTGAAATAAGCCACGACCGGGACGCGAACCTGGGATCCTCACGCACAGAGGCTTCCTTGGCGTACGCGCTTCCTGATGTAGCTAACTAGGCCAGGCAAGCGACCGCTCCCGCGGTCTCCCCTCGGTCGCTTGCCTGCGTTGTCGTCGGCCTACCACTTCATCCGCCAAGATCCGTTGACGCTCGCTCCGTTTTTGTTTTGATAACGTTTATTTAACTACGCCATCATAACGAGATGGTTGACGTCATAACAATAACATAGTACAAAGACAAATTTGTCACTCCGTTTTTCCACTCTCCTTATATAGGCGGACGTAAGTACATCACATGACATCACGCGAGATCAGGCCATATATCACGTGACATCACGCGATACAGCGATGCCTCACATCACCCCATATACCACGTGACATCACGCGATCACCCCACATATCACGCGACATCGCACGATACATCGACGTGACAACTTAGCTACACATCACAGGAGGCAACATTCATGACGTCATAATGCCATTCGAATAGGGCTATGTCACAATATAGAGCATTTTATTTTATCTCAATATTTTTGTGCTTAATTATATTATCTTGGCCTAAATAATGTCAGGTTTCAAAAATTTAGCGTCTGCGATAGGCCAAGAGCTGTCTAGCTAATAGTACACGCCCGTGCACTTTACTGCACATTCGTCGTGGCCTCTATGGTGTACTCTAGTGCACACTCGTCAGTATTGGGTTAACACAAAAATTTCAAGGCACTGAAATCATCAGACTAATCAGGACAAAGCAGTCAAGAATTTGCTTTAGTCCAATAAGTTGTTACAAATTAAAGTTGGTCATTTCAGCCTCCATTTCTTCTTCATTTTGCATAATTAACAGAAAAGATAAACTCGGACCTCACAGAAAATAAAATCGTGAAGTATCTCAGCTGAATAGTAATATTTGCAGCAGAACTCATTTAGAGACTTTTCATGGAGCCAATTTCGGTTGACCAGTCACTGCATATACTGCATCACCAACTCTGATTGTGCCTTCTCTGTCCAGGATAAGACTCACCCCGAGACAAGGAGCATCGCCAAACCATGGAATAATCTTCCTGTAGCTGCGAAACAAATCCACATCTTATATATTCTTTAGCATATATGCATAATTACAGTTCTCTACCATGTTAACCTATGCTGGCCTATCTGTATGATGCATGTATGTTTATATATATCTGGATTTTTGTTTCAGCGCCTAGAATCCTCTCACAGGTGTTTGAACATGACTATCAAACAGATCTTAAGTTGCATCCTAGCTGAAAATGGTTTTGACCTGCATCAGGTGCAAAGTTAAGATTTTCAGTGAGGTGCTCCAGTGCAAGAGAAATTACACTCTTCCTGATCTCCCATATGGGAACATTGGACAAGAAGGTCCTCTGGGTTGCAGAATGTAGTAATCATCAACCGGGCTGACTTAAAGCAGCAACAGAGATTACAGTAATGCATTCTGGTGATGCTGCAACTACTGCAGCATATCCAGAGAGGAGGATCTTGAATCTTATTCTATCTTTGACTGGGTGTCGGTGCAGTATTTCTCATACAGCATTACTCACATTCTCTGATATGCACAAGAGTTTGGCAGGTTAGCCACAGTTCAGACTTCCAAAATGCCAGCGAGTCACTAGGTTGAAGCCAACTCTCATTAAGAGCAAGTATATATATATAAGGAATGTTCACAAAGAAAGCTACCTGGTATGTAGTCCTGCAACTTATTTTAAAGGGAGCAAATGTCTAGTATCCATATTTATTTCAATATCACCAGCCAAAAGATGCAATAGAAGCAGATATAAAAACAGCTAATGAAGGGCAGTTGAAGATGTTTACATTCAACCTAGGACAAAAATAATGCTATTAGCAGTAGCACAGTTCAAAACTAGAGTAGATTGCAGTTACGCATGTGCAAATCCTGTAGCAGACATGTTTCATCAGATTGATAAGGAGCATAAAAAGAATGCCATACAATATAAAAACAAACAATGCAATGGAGCAGCCACAATCATAGTAGCAGAGATTAAATTCACAATCACTGACAGAAGTTCCACGTGCCTCCCTCTCCACAATGATTAACATCATCCACTGTAGCAGTCTGACAGTCTGCCTGCCTGACCCATGGATGTTGACCTGAAATTGAAACTTACCTTACTTGCCCATCGATTTTGTTCTGACTGAGTGCCTGTAAATAAGCTGGTTCCGGAGACAGCTTTCTTTGGGTGCTTAAGAAATCTCGAGTTTACGATTACGAGTTCTGGCAGCACAGATGAGGACTGTAGCTGCTATACCAAGACTTCTGAATATGTGCACAGTTATATATGTATATATAAACATATATATACATTATATATATATATAGCTGTGCACATATTCGATTACGAGTTCTGGCAGCACAGATGAGGACTGTAGCTGCTATACCAAGACTTCTCAATATGTGCGCAGCTATATATGTATATATATACATATATATACATATATGTGTATACGAGTATATATATATATATATATATATAGCTGTGCACATATTCAGAAGTCTTGGTATAGCAGCTACAGTCCTCATCTGTGCTGCCAAAACTCGTAATCGTAAACTCAAGATTTCTACAGCACCCAAAGAAAGCTGTGTCTCCGGAACCTGCTTATATATATATATAATATATATATATACTCTGAATAAATATATACTCCAGTCGACTTTTAAATTAGATATCAACAAGTCCCAATATGCAAAAAACATATTTTTGCAAAACACCCGTGCAAAACAAGTCAGTTCACTATTCCACAGCCAATATTTAAAAATTACACAGAATTGGGCTGATACACCAGTAAGAAACCTAGTGTAAGTTTTCTACTCACCTCCGAAGGGTGGCCAAGGGTTCGTTAGATTTTTTGCCAGTTTTTGGATCAACAGTTGTCATAATACATCTACAACCACAGAAAATGCATCACAATGAATTACTGGTTAACAAGTAAATGGTTATCTGGCAACAACATCAATAAGAACGGTGCAGAGTGAAAGCAAAAACATAGCAGACATGAACTATCCAGTATTAAGTCCTGTCTAGAATTAAACAAATTTTACCCAATAATTTATTCTTAATATCTTTATCCAATGAATCCTAAAGCAAAGTAAGAAATTCATGGAGTTTCAAAGAATGCCCAGTTGCTGAAAAGAAAGATTACACATCAGATAAATAATTCTATATTACAAGTAACTTGTTACAGAATGCCAGAGCAAAACAATTACATAAAGTTTCCACTTCAAATGAATTTCAGTGAAAAACACATACCGTCCGCAACGTACAATAGGACTGAATTCTGCATCTCCAATGTAGATCTTCATCCAATTGTCCTATGCCATAAAAAGCAAAGATTACTAAAACTTAAACCTTATCAACAAAACAGATACCATACCAATGCAGCTGAAAGAACTTTTTTAAAACAGGCTTTAAAATACTATCATATAAAGCATCTTGTCAGCACAGTACACAACTGACTGTATGCACAAGTGTATGCATGTATGTAGGTATGTATGTATATATGCATCGATGCATGTAGGTATGTATTTATAGCACCTTGTAAGTACCTCTCACCAGTGCGCCACACTAGCCTAAATGAAGCTAGAGTTCATAACAAGCTGTAACTTCATCCGAGCAAATGAAGCCAAAACAACTGGAAAAGTCACCACTGGTAGTCTCTTGCACACATGCAGAACCCAAACAAAGAAGTCCCATTCAGCTCTCATAGTTGACACCACGTTCAAAGTCCCTGGTTCGTATTGCATCAAGGACCCTGACTCACCACTGCATAAATGAATCTGTTATATTCCAGTCACAGACAACACAATTATCCATATTCTTCTTATATAATATGCCATTAATGAATAGTACCACTTTCAAAGTATCACTTTTATGGTAAGTAAGTCCTATCCAGTGGCTTATGAATACACGGAGCTCCATATACAACATTGTATGAAGCCTCTTGTCAATAGGCCTACAATGGGGAACCAGTATTTTCATACCTGTTATGATACAGCATGAAAAGGTCCATCTGCTGTATTGCAAAATGTATTGGTATACTACTGATCCTGTTACAAGGTAGTATGTAGCACCATAACCACATGACAGATTGCATAAAGCAAACAAATGTTTCATATTTTGTCACATCAAATATCATGTGATACAAAGCTAGATGAATAAGACTCTCACTGTGAATTCATTAACAAGCAAAATTTAAATTTCCAATTAATAGTGATAACAATTAAAACAACAATAATCGACAAGACATTAAAGCATTACATCATGAAACACAGCATCAAACCTGAAACTCCCCCAAAATATTCCTGCTTAATGACAAGACAAACATAAAAGCCTATATTAATTTACTTCCGCAAAGGCTGGCACATCAGAAACAATGATGTTCGCTCGAAAATTGTCAATTGTGACTGGATTTTCACTGGGGCTGATTCTGCTGTTGACATCATCAACTGATGCTTCAGAAAGGATGTGGAATGATGAGAAATCTTGGTAGGCCATCTGTATTCCCAAAAACCCAAAGCTATAATGATTGTAGAACCACGTACACAAAAAGACATGGGCATCATATTAATTTGTTATCAGTTCTGTTGAGACAAATAGAAATTACTGGTAATAAATAGAGTAATTAATTTATTAACTAAATTAATTAATTTAATGCATTTGTTAACATGCCATATGTCCATCAACTGAGCGAGGAATCATAGGAATGGAGACTGGTGCAAGAAAATTAATAAGATCACACTAAAAACTGTATCATGCATATTAAAATAAGCTGTAGATCTGCCCTTTTCCTCTCTCATTTATATATACAAGTGCTTTCTCCAAATTTACTTCATAACCTGTACATTTAATTCTCTTCTTTTTTCATCCTCAGCCTTCTCCACTTTCACACATGCTTCTCCATTCTTCCTCTATATTGGACTAATCATCACCATCAAACAGTAACCTCAACCATCACAGAGAAATATATACTTGGATCATCAGTACCTTTGCACTTTGGTCAACATGGGCAGTCCAGGCTGCATATTTGACAGTGCCATTTTGAATCGAGCGTTTGTCAACTGAAGGAGATGAAAAAATCAGATGATGACCTGGTTTCTGTAGAAATTGGTCAATCCAAGCACCTGCTTCTTCACCACAATCCAAACCAACAGCCGGAACATCATGTACGCTAAAAAAACAAGAGCACATCAATAAATGACTCAAGTGGCTGACTGACTAGCTGGCTTGCTGACAGACTGAATGACTAGATGACATGACATTAAAATTAATTTTGAATTATTTTGAAAGCTAATCTAATCTAATGATTGCTACTGCACTTTTATCATAATGCACAAGGCATTCACCAAACTGACTGTTGCTTCAAATAAAACTTTAATCAAATTCATAATCTATTCGAGAACTCCAGTCAAAATACAATAGGGCAGGGAAAACTGTTAGATTTCTTCTAGTAATATACTAACTAGGCAACACAAAGCCAAGAATTATAATAAAGACAATGTGTCAAATAAATTATTACACAAAGTTACAAATATATAACAGATCAGGTTTATAAGACAAATCTACGATAAATCCAATCACAAAGATAAGGTCAAAGGGTGGACCAAACTAAACCCAAGAAGTAGATGTAAAAGGGCAGCGTGATTTCACCAAGTGTTTTCTGCCCTCTTGCCCCACCTCTACCAAAACTGCCACTGCTCCCACCTCACCCCAGCCATAGTTAAGTGACCTCAAGGGTTGATAATCCACTTACCAAATTATCCCCATTCACCCAAAGGGGACACAGTTTGCACATTCTGCCTTCTCACCCCACCTCTACCGAAGCTGCCACCACCTCATCGTGCCTTCCAGCCACAGTTTGGGGTCCTCTTTGGTTGATACCCACCACTCCCACAAGGCTTGCAGTGGGTTGATTCTCCCTGGCCCAGCTGCTGATCTGATGCACTGACTGAGCCTGCCAACGAAGCTGGTGCAAAACATACCGACTGCCTATCCTTAAACCCCATCTACATGGCGGTGTGACGTTTCACATATTCATTTAGATGAAAGTCTCATGTGGGATATATGTAAGATATAGTGTTCAACATGAATTGTGGCAACACCAGCGCTGTCCATAACTAGTACTGTGTATACCATAGTGCCACGATCAGGAAAAGCATACGTGAGCCGGCACCCTGCCATGGCCATGGAAGCTGGATGCGCACGGAGACCCAATTATGCTGATGGTATGGTGCCAAGCAAGCAGCAACTGCACTAGAAAATGCATCACAAAGATCCTTGTAAGCTTCTGCAAACTTGGCTCCCAACTGAATAGAAACTCAATTAGAGACACATGGCCTTAGGGGGATACATCGACCTGTTGCTTGTGGGATTTGGAGGTCCTTGATAAGTTTCTGTGCACCTGACTCCAAAATGATAATCACGAAATAAGAGACATATTGCTATAGGGCATAGTGTGCATGATGATGAAACTTTACACTGACCAGTTTCTTGCAGAGTTTGGTGAGCCGGCAGCCATCCTGGATAAGCCAATCCCTAAATATTTTCGCCTGCCTAAGATGCTGGTGCCAAGGCCGCCAGTGCCAAGGCTAGTTGCTCCATCATAGATGCAGTCTGGCAAAGTGGAAGGCAGTTCTGACACAGCTGAGAAGTATCAGGCCATGAAAGACCAGATCCGTCAGAAGGCCCACATTGTCAGAAGCATCCTCAATGAAGAGACAAAAAACGAGTTTATCAGGCACGCCAACAGCAGGCCCTCAGGCCCTCACCCCATTCATCAAAAGGCACACAGTGCCCAAGTCACCCTCAGCATGAGCTGTGTATGCCTGTGTACGTGCAGACCTGGCAGGATCAATGAAGATGTAGTTTGTAGTAGGGTAGTAGCAGTTTTAGTAGTAAGGTCATCCGCTCCTCTGCCATATTAGTAGTTTGGCAATCTGTGTTTTGCTCCCACTGAAACCTGGTGGCTAAGCCCGGGCCAGAAGCATCAACACACAGCCAGCCTTGTGGGAGTGGGCATCAACAAAAGCAACTCCCGAACTGTAGCTGCAAGGCACGTTAGGTGCAGTGGTGGCTTCGGAAGAGGTGGCGTGAGAGGGCCAAAATACTAGGTGAATTCAAATCGCCCTTTCACATCTACTCAAAGTAACAACGTGAACATCAAATAATTTCTAATTAGTAGTGCTCTTGCTGTTTTATTTTCATCATTGCAATCAGGACAAAAATGCTACAAAGAATTCACATAAGATTCGGTCGAAAGCAATAGCAGCTAGATTAAGAAAAGTTTACAGAGCACAGAAACATGCCTTCCATGAATCAGCTTCTTATATTCTTCAACTCTTTTCAGATTAATCACCAGTGGCTCCATGTTCTTAGCTGTAAGATGCAAATTCCCATCGATCATATGTGGCTTTATGAGTAACAGGGTAGGTTCTGTTCTGGCAGTCACAAATACATTCGTGTTTCCTTTGACCACCAAGAAATGCCTAAAAATACAAGTTTAAAATACTGTATACCAAAACAACTTAACACTAGTTTAAAAATTTAGCTTAAAATAGTTTTAAAAATAAAGCACACTTTTTGTCAGGGATAAGGGGTTGAAGTAATGTTTTTCTATGTGTTTTTGGCAAATGTTCATTGATTAACCCCACTATATATTCTATTCACGTTTTTATTGCATTATTGTAATCGTCATCATAAACTCGAGATTTCTACAGTGCCCAAAGATACCTGATTCATGGGAACCAGTTTATTCACAGATGCATAAGTCAAAACAAAATCACTATGCAGCAAGGATCAGATCTGGTTACAAGTCATGATCTAAGGGTCAGGCTGGCAGATAATCAGATGGCAATTGTGGATGGTGCTTGATTATAAAGCAAAGAGAAGGAATCAAGATAGGATTTGTGGAAGAGGAGTGTTTTCAGTTGTGAGTGAAAGACCTGCACAGACAGACATTGCAATGAGTGAAGTATTAGAGAATTCGTAAGATGGGTCAGATAATTGTCATAATTCTAGCAGGAGTTTATTTCAAAAAGATATAACAGCTGTGGCTATGGAGGGATTTACAAATGTTAAGGATGAGATGACAGGAGGGCTGAAAAGTGCTAGGGCAGAAGTGAAGTGGGTTGTGCAGTGGTTGGATAGTAAATTACTGACAAAGAAAGAAGGGTTGACAGGAATCAAGCATGTTGCAGGTGAGTACTTTGAACTTGATTTATTCAGGTATTTAAACCCAATGAAGTGATATGAGGAGTGATGTAATGGTGTTTGGGGGTTTTGGTGACAGCATGAGTGAGTGCATAGCTTGAAGGTAGTTAACTGGGTGGTGCCTAAATCGAGTAAAAGTGAACTGCAGTAGTCTAGCTTAACATACACTAAGCAAGTGGTGATGGTAGATACAGATTCTGCAAAGGTCACGAATATGCAAGAAACAAAAGCGTGAACGATGGATGAGAGGTTCAGAGAAGCTGAGGTTTTGGTTAAAGATCACACCTAAGTAGCGGACATGAAAAGTTTTAGTAAAGGTGTGAGTAGAGGCAGAGTCGAGGTCAAAGGATATAGGGGGTCAGAAAATTTTCTTTAGCTGAACATGTAGGCATATAAGTATGAATTTGGTTTTAGATGAGTTCAAGCACAGAAAATTAGATGTCATCCACTAGGTGATTTGTGTAACCACAAAAAGAAAATGATCTACAAACTCGGCAAAACAGTTCCGTGAGAACGAGGTGAATGGTTTGTTGTCAGAATTTAGGCAATGGTCAAATGAGGTTGCTTTAATGAGTGAGCTGAATGGGGTAGTGCAAATGATAAACAGAAGAGCTGTGCAAGTGAGAGGTCATGATTGGGATGAGGCTTCTGATGTTTTAACTGAAAAAGAGCGGGAAGAGATATAAAATTGTATCCAGAAGACATGAGTGTCAGTAAAATCAAATCAAGTTGAAAGGAAGCCCCGGTGGAGTCGGTGGTGATTTTGGCAGAGGTGCTATGAGAGGGCTAGATAAATGCAAACACTAGATGAATTCAAACCGCGGCCCCCATGGGGTCAGCTCAGCCCGTGGAGTATCAACCTTTGTGGCCCCGAACTATGGCTGGGGCGCGATGGGAATGGTGGCGACTTCTACATCTACTCACTTCAAATTGAGCTGCAAAACATTGGATTAGTTCAGATTGTATGAAGAGAAGTGTAAGTGAAGAACTGATAAACGGCTACTTACAGTAATTATCTGAACTGCATTATTAATTTGGACAATAGTACAAATAAACCAGATGCAAAGTAGGTTTAAATCGCAGTTAATCGCCGTCACTATAAGTGATTGATTCCTTACCGGTCTCCAAAACGTCCAACCTGTGCGCCTGGTGCGCAGCAATCAAGTTGCTCTACTTCAATTCCAGCCATCGACTTCACAGGGTACAGAAAAAGGCGGCTTACCCGCCCTACCAACCGCTTGCCTCCAATCCATGCCAAAGCAATCCTCACAGTTGACGACAAAAGCAAGAAGTAAGCGACAGAATCGATTCTGTCAAAGAATTTACTTATCATACCCATTTTAAAACTAACAAAGGTAATTTAAGATCGCGTTCCTTTTAATGACCATTACACTTTGTATTTTGATCGAAATCATTAAGTATAAACATTGATATATAATTTGTAGATTGATTATATTCTAATAGATAAGTAGAAGATGAAAAACAGCAACAACATTTTTGGAACGTATGGCGAGGCAAGACTTAGTGGTGGTCGTCGTTCGGTATTGTTTATCGATGTAACATTATTTCTGTTTTATTGGTAATGGTATAACTAAAACTCTTCGTTAACCTTGAATCCACTCAAACTGGAAGTCTTCAACTTATCCATAGCCATAGCTTCTCCACTCTTCTGGAATAAACTCCCGCTAGAATTACGACAGTTATCTGATAAATCATACAGACTCAGCGTCATTTCACTCCTTGCAATATTTGCTGGTTTCCCACGCTGCATAAATCTCGAGTTTACGAAACCACCCAAATTTCACTTGCCTGAGCTGTCACCAGGACACCAAGCATGTTCATCATATCACTCTTGTCCTGAAGTTACTCAACTGGCTGAAAATTTCTGAACGCATTCATTTCAAAGTTCTTTCGCTGACATATAATTCTCTCCAATTTTCCCAACCTACTTATCTTTGCAAACTCTTTACCATCCAATCAGACCGCTCTACTCGTTTCAAAGATCTTAGAGTCGTGGACTAAGATATGACACTTCCTATCTCCGCTGTGTATTCGGCCTGGTGGTGGTCAAATGTACGCAAACCGTGGCGCCACGTAGTGATTGGATTGATAGCTTCTTAGCAAAGATAGACGCGGCATTTCACTACTATATACTGTAAGACAACTAATGTAGCCTATTGGTAAGCGTTCTCGGCCTGAAATTTGGATATACAAGTAAAGTGAATAATTTTTTTATTGCAAATAAAATTCACTCACAGTTTACATAATTCAAATATACATAATTAAGAACATTAACATTGAACTACGTGTATGGAGCTGAGCATTATTACACAAAGATCTTTGGTTTCACATTCATCTTCAGTAAAGAAACAATGTCAACAATAAAGCCTCAGAAGTCTGTATCCATGACCAAACCAACAGAAGGCAGACAAATGAAAAAAATAAACTGAACTGCTTACTCATGCAAAATTTTCTTTGCTTTATGATTGCGCTTAAGCTTAAGTTTGCAGGAGTTTTGAAGTTGCAGGCTAAGAATTTTGATCTTACTGTGGATTCGAACTGTCATGTACAATTTCATCATGTATTTCAGCCGGGCACCACATGTTGCTGATCCACATGCAGCAATATCTAAATTCTTTTGGGCAAATAATTATAGCTATAGCCTTATGTTTTATGGGCGAGCAGAGGCAAGGACTGGTATATGGCATAATGTTCTATATCTCGAAAACTAGACCTGCTGGGAGAAAACTGGTGCCTTTTTCTGGAATCAGCAGGTCAAATATACCCAGAAACAGTTCTAACATTTGAGGCAACAAATTATGTGTTGGCCAGTGTAATCTTTGTCCATTTAACCTACAGCTATATCACTTTGTTCTCAGTCGCGACATTGTGTGATGTGTCGCCTGTCCTAAGCACGTTACAGTATTGCACAGATTAGTTTCACTTAATTCGCCAGGCATCGCAACCGTTAGCCCATGGATGTACCTGTCTCCCCGAATTATTATACAGGTATATTAAGATTTTTAGAAATATCTTATAAAGTGTCTAATTCTGATGGTCGGATTTCTATCGCTGTGACTCAATCTGCTAAAACTTCCACGTGCTAAGGTCGAACTGCGACTGGATTAGATGCATCGACCATCGTGAGCAGGTTCACTAACAGCCCGCGGTAGTTGCGTAAGACGAGACCTGCAGCATCTAAATGTAAATGTACAAAGTCTTCTATAGAGACCGTATGGCTTCGGCCCGCTAATTTTTCAGTGAATTTGTCCGGTGCGATCCTTCACCACTGCTGCCCGTTTTGGATGGGTGCCACTCCATTTAAGGTCCTAGCCCGAGATTCAGACCTTTGAAATAAGCTACGATCGGTATGCGAAACGGCAGAGATTAATTCAATCGCAGAAGATTCAGTGATTTAAATTAAAAATTAAATGTATAGGTTTTATATAGCGACCGTATGGCCTCGACCCTGCTCATTTTCCTTCACCACCGCTGCCCGTTTGAATGGGCGCCACGCCATTTAAGGCCGCCGTGCACGGACCGTACTTGGTCCTGCTTTTTGGAATGGGCTTCCTAATGACCTACGCGAGGAACTTCTTAGTCTAGCTCCCCCTCTTTTCCGCATGCGCTTGAAGACCTTCTTATTTCCCAGTGCTTCTGGGTTGTCAGGCTGGGAGCGCCTCTCAGGAGTTTATCTCGAATTGGCGCTTTATAAATTTTTGATTACATTACACTACATTACCCGAGATTTAAATCTCTGGAATAAGCTACGATCGGTATGCGAAGCGGCAGAGATTAATTCTATCGCAGAAGATTCAGCGGTTTAAATTTCTACTAGCCGTGTGTTAGGCAGAGGCTGTGACACATACCTCATCACTGGTTCAGGCTGTATAACTACACTATGATTATATTCCCGTTCATTTTGCGTCTGTCTTTCCCTACTGCATGCTTTCAGCCACAGAAGTCCACTCCAATTGTGCGTGTGCGCGTGTGTGTGTGCGCGTTCGGGTGTAATTACGGGTCCCATACGCTTCTCTGACGTTCATTTCCCTGTTTTCCATTATTCCATTACACCTAAAACCTCTAAATCTACAATCTCTTCACCTCCTAACTTAAAATCTTGAGCCACTCTACGATAGCCTACAGTACATTATTTTCTTTGTTATGTTACAGGCTACACCAACAGCACCGAATACGAATTAGAACACTGGAACGAGATGAGAGACAGCAACGGCGAACAAGTGACTCAGTGGCACCTACTACTCGAACCGTAGTGCTCAACCACTCATGCGGAACGATCTTCCAATACGAATCTCATGGGCTACCAGTGTGTACAGCTTCATAGGCCTACAGAACAATTATTACGGAGCAACAATGAACCTTGACCTCATTCCTACCGTCCTCTTAAAAGAATACTTCCACGTCTTGAGCCCACTTATCACATCCCTAGTCAACCTTTCTCTTGCTGAAGGCTGCTTCCCCGCCAGTTTCGTTCACCCATAGTTTCATATCTTCTTAAAAAGCCATCTCTCCCTTCCATAACTTTTATTTCCAAAATCCTGGAAAAATAGTTCTTGACTTACTGACAGTTCTCTTGACTACCACTTGTATGCTGATGATGCCCACTTATTATTCGACATTTGCACGTCTAATCCTGCCTCCAACTACAGCTTCGGCTTTTGGTAATGTTCAGTCTTGGATGGCTAGTTATAAACTTCTTTTGAATCCTTAAAAAACCGAATTCCTTCTTCTAGGCACAAGCAAACAACTCTGTAAATCTGACTCCCTTACTTCTATTCAGTTGGGTTGCTTGATTATCAGTCAGTCATACCGACTGTGCACAGTCTAAGCATTCTGTTTGACTCTACTGTCATTTCTAATCCTGTTGGCGTCATATGCAAACAGCTCGATTTCACAAACAGCATATTAGTAGAATCAGATCTCTGCTTAGTACTATATTAATCCCACTAGCTAATGCATTGGCGGTCGTCCAGATGGAGGGAGGGGTCATGGAAATGCGGACAAGGGCGGGGGTTATGACCTATAGATGCGGACGTCCGCATATAAATTTGGTACATGTACATTCCGTTGCAGACAGCTAAAGCAATATTTCTAGTTTTCAGCTATCTCGTCACATCTATTTAGACCTGTTAGAAAGCCATGTCTGGTGCCAATGTGAGGTTGTTTTAAATAAGATAGAGCGTGCAGTTTATTAATGACGTTTTTTACGATGTTGATCTACTTTTTTCGCTGGCTTTGGAGTGCGGACGTCTGCAAAGGAGAAGGGAGTAAGGTCAAATGCGGACAAGGGGAAGGGGTCCAAAGTAGGTCTTTTATTCAGATGTCCTTTATGGATGACGCGTTGGTTTCCAGCAGACTTGACTAATGTAACCGACTTCTCATTGGCATCACAGATAGATCTGCACAAACTACAAATGGTTAAAAAATCTCTAGCCAGCACCACAACAAAAAGACTGAAGTAAATATCAGCATATTATACCAATATTGCATTCGTTACTGGCTGCCCACTGAACAAAGAATTCATTTCAAAATCTGTTATAGTTCAGAAGGTACTACATTTAAATCAGCCAACCTATCTGTTCCATGTTTAACCACCATACCAACAAATACTGCACTCGATCTATGGACACTACGACTTGTGCCTCATACGAGTACAGAGTTAGGTTATCGAGTGTTCACAGCTTTCAATTTGCTACCAAATACTATTTGTTCTGTTAGTTCTGTGATGACATTCAAGTCTAAACATAAAACTCGTTTGTTTTGATTTGCTTACTCACAGCAGCCTAAAGTCTTGTTTCACTGATCACCTATAGAAATTCGACCTGGGTTGTTTAATGGATTCTGATTTTGATTTCACTTGAAGCAACAATCAATTGCATTACGATAACGGCGCTATAGAAGGCATTAGATTAGACTAGAAAATCAAGAAATCAAGGTGAAATAAACACACAATATAAGCGTTTATTTACAACTAAAGAACAAGGACAGCAAGATGGAATCAAGAATAAGAAGGCAATAAATTAAATTTATATCATCGCAGTTTAACCCTTAACCGACGAGAGAATTATTTCCGACGCGCGATTTTACCGTACCGTAAAACGCCCTATGAATACAATAATCTGTGGTAAGACCACAACACGCCGCCATCTTGGGTTATTTAAATTCGTGACTTAAACATCCGATTCGGACATTTGCATAGCGCATTGATATTCTTAATATTTATATAGCGCATTTTCATCCGGACATTTATATAGCGCATTTTTATTATCATTTATATAGCGCATTTTCTTCCGGACATTTATGTAGCGCATTCTCATCCGGGCATTTATATAGCGCATTTTCATCCGGGCATTTATATAGCGCATTTGCATTAATATTTATATAGCGCATTTATTCTTAATATTTATATAGCGCATTTTAAAATTAATATTTATGTAGCGCATTTTCACCGGACATTTATATAGCGCATTTTCTTCGGGACATTTATATAGCGCATTTTCACGGACATTTATATAGCGCATTTTATCCTTAATATTTATGTAGCGCATTTTCATCCGGACATTTATATAGCGCATTCTGATTTTAATATTTATGTAGCGAATTTTCTTCCGGACATTTATATAGCGCATTTTTATTAATATTTATATAGCGCATTTTGACTGTACATTTATATAGCACATTTATTCTTAATATTTATGTAGCGCATTGTTAAATTAAGTTATATAGCGCATTTTCACCGGACATTTATATAGCGCATTTTAAATATTTTTGTTGCGCATTTTCTTCAGGACATTTATATAGCGCTTTTTCATCCGGGCATTTATATAGCGCATTTTTTCTGAATATTTATATAGCGCATTTCACCGGACATTTATATAGCGCATTTTATTCTTATTTATGTAGCGCATGTTCTTAATATTTATATAGCGCATTTTCTTCTGGACATTTATATAGCGCATTTTCATCCCGGCATTTATATAGCGCAATTTCTTAATTTATATAGCGCATTTTCACCGGATATCTATATAGCGCATTTTAAAATTATTTATGTAGCGCATTTTCTTCCGGACATTTATATAGCGCATTTTATTTCACCGGACATTTATATAGCGCATTTTCATCCATGCATTTATATAGCTCATTTTCATTTTCTTAATATTTATATAGCGCATCTTCACCGGACATTTATATAGCGTATTTTTATTATTTATGCAGCGTATTTTCTGCAGGACATTTATATAGCGCATTTTTATCCAGATATTTATATAGCTCATTTTAATCAATATTTATATAGCGCATTTTAATCTTAATATTTATGTAGCACATTTTCATCCGGACTTTTACAATGTGACGTTTCACCCTGTCACCGGCGATGGTTGTGCTCACAATCTAACAGGAAGGCCGTTGCCAACGCCAGAGGTAAAGAAAAATCCGCGAAATACGGCTCCCGCCGTCTGCCCTCGGTCGCTTGCCTGCGTTGTCGTCGGCCTACCACTTATCCGCCAAGATCCGTTGACGCTCGCTCCGTTTTTGTTTTGATAACGTTTATTTAACGACGCCATCATAACGAGATGATTGACGTCAAAACAATAACATAGTACAAAGACAAATTTGTCACTCCGTTTTTCCACTCTCCTTATATAGGCGGACGTAAGTACATCACATGACATCACGCGAGATCAGGCCATATATCACGTGACATCACGCGATACAGCGATGCCTCACATCACCCCATATACCACGTGACATCACGCGATCACCCCACATATCACGCGACATCGCACGATACATCGACGTGACAACTTAGGCTACACATCACAGGAGGCAACATTCATGACGTCATAATGCCATTCGAATAGGGCTATGTCACAATATAGAGCATTTTATTTTATCTCAATATTTTTGTGCTTAATTATATTATCTTGGCCTAAATGATGTCAGGTTTCAAAAATTTAGCGTCTGCGATAGGCCAAGAGCTGTCTAGCTAATAGTACACGCCCGTGCACTTTACTGCACATTCGTCGTGGCCTCTATGGTGTACTCTAGTGCACACTCGTCGGTATTGGGTTAACACAAAAATTTCAAGGCACTGAAATCATCAGACTAATCAGGACAAAGCAGTCAAGAATTTGCTTAGTCCAATAAGTTGTTACAAATTAAAGTTGGTCATTTCAGCCTCCATTTCTTCTTCATTTTGCATAATTAACAGAAAAGATAAACTCGGACCTCACAGAAAATAAAATCGTGAAGTATCTCAGCTGAATAGTAATATTTGCAGCAGAACTCATTTAGGGACTTTTCATGGAGCCAATTTCGGTTGACCAGTCACTGCATATACTGCATCACCAACTCTGATTGTGCCTTGCCTGTCCAGGATAAGATTCACCCCGAGACAAGGAGAATCGCCAAACGATGGAACAATCTTCCTGTAGCTGCGAAACAAATCCACATCTTATATATTCTTTAGCATAAATGCATAATTACAGTTCTCTACCATGTTAACCTATGCTGGCCTATCTGTATGATGCATGTATGTTTATATATATCTGGATTTTTGTTTCAGCGCCTATTAAGAATCTTCTCACAGGTGTTTGAACATGACTATTAAGTTGCATCCTAGCTGAAAATGGTTTTGACCTGCATCAGGTGCAAAGTTAAGATTTTCAGTGAGGTGCTCCAGTGCAAGAGAAATTACACTCTTCCTGAGCTCCCATATGGGAACATGGGACAAGAAGGTCCTCTGGGTTGCAGAATGTAGTAATCATCAACCAGGCTGACTTAAAGCAGCAACAGAGATTACCATAATGCATTCTGGTGTTGCAGCATATCCAGAGAGGAGGATCTTGAATCTTATTCTATCTTTGACTGGGAGCCAGTGCAGTATTTCTCATACAGCGTTACTCACATTCTCTGATATGCACAAGAGTTTGGCAGGTTAGCCACAGTTCAGACTTCCTAAATGCCAGCGAGTCACTAGGTTCAAGCCAACTCTCATTAAGAGCAAGTATATATATATATATATATATATATATATATATATATATATATATATATAAGGAATGCTCACAAAGAAAGCTACCTGGTATGTAGTCCTGCAACTTATTTTAAAGGGAGCAAATGTCTAGTATCCATACTCTGACATCTAACTGGTCCAGAATTTATTTCAATATCACCAGCCAAAAGAAGCAATAGAAGCAGATATAAAAACAGCTAATGAAGGGCAGTTGAAGATGTTTACATTCAACCTAGGACAAAAATAATGCTATTAGCAGTAGCACAGTTCAAAACTAGAGTAGATTGCAGTTACGCATGTGCAAATCCTGTAGCAGACATGTTTCATCAGATTGATAAGGAGCATAAAAAAGAACACCATACAATATAAAAACAAACAATGCAATGGAGCAGCCAAAATCATAGTAGCAGAGATTAAATTCGCAATCACTGACAGAAATTCCACATGTCTCCCTCTCCACAACGATTAACATCATCCACTGTAGCAGTCTGACAGTCTGCCTGCCTGACCCATGGATGTTGACCTGAAATTGAAACTTACCTTACTTGCCTATCAATTTTGTTCTGACTGAGTGCCTGTAATAAGCTGGTTCCGGAGACACAGCTTTCTTTGGGTGCTGTAGAAATCTCAAGTTTACGATTACGAGTTCTGGCAGCACAGATGAGGACTGTAGCTGCTATACCAAGACTTCTGAATATATGCACAGCTATATATGTATATATATACATATATATACATATATGTGTATACGAGTATATATATATATATATATATATATATATATATATATATATATATATATATATATATATATATATATATATATATATATATATATATATATATATATATATATATATATATATATATATATATATATATATATATATATATATATATAGCTGTGCACATATTCAGAAGTCTTGGTATAGCAGCTACAGTCCTCATCTGTGCTGCCAGAACTCACAATCGTAAACTCGAGATTTCTACAGCACCCAAAGACAGCTGTGTCTCCAGAACCTGCTTATATATATATATATAGATATAGATATATACTCTGAATAAATATATACTCCAGTTGACTTTTAAATTAGATATCAAAAAGTGTGCAAAAGGCATATTTTTGCAAAACACCCGTGCAAAACAAGTCAGTTCACTATTCCACAGCCAATACTTAAAACTGACACAGAATTGAGCTGATACACCAGTAAGAAACCTAGTGTAAGTTTTCTACTCACCTCCGAAGGGCGACCAAGGGTTCGTTAGATTTTTTGCCACTTTTTGGATCAACAGTTGTCATAATACATCTACAACCACAGATAATGCATCACAATGAATTACTGGTTAACAAGTAAATGGTTATCTGGCAACAACATCAATAAGAAAGGTGCAGAGTGAAAGCAAAAAACATAACAGACATGAACTATCCAGTATTAAGTCCTATCAAGAATTAAACAAATTTTACCCAATAATTTATTCTTAATATCTTTATCCAATGAATCCTAAAGCAAAGTAAGAAATTCATGGAGTTTCAAAGAATGCCCAGTTGCTGAAAAGAAAGATTAAACATCAGATAAATAATTCTATATTACAAGTAACTTGTTACAGAATGCCAGAGCAAAACAATTACATAAAGTTTCCACTTCAAATGAATTTCAGTGAAAAAACACATACCGTCCGCAAAGTTTAATAGGACTGAATTCTGCATCTCCAATGTAGATCTTCATCCAACTGTCCTGTGCCATAAAAAGCAAAGATTACTAAAACTTAAACCTTATCAACAAAACAGATACCATACCAATGCAGCTGAAAGAACTTTTTTAAAAAAGGCTTTAAAATACTATCATATGAAGCATTTTGTCAGCACAGTACACAACTGACTGTATGCACATGTGTATGCATGTATGTAGGTATGTATGTATATATGCATCAATGCATGTATGCATGTAGGTATGTATTTATAGCACCTTGTAAGTACCTCTCACCAGTGCGCCACACTAGCCTAAATGAAGTTAGAGTTTATAACAAGCTGTAACTCCATCCCAGCAAATTAAGCCAGAACAACTGGAAAAGTCACCACTTGGAGTCTCTTGCACACACGTAGAACCCAAACAAAGAAGGCCCATTCAGCTCTCATAGTTGACACCATGTTCAAAGTCCCCGGTTCGTATTGCATCAGGATGAAGAATGATGACAGCAGAATCAAACTTTGCAGCAAGTGGTTATGCTCACCAACCAGTACTGTAAATGGCAGAAGATGCAGCATCTGGATAACCCTGAGGTCACCAGTTTTGTGCAGCATAGGGATTCATCAGTAGCTGTGTGGTTCATGATGGAATGGAAAGCTGATGCCATTTCAAGGACTCTGGCTCACCATTGCATAAATGAATCTGTTATATTGCAGTCACAGACAACATAATTATCCATATTCTTCTTATATAATATGCCATTAATGAATAGTACCACTTTCAAAGTATCACTTTTAAGCTAAGTAAGTCCTATCCAGTGGCTTATGAATACTCGGAGCTCGAACTACAACATTGTATGAAGCCTCTTGTCAATAGGCCTACAATGGGGAACCAGTATTTTCATACCTGTTATGATACAGTAAGAAAAGGTCCATCGCAAAATGTATTGGTATACTACTGATCCTGTTACATGGTAATATGTAGCACCATAATCACATGACAGATTGCATAATGCAAAAAATGTTTCATATTTTGTCACATCAAATATCATGTGATATAAAGCTAGATGAATAAGACTCTCATTGTGAATTCATTAACAAGCAAAATTTAAATTTCCAATTAATAGTGATAACAATTAAAACAACAATAATCGACAAGACATTAAACTGATTAAAGCATTACATCATGAAACACAACATCAAACCTGAAACTCCCCCAAAATATTCCTGCTTAATGACAAGACAAACATAAAAGCCTATATTAATTTACTTCCGCAAAGGCTGGCACATCAGAAACAATGATGTTCGCTCGAAAATTGTCAATTGTGACTGGATTTTCACTGGGGCTGATTCTGCTGTTGACATCATCAACTGATGCTTCAGAAAGGATGTGGTATGATGAGAAATCTTGGTAGGCCATCTGTATTCCCAAAAACCCAAAGCTACAATGATTGTAGAACCATGTACACAAAAAGACATGGGCATCATGTTAATTTGTTATCAGTTCTGTTGAGACAAATAGAAATTACTGGTAATACATAGAGTAATTAATTTATTAACTAAATCAATTAATTTAATGCATTTGTTAACATGCCACATGTCCATCAACTGAGCGAGGAATCATAGGAATGGACACTGGTGCAAGAAAATTAATAAGATCATACTAATAAACTGTATAATGCATGTTAAAATAAGCTGTAGATCTGCCCTTTTCCTCTCTCACTTATATATACAAGTGCTTTCTCCAAATTTACTTCATAACCTGTACATTCAATTCTCTTCTTTCTTCATCCTCAGCCTTCTCCACTTTCACACATGCTTCTCCATTCTTCCTCTATATTGGATTAATCATCACAACAGTACCCACCATCAAACAGTAGCCTCAACTATCACAGAGAAATATATACTTGGATCATCAGTACCTTTGCACTTTGGTCAACATGGACACTCCAGGCTGCATATTTGACAGTGCCATTTTGAATCGAGCGTTTGTCAACTGAAGGAGATGAAAAAATCAGATGATGACCTGGTTTCTGTAGAAATTGGTCAATCCAAGCACCTGCTTCTTCACCACAGTCCAAACCAACAGCCGGAACATCATGTACGCTAAAAAACAAAAGCACATCAATAAGTGACTCAAGTGGCTGACTGACTAGCTGGCTTGCTGACAGACTGAATGACTAGATGACATGATATTAAAATTAATTTTGTATTATTCTGAAAGCTAATCTAATCTAATGACTGCTATTGCAGTTTTATCATAATGCACAAGGCATTCACCAAACTGACTGTTGCTTCAAATAAAACTTTAATCAAATTCATAATCTATTCGAGAACTCCAGTCAAAATCCAATAGGGCAGGGAAAACTGTTAGATTTCTTATAGTAATATACCAACTAGGCAACATATAGCCAAGAATTATAATAAAGACAATGTGTCAAATAAATTATTACACAAAGTTACAAATATATAACAGATCAGGTTTATAAGACAAATCTACGATAAATCCAATCACAAAGATAAGGTCAAAGGGTGGACCAAACTAAACCCAAGAAGTAGTTGTAAAAGGGCAGTGTGATTTCACCAAGTGTTTTCTGCCCTCTTGCCCCACCTCTACCAAAACTGCCACTGCTCCCACCTCACCCCAGCCATAGTTAAGTGACCTCAAGGGTTGATAATCCACTTACCAAATTATCCCCATTCACCCAAAGGGGACACAGTTTGCATTCATATTCTGCCTTCTCACCCCTCCTCTACTGAAGCTGCCACCACCTCGCTGTGCCTTCCAGTCACAGTTTGGGGACCTCTTTGGTTGATACCCACCACTCCCACAAGGCTTGCAGTGGGTTGATTCTCCCTGGCCCAGCTGCTGATTTGATGCACTGACCAAGCCTGCCCACGAAGCTGGTGCAAAACATACCGACTGCCTATCCCTAAACCCCCATCTACGCAGCAGTGTGACGTTTCACATGTTCATTTAGATGAAAGTCTCATGTGGGGATATATTTAAGATATACTGTTCAACATGAATTGTGGGGACACCAGCGCTGTCCATTACAAGTACTGTGTATACCATGGCGTCATGATCAGGAAAAACATAGCTGAGTTGGCACCCTGCCATGGCCATGGAAGCTGGATGCGCACGGAGACCCAATTATGCTGATGGTATGGTGCCAAGCAAGCAGCAACTGCACTAGAAAATGCATCACAAAGGTCCTTGTAAGCTACAGCAAACTTGGCTCCCAACTGAATAGAAACTCAATTAGAGACACATGGCCTTAGGGGAATACACCGATCTGTTGCTTGGGGGATTTGGAGGTCCTTGGTAAGTTTCTGTGCACCTGACTCCAAAATGATAATCACGAAATAAGAGACATATTGCTATAGGGCATAGTGTGCATGATGATGGAAGTTTACACTGACCAGTTTCTTGCAGAGTTTGGTGAGCCGGCAGCCATCCTGGATAAGCCAATCCCTAAATATTGTCGCCTGCCTAAGATGCTGGTGCCAAGGCCGCCAGCGCCAAGGCAAGTTGCAGTCTGGCAAAGTGGAAGGCAGTTCTGACACAGCTGAGAAGTATCAGGCCATGAAAGACCAGATCCGTCAGAAGGCCCACATTGTCAGAAGCATCCTCAATGAAGAGACAAAAAACGAGTTTATCAGGCACGCCAACAGCAGGCCCTCAGGCCCTCACCCCATTCATCAAAAGGCACACAGTGCCCAAGTCACCCTCAGCATGAGCTGTGTATGCCTGTGTACGTGCAGACCTGGCAGGATCAATGAAGATGTAGTTTGTAGTAGGGTAGTAGCAGTTTTAGTAGTAAGGTCATCCGCTCCTCTGCCATATTAGTAGTTTGGCAATCTGTGTTTTGCTCCCACTGAAACCTGGTGGCTAAGCCCGGGCCAGAAGCATCAACACACAGCCAGCCTTGTGGGAGTGGGCATCAACAAAAGCAACTCCCGAACTGTAGCTGCAAGGCACGTTAGGTGCAGTGGTGGCTTCGGAAGAGGTGGCGTGAGAGGGCCAAAATACTAGGTGAATTCAAATCGCCCTTTCACATCTACTCAAAGTAACAACGTGAACATCAAATAATTTCTAATTAGTAGTGCTCTTGCTGTTTTATTTTCATCATTGCAATCAGGACAAAAATGCTACAAAGAATTCACATAAGATTCGGTAGAAAGCAATAGCAGCTAGATTAAGAAACGTTTACAGAGCACAGAAACATGCCTTCCATGAATCAGCTTCTTATATTCTTCAACTTTGTTCAGATTAATCACCAGTGGCTCCATGTTCTTAGCTGTAAGATGCAAATTCCCATCGATTATATGTGGCTTTATGAGTAACAGGGTAGGTTCTGTTCTGGCAGTCACAAATGCATTCATGTTTCCTTCGACCACCAAGAAATGCCTAAAAATACAAGTTTAAAATACTGTATACCAAAACAACTTAACACTAGTTTAAAAATTTAGCTTAAAATAGTTTTAAAAATAAAGCACACTTTTTGTCAGGGATAAGGGGTTGAAGTAATGTTTTTCCATGTGTTTGTGGCAAAAGTTCAATAATTAACCCCATTATATATTTATTCTATTCTCATTTTTCTTGCATTATTGTAATCATCATCATAAACTCGAGATTTCTACAGTGCCCAAAGATACCTGATTCTTGGGAACCAGTTTATTCACAGATGCATAAGTCAAAACAAAATCATTAGGCAGGAAGGATCAGATCTGGTTACAAGTCATGATCCAAGGGTCAGGCTGGCAGATAATCAGACGGCAATTGTGGATGGTACTTGGAACTGGAGCAAAAAGATTATAAAGCAAAGAGAAGGAACCAAGATAGGATTTGTGGAAGAGGAGTGTTTTCAGTTTTGAGTGAAAGACCTGCACAGACAGACATTGCAATGAGTGAAGTATTAGAGAATTCGTAAGATGGGTCAGATAATTGTCATAATTCTAGCAGGAGTTTATTTCAAAAAGATATAACAGCTGTGGCTATGGAACTATTAACAAATTTTAAGGATGAGATGACAGGAGGGCTGAAAAGTGCTAGAGCAGAAGTGAAACGGGTTGTGCAGTGGTTGGATAGTAAATTACTGACAAAGAAATGAGGGTTGAGAGGAATCAAGCATGTTGCAGGTGAGTACTTTGAACTTGATTTATTCAGGTATTTAAACCCAATGAAGTGATATGAGGAGTGATGTAATGGTGTTTGGGGGTTTTGGTGACAGCATGAGTGAGTGCATAGCTTGAAGGTAGTTAATTGGGTGGTGCCTAAATCGAGTAAAAGTGAACTGCAGTAGTCTAGCTTAACATACACTACGCAAGTGGTGATGGTAGATACAGATTCTGCAAAGGTCACGGATATGCAAGAAACAAAAGCGTGAAAGATGGATGAGAGGTTCAGAGAAGCTGGGGTTTTGGTTAAAGATCACACCTAAGTAGCGGACATGAAAAGTTTTAGTAAAGGTGTGAGTAGAGGCAGAGTCGAGGTCGAAGGATATAGGGGGTCAGAAAATTTTCTTTAGCTGAACATGTAGGCATATAAGTATGAATTTGGTTTTAGATGAGTTCAAGCACAGAAAATTAGATGTCATCCACTAGGTGATTTGTGTAACCACAAAAAGAAAATGATCTATAAAGTCGGCAAAACAGTTCCGTGAGAAAGAGGTGAATGGTTTGTTGTCAGAATGTAGGCAATGGTCAAATGAGGTTGCTTTAATGAGTGAGCTGAATGGGGTAGTGCAAATGATAAACAGAAGAGCTGTGCAAGTGAGAGGTCATGATTGGGATGAGGCTTCTGATGTTTTAACTGAAAAAGAGCGGGAAGAGATATAAAATTGTATCCAGAAGACAGCAGTGTCAGTAAAATCAAATCAAGTTGAAAGGAAGCCCCGGTGGAGTCGGTGGTGATTTTGGCAGAGGTGCTATGAGAGGGCTAGATAAATGCAAACACTAGATGAATTCAAACCGCGGCCCCCATGGGGTCAGCTCAGCCCGTGGAGTATCAACCTTTGTGGCCCCGAACTATGGCTGGGGCGCGATGGGAATGGTGGCGACTTCTACATCTACTCACTTCAAATTGAGCTGCAAAACATTGGATTAGTTCAGATTGTATGAAGAGAAGTGTAAGTGAAGAACTGATAAACGGCTACTTACAGTAATTATCTGAACTGCATTATTAATTTGGACAATAGTACAAATAAACCAGATGCAAAGTAGGTTTAAATCGCAGTTAATCGCCGTCACTATAAGTGATTGATTCCTTACCGGTCTCCAAAACGTCCAACCTGTGCGCCTGGTGCGCAGCAATCAAGTTGCTCTACTTCAATTCCAGCCATCGACTTCACAGGGTACAGAAAAAGGCGGCTTACCCGCCCTACCAACCGCTTGCCTCCAATCCATGCCAAAGCAATCCTCACAGTTGACGACAAAAGCAAGAAGTAAGCGACAGAATCGATTCTGTCAAAGAATTTACTTATCATACCCATTTTAAAACTAACAAAGGTAATTTAAGATCGCGTTCCTTTTAATGACCATTACACTTTGTATTTTGATCGAAATCATTAAGTATAAACATTGATATATAATTTGTAGATTGATTATATTCTAATAGATAAGTAGAAGATGAAAAACAGCAACAACATTTTTGGAACGTATGGCGAGGCAAGACTTAGTGGTGGTCGTCGTTCGGTATTGTTTATCGATGTAACATTATTTCTGTTTTATTGGTAATGGTATAACTAAAACTCTTCGTTAACCTTGAATCCACTCAAACTGGAAGTCTTCAACTTATCCATAGCCATAGCTTCTCCACTCTTCTGGAATAAACTCCCGCTAGAATTACGACAGTTATCTGATAAATCATACAGACTCAGCGTCATTTCACTCCTTGCAATATTTGCTGGTTTCCCACGCTGCATAAATCTCGAGTTTACGAAACCACCCAAATTTCACTTGCCTGAGCTGTCACCAGGACACCAAGCATGTTCATCATATCACTCTTGTCCTGAAGTTACTCAACTGGCTGAAAATTTCTGAACGCATTCATTTCAAAGTTCTTTCGCTGACATATAATTCTCTCCAATTTTCCCAACCTACTTATCTTTGCAAACTCTTTACGATCCAATCAGACCGCTCTAATTGTTTATTCACTTACCTCATTCTTGCCCGTCCCTATGTAACTAGGCCTACCTATCAAGTTCTCTAACCGATCCATACGCTACACTACACCTTCCGTCATGCACCCACCACAATCGGTCTCAAGCCTCCTGAGGTATTCCATTCAAAACTGGTCTCACCTTTTCAAGAAATCCCACCCTGATTCATCACATCTGCTGTATTCCCATTTCTCTCAACCTAAACACAACTCACCGTGGTTCTGGCAAGAGATTTTTGAACCATTTGTAGTTTGTGCAGATCTCCCTTAGGAGGCTAATACCAATAAGAAGTGAGTTACAGCAGTCAAACCTGCTGGAAAAACAATGCTAGCTAGTTGGATCAAGGCAGTTGAGGCAAAATGGGATTGGTTCTACGATTATCTTATATGTAAAATTGAGAGATCTGCAGATAGCCTGAACGTGGCTGGAAAATGACATAGTGGAATCAAACATCACACCCAAATTGCGGGCGCATTTAATACGTTTAATAAGTAAGCCACCCAACTGAAATCAAATTTACGGAGTTGTTGGCTTTTGCCTAGGAGGAGAAATTTAGTTTTAGAAGTTTTCGATAATGTTAGAGTAACAAGAATCGATTGATAGATGATGGATCAAGCAAAACCTATCATTTGCCAGCAGTTGTTATCTCCAATTTTGATCTGTTATGCCAATCTTTTGTGCTCAGCGGTTGTTGATGGAAAGAGTTTTGATTTGCGATATCTATTCTGCTATTGAAAATACGCGTAGTGCCTACTTCTCTAACCGAACCATACAATACAATGGCGCATGCGTCCAATGCATATCGCTTCCGGCTAGCTGCGGGTTGGCGTTGTTGTTATGGAATATTGTGATTATTAAATGCTCCGGTTTTTGGCAAAAAATCTCTAATCCGCCGGATAAGTCTCCGTGACGAAATTCTGGTACATTTTCTGATTGGTTACAGTTTTGAGAAGCTTTTGGTTTAATAGTCTTCGTTAAACACTGATAAGTTTGCGACGTGTTTCGGTGTCGTGGCGTAGCAGGCTACAATTCCGTAACCTGCGTTCCGACAGACTTATTGCCATGGAAATTAATTGATAAAGTGTCCTGTAATTTGACAGTATTCAGGATTCATGGAAGCGTTGTTTGTAGTTCACAACTTCAGAAATTGCCGGACTATAACAGTTTCTTACAGATTTTATATTTAGTTATTTTAAAACCATCGCGCCAATTTCAGTTGCCCCTCCCAGACTTAGCAAGTTTGTCATGTTGTTACACATTTTGAGCTGCATGGATACACGTGCGTGAAATGGCAAATGCAATAGTGGAGGATCGTGATGCAAGCAGCTCTCTCAACACTTCTGAAGATGTCGACAGTGAGGAAGAGGAAAGTGCAAGACAAAATGGATCAATTATCAAAGAAATGGATCGGTTCGGATTTGTTGGTGGAAGCCAGTACACTGATCCAAACTTGTGAGTTGATCTTCACTTCATCTGTTTGAAGTCACTGAACTGTTACTGTTCAAGATAATGTTTTGTAGTATTGTATTGTATAGTTAATTGTTCAGAAGAATCTGAGGACATCTGGTTATGAAATTAATTTCTCCATTTTCCATGGATTATTTCTTACCATAAGTCTCAATAGCAACAAAAAATGAACTTTTACATTTCTGTGATGCATCTTCCAGTCTCTTCTTCAGGAATATTTTACCTTTGTAGGTGCATTTTTTTGTCTGGAGTTAGAATGAAGGAAAGAAAGAAAGATTGGAGAGGGGTTTACATTTGAGCATTAAGATATTTATTGACCGATGGGCACCTGAATGCCAATTCCAGGAGTTGGGTCTCTGGGTGGCATTTTACTAAAATTTTATGATTCGTGATTATCTAATGCTTAACTAGATGCATAGTACCTGCCCAAAAATTGACTTTCGTATGATCAAAATTGTTAAAGGCCATTTTTTGAATATCTGTAAATTTAGCCATGAAAGACACACACTCAAAATGTCTAGTTATGTATAATTTGTGCAAGAGTTTAATATTCACAGGTGAACTGTCTACGGTATATTTACCCCACTGCAGAAGTTACATGCATTTGAACACTTGCCTGAATTTAGCTGCTCACAAGTTGCTGTAACTCTTCTTCTAGTGGCATACTCCTCTGACTGTAGCCGTGTCCACTATATGGCGCCATGCCTTTCTGGCATGGTGCTGAAGATTCCTTACAGGAATACAATTTGCTGTTGCCAAAAGGTCATAACTTGCAAAATGTTCATGGCTGGAAGATAAACTTGAACATAATATAATGTTCTGCTTATGTGTTGGTCTATACACTAGCAAAAAATCAAGAACTTCTTACTGAGATGCTGTGGTAGGGCTATTTTCAACTTTTTATGAATTTGACGTGGATTGGCCAAGTTATAATACTCTGAACAATGATTGCCCAGAAACTGACATAGTTATTGCTTTGTACCAACAAAAATAATATGAGGTTGTCAATTTGTATTTCAAACAGCTGACCATGAGTCAGGGCACATTTTCAAATCATAATATCTAATGTCATAATGCTAATTAATGTCATAATGCTTTAATGTTGATGATAATGGTTACAGCTTTTAATAAAAGATGAACTTGTTTACAGTTGAAATGCTTCAGTTGCACATGATATAGACATGAAACAGATATAAATTAGAGTTGGGCATTAAACACGTTATTAAGGCAATTAATTCGTTGAAACTTGAACACAATTAAAAATTTTAGTGCAATTAATTTTTTAGTGCAGTAATTAAATCTTGCACTAAATGAACGGTAGGAAATGTGCTAAAGCAATCATCAATTTATTTATCCCATACAAGTTTCCTTTCACCTCAGATGGTCAGCATTACTTTGTTTTCATGTGATTCAAATAGTTTTAAGTACCAAAGGTTTATCTTTAAAATAAATTTTCAAATTATATTTCACAAAGTATGGATGGGAAAAAGTATTTGCTAGATGGCAGTTCAGTTTAACATGAATCTATGATCTGTATAAATTTTGCGGGAAAGAATTTAAAGTATCGCCTAAGGCTAACCATGCTACAGTATCAACTCAGAAACAAGCACCCGGTCCCATTTACTCTATTTTAAATCCGTATTGTTACCAAATGAGCCATGACAGACTTGGATTATGACAATACACCATGCAAAGATGGTGATATTTCTGAAGTATCGCAGTACAAATCGGAACCTGTCTTGTATGAAGAAACTGAACTTCTGGATAAGTGGAAGTGTCATACTTTGGTGTGTCTTTTCTTTAGTGTTGAGGCCAGAAATTATCTGAGAACACCTCTTGTAACAGCGCTACACAAGCATTTGTTTTCTGTGCCTGGCCATATATTGAACAAATGCAGTGCAACTCTTACACTGGAAAATGCCAACGAACTGTACTGTTTGTACAATTGGTTGAACATGAAGTAGAGCTTACAGAAACTTCTGAACTGCAAGATATTCTTGAATTTTAAACATTGTTTTAAAAGATGTTTAAAAACTTAAATTTTGCCAAATTTCTAATTATATTTTTAATCAAATTTAGCATTATTTTTATTTTACATTTTTGTAATTTAATTAAGTTACTAAAACATCAGTTCTACAGCATGCTGCAAATTTCTTATAAAATTTAAATCTTCAGTGTTTTCTTCGATTAATCGGATAATTAAAAATTGTAATCATGCGTTTAGTCTTTAATCATCATAGTTTTTAAATGCATGAATCTATCAACAACATAGATTTGTAGCTCAGATTACAGACATAATTTACGAATAGGCTTTATGAAGAGAACATGACAGTCTACTTGTGTCAGATCTTCACACTCTGTCAGCAAAGCATCAGTGTCCACTTTTATAGTTTGTTTCCTGCTTAGTCATTGGTTACTGCTGACGTCAGACATTGCGCACGAAGGCTGACAAATAAAAATGTGTTTTAAGATATGCACATGAACATCAACAAATCAAAAGTGTATTTAAAATGTGTGCGAACATCAACCAATTAAAAATTGAGTAAAAATTAATTGCATGTTTAATTGATGCCCACCTCTAATATAAATACATCCAGCATTTTCATTGCGTGTGTTTTCATTTTGGCTTATCGTCAGATTGTTTGCTTTCAGTCTTGATTCTGCTTCCCACTTATGAAGTGAATTTTGAATTTTTTTTGGACAGATACCCCAGGCAAGGCAGCATAAGTACAAGTTTGCAATTACAGTGGAAGGCTGTATTAGTTAGTGCTTGTTATCCTGTGTTTACATATGTGAAGCTTTGTTCCCCTTCCTTTATATCTTTGAGTATTTTATTCCTAGTGGACTGAAATGTTTTAAGCAGCATATTCTGAAGTATGGGAAACAAAAATGAAGTGAAATTGTATGGTTTATGTTGATGGCTGGGAAGACAACACTGATAGGTCAAACATATGGACAGAGGCAAAGACAGAAGGAGACAGAAAAAGACAGAGAGACAAAGATAAACAGCTGCTTAAGACATTAACTAAGTGCTGTGAAAACAATTATTATTTCTTTGGACTTGAAGTTTCTTTGTTAGCTGGTAGTGCCAAATTTTTATGAGCATCAGTTGATTAACACCGGCAATTTTATTCTGTCAACCTCAACATATGAAATTGAGGCCAGTCCTCTCCTTCGTGGTCTGATCTTCTGTCTAATGTTAGACAGTGTATGCATTTATGGCAGGGCTTGTCAGAGTATTCACAGAATGAAGCCATTCTAAAATGGCTTTTGACTAGCATGGGATTTAGCATTATGGTACCTGAGCAGCAATTCAAAATTCTTACCCAAGGCTATCCTACCATTCACTCATGCTTAACAGGTACAAAGAACTAATATAAGGCTGATGTGTCTGTATTTTATGTGTGTTTTTGCTAATGCTGGTGCATTTATCTCCCCATGGGATGTCATGGGTACATGCATTTATGGGTCTGATGGAAATGAGGGGGAAGCAGTGGCCTAGTAAAGGAAAGTTTGGGGAAGGACTTGCAGTGAAGAAGCATTGTCCAAATCTGATTTAGAGGGCAGTGTATTTGATAGATAACATCCTGAACTTTTTGGACTGACAGTTTTCCTAATTTTGTTTCTGTACACCCTAGATCCCACTGTGATGTGGTGGTTAACTTCAGATCTTTGATCTGCTATTGCCTGGATCTGCTACTGCCTGTCATCTTCTGATGGGCTTTCATTTACTTAGCATATTACTAATATTAATATTGCATCCATATTGCATCCGTCAAATTCAGTGTTATCTGTACCACAACTAAGCAGAACTTATAAATCAATTTGCTATTAATGGTAGAAATGTTGCTGTGTAATTATTATTACTTTTGTCATTACAATTATTAGGAAAACCAATAGGATAATTTATATGCTCTGATGCAATATAGATTTTCCCTTTAGCTATAAATTGTACCTAACGTATAATGTAATAAAACAGGTGGCACTTTAATAATGTGGTGTTTTAGAGGAGGCAATCAGTCATGGGTCACTGATGAAATAATTTGGGCAAGATGTGCAGAGGGCAGAATATCATATTCTGAAAGGCTAAATTATCAGAGGCAACCTCTTTAGTGTCCAGTCATAACTTCCTTGATTCATTGTTATATTAAATTATTAATATTCGCAGTTGCATACCTAAGGCAATAGCAGAGGAGCTCGTAGTAGCCTTGACGATGTCTTATGTGAGGTCGAAATTACACTTTGAGGGCAGTTAATGTAGGACTTTGGTGAATAACTATTACTGTACAGTAAAAGAAGTCCTTTTAGTTGTGTCTATGAGTGGTCTACTTCTGATAAGTGGTCACTGTGACAGGTGTTAAGTAGCCTAGGAATTTGCTAAGGAATCTCACAAGCACTGACATGTGGCTTAGATCCTCCTATTTACCACTGCTAAAATATTGATGATGTACAGTGCCATGTCCGTTTGGATTTCAACTGGGCTAAACCCAAGTTTACTGTATGTTTGCTTTTTAACTTTTACTTACAGTGAATTTGAACGGATACTTTATGCATTATTACAGTGGCACAGTAGAACTGCTGTCGGATTTCAGCCAGGTTCTCCGACAGATGATGATATTTGACAATGGTTTCAGTGACATCAATTGATGCCTTGTGAACTTTGATACTGGCTCTACAGAAGTTATTAGATTAGATAGATTAGATTTGCTCATTATCTGAGGTAAGATTATGGAGTTACTACAGCAATCAGTTATCACCTATGGCTGTTCTTGGCATAGGTGTGGCTCCTTGATAGGTTACTTTGCTGAAAACACAGATTTATAGGCAGCACTGTAGCAACTTAACCACTGTACTTTACATAGTTTCACATTTTGCACTCCAAGTTCAATCCATTGCACCAGGAGTTGAATCCTGAGCACTGGAGAAAGAGAGCACTTGCACATTGGCACAGAAGGGGTTGTAAGGCCAGATCTCATTTGCCACAGAAGCGGTGCCTTATTCTAGTTTGTATTTTCCTGTTTTGTTTCTGCTGTTGTATTTTTGGGCACATATGCCTCTTGGTTTGCTTGTTTTTACCAATTATTTTGACTTGGAAAGATAAATTTTGTTGTGTAGATGAACCAGGTGTCATCAGGAACCTACAAGAATTGCAGTATTGGGGAAGATTTCTGTACATATGAGGCACAGTTAACAAGTACCTTGGATGTGTCCAACATTTTGCAGTATATAGGTACTGTAATGGTCCATGTGTTCTCTTGTCCAGTATGCTTTGGTCTTAGTGAACATGGTGTGCTAATTAAGTTGTGACAGTGATAATGCCATTGCTAGCTATAGTAACACCTGTTTGTAATTTATTTTTGCAGTGCTATTTTCAGTAACACTGACAGCAATAGTACCAGTAATGTAATGTAATTGTCGACGATCTGTCAAAGTTGTCAGTGATTGGGCTTTGAACCGTTGATTCGCTCAATTTGTAGCATAGCATTAGTTTGATAAAAGACATACAGCCTTTCGTTTTCGGTTGCATATTAATAAAATTAATGAAGGCTTCGATCCCAGCAATCTTGAATCATCTTAATGTCTAAGTTCACAAATCTATCTACATTTGTAGCTCCAATTGCAAACAGAGAACATGACAGACTACTAAACTTTCATGCTTTTCCAGCAAAGCATTAGTGTCTACTTTTGTAGTCTGTTTCCCGCCAAGTCAGTGGTTACCACTGACTTCAGACATTGTGCACAAAGGCTGACCAATAAGAAAAGTGTATTTTTAAAATGCATGTGAATGCCAACAATCACTACCAAGTCAACAACTGGCTAATGTGCCAACTCTGCGTTGCGGAAAATTTAATGCCTAACACATGGGAATCCAACCAGCCCATCACAAACAAGTCAACATTTCAATGACTCATTTTTGTGACATCATAAAAATATCCTATTCCAACGAGCATTTACTGTCAAAAACTTGCATTTACAGTATTTTATGTAGTTTAATGCAATTTTTCTGTCTTCATCTATAATTCATACATGCAAAGATGGTAAAATGCAAGTTAAGAGAAGACATACGTAACTAGTATATTGTCAAATATATTTAACAGATAACCTACTGCTGACTCTACATTCAAAATAGGTTAGTCGGCTGCATGCAGTATTTGCTTGAAGTTTAATGACAACTGTGGACCAAATTTAATGTTAACTGTCTGTGCAATTTATGAGACATACAGACACAGATGGACAGTCAGGAACAAAGATTGGCAGATAGATTTATTCATATTTTTATACACAATTACACATGATACATATACATACATTTTACATACATACATATATAAATATATATATATAAATGCATGCATGCATGCATAATTACATGCCTGCACATCTATTGCATCAATGCATCTGCATGATGCATTCATTGCATGCATGCATTCACTGCATGTATGCACACATGCATTCCTACATATACATAAGACTGGTCTACAGAGAGACAAACAAGCAGACAAAATACACTTGGGTGTGCACAGATTTGTAAGCGTATGCTTACCTAGGCAGACAAGCTAGTCAAAGGGATGAACTGTGCTTTTGGTGATGGAATTTACAGCAGTTGATGTCTTAGTTAATACTGATGCATACATGTGTAGAAATATTTGTGTTGTATCTGGGTTTAGGTCTTTACTCTCTAGCAGATTTTTAGTTTGGAGTGTGGAGGATAGAGATGGTGCTTTGAGTTTTCTCTGCTGCAAACTAAGACTAGCTGATGCTGGCTTTAAAATGTTGGTGTTCAAAGTTCTTCGTCTCTGAATTCTTACGCATAAGTTTACTTCAAGATCACTTATCAGGGAGTCCTTTAAGTAGTCAAGAAGAAAACTCTTAAGTGCTGCATTAAAGCTGTTCCACTGCAGTGATGATAACAGTGATACGAGTCCATCTTGTGTAGGCTTTTCGGCAAGAATCAGAACTTGAAGAGCCTGAAGTAATGGGTGGATTGAAGAGTGCTAAAGAAGCCAATTTAAGTGAACCTTGTCCTTGTGTTGTATTATGTTGTAAAAAGCAAACTCTCTGGTTTGTTGCCTATAAAGGAGCTGATGTTGGTTGGAGACAACCTGACATTTACAAGTGAGTGTCAAGTATTTTAGGGCAGCTCCTGCAGATGTCTGGTAATTCTGAAAAAATGTAATGCAATGTGGAATTTTCAGCATTTGAGCATGAGCAAATTATGCAGCACAGTCAATGGATGCCTTCTTATTAAAGAATGGTTTTTTATAAATATTTGGAGTAAACAAATAAAAATATAATTGGTGCCTCCTGTCAGCATGTCTTTTTTCCTTCACCAACTGTGAACATTTGGCAATCCTGTTTTGGATAGATTTTACATTTTCATGTGTTCTTTTTACAGACAAATCACACAGACAGCTCAAAATTGGCTAGCAACCATGCATTATCTATAGTCACTGTAACATTTGTAAAATATCCACCAAAACATCATAAAGTAATAAAAATTTCACGAAAAAGAAGCATTTAAAATCCAAGGGCATTGCTTATTGGTTAAATGCATCGGAAGTGTATCTTAATACCTGATCATGCTTTTAGACTTGCTTGCTTTGTGTGACATGTGAACTGTGTTGTGCCATTTATGTTGCTGTAAAAAGGCATCTAACTGTAGTGTAAGTTAGTTTCTTATGAGCTCTGCTATGCCCTTACTTTAGGTTGTCATTTATCTGTGGGTTTATTGGCATTGGGAAAAAGGAAGGAAAACTATGATTTTCAGAATTGTTGACAGTCAGATGGTATTTTTCCTGGTTGTCTTTCCATTTAGTTTTGCACAGGTCGTGATTTGCTTTTGAAGCATCACCAAATGATACTGATGTCTGTACTGCTTAGGGAACAAATATTTATTCTGCCAGCATGCCATGGTATTTGTGCATAGTAGTGCTTGAATAAAAGTAATGAAAGATAATAATCATGTGTAGCATTACAATTCAACTGAACTGAAGCAAAATTTAGTGATTAGTTTTGTAATTATCTTTCAATATATTATGTTCTTTTAACATAATATCCTTTTTTATGTATTTTATCCTTTTGTGTGATCTGCCTCAATGAGCTACAATCTGTTTCCTGATCACTTGAAATCCCAACTTTTGTTCAGATGTGTTTCGATACAGTGTAATTTAATTTGAATATGACAATTTAAATAGCATCATAAATCGTGAGCTGTGCGATATTGATATCGTATCTGTCTGCATCTGTTGGCTACCAGTGACCTGAAAGGCCCAAGTAGTAATTCTAGTCCTGGTTTGTGGGACAAAGACATTGCAGGGACTTCATGATTTGAAACTCAGTTCATGAGGGACAAGTTGTCATCAGATAACTGCATAATAGGTTACCACAGATATCATGGTGCACAATTATGCAGACAGTAAACACAAGAAAGATGTTTTGCTATGAGTAAAGTGTGGTTTAGTCATTGGTTGTGCTTGCATATACCAACTGAGTACAAGATTTTACTGCTAGTGCTTAACTGCCTGCATGTGTGTGTTTTTTTCTTGTCTCATTGGACTATGCATCTGCCTATGTGTGTCATCTTATATGGACCACAAGTTGCTTTGTGTCAAAGTGCGTGGTGACCTGCCTGTCACTGTGCAGCCTGAAGTTTAGCTGTGGATGGATTGGTTGGCTAGTAAAGTGATGATAGCAGTTCCTTGGCCATTCTTTGGCACATTCCTTTTGGCATCTGAAAGCAGTTCTGTTTGATGGTGGTTTACAGGTGTCATGTTGCACTTTCCTTTGAGGAATCTTCTTGTTGTGGTGCTGTGTGCTTGATCACATTACATTACATTACACTGGAAACTTGTGATACCGCACTTTATCATTACACTTATTCTGATATAAGACAGTCGGGGATATGGATCTCAAAATTAATTCAACTATAGAAACTAAATTCTTTATAACATGAACTCATTATAGGGCAGTTCTTGACATGACTCCGAAAGACTGCATTATATAATGAGTTTCTGAACATTCTGCTTCTGCCCCTACTTTTATATCTTCTACTTCAGCATCTGCTGCTGAAGCCAGCATCTTGGGACTGGATGGTCAGTGCATTTGTTTTTACAAGATGCAGGAATTGTTTATTTTATGAGACTGGTTTGTGGTTGTCTGTGTAGCAAGTGCTGTATAGCACTGGTGTCTGTGATTGATGGATCAGATTGGTTCATGTTGACAGAGCCATATGAATTATTTCTTATCTTGCCTCCCACCAGCTTGGATGGTATGCTGTGGACATGGTCATCTTATTACCTGGTCCTCTCCTCCAGCGCAAGTGCCTGCCGCAAGTGCCTGCCGCTGTTTCTATTCTGGATGCTTTATTGAAGCTTCTGGTCTCTGTGAGATCTGAGACTTCCTGCTTCCTGGAACCTGCATCATAATGAATTGAATCTTTTAGCAGGCTTGAATTGCCTCTGGATATTATTTCTATTTGCTCTAAACCTTATATACTAAGAAGCTAATGGAGGTAGCTGCAGATTTACCATGCTACTTTGGCTATTTGCTTTAGGCATATATATTCATAGGCTGGTGAGATAATCTAATTAATGGAGTACTTGAAATTACTGTTTAATGTAAGTTTTATAGTCTATTGCCAAAAGGAGCTTCTCTAGATCATATTAAGATCAGTCCCTTAAGCTAGCCCCCCCCCCCCCCCCCGAGAGGCAGCTATGGGTATGAAGTGTTAGCAACTTAATTTTCTTTGCCTCGGCCTATGAGTGCGAGCAGCCAGTCCTCTCCTTCACCTCCTGATCTTTCCACGAACAGTGTACAGTCAGTATACTCATTATAACCAAGTTGGCTAGGGGGCACAAGTGCAGCCAAAATCTAAACAGAAATTTCCACCTTGGTGGAAATTTGAACCCCCAACCTCTTAGTGGACAGTCCAGCATGCTAATCACTAGACTGTCGTGCATCCCTAAAGCATATTAAGGTCTGTCCATGCTGAAATATCTTCAGCTTCTCGGTGAACACCCTGATGAAATTACTTGCCCATCTCTTTTTCCAGGACTTGAATCAAATTGAGACTGACAGTTTGCTGTCAAGCCATGTAACCCATTATGGATAGGTCATCCAGACATTGGATTTTCTCATCTTGGTGGCACTTTACCCCGAATAGCCATCAGCCTCGGGTTAAAGGATGAGTGAAGTGCAAACAACTCTTCAGAATCTTATCTCTGATTCAGAGGGCTACTGTTTAAAAATGTGTAGTAGGTGAATGAATAGGTGAAGTTTACCTTACCTTACCCTACCTGCTGTAGTCAAATGCCTGAAGCCTTGATTTTTACAATGTTGTGAGATTGCTTTCTCAGTGGGTGTTTATGATATGCTGTAACATCACTATTAATAGGCAGATGAATTGTTTACTGTTATTTATAACTCAATGCACGTAGCATATCTATCTCTACAGATGATGTGCTGAGCGCCAGTTGAGAGGCTCTTGAGGGGTGCCATACAAGTGTTCTTTTTCACAATTAAAATTAACATTTTAGTGGTATATGTTGTAGGGAATCTCGGCTGCCAGTCAATGTAATTCGCCAGCGTGAGCTCAAATGGATAGATATGCTAGAGAATTGGGAGAAGTGGATGAGCAAAAGGTTCAAAAAGGTATGCAGAATGAGTCATCATATTGTATCAGTTAAAAGACACCAATATCTCACTATTTCTCTGTAATTAATGTAATGATGACAACTTGTGTAGTACTATATGTAGCAAGTTACTTCTAGTGTGACGCTGAATGTTTAATAAGATTTTTAGATACAAGTAAAACTTACATTTAAAAGACTACATGAGCAGGAGTTGTGGATAGGGTTTTCTGATTTGAGCCTCTTTACTCATCCATGGCTGTGATCCTAGAGCATCTTGGTTTACACCTTTACATGATCCTGATATCTAGAAACCTGCTTATTTTATTTCACCTTTACTTTGCTTACAAGTGTGATACATTAAATTGGTACAGCTTACAAAGTGTCTACATATATCGTAAATACTCACGAATAGGTCCAGAAATTTTGGGCATTTTTGAATGTCCAAATTGGGAGGTTGCCAAGATCAAAAGGCACATCACAGGAGATTGCAAGTCACATCCTGCATCACATCCATGGGAGGTGGTTGACACTCCATCAAATCATTATTTCAGCATTGGCCGCTTGTCAAACACCAAATTCAGACCGTGGAGAGGAACCCTTAGAATGCCTTTGATTCAATAGGCAATATGAAAATACCCTCCCTGTAGAACACCTGAGATAGTAGAGGTGTAATTGTGGTCCCTTTGCGCCACTTAGCCCTACAAGATCAATAGATCTTAGTACTTTGCTGCCAAAAAGGAGGCTGCTGGTAATTCCATATGGGAATGGATGCTGACTGCCCAACAAGCCTCCAGTGTAGTTCACTTTCCCATACAGGGGTCATAGACTTGTCCAAGGCTTTCCAAGGTCCAAAAATAAGGGACGGACTTTTACTTGGGTGCACCACTTATATTGGATTATACACAAGTATGTACTTCTTCTGATTCTCTGCCCTCAGGCAGGGTCAAATGTCAGATAAGGCCACTCCTCTCCTGCTCAGCTACTTTCATCTTGCTGTATGTATAGACAATTTTTATATATGTAATATTTATCCACTTATACACACTTGATATTTATATGAGTTTTATTAGTATCAAGTGTTTAGTGGAGTGTCTGTATCTTATTACTGTCAATGGCTGTGCTTACTTCTGAATGGATAATTTGTTCCATGGATAGATTAAGTTTCATACTGCATGTGTGTAGAATGGAAACAAGGAGAATTCTGATACCTAAGTGGAATGGATAGTTTATCAATTATCCACTCCATCAGTCAATCAGTCATTCAGTCAGTCAGTGTGCCGTTGATAAAGGTATCCCATAAGTACATGTTCAGATACATCCACAAACATACATCCATCCATGCATAATCTGATGCACCAATTGTCAACACAGTCCTGCTTCTGTGTGGTCCAAGGCATTTCTTGTATCAGTTACTTATGTAAGTCTTGTTAATCCGGTTACCAATAATTCTTGTAATGTTGATGATACTGGTCAAGATTTCATAAATTTTTATTTATTAACTGGCTTAACCTGTTTATCCATTTGATCTATACTTACAGTTAGTCTTGCAAGTCAAATTTGTCGTTAATTAAAGTAGATCTGTTATTCCTTGCAATCCAGTTTGGCTAATCTCATCTCATAAATATTTTTCATTTTGATCATGCAAATGCTGTTATGTTATTACATCCAGTTAATACTGATACAAATTAATTCTGCAAAATGATGTTATTTCTGGTAATGTACAGGTGAAGGAGCGCTGTCGGAAGGGAATTCCACCGTCAGTGAGAGCTCGAGCCTGGCAGTATCTATCTGGTAGCAAGTTCCTTCTTGATCACAATCAAGGCCGATATGAATACTACCTCTCCCAGCCTGGTAACCTACAGTGTCTGGAAGACATCCGAAAGGACCTCGATCGACAATTTCCATTCCATGAACTGTTCATGTCCAGGGAAGGACATGGGTAGGTTATCCCAGTCAGTACTTTCTATTCCGAGAACTGTTAAGTACGTTTACAGACATATCTGGAAGCAGACTGATGACAGACACCTTATGAGAAACTTTTGCTTAGCTCCAGTTGGTGCAATTGGTTGGTGCAACTTAAATTGACCATTTCATACTCGGCAAATATCTTAAGTGTTACATTAAATTGTCCAATGGAAAATGATACAGTGTAACTTGGGATATATCGAACTTCAGCATTTTGGACTTCTGGTTATATCGAATAACAGTCAGTGGCCTGGCCACAACTGATGCAAACACATTCAAACATAACATTCAAACTCTGTTGTATAGAACCTGCATACATCAAAGTTTCATGCAAAAGCAATTTTCAATCCTTATCAAACTACTCACTAGCAGATATGTCAAAGTTACAGGGCCACTCTGCAACTTGATACTCTTACCCTGCCCAGTTATTGCTGATCATGAACAACAGATCTTTCAGTTCACAACTGACTCCTGGCATGAGACAAAGAATGATGCACATTTGTGTCTAGGTCATTGGTCAGTCAAGTAAGGCTAGATGTTTTCTAATTTCACTTTTGTACCTTTGCTTTATTTTAATGACTTAAATCATAGACCCTTTGAAAGGCGAGAGTTTGCAGCCCCACTTTACAAAGACTGGCATTAATTATTATTTTTAATTATTAAACGGAGATTTATAGTGCGTGCAATTAACAACAACCTCAAAGGTGCGTGCAACGACCTTAAAAAAGTCCTACTGAGTAATATCGACTAATATCATGGTTTATAGATCAACAGGAATGCACACAAATCGAGGCAGACCTATTAAACATGTAGGTTTTAGGCTTCTTTTTAAACCTTGTTATTGGAAGAGTGTTATCTTTGATGCTAGTCAGTAAGGCATTCCACACTGTGGGGCAAGAGTAAAAAAATCCACAAGAGCTAGATGCAATGTAAATCTCTGGAACTATGAGATTTCAGTTGGTCGCAGAATGTAAGTGGGATCGACTAGGAATTGTCGCAACTGGAATGCCGAACCTGGATAGATCGGATGGAGCCAGTCCATGCTGGCATTTGTAGACAGTCATAGCTAGTTTGTAGTCAACTCTTTGTGGAAAAGACTGCCAATGTAATTGCTGCCTCATCAGATCTGACACACTGACTGAACTTGGCAGACGGAGTACGAGTGGTGCAACAGTACGCAAGACAGATTGACGTTTGCTGTATAAATATCGGGGTAAACCTGCTAGAATACTGTTACAGTAATCAAGTCGACACATAACCAAAGCTCGCACCAAGACATGCACAGTCTCCTGAGTAAGCGAGAGCAACGAACAGCGAATATGGTAGCAGACACTGGTCAAGTGATTGATATGTGAGGTTAGTGATATGTGGTTGTCAACTAGAACTCGAAGGTCACGTACACATGTTGACAGGACAATATAGACATCAGATAGCAGCACTGGATTAGGCGGGCAATCCTTAAGGTAGTGTTGAGAGGCAAGCCAGATTATTTCTGTTTTTGATGGATTTAAACAGTCTGTTGCTGGCCATCCACTTCGGTACTTCCTGCACACGGATCTATAGTTGAGGTACTAAGTGGGACTTGATGAAGGGTCAGAATGTTGATAAATCTGCAAATCATCAGCATATGCATGGCCAAAAACCCCAAATTCATGATCCATAACAAAAACATCTAAGTATAAACATTGCATTTTTACACTGCCCATCGAGCAAAGAACCCAGTTTAAAATCTGGTGTATAGTTCACAAAGTACAACATTATATCAGGCAACCTGTCTCTGTTCCATGCTTAACCGTCCTACCAACAAATATTGCACTCAATCAGTGGACACTATGACTCTTGTTGTGCCTCATACCAAGACATTGTTGGATTCTAGAGCATTCTCGGTTGCTGGTCCGCGGCTTTGGAATTCACTGCCAAGTTTTATTCATTTAGTCAGTTCTGTGATGTCATTCAGGTTTAAATATAAGACTCATCTGTTTCAGCTTGCTTACCCACTGTAGCGTAACTTCTGATTTCTCTGAAGTCTAAGGATTTACTGTGCTTCTCCAACAGATTATGATCTTGATTACACTTTCATTTGATGTGACCATTGATTGATGCCTTTGGCTTTAGGATAACAGAACTATGGAAGTCATAAGATTAGATTAGATTATAATGAGTGATTACAGAACTAGAAAATAGAATTCAAAACTTGTTCAAAATGCCAACAATATCACTGTGTAAAATATTTCTACACATTGATCTTGAGCCCAACAACAGGTGTCTGTTAGCCATTAGCTTAGGCCAATCAACAATTTGACATGAATTTTAAGCTGCAGGTTTTAACTTTTTTTGTGCAGCCAAGAAGATCTGTTTTCAATCCTCAAGGCATACACAATCCACAATCCATCAGATGGTTACTGCCAGGCACAAGCCCCAGTAGCCGCTGTTCTGCTCATGCACATGCCAGCCGAACAGGCATTCTGGTGCTTTGTCTCCGTCTGTGAAAAATACCTGCCCGGCTATTATAGCCCTGGATTAGTAAGTGCTTTGTTATCATAGTGGTAATAACTGCGGAGAAGTAATGACCAGTGGTACGATAGTACGAATAACTAATAATGGTAACTGCACTGGATTCTAAAGCTGTGGGACTGTGTTGTAGACAATGCTACCTTCAGAGAAGTATGCTGTTAGAAGATGAGGAATCCATATGATGCTACTGTGTTTATTGTAAGGTGACATATACTGCTATAATAAGGAGCTTTTAGTTTTAACACTTTTTGCTTTGCTTAGTTCTCTGCAGTTACCTTTTCATCTGGATTCGACATGCCTAAATTTTTACGCTTGTTATGTTGTTGTTATTCAGGAGGCAATCCAAATAGATGGTGAAGTTCTCTTTGGGTTGTTGAAGCAGGTTTCTCCTGTAACACACAAACATCTTGTGAGTTCTGTTTGTTTTTATTTATAAAATCTGCCGACGAGTTTCAGCAATCCAGAGAAACTCATCTTGATGCTATGTAACATTTAGAGTTTGTGCCACTGTTGTTGACAGTGTTATTGAAATTCTGTTTATAATGTCATTTTCTTGCATGTAGTAGGTAGTACATGTATTGTTTGTTTATTTAGCATCAGGTAACAATTGATCAATTTTATAATCAAAATATTAGTGATTTTAAATAGCACACATTCAAGCAAATTCATTCATGACTCAATAGCAACAGACTGCCATTGAACCGAATGGTTCGTAGTTGCTGAGAAAACAATATGATGGACCAGCAGCACAGCAAAGCTTCTGTGTTGTGAGAACAACCTTTGTGAAGGAATCAAGGAATTTGCAGCCTAAAAGAGGCAACTTGAAGTTGCTTAGCTCTCTGACATGACAAAATATGCAGCTAGTCAAGGCGATATGCAACAACAGTCAGATTTTAGAATATTCAACTTTGCAAGGACAACCAGTGCAACTCATCCCGTGTACCCACATACAGTTAGATATATTTCTAAACTTGGGACTCTTGTGAGTTGCAAAATTTAATACAAAGGCAAGTTGACACAGACCATGTTACTTTTAAAGTTGACCCTGCTGCAGGTAAGAGGTCAAGGTCAACATGGAGTTTTTGTGGGTTTTTGGGTTTTTGTGTATGCTGCATGATGATAAAACATTTTGTACAAGTCTGTGTAACATTTTCAAATCAACCATCTTCTGTTATATGTTGTTTTTTTCAAATATTCTTTCAGAAACGGCAAAAAGTTGAGCCAGTCCTGTGCATGACAGAATGGTTCATGTGCGTTTTTGCTCGAACACTTCCATGGTCATCTGTCCTACGAATCTGGGACATGTTTCTCTGTGAAGGTCAGAATTCTCTAACCATTTCTCATTCTTTTCACAGTGACCAGAATGAAGCTTCTCTTTTTATCATCTAAAGATTCTCTGCTTCCCTTCTTACAGCTGTATCTGAGGCTTAAAGACCAGTCTCTGTCTGTCTGTCTGTCTGTCTGTCTGTCTATCAGTTGGTCTGTCTATCTGTCTTTCTGTCTGTCTGTCTCTCTTTCGACTCTAGTCTATTTCCTGCTGTCTGGGTAGGCTTGATGATGGTCTTCAACAACCTTTAACAGAAACTGGACCTGAGATTCATCACGTATTATAAGTCCACTAAACTCTTGGATCAGCACTACTGCACGTTTGCCATGATTGTTGACCACTTTTAGTGCTGTAATCATGCCTGCAGTCTGCTTGCAAGTCAACATGTTCCTCCCATGTCACAGGATCAGCTGCAAGAAATCCTACAGGAAGCTCCATCATTTTGAACAGTGACATTTACTTTGTTGTGACAAAATCTTATACATTCTTGTCCTGGAATGACTGAAGTTCAACATCTAGTTGCTTGACATGATCTTGTTCTCCATTTTGCATGGCACTCACCATCAGCCTCTTTGTTGATTACTGACCTGACTGTCAAAGAAAGCCAAGCCAACAAGTTCTGGGACAGATACCACAAGTACTTATAAAACTTGGTTGATGCTGCCTTGGAGATTGCTGGGTGGCTTTCTGAGTACTCTAGCAGAGATTTCAGCAGAAACAAGTCATTGTATGGAACGCTTGGTGTTAGAGGAGCAGTAAGTCGGCTTTCAGGTAAACACTTGCAGCAAACACACACACATCACATAGCCCCCTTTCTTCTCTTGGAGTCAGTGTGAACTGTGCCCAAAACATCGAGTTCTTCAGATTGCAGATGACTTTTGACATCTAGCAAGCATAGTGCATGGCTCTAGATGACGTGAATCGTACTCCTGTAGCCGGAACTGCACCGAGGAAGACAAGTACCAGTTCCAGGAATTCTCTGTAGTAATCTCGCGGCTGACTGCTTAAGATGCTTGTTAGCAAACTCGATGGTGTTCTGTCCAGAGCTGCTTCAAGTTGTGGTGTTACAATAGTAAGTAAACAAATTGGGCAAAATGTGTGAAGCAATGATTGATTAGTGAAGGAATAGTTGAATATGCATGATGACTCGAGAAAATGCCTACTGGACATGTACTGGTAATTAGTTTTTCAAAATGCCGGCCAGCAGCCTCACTTGTGTAGTATGAGAAACTTCAGCATTGTTGAACAGTATGAGAGGGTACGAAGATCATGTTTCTCAACTTAAAAAATAAGCTCCACCCTATTGGATATGTGTCCCCAGCTGCATGCTTTTAGAATTTGTGTTATAAAATAATGATGCTTATTAAAGAGGGGTTTAATGTATTTGGCATAACAGGTGTGAAGGTGATGTTTCGGGTGGCACTTTTGCTTTTTCGGTCTGTACTTGGAAGGCAGGACCAGTTCGTTGATTGCCCTTCACTCTATGAGACGGTTGAAAAACTTCGCAAAATTCCATCAGAATTCTTGCAAGAAGAGTTTTTAGTGCGAGAAGTAAGGAAAGCTTTTGCAATTTTTTCAAATATTGTACCAGTTTGATTGTCATTTTGTCTGTACAGAATTTTCTTATTAATTATGATTACACCAATATTGTAATTAACATTATACTTGTTGGAACAAAAACTTATTTTAAAGTTTTACCCAGATATATATTTATCGTTGGTTAAGATCTCTAACACTACTTTGCTTTAGAAAGCATGCTCTGAAGAACATGCTGATAAGTTACCACAATTGAGTAATGTATGGATTTTCATCTGTCCAACCCAGTTTCAAGCCCTGGACTGATCATGTGAAATTGACACAGAGCACATTGTCGAACTATGTTTGCATCGTTGATATGATGACTCCTTAAATTCAAAACATATCTCAGTTAATCTATAAACCTTGTTGTTGAGTAACGTGATTAAAATATATTTTAAAACTGCTTCTAGTGTTTAAGGTTACCTATCACTGAGCGAGACATGGAAAAGGAACATCAGATGCAGCTACTTCGATGGAAAGCCAACAAAGAAAGAGCTCGTTCTAGTGACAAATCCATTGACAAACCGACTGACAAAGGCAAGAAGTTAAAGAAGAGCAACAAAGTATCGGAAAAACCAACATCAGCATCTCACACCTGACGACACATTTACTGTGCAGCATGCTTTCATTATCATTGTGCTTTAGGGTCAATTTTGTGGTTCACTGGTCGTCAGTCGAAAGTCTTTGTATTTGAGAAATGTTAAGCAGATCTTTCTAATGTTGTATTAAGTCGTTTGTTATGTGACTGTTCTTCTATTGTGATTTGAATACATGTGTCACAGCTCGTGTGTTTGGGTCTTTCTGTGGGTGTGAAACTTTCCTTCTTGTCTTGTCAGATTTCTTATAGAAAACAACTCTTTAGTGTTTTGTAAATAGAACGATTATATTGATTGGTATGTTATAAAACTATTTGATGTATTTCATGTATGAATTTTTTGCAGTTTAATCATTCACTTAGACTTGACTGAACAGCTGTACATGAATTGTGATGAATGCTTTGAACAATGGTGATTGTCCTGCCTTGAACTGGGATTTTCATGATCAAAGATTGTTAATAATATTTTAAAATAATTTTATTTTGAGTTTTAGTACTGCAGACCTATCTTACTGTTTGACAATCTTGAGTTATGATGTATATGTTATATATATGTTGCCTCTGATTCTGTTTGAGCTAGACTTTTCAAAAACTTTGACGTTACTTAATTGGAACTTTGTAAAGTGCTTTGTTATGAGATGAATTTGATTTAACACACTAGAGGATATGGATCTAAAATTAGTTCAGCTACAGAAAATAAACTCATTATAGCAAGGTCTCATTATAGTGCAGTTCTTGATGTGGCTTTCAAAGACAGCATAATGAGTTGCTGGTGTATTAATGTGTGAAAACAAATCAAGTGTGATTCACAAGAACGACTTCTTTCACAGGCCTGCTTCTTTTCGTCAGTTGCAGATCCGTTTTATTTTTGCAAAGGCCTGTAGGTGTTAGATCTGGAGCCAAGTGTAGGAGCAGTGGCAGATTGGTTGGACACTTACCCTGTGACTCATAATTTGTGGTTTCAGTGAGCCCCTGTGCGAAGTGTCGCTGCTTAGGGACCTTCAGCAAAACTATTGTGCTTATTGCCATCAATTGTTGCTCTGTACTTTGCTGGCTCTGTATAAACATTAGAACAATAAATCCATAAATGTATAAATGTTTGGTTAGATAACAAATGCATGCATGGTCAAAGGAGATGGCTGTTGATAAACCTTTTTTGTGGCATTCAGGAATTACATTTGCAACAGTCCAGCATTGATGAATCATTGGCTCGGTCAGTAGATGTAAAATAATGACCACACGATAGCTTCAGTTAACCAGTCAATAAGAGATGAAGAATACCCACCAGATGAGAGAGAATTAGTTACCAGTCAATAAGTCAATGTAGAATACCAATCAGATGAAAGCATTAGTGAACCAGTCAGTAGTCAGTAAGGAGATGTGGAATACTTACCAGATTATGGCATAAGAGAAATTGCCAGTAAGAATACCCAGCAGATGAGGTCACAGTGAACCAGACAATAAGGAGATGTTGAATACCCAACATAGCATCAGTGAAATGGTTAATAAGAATACATCACAGACCAGAGTGTCAGTGAATAAGTTGATGTAGAATATGCACCAGTTAAAAGCAACTTACTTGACGGTATTTAATGCAAAGTTCACAAATGATTCTGAACTGATGAACAAATGTAGAGTTTGCTCAAATGGGAAACTGGCCATTCTTCTTTGCTTACTGTCCAGAAACAGACTTGTTGCCAGTCCAGCATAACAGTGACTGATATTGCAGTTTTGATTAATACTCGTTCTGGTGATGATACGACATGATACAGCAACATCAGTTTTCGGTATCGTGATTTTGTGTCATTTATATTTGACTGATCTCACCTTCAGCGCTGTCTTCTATATCAATATTACCTTTAATCTGTCATCAAGTTTTCATTGCCTTCACATATCAAACTTCCATTAATATTCGAAGTATGTGGGATTAATATGACTTCACTAGTTGGAAATATATGGTGTCATGGAACCTTGAAGTTGAAGATGTTTTTGTGGCGTAATATTGAGTTCGTAAAGTGTAAAATAAGGAAAACTGCAGATGAAGAAGTGCTTGATATCGTTCAGTTTTGACTGAGGTTTTTATTCATTATGTTGTCAATTTCAGTGTCATATTGCATGTTTTGTAATCAGCTGAATCACTTGTCTCTCCAAAATATGGATATCTTTCCAAACATTAGCATAAAGTTTAGGCAGTAGCATTCAATAGTTTCTTGCTGTATATATATATATATATATATATATATATCCTTTTTGTTCTGTTTAAAAGGAGATTCTATATTAAAAAACTGCCATTTTTTGCCAATTTTTTAGGTGTTGCTGAACCTCAAGGAATTGTTTATTGTTTCTAGAATCTACAAAATTTGTTCCCACTCTTTTCTTTGATATTTTGTGATGTAAAATTTCACCATAAATAGTATCATGTATCAACCTACTGGCTTGGGTATTGGTAAGCAAGGCACTTGATACAGGATACAGGATTTCAATGAGAGAAGTGAAGGAAGACAAAGATGTAAACAAATTCAAAACTAGGCATCAGCCCTACTCGGCATTACGAGTGAAATCTTCTACTAAACATGAGGCTAACGTTTGATAACTCAAAAGAATTGAAGCCTTTAAATCGCATCGACTGGTGGAGTCAGGAACTGATGATGATAACGATGATCGATGATGAATGTGATGATTTGTCATTTATTGTGTGCCTCTTCATTTCAGCTTTTTGGTTGATGGTCATTCCTGTAAATGCCAGTATGGCACAAATACCCTAACAAGCTTTTTCATTATTTGTCTGTGTTGGTAATGAAATTGCTAGTTTAAAATAATGTACTGAGACCCTAAATGCAGCGTGTAACAGTCTCAGAGTTCTGAAGATAGTCTCTGTCACTATCTGTAGAACCACATATTATGACCATAATCATCACTTTTGGGCAAATATTTTGGCTGCTAGCTAAAGTGGGACTTCAGTTCATGACTTATATGCTTCTGCAGAAAATAGCTGTATGTTTAGACATATGCTTTGATTGATCATTGCCAAGAGAGGGTATGATTAGAACTACCTATATAGTAATGTATGCTCATGTCTGGGATGTATTAAATTCATTCTGTATCGAAATTCAAGACCTTATGCTTATAGAGTAGTTTTTTATGTTAACAGGCAGTACAGAAATCTACCAAACCACAATACATTTTGATAGTTTCCTTAGTGATGATATTTCTCAGGAGTTGTGCATTTTCTGCTTCAAGACGGAAACTTATTAATTGTTGCTACCAGTTGAGCAGAATTTTATGATTTTCACTCCAAGCTACCTTTTCTTTCTAGAATGCATTGTGGGCTTGGCCTTTTCAGATGTCACTTAAATTATCTTAAATTTTCGTTGAGCCGTGATGTCTTATACTGGCATATTACACTGCTCTGTTAGTTGTCATTTTAATTATGTTGAATGAAATCAGTTGTACTTTTTTTCTCCCACATAGACTCAGTTTTAATATTTTTTTAAGTGTCCACATGATTATTTTGGTTCCATAGTTCTATAGAATAAACTACTAGCAGCATAATTACATTGGAATTACAGCTATGCTACATGACGTATTTTAGTGGTAAATTTCTTTAAGTTTTTTGTGTGCACAATTCCTATGTCAATTTTGATAATTGATTTTATTAAAGTGTGACTTCGTGCATCTTCACTGATGGAAAACTTTGCACTGCAGGAGGTTGAAGCACTGTGTATGAGATGCAACACTAATTTTGCTGTTGATTAGGTTTTACTTGTGCAAATCACCAGCACATTATTGTGCTTCCCAAAAATGAATTTGCAGTGTGTCGAGGTGTTTTTCATTAGATTATACATGAGAAAGAAAGACTTGACCTTCAAATTTCATAAAGTAACAGAACTAAATTCTGATTAATGATTTTGTTTTCAGTAACAAGAAGGTGAAGAAGGAGTCAGCTTGGCAGAGGGGTTCTAGTCTGGCCTGTTGCTAAAGTAATTATGGCGAATGATGACTAAATGGTATAGGGTATGTTGGAAGGAAGGGAGGACAGTGACTGAAAAATTTAAAAATTTAATGGTAATTGTAATTATAAATTTATGCAGTTGCTGCTTCAAGAGAAACTAATCAGAGAAGCTCTTCATGCTAGCTTAAGCAGTGTTAGATGTCATTAAGAAACAGAATGTTCATCAGCCAACAAGCAGTGCTCAGATAACTAGAAATGTCTCAAGTGGTGGGCTCCCATACACGTCAGAGCCCAACCAATGGATTGTCATCCAGAGTTGATATTTACACTGTATTCACAGTAAATATAAAGTTAGCAGAAGGAACAGTGGTTCAGAGGGCAGCTGAAAGTCATAAATGTAGTTTTGCCAGATGTATGTGAAGTTTGGCTTTATGACTTGAGCAATCCAACTAGATTACAGTTCAGATAAGAAATCGAGGGCCTTAGTGAAATAATTAAGATCAAAATATTCAATGTCTGTAATTTCTTTTGTACACATTTTGAACTACCTAGTTCACACTACACAGCAAATGTTTTGTTAGATGAGCTCAGGTTGTATGTGGTTTTCTGAAAAATTAAGCCTAAGCAACATTGTGGCAGAATTTGGAAACCAGTTCTGTACAAGTTCCATGGTTTGACAAAAGGTTGCCAATTTCATAGTCGTGAATAGAAAATTGTCTTGTTATGGAAATTTTCCAAAGTGGACATCTACCATCATATCAGATGTATATTAACTTATTTCTTTGTAAATTTTTGTACATTCTGTACATTTAAGTTCAGTTCCTTTATGTATTTGTTTTATCTGTGCATCTGACATTTTGCTGCACAGGATTCACTTTGTGACAGTGCTTTAGTAACTTCTTTACTGGTGACAGTGCTTTAGTGACTTCATTACTGGTAATCAGTGTGTGTTCTGTCGTACCTAATTGAATGCATGTAGTGGTATTAGTTGCAGGTTATTACTAACAGAAATTAGTACTGCATATGATACTATGGACTGCATTAATAAAAAGGAAATCAGAAATAAATTTGGTAAATCTGAAAATTTGCAATTTCTTGTGTCTGCCGATTGTCAAAGGATGTGTGTGCAAATGATAACATCAAACTTTTCCAACTCAAAAAGTTTCCTATAAACATATACAAGTACTGTTATTTACAACTTTTGCAGATTGTCAGAAATAAGTTACTGTTGTGCATATGAGCTCAGTTTCTGCAGACTGTCAGAGGAAATTAGGATCATGAGCCAACTTTTTGAAGAAGAGATTAATTGTATGCAGCTTGATTTGTGCCAGCTGTAAGATGTTTTATTTCAGTCTCTCTGTTTCCATCTGTGTTGGTTTGCATCATGCCTGAACCTTTATACTCAAATCAGTTCATATCAGTCAACTCAGTCCAGTGCAGGCTGACTTGAACTGTGGCATGGCATTCCACATGGTTCTCTACTGGGTCTTTATATATATATATATATATATATATATATATATATATATATATATATATATATATATATATATATATATATATATATATATATATATATATATATATATATATATATATATATATATATATATATATATATATATATATATATATATATATATATATATATATATATATACATATGTATATATACTCACTACTCTTGGTTCACTGTTTACTGATACCTCTCTGGACTACCATTCATGTGCTGGTGATGCCTTCCTATTCCTGTCGTATCATTTGACATTTTGTTGTATACTACCACTGTGCAACTACTTAACTTCTTTTTTTGGTGATGTTCAGTCTTGGATGGCTTATTTCCTGTCTGATTTCCTTCTGTTGGGCACAAGCCAACAGCTCTGGAAAGTTAAGCCCATACCCTTCATACCCATGGCTGCCTCTTGAAGTTAGCTTAAGGCCTCTTTATATTGGCCTTCTATCTCTTATTCAGTTGCCCTATGCAGTAGGCCTTAGCACTTCAATCAGCAATAAGCACAGAAAGGGATATTTTTAACTGTGACTCAAGTGGTTGATTATGCAGAACAATGTGTTTTGCTTTCAGAAATAACTTGTTTGCTACCATGCTTCAGCCAGATGTCAACGCCAGTATGACACTCTTGGTGGCTTAGTCACATGCTATACATATACTGTAACACACATAGTATTGTATGCAGTGAATATATAATGTATATATGTGCTATATATATATAGTACATGTGTATTTGATTTAAGGAGGCACTCGTGTAAAAAGTGATGGCCTCCATATGTGTGGGCGCCTACAGTTGTTTGATTGACCTGATAATATTTGATGCATGGGTCACAATGGCAGAACAAATTCTGTCAAACTGCCTTGAACAACTGGTCACAACTGGGCCATTAAAAGAACAAGTGTGCCAAAGTGTATTCACCGGCCTACATGTAGTCTATGGCCAATACAGTGCAATAAACAACGCCCAGGTGTTTTATCTTAACATGTCTCGAAGTACGCTGTTACAAGTAATTTCATCTAAGACCAAAAACAGACAGCTAGAATGCAGTGGCTGCTACCAAGGCAATTTGTTTCAATGAGCACCATGGCATTCGAAGCTCTCAGTGGTCTATGACATGTATCCTGTCTGTCCCTCTGTCTTCCTGTCCCTGGCATATACATACATTAAGAATGACAACAGATATAATTACAGTATTGTAAATATTTCCATGTGCAACAGCAATGAAAGTATCTGTAGATCTGTCCTTGTGTCTTTGCAAGCTACCCACATGCATTAAAAATGCAATCTAAATCTACAATCTAAATCTATACTTCTGTGTCTCACAGAAGACTCACTTAGTCCAATATAGGAACAACAGCATTTTTGTTTTCAGTTCGTAAAAAATTTAAAGTAATAAAAAGTACTTACAAGTTTGATAGCTTAAAACTTAGAAGATGACTGGTTCTAGGTTGAAAATTCGGTATTTTGGTATGTTGTAGTGAGCTTCACCTGAATAAATTTTGACATAAAATTTTGAATGGTGATAACATGAAATGTAGCTTGAAGATACATTAACAAGAAATGTAGCTTGTAGATACTTTTCTGGCCTTTTTGAAATCACCTAACCTCTCTTGATTTCAGAACAGTCTTTGAACCATTTCATTAGGCTGATTCTCTTCCATGCAGAAGAAACCGTGTTGGAAGAGGGCATGGCTTAAATTTTAAATTTTATGTAAACATTTCAGCAGTACAAATGCAGCCAGAAACAGTGATGTTAGCAAGGCTAATACCTACCACTTGCTACTTCACGACTTACCTGGCCAACGCCAGCACCCTCAGAGCGTCGCTGAAACAGATTGTACAATTAATTAATAAAATAATAAACAAAATGATTATTACTAACAATAAATATAATGCTATGCATCAGCAGTTGTAATCTGTCACACTTGCAGTCTTAATGCCAAATAATGTAACAGTACACATGTGGGTAACTGTAACTGTACTATGGTCACATGATTCTACCTGAATGTTTTAAATAACAATCTACTTTACCGAGCTGCTATTTGTATTAAGTAATGTAAGCCTATGTTTTCACAATTAGTCCAAAGCAGCAGGCCTATGCCTTAGCACCAGCAGCAATATATGAAGCCCCTATGATAATATTTTCATATGGGCTTCATATTTCCAACAGGAGACGCTTTTCTTTGGGAGGCAAGTCAGAGGCACATGCACATATAGACCTACAAGCTGATCCTATGTGAACTGCGATGTCAATAGTAACATATTTGTGATGCAATAACTGTTCCACTTATTTATAGGCATGACAAATTATGCTTATTATTTGAATAATTCAACCATGACTGTGTCACAAACAGCCGGACACGCGACTGGGTGGTTTCATTGCTTAGCCCTTGGAGGTCAACCTGCTAATACGCGCCATATGTTTTAGTTTTCGAGCATTGCCGCTTTGTTTTAACTGCTGAGCCAGCAACCTTTTGTTTAGACATCTATCACGGTTATTATGTCTTTAACTGGTTTCGCGGACTCGCTGCTGTTTCTAGGAGCGGGTTCATCCCTTGCACCCCTAAGCACTGTGAAATGGGACGATCCACTTCTGAGAAGACAAAGTACGCGGATGGGTATTTTTAAACACCACGAAAATCAGGCGTAATTTGAAGCGCTTTAACTTTCGTCTGGACTGTTTCTCTAGTTAGTTCATAACATGAACACTCCAAGTCGGACTGTTCCAGTGTTTGATTTTCTTGCGTTTTGAAGTAATTGCAACCTCAGCGATCGAGTCAGACAGCGAAGGTGGTAAGCGCTATAAAATTTATAAAATTGCTGTTATGAATTGCGAAGTGAGATTTTAATGTGGATTTACGAAACAGTTCTAACTGATGGTTGAGATTCTGAGATTTTACTGTAAAAGTAGTCCTACACATTACATGCTGGTGGCAAGCCATGGTTTGTCTCCTTGGCCACATCCCACAAGTACTGTACCTTGCCTATGTCGCCTTTGGATTGGAACGATGTCCCACCGCAATCCCCAAATTCACCGTTCCTTCGCACCTGTTCACACAGCATCAGGCCTTAGGCGTGACTTTTAATATCGCCTTTAAAGCACTAAATACATTCTATAGTGATAGTATTAAGGCTTGCCTTGGTTTTCGTGATGTCAGGGACCTCAAAAGTTAATTTTCTTGTCTTGCTGGTCGCGAAGCCATGCATGATGTATTCTAGACAAAGATTTGAGCCATTTCAGCTTTGACGGACAAAAAGGAAAGCGGCTAATCTTTTTTATGAAAATCAGTTTTAGCATTGAAAACCTCTCAGCACTAACTACTCTGGAATAAACTCCCCAGAACTGCAACAATTATCTGACCCATCATACAAACTCACTGATGCTCCACTGCTTGCAGTTTCTGCATTGGCCTTTCACTCAAAGCTGAAAACATTCCTCTTTCACAGGTTTTTTCCTGACTCCCCTTCTTCCTCTTATCCCTCTTTCCGCTCCAATCCCAAGCATCACCCACCATAGCTGCCATGCTGTCTCTGCCTGACTCTTGGATCTTGACATGGAACTGAACACTTTTGCCTATCAATTTTGTTTTGACGGAGGGCCTGTGAATAAGCTGGTCCCCGTGACATGGCTTTCATTGGGATTATCTCGGTATTACGATTACGAACAACTACAGTCGCTGGTATTGTTAATAGTAATAGACTTATATGCAATGACCACACCATTTTGCTTCAGATCCTTCAATTACAACTCAGAACTCCACATGGAATCGTCAGTCGGCCCATAGCTAGGCTTTGTTCGTTCCAGGATGGACGAACTATGATTGTGGCAATTGGCTCAGATACTTCGGTATGGCACCAGTTCCATGTGGTGTCCTACAGGGCTTGGTTCTTGGGCCACTTCTGTGCATTCTGTACACAGCCGACTTGACCCGGGTCATCAAGGCCCTCAAAGCTCAGGTTCACTAATTTGCTGATGATATTCAGGTGCACAAGTCATGTCATCCATCAGATGCGCTTGTTGTAAAATGCATGCAGCTGTGACCAAAGTACAAACATGCATGTCTTCAAATCAGTTGAAGTTGAATTCTGCTGAAGACAGTTCATCTGACTGGGCGCATGACAGGCAAGAGCATAGATGGACATGGAGACGATAGCAGTGACATTCCCAGACTAGAAACCACAACACACATGGGACCTTGGTGTGCTCCTAGATGAAGATCAACCTATGGTGGACCATGTCAACTATGTGTGCAAGTCTTGCTTTTACCATATGCACCTGATCAGGGTCATATGGCAGAATTTGTTGCACGTTGCCGCTGCAACCCTACTCCATTCCTTCATCATAACATGCCTGGACTATTGCAGCACTGTCCTTGTAGGCCTGTCAAAGTTTCAAATTCGTAAGCTTCAGTGCTGCTCGGGTTATAGCCAGCATGACAAAATTTTTGCATGTCTCAAACTACGCGCGACAGACGTTGCACTGGCTCCTGTTGAGAATAGCAATACATTCAGGATCCTCCTGTTTGGCTGAGCATATGTGGTATGTTCAGCCCCAGAATACATCAGGGATCTCTCTGCACCTGTGTTGAGCCCGCGATTCAGATATATCGTTCTTTCTCTTGCACTGGACCATTCTTGTGAAAGAGTCTTCCTTTAAGATTAGAACTTTACCACTTCAAATAGCTCCAGAGACAGTTTCAGCTTATCTTAAGATCTGCTTGTCTTATTAGATTAGCTTGTCTTAAGATTTGGACCTGTTAGATAGCCATTCCTCAGCGCCTTTGTGAAGTTCTGAAAACGTGGTGTACAATTGTTCAGATACAAACATGCACACGTACATACCCGATACATACATACAATTTAGTTATCATGAGATTTTTATCACAACAGCTGTCTAGCCATACAGGCCTATGCATACAACTATTAATTTTGTTTTATGGTGACTTACAGATGAGTGTAGCAGTACTTCTTGCCTTGGATTACGGCTGCTTTGGATTAAGCTGTTTGCAAAAGAACCGTATGCATGTTGTCATGAAGTAAAAAGGCTCCAGAATTTGCTCTGTTTTCGATCATACTGTTTGGAGCAGTAACTTTTATCACAACCATGGCAAGCAATGGTTTATACAGTTTACAACATGAGCAAAGTGCAACGGAAGACATTGCCAGTGGGGCAGAGATGTGTGTTGTCAGTTCAGTGGATGTTTTGGACAGGGGTGCAGATGAGTTTACTACAAAAACAAGTGGAGATCGTAAGCAGCCTTGTGGTTCTTTGAAGAATTTAGCAATTCAAGTACCTTCACTTGATTTACCATCAACTGTCAATAGTCCACGTACCTCAAGGCGAAGCAGGTTGACCAAGGATTCAGCATCTTTTGATTGTGTCTCCACCCTTGCACCAGTAAATGATCAGACAAAGCGTTTTCACAGTGTAATTGAGTCAAATGCTGAGAAGTCTAAAGTTGAAATAACTTCAGAGGCTCTCCAGTCCACCTACCACTGGATGGAGCTAAAGGATATTGCTGGAAAACTGCTTAGCAAAGAAGTAGACTTGCCTACAGCAATGGAAGTTTTAGTTCCCAAGCTGAAGGAGAGCATTGTGCTGTTAAAATCTAATGTTTTGGATGAAAAAATGCGAGGAATCAAGGAGACTGAGCTTTTGGTTGAGGAAGGCTGGTCATCACGAGGAATTGGTCGCGATTTATCATACAACTTGTGTGATGTTCTGCGAGTTGAAGGAGGGCTTGATAAGCTTATAAGTTACTGTGATGATTCTAGTATTCCTCGTGAAATTCAGCTCGGAGCAGCACATCTCCTGTCTCGAACGCTCACTGTTGTAAACCGTGATCACATTGCAAAGGCCAATGCCCTGCAGCAAATTGTAAACTGGGCACTGCGTGTGCAGAAAAACCCAGAGTTCTGTCGGGCAGCGACTGCAGTCCTTGAGTGCATGTTTAAACACTCAAAGAACACATGCACAATGCTTATCAAGATGGGAGGGCTTGATGCTATCCTATACTCATGCCGTTCCCTGGACATCCCAATCCTTCGGTATTGTGCCAAGGCCCTGGCAAATCTTTCAATCTATGGGGGCTATGTCAACCAGTGTGAGATGATAAAATACAATGCTCCTGAGTGGCTGTTTCCACTGGCATTTACTGAAGACGACAGCACTCGATACTATGCACTCCTTGCCATAGCAGCATTGTGTGCGAGCAAAGAGACAGAAGTGGCAGTGGCACGTTCGGGAACTCTGGATCTTGTGGCACCATTTTTGCGAACACATGATCCGCTGGAGTTTGGCAACCGCGATCCAGAGCACATCCACGGACAGGCAAAGGAATGGCTTGGTCGACTGTTGCGATTTCTTCCTTGCCGACGAGAAGAGGCACAGAGCCTCATAGCATTCCATTTTGCCATGGAAGCAGGAATTCGGCGAGAACAGAATAAACTCAAGGTATGTACAATAATTTTTTCTGCTGATTTTATAGCACAGTTTAACTTAGCAGATCTGGCTTTTGTTGATCCTGTGTATTCCTTGATACTTCAGAAAACTGTAGTTTAAACTATATTTTACATTATCACTGCAAGTAAAGAGGTGACTAAGTTATATGCAAAGTTTCTATGTATTATGGGTGACATAGAGGCTGGATTGTGATGTAGTCCTTACAGCATCTAATGGCTTCTCTGCTTCTGATTTGGGTTAGAACGGCATTTCTCTTGTTGTTGCAGTTGTTTAGAGAGATTGGGGCCATAGCGCCACTGAAGCGCCTTGCTTCCAGTCCATCAAAGTTGGCATCAAAGTTTGCTGCCCAGGCACTGAAAATCATTGGTGAGGATCTGCCAAGCAAGTTATCCCCTCGTGTTCCTCTTTGGACAAATGAGAGTGTCGTGTGTTGGATTCAGCAGGTTGGTGAGTCGCTTGAATAAGAGGACTGTTGTTTATAGAACCTGAACCTAAAGTTATCAAAGTGATGAACAGGCATAAACATTCCTGGTAACTTTCCAATGTGGTAGTCGTTAGAGTTCCTGCTATAATAAAGTTAACCTCGGTCATGCATGCAGCTCATCTGTTGCCAGATACAGCTGTTGGTCTTCATGCTGATACAGTGGAAGGATGTTATCTTTGAAATGCTTAAAGCAGAATGAAGTGCTCGAAGTAGACTGAAAGCTGATCCAAGATATAATCTTAAAGCTGCCATTTGTAGGGAAGAAGATAATAGCAAGCAGAAGGCAAATGAATAGGGCTTGGGATCACAGTTTCAAATGATATTTATTGGTTTATTATGTTAAATTGCTATTCTTTTTATTATTATTTGTATTCTGTTTTGTGTAGTTTCATTAGCACACAAAATTTAACAAGTGTTTGAAGACTGGCAAGTACCATTATTTACTGTTTAATTTTATGTTACTTTGTTTACAACTTCCAGCTGGGCTTCTCGAAAGAAATAGTATCAGCATTCAAAGAATGCCAAGTTGATGGAGACCTACTACTTCTACTTACGGAGGAAAATTTATTAGATGATATTGGTATAAAGAATGGAATAATTAGGAAAAGGTAGTGTTTAAAAGATCAGGTTTTATCTTTGCTTTTAGATGGTTTATGAAAGATATTAATGTGTGTTGAGTAAATAAATATGCACACAAGCACTCACACTCGTATACACATTTATATACATATCATATATACTTGTGTATAAGTCAAGCAATTTTGGACAGTTTTGACAGTTCAGATTTGGGAGTCATCTTATGCAAGGGTCAAGACAAGACACATCCACAGGAGATCACATGAGACATCTGTGGAGAGACATTGACACATGTACTAGATAGTTATTTCAGCACTGAATGTGCTTTAAACACCAACTTTAGTCTGAAGACAGATAGGGACCCTTACATGTTATCGTGATATACTGGTAAACCTTACTCCACTCGGCCAGACCCTTTGATGGTTCTGCACTGAGCAGTATCAAAGTACCTCTCCCCATATAACATCTAAAATTATATACCAGTAATTATGGTCCCTTTCCTCCACTTGGCAGTATCAAAGCACCCCACTCTGCACAGTTACACCTGCTAGATCAATAGGTCTTGGTACTGTGCGATGCAAGGAAATGGAAATGCTGACGGGGATGGAGAGTACAACTTAGGTCATCTACTACATAGTTACAGACTTTTTCCCTTTCCAAGGTAAAAAAATCAGGGATCAACATATACGTGGGTTTGAATTATGTGTGAGTGTATGAGGTACATGTAGACAAGTATATATAATACTGATGACCATGGTAATTTTCATCATTTTGGAGTCGACATGGTATTAAGAAATCTGCTATATGCGATGTGCATTGTCTATATTGCATATGTGTGTGTGTATGTGTTTGTGTAGGTGTTTGTTTGTGTGTATACATAAAATAAATAATACATGTATGTATAATTGGAAATTAAAGTTTTCATTTTAACGAAACAGGAAAACTTAAAATTTGCCATCAATACGAGAAGTATTTGAAAATTTCTTTCAGTAAGTTTTGGTTGAAAGAAATGCTTTAGGATTAATGATCCTCTTCCAGACCTCAGAATAAGATTTTCTGATTTTGTGGGCACAATAAGTGCTTAAATAAATAAAATTACAGAATAAAAAAATTTGTGTGTGTAATTCTCATGCTCCAACAACTGATATTTTGGATTTTAATTGGTCTTTTGATGCACTTTGATTTGGATTGCTGTGGATCAATTTCTAAATAGTATTCTTTGGAGAGCATTTCTTTAGCTTGGAGAATTCGTGTAGGCCATATGAGAAAAATGTAAAGATATTTTCACTACAGTTGTATTATCACTGTTGCTGTTTGTCAGTGTTGCAAAAACTGTGTAAATTGGTGATGGTGATGATGATGATGACAACAACTATGATGGCTGTGATGATTATGGCTATGCTGGTGATGACTATGATGATTATGATCATGATGATATTTGACAGGTTTATGCGAGAACTCAATGAGCTGAGGCAGACAGCCGACTACCGTTCAATTGATTCCTCACATCTAAATGACTGGCTTAGTCAGTTGGCACCAGAGTTTCGTCGCTATACTTACCAGATGCTGAAGTGTAGGGTGACAGTGAAGGTCCTTCCTAAGCTCAGGGAAGAGCATTTGCTGAAGGACTGTGGAGTGCTGAGCGGAGTGCATCGACTTCTCATCTTAGATGCTGCAAAAAGTCAGCACAACTACAATGCGGCAAAACAGTTTTCTATCAAAGTCTTTATTTCATTTTCAGTTTTGAAAACTTAGGAATCTTCTGTAGAATGTCGTATATAAAAAGTGCTATTTTGAATATAGTCCTCTGAGTCTGCTGAGTGACCTGTTTATAGTTACTCTGGTTCATTTAAGAAAATCCACCGCCGAGTGAATTCTTCTTTAAATGATATAAAATGGGACCAGTAGACTGGACATTAAGTTTTGCTTTGGCTCTGCATACAATTTTCTTCATGAAACTAGATGTACATTGGAACACCGTAAAATTGGTTTTGTATTGGCATGTCTGAAAGTGATCTTAGAAATTCAAGTACATAAAAGGCCAGTTAAAATAATAAAACTTCCGTTGTTTGAAAATTTAAAAAGGTATTGTTTGCAGAATAGTAGAATTAGTTAAAAACTCTAGGCATCAATGTGTTCCAGGTATACCCTCTGACATCTCACATTCACCTTCAACTCCTTTGACCTGTGATCCAAAACGAAATATTGATGTTTTCATAAGTTACCGGAGAAACAACGGATCCATGTTGGCCAGGTACGCAGAGTTTCATAGTCTACATCATATCATGATTTTTTACATAGCATTTAGATGCTGCTCTTTGTTTGCTGATGTTGATATTGAGTAGTGAATCAGTCAAATGCGTGTCGTTCTGTTTTCAGTTTGATCAAAGTCTATCTGCAAATTCTTGGCTACTCTGTGTTTATTGATATTGAGAAGCTGCCAGTTGGAAAATTTGACGAGAACTTGTTGAAAAGTATTGGAAGAAGTCGGTACTTCATTCTTGTTCTGTCAAGTAATGCACTCGATCGATGTATTGGAGACAGTCAGGGCAATGACTGGATTCACAAGGTAAAACAATTCTTATGGAATAAAAGTATATACACACACACACACACACACAAAGGTTTGCACTGCTTTGCCTTTGGTGCTGTCTTCAGGCTTTGATGCATTTGCATGCCAAATTCTCTAAATATGGTGTGCAACAACATACTTACACCTAGGTACACACGAGTAAGGGGGTTTTGTTGCCTTACTTACATACGTATGCTGGTGACACCACAGTTCAACAGTGTAAAAATCAGGTTAATATACCAAGTTAATTAGAAAATTTTTAATTTACCCAATTTAATATGTGTTTGATAGGTGGTTGTCCATTAAGGATGTATGCAATTATGGGGGAGAAGTAACCCAAATGCAGTCAAGGGGAGAGTTTAGACGTTTGCATCTAAATTTGGTACAAACAGTTATTCAGTACAGCCTGTGCCTTAAACACCTACTTAAACCAGAAGGCACTCTGTACTTTGTTGGATCTAATTAGAGTCTCTTTGATGAATAGGACAGTATCAAAGTACTGCACCCAGTAACAGCCCTGCAATATCAATGTTAAGGTAGCCTATTCTAGGCCTTAGTGCTGGAGTATGCAGGTCCGCAGAGGATTGGGGAGGGTAATGAGGACAGTGGGAGTTGATTGATATGGATTGCTAGAGTATGGTAGTGCAGGTAAGATGAAAACCAGCTGAGCAGGACCAGAAAGGCCAAGCCAGTGTTCAAGGCAGTGAAGCAGCCTAACATAACAGTATCATAAGCATCAGAAAGATCAAGTAAGACGAGAGCAGTTAGTTTTCCTTTATCCATGGAGCTGATTGTGTGATTGTGGAAGGTAATCGTATAAAATTAATACATTGTGGTGCAGATTTGTAAGTTATTCTTTTAATTATTTTTTTCATTTTCAAAGGAAGTTGCTGCTGCAATCAAGTCTAACTGTCAGATTATTCCTGTGCTGGATAATTTTGATTGGCCACCCAAGGAGAAATTACCTGAAGATATGAGGGAGATTGTTTCCTACAATGGAATTGTGTAGGTGAAATGCTTTGCTTTGCTTACCATTTCTGATTAACAGATTTTATCTTGGTTGATTAGCAAGAACATCTTTACCAGAAAATTGTTTTACTACCCATTACCCTTGAGACTAATTGTTACTTTATTAAATTTGTAGATGCCTTTTGCTTTATTGTAATGAGGCTGTTAGTTTGGGGTGGAAATCAGCTCAGCTGCCAAAGAAAATACAATGAATCTAACAATGCTTGCTTATAAATAAAATGTCAGAAACCCATACCACAGTCAATATTGCATTTGATTTTAATGTTTATATGCACTTTTGTAAGCTGATAAAAAAATAGAGCATTTACAGTAAGCACCTCCTCACATAACTGTAGAATTTTCTGAAAGTTTTAATTATTTCTGGATTATGGCACTGAGTCCTAATTCTTTGAATTCCAAGTGGCCTACCTGCTTTATGTGATAGCCATAAAATCATTTAGTTGTCAAAACATACCTCAAATGGTATTATCACGATCACACCATCATCTTTTGGAGTCACTACTAATAATAATGACAATGCCGAATTTCTTGTAATTTAGTTCTGTTGCAGCTAACTTTAGTTTTGAACATATGCAAGTGGTGATGGATAAACTAAATGTAATAATAAGCCATCTACTTGATTAGATTGTTTTGAGAACACTACTTGCTTCTGTTTTTGACTATGTTCACTGTGGATAGCCAGTAATAAACGTATTCTGGATCCCTCCAAAACTGAATTTCTTCGCTTAGGTACAAGCCAACAACTGCATAAAATTTGCTTGCCTTGCGTCTCTTCAGTTGGGTGGCTTACTTATTAACCACACTGAATTCACATGCAGTTTGGGTGTGGTTCTTGATTCCATCATGTCTTTTTCTAACCATGGTCAGAACATATTCATATCAGCTCGTTTCACATTTGTGATATTCGCAGGATCAGACCTCTTTTGCCTCAGTTGCCTTAATCCAACTAGCTAATGCATTGGTTTCCAGCAGACTTGACTACCGTAACTCATTACTTATTGGTACCTCTAAGGGTGATCTGCACAAACTACAGATTATTCCATGCTGTCTCACCAGAGCCATAACAAAGACCCCCTAAATATCAATGCACAGGGTGCCCATTCAGCAAAGATTTCATTTGAAATCTGTCTTATAGATCATAAAATGCTGCACTTAAGTCAGCCGACCTGTCTATATTCCATGTTCGCCCCTCACACTAATAGACATCACACTCAATCAGTGGACACTGTGACTCTCGCTCTGCTCTGTACCCAAACAGTGTTGGGCCTTTTTGGTAGCTGATACAAAGCTTTGGAATTCACTGCCCATTCCAGTTCGTTCTGTCAGTTCTTTGATATCACTGAGGTCTAAACTAAAAATGCATCTGTTTGAACTTGCTTACCCACCATAGCCTGGTTACTGAGTTTTCTGACCTATCGCAGATTTCGGAGTGCGATTTTGACTTGAAGCGACCATCAACTGATGCCTTGGGCATTATGATAATTGCAGTATATAAGTCATTAGATTAGATTGGACTGGGGAATTTAATATTGGCTGTATTGGTGACCCAGTTGGGTGTGGATGTTTGGGATATCATGCATAATTATTTGTGATTTTCATGAAATTCAAGCAGAATAGTCTTGGCCGAATAGTACTGCAATAGTAGCAGAAACATTTTTTAAAAATGTGGTTGTAGTAATTATTTTATTGCTTTAAAGTCAGTTTTTATGTAATTACTCTTTATGAATGAAATTATATTATTATAATATACTATTCAAAAATAAATTGTATATATTTTAAAAGTGATAATTTTTGTGCAACTTCATAATTTGTTGCTGTAGAGAATTATGGCTCTGCTACAATTTTTTAAATTGCTTTTGTGCAAAGATGGAGCCATGATCTGCAAGATGCGTGCATCACCAGGCTCTGCAGCTTTCTCAACTCAACACAGCCATCAACTCCTCAGCTTGGCACTACAGCATCTGAACATCATCTGAACGTACATTAGCATCGGGAAATCAGGGTCAGTGGTCTCGGGCTTAACATTGCCAGCACCTGAGCCAGGTCTTGGCAAGTAACTGCAAAGCAAGGACAAGTGGGTATCTTCTGTTGTGTCATCATTTTGTACAAATGTGCAAAGTTCTGCACTGACTTGCCTACCCAGTCCTGTAACTTTAGTGGCATTCGACCATTACCCGTGTAGGTCTTTATTAATTTTATTGATAATCAAGACTTGACCAAAAATATTTATATATAATTTTAATTTATCTTCATTATTTACTGATTCTGTTCGGTTTAATTATCCATCATATATGTTAGAACCATTCTGTCCACATTTACTTCTACTGGTTCACCAAAATCTTAGAGTCTGCCAATTTTTCGCTGGCCTATGGCTAAACTAACTGGTGTGAAATAGTTGTTTTCCGCATCGCTTAGTGTACACACAAAAATTTATATTCTTCTGTAGTTTTTGCCTAGACAAAGCTTTCACTTCCATGTGTTGCACCGGTGCGTAATTGTGGGTTTTTGCATGTTGGCATTGATATCCTGTACTTGAGTTCAATGGCTGTGAATAAGATAGTAAACCTACTGCAAACGACTAATCAAGGATTTCATCTGTATAGCTTCAGTTTTCCTGCAGTTCTGTAGTTAAGGTATTTTGCAAATGGTTGTGTGCTTGATGTCTCATATTTTGGTCCGAGGTTTGTGTCCTGTTCTACTTGTAAGCATTTCCCAAAGATGGCACTAATGATGAAAGTTAAAAATTTATGCTAAATTGTCTGCAGCATTGCTTTTATGCAGGCAAGGAGATCCATAGTATGTGCTTCTTGGACTGTAATCAGTGTAATGCAGTGTGATTCATTTGTTGACATTAACTGTAATCAGTGTAATGCAGTGTGATTCATTTGTTGACATTAAATCTTGTTCAGATTTAAATCCTGGCCAAGGCAGAAATTAAAAAACAAGTTTCTGTTCATTTGATGTCGAGCTTCCTGCCGAGGCTACTGTTTACCATTATGATGATGATAAGAACAATAATTTTAGTCTATGTTACAGGGTATTTTATTGTTAAAATTGTTATTTTTTAATCAGTTAATTGGATTAATTACTTTGTTTAGGGGCCACATTGTGTACATCATATATTTTATTGTTCATGGTCACCTTCTTTCAGGATGTCAGAAAAAATAGAAAAATAAGAAAAAATAAAAAAATATAGATAATTTCAAAATATATGGCGAATTAGGTAGCCTATGCTTGGGCAACCACATGCTCAGAGAAACTGTTTTGAACTGAATTAGTCTTTATTACGAAGTTTACGTTACTTGGAGATGGATGTTTTTCTAAAATCATATAGACTGCTATTGATATTTTATACTTTGTTTCAGTTTTATGTAGAGAGAAGCTTTTGGTCTTTTGGCTTGCAGAAATTTGGAAACCTAACTGTGCATCTGAGTTTTTGTAGACAATTAGGTAACATATTGCATCTTATGTTATTGTGTTAAAATTTCTGATTTTTTGTGTTTTACATTCAAGGCTAATGTTAGTCTCCGTTCTTTGTTCCAAAACTAGGCAATATAGTTTAACTTTCATTTATAAAGGCTTCTTTGTTTTTTTCTGTGCTATATCATCTTGCATTCTGCCAATTTTGGACAGGAACGAACCACATGTGCTAGAAGAAGAGTTCTGCCTATAGATATGAGAGTTTTTGTATTTTGAGCCACTTGTGATACAGGCACTGTGCTTGTTGCTGACCCTGTGAAATAAAGAGCCTATTGTCAGTCACAGTAACCTTATTCTTTGTTAGCATACAGTACTATGAATTGAGCTTTGTAAGCTATCATGCTTGTGTGAAATGTTAACTGGTTCTTCTTGCATGTAACAGTCTGCTTGTGAAAATGTATCATTGTTATCATGTTTCAACAGATGTGTATATATGCATGCATTGTATAGGAAAATGTGTTATTTTGTGAAGCGTAACTTTGTAATCTAATCATGACGTGTTTTTACTCTGAATGCTAAACTACATGTATCATTCAATTGAAATTTTTGTTTTACCTGCTCACTATGAATTCTTGAATTACTTGTTAAGTCCTGTCTATGAAGTTTCTCTAGATTCATATTCTTTCTTTCAGTTCGACCACTGGCAGTGGGCTTTGCTGATTTAATGGCCAGATACAGATTTGGCCAGTGGTTGAAGCTTTGATGTTACTAGAACCATATACTACAGCACTACTTGCAACACCAACTACCTTACCAGACTACCTTACCAGTGCTCTGTACTTTATAATGCTATGTTTTAGACTTTATACTGATACTTTGTTAATTCTATACTTTATTTACTGATCTATTACAATACATTCTGCTTTTGACACTGTATTAAAAGATAAGAAGTACATTAATTGTACTTTTATTATGCAGTGGTAGAGGCCCTGCAAAAATTGCTGCTGGTTTAGAAGGATTTTGGTTGAAGTTCAAACAAAATAACAAAAAATCTGGATAACTGGACACAACTGGCTAAACTACTTCTCCCAACTACTGGCAGTACTACTGTAGGCCCTACACTGTACTATTCTGAAGTAACTCAGTACAGTTATGATCTCATATGCCCCATATTTATGTTCCCTGTTGACATTACTATAATACTTATGCATGATAATTTTTTAAATGCGTTTTTTTTAATTTGTGCATTAATTGTAGTTCGGAATATAGCTTGAAATAATGCATCATTCAAAAGATAAGTTTAAACATAAAATGGTGTGCAAAATTAAGCAATAAAGTTGTTTTAGCAATGTAATAAAATACTAATAAGACAATTTAGTAATAAAACATTATAATTTATTAACTTCAGCTGAGGGACTTGATAAATTGTGCGGTTTACAAGTCATTAGATACAAATGTTATGTACTACTGTGTTTAACAGATGTGCAAATTTTAAACTAAGTTAGAGTTGGTGTACTTGGGATTGTTACTGGATGAACTTTTTATAATTTCTTTGCAGATTAAAGGTATTTTATAAACTTTCCTATTAAATGAGCATCTCTGACTGGGAGAGAAACTCCAATGGCTATTGTAGGATATCAGCAACAATAAAAACAAGATAACCTTTTGCAGGATATCAACACTAAAAACAACATCAAAGAAATGTATGTAAATTTAAAATGTAATGTTAATGATTTTTTAACGTTTTTCCTCATAAACAGTTGGTGGCAGTGGATTGCTGATAATGAAGTTGGATTACTGTTAATTAAGTTGTGCTAGAGTGCACTTTGACCAGCACAGAACCGTAACTGATTCTCACGTTACACTTGTATGTGTATAGTTGCTTTGTAGTACGTGTTACATGTAAGTGAGTAAGCAAATGATTTAAGTGAAGTCTTAGCATCTCCAAGCATTTGATGTGAATGAGAATGTGTGGGTGGGGAACTAGAAAAACCGACAGCTTGTTAACCAGGTTATCAAAGCAACTTGGTTATATTATTATTACTTTTAATAATTCAAATATTCAATTTATTCACTAGCTATTTACTACTAGTGAGCACCTGCACCTTCTACAATCTCCATTTATCAGCACTTGAAAGCATCTCACTGTGGCTGGGCTGCAAGGGCATCTGAGTAGATATTTTTAAAAGGTTTTACGTAGAAATGAATAATCAAAGGTGCCTGACAAAAAGATTTGCTCACAAAGTATCTTCATGCAAGTTGTTTAAGTTAAAATCCCATTCATGTGAATAGGTGTTACAGAGTGAAGGCAACATCTCATATGGCACAATCTTTAGTACATAAAGGTATATATTGACTGAGCCTATTTGTCTATTAAACATATATTAGATAAGTTTTTTAGATGTTGAGTCCTGTTGTAATACCTCATCTGTAAGTGACATAATGCTGTAGATTGTGTGATCCTGAAACAGTAAAGTTGTCTCCACTGGTTGACTTGGCTTCGTTAGTGCTGTAGTCGATGATCCTGTGGTTGAGTTCACGTTTCAGTTGATCGCAACAGTCTTCTGCATTCCTGGCACGATATTCCATTCTCCTCAGCTGCAGCTTTAGCTCTCGAATGCGCAGACTCTCATCTTCTGCCCAACCCAGAACCTGCCACGAACCACAGAGTTCAACGCATACTGTGTTCACACACGTTTGTCTGGGTGTGAGTTTGTGAGGGAGAATGAGAAAACGAGCTATGCACAGGAACTAGGCTTAGTTATGATTTGTACGTTTGCGAAGTATAAGTGTGTGCAAAGTATAAGTACTTTTAGACATAAACCCAACATTGACTTTATATAGAACTAATAAAATTTCAAGCTTAATGAATATGAAAATGCAAGTATTTGCCTTGTTATTTCGTATACCTGAAACTGCTATTCAAATACTAATCAAATACAAAGTACCAAGTACTATGAACCTGTGCTATAACCTTTCCATCAGTTCCTATCATCAATCTTTTTCCATTTCCATATCAGTTTGCTCATGTGTTCGTCCTAGTTGAAAAGGTTATTAAATTGCTTCTGGTCACCTGGACAAGTGAGGTTTTATCAACAAGGCTTGTTCCTGAAGAGATGCCAGCTGCTGCTGCTGTGAAGTCCAACTGTGACCAGCAGCCACTGAAGCAGAACAAAGTCAGGTTCCTTGAATGGAACAAAAAATCTCAGTTCACAGCATAGAGTCACGGTTTAACCAATGTGCAAATCAAGTATGATGAATCCATCATTAGCAGCAAATTTGAGAAGAGAGTGATAGGCCAGAGTAGAGACGATATCTAATGCGAGTCCATGCATTACCTTGTTAGCATCACTTACACAATGTTTAGTAATTGGAAGTTTAAATTTTGCTTTGGATAACATTTGAGAAATTTGCATGCGTTTTGTGTCACTAAAACCTTTGAATTTTTGGCGATGCCCTGACACCAAGTGCTCATATGATGCACAAACTACACCAGTATTCATCGTCATCTTAGTCATTTGTATTATAATACATGTTGTGATCATTATCTGCCATCAGAGACCAGTTCTAATTCTGCTTAACTGAGTGTCCACAGTTTTTATAATCTAGATATATTAAAGGCCAAGTCACTTATGGACAGGCAGTAACACTGTATGCAAATAAAATTTATGTTAATTAGTCTATGGGCCAGCTGAACATTTAAGCAAATGTATATGAGACTTGTATGTAAGGCAATATATGCCTTCTCCTGCTTTGGTCCATCGTTCTGGAACAGTCTCCCTTTAAACATTCGTACTTTTCCACTTAGTTTAACTCAATGTTCATTCTCTGTTAACTTGAAAACGCACTTGTTTAGATCGGTAGGATAGCCGTGTCATCAGCGCTTTTGAGAGGTACTTGAAGAGCGCTATATAAGTGCTTGTTACATTACATTACATATAAATTATATAAATAATTTATAATAATATATAAATGAGCTATTATCTGCTGATCCATACTATAGCAGGACATTTGTCCCTTCTGGATTGCCCTTTGATGCCAGTAATATTTTAGGTGAAACTGTTGTAACTGTTTAGATTGTTGGTTGTTGGTCATTCAATAAACAATAAACAGATTGAAAATTGTGTGTATTAAGAAACTTATGACCATTTTTGAATGACAAGAATATATATACAATAAACTGTTAAACACTGTTATATGTGTGTAATGGTTTTGTGTTGTCAGAGTAAAGTTGGGGTTAAAGATCTTAAAATATGGACAAGTTTAGGCAGTTGCTTTCATTACCCCAAGGAGCTAACATGGCACAACAGGGGATTTTCCCCATAAGGAACCAGAGCACAGATGTTCTGTGCGGGATATGTTAGCTAATGATATTTAGTTTTGTCACAATTAACTGATCTATGTTGGTATAATTTCATTTTGGAGACTTGAATGGCACTTAAATTTGGTATAATAAGCATTTGATACCTGTCTGCTGTAGATGCTTGCTTGACTTTCTCTCCACAAGTGGAAGCAAGCGTTTGCAGTTGTGGTGATGGTAGCGAGTCTTTGTATTCCTTGCCTTGAGAGATCTCTTGTACCTTTAGCTTCTCCATGAATTCTTTTGCCACCTTCTGGCTAATATCTAGCTCCAGTTCCTTTTTCATTCTCTCCTTCTCGCTTTCATCTTGCTGCATCAACTTCTGCAAAACCATCCATCATCAGCCATATAATCTGGATATGGATTAAGGACGAGTGTATAGGAAAATACTGTAGAAGGTGAGAAGACGGTGATGCAGGCAGTAGACAAAGAGAACAATAATATTAATTTACCCTAAGATGTTATGCTATGACTCATCAGTGTCTGGCATTGAAAGGGTACTGCAGAAAGTGACAACATTATTGTTATTAATATCATCATTATCTTCATCATCAACATCATCATAGGCCGTACATTCTCACCTCTATGTTTGTTCAAGTTGGGAGCACCACTGTTTCCTAAGTGGCGCTTTATAAATGTTCGTTTACAATTACAATCAATTGTTTTATGCGTATTTACTGTCTAGTTTTAGATGCCCATTTATTTACCATTTATCGAAGCAGTACCTCACTGAGTGCCAACTGCAGAGATGATGTCTGGCATCTGAAGATTTTTTGGCTTCCCATGAGTATCATCATTTCATCTCTAGCTTGATGGTTGACTGACTTCATGTGTGACTGGAAAAAAGTATCCATAAAACTGAATGTCTAACAGCTGTAGTATTCTTATGCTGTTTGTAGCCAGTTGTCATTTCCTTAACATCATCATATCTTCAAGTCATTGTCATCATCATCTTTAAGTAATCTAATCATCCTTATTACGAAGTCACTATCATCGTTATCACATAAGCTGACATCAGCTTAAACCGTTCTGGGCAACAGCCTCTGCAGTGACTGGGCCAAAGTTTCAACCCACCCAACACTGTCTTGTCTGCTTGCACATTTTTTATCTTTCAAGTCTCACCTTTAAACCTATCATTGCATGCAAATCTTTCCTAACTGTCTCCCAGGTTGACTTGGAACTGAAAAATTATTCTGGATAGAAACTGGTGCACCACTGATGCCTCACGCTTTATAGTTATGACACTACAGAAGTTAAAGGCTTACATTAATATTATATCAATTTTGCTATTTTCAGTATATATAGAGCAAGAATTATTGATCTAAAGATGTGTTCTTACAATGGCATTTGACAAGTCATCCAGTATGGTCTGAATGGCACTGTAGTCGATCAGCTCGTTCATGAGCTGGAATCGGCTGCTACCACTGCTACTGTTTCTACTAATGCCACAAGAGCTGCTGCTGAATCTGGATGGGCATCAAAAGAGATATAGAGGTAAAGATGCATGCTACAAAATAAAGCATGGTAGGCCCACACTGGATGACTGATAACTTTCAAAAACCATCAAGATTTCATCCTAGCTGATTATCCAGACTGAAGCTTAACTAATGTGCAATCCTATATTCGGTATCCTCAGATACCAACCTCACTGACGTATAGCCATATTCATTTACAAAGATGAAAGGTCAGAGCAGAAGTAATGTTATGTGTACAGTGCATATTTATAAATACTTCTATCTTCTGTATGCCAACTGGACATCTTTAGAGGCTGGGAGAGGCCTGCTACCAATTTCAGATTGACCCTTGACCCGGGTTACAAGTGAAATTTTTTAATTACTCAGCAACAGACAGGGCCAATCAGAATCTCACCAAATGCTACTGGCAATTTTCAAACAATTTCAGTTGTCACATTGTCTCCAGAAGTAAAATGCAATATTTACATAATTGATACATTGTTTAAACAGAACTGAATGCACAATAAAATTCCACAAATGTGAAAAATCTGACTTAAGGCTCATTCTGTCACAGCTGGTCACATGTCACAGTTTACAACCCTTTTTTTATTTGCCAAAAATCATGCTAGCAGAGAAAATGCAGTGTGCATCTACCGTGAACATCCAAGTTTGGCTTCGGATAAACTATTTCCTTTAGCTGCTAGAAGCACCTCAAATTTTGTTGATTCTTCTTTCAAGTCTTCACAAAGGGCCTCAAGAAAAGTTACCAGCCCACTGGTCTGAGCTTGACTCTCTTCTGCTTGTCTTGTCTGCACCCTCTCCAGTTTCTTTTCTAGCACATGGAGATGCTGGCCTTCCACTTCACCTGAAAGACATTTCAGCACACTTGAGTTGTCCTTTGCTGCTGCCTGTCAAGCATAATAGACAAAATGGCACAAGACCACACAATAAACAAGGAAACATGAATACTCTTCATTAGCATTAAAATTAAACAAGCAAATTGTATTAGATATATCCTTGCAATTAGGCCTGTAACACATAATAATATTAATATTGATAATAATAATAATAATATTACCACTACTACCAGTACTATGGCTACCGAAGAAGACGTGGAAAGCAATTGCATTAAAATGATGGATGGCTATATTGTACAATACTATAGACAGCCATAGGAACAGGAATGAAGTCTATGATCTCCTGTCACTCACGCAATAAGATGGCACGCAAAACAAGAAATTAAATGTGTGCTATCTTGACTTCAGTTTACTGGATTAGAGTTTATAGAGTATTCATACAAAACTGTGGCTTAACTTACAACTTGTCATTTGGCAAGTTATTACAACACCATCTGTATGTTAACTTTCAAAAACTTTACTTTTCAAACATGTACCCTCTCCCTAGTGTGCATGGCACCATTTCCATTCCCCACTAATCAGTCCTTTGGTCTGCTACAAGATGCAAGTATTCGGTCAAGCTTGAAAGAACATCAAGGACTGGGTAACATACATATTTGTGAGGACAGAAAGTTCCGAAAAGTTGGCCCAGGCCACTGAAATTTAAGCAGTAATGATGTACACACCTGCTGCGTCTTATCTCCACAGTCTGAATCAGAGTCAGCTTCTAACGAGGCGATCTTCTTGCGTAGTCTTCGTTTCGCCAGATCTTTATATAGCTGAACCTTACGGTTCGAGAGACGGGCTTCTTCCAAGTCCTATAGCGATAAGCAAACAACACACGCAGTTTATTCGCTTTGATCCTGTAAGTTCCTTCCTGCTGCCTGCCTGCCTGACTTGCTTAATTACGTACTTACTTATCGTTTTCAATAAATCTCCATAGCAGCCAATCAACATCATTCCTTTAAGCACACTGGCCGGATCCTGTTATCCATAACCTCATAATTAGGCTATCATAATTAGGCTATTATTAACTTGACTTATTAAAAATTATTAAATATTATTGGATTATTAAAAAATGCTCGAATTCACTGTTATTGAACGTTATATATCGAGCAAATTAACCACCTCTATCCAGTTGTTCAGAATGCTCTCACCACCGTGACTTTATAGGACCTCCAGAAATTACCATGCACATATCACTCAATTCTGTTCTGAGAGATAAGTTTTAAGCGATAAGTTTCCATAATTGCTACATAATTCAAGATATCTTTACTAAGGAAACTTTGTCCTTTTTCATTCCTATCTTCTTTCTTTACATTTATCTTTTCCGGTGTCCATTCACTCTTACAGAAAAAGCTTATACTTATTTTATGGAGAATTTCAATTACTCACTTACCATGCGAACTTGATAAACTAAGTCAAACAAGTCCATTTTTCATTGTTTTTCTTTTCTTTAGAATTATCTGAAACAATAAAGTTGGCCCATTAATTTACGTGCAATCGAAGAACTACGACTGCTAACTGTTAGGGCATTATTAAAACATTAACTATAGTTATACTAGTTTGATTGATGGATATAATGCATGTGCTGTGGGAGATGGGGCAAGTGTAGGCCAAGCCTACACACACACACACACACACACACACACACACACCTACATACACCTACACACACACGACGTCTATTGCCAGTTACACTGACTGACAGATCCACCGACTGACTAACCGATGACTAAATTGAGCAATTGATTAATGAATCAAACAGTATGATTATTGGTCAGTCGGTAGGTCGGTTGGTCGCTCTGATTGACTTCTCATTGACTTACTTTTCGTCAGTCAATCAATCCATTTGTATACAAATTTGTAAATCGAGGCAGCGCTGCATTGAAACAGGCAGCGGTGTTAGATTAACCATATCACCAATGAACTCACCGAAAAATGACAGAAGTCGGGCCTGGCTGTATGATATCTCTACAGAAAATCATATAGCTTGCAAGCATCACTCATTCAACCATTACTAGGTGGCTTGCTTTTAATATTTGCGCTTCATAAAAGAAAAATAACCTGAAGTAAAAACACCTGTTAGAAGTATGGGTTTAGGCCTATGATGAAAAACTTTGCTGAAGAATACAGCTCTAAAACTCGGCTTTTTACAGCTGTTAGGCCTACCTGAATAGTTCCGAAAGGCCTGTCGCTCTTTAAAAGCACTCGCTATCGAATACGTACTACAGGCAAGTACGTGCGCATTAAATTCGTTTTCAACGGCACAAAGCGACTCGCAGCGGTATTACTGTTTTGAAATTAAAATATGTTAGACCACATAAGGCCTCACTAGCATACAATACGAACAGGGCCTCAGCGTAATTAAACAGTACGACTGAGTGCCTTAATTGCCAATTTATTCAAATCAACTGCATTCTGCTTAGGATGCTATTTATGCTGGAACTAATGGGGTTACTCACCTGTATACGCACTTCACATTCAGGCAGAGTTGGATTTTGCCGGAGGGGTTGGTAGGATTCGACTTCGGATCCTTAGGTCAACAGTCAACATTCCCAGTCAAAGACAGAAAATTTTCCAGAGGATCGGTTTTAGCCTCTCACCGGCAACACCCACTCCGAGGCGAAGTTGATTCTCATTAGGCCCATTATCCTCGCATTCGGACTCAGAAGTTATCCATAGCTGTAGGCCTAAGTCTTAAGCGGCTGAGAGCTAGCTATGAGACTCTTTTTTTCTTTATTTTTTACTGATTGAGGTCATTATGGCATTGCACTAGATATTACAATCTGTGTAGGCATACAATCCTGTATGTCTGCAGACTCTATAAGGCCTACGTCATTGCAAACAGCCTGCACGGCTGAATTTGTCAGGCGTGTTGGGATTTTCAATGTAGCCAAGGATCAGAGGCGCGTTAACGTAGGCGTACGTAACGTAGCCCTGGGAGCGTAATAGGCTTATTTTGGAGCCCCTATTCGACTTTGGTGTCGAGCCTATGATGGTGTTTAGCCTGCAGGCTAAGACCTCTGATCAGAGGTTTTAAATTGTATGAGTGATATTGACATTATAATGTGAAACAAAACGCTATTTTCAAGGAATGTGAAGTTGCTTATTTTAGTGAAGAAAACGAAAATATATTCTAAGCGGTTTCACTTGCGCTATGGGAGACGGGGCAAGTGTATGTGGCACACCTCACAAAATGTTCAGCAAATATATCGTAGCCTATGTTTAAACATATCAAGAGAAAACTTGTGTAGCATAGATAGAACATGTGTGCTTCCATAAACTTGCTTTAACTGCTACTGGATAAGATTATTTGATCAAAATCTGGCTTAGGGCAAAGTTATCCAAAAGGCCACTCGATCTTGTTCCTTCATACGGAGCATGAATAACCATGCCACTTTTATCCTGTGTTGAGGGCAATAGGCCTGCTGACATCCGCTCCTTACTTCCTTCTTCTGAATCAAATCCATCTGCAGATGTCCTCTGTCACCAACTCCAATATGTTCTAACTGAATTTCTTGACAAGCGTATTTCTCTTAAATCCCATAAGGTTGCTGTTCGTGACCCGAAGCCTTAAATTGCTGAAGCTCGACGCCGACATAGCCAAGTGAAGGAACTTGAGACCTGGGATTATATGATGATATGATTTTGTTTTAATTTAGCGATCCTGAATAAGTTTTTTCCATTCCTAAACCTATGAGCTTTACGTATCGTATAGCTTCGAAGAATAGCGCCTTAAAAAGGAAGTAGTTATTTGGTCTGACGTGCGCCATCTATCGTCGTTACAATAGTTGAAGTTTAACTGAGAGTTGTGTAGTGTTATAGTTTTGTTGGTTATTATTGCTTATTATTGCATATTTAAGAAACATTTTAAATGGCGTTGAACAAAGTTCTGTTAGTGAATTTTAATATCTCATTATTTTCGCGGTTGCTAAACTTTACGCGTAACACGTTGTTTTGATTATAAGCGATATTAGGGGAACTACGCACGTGTAACTGGTAGTGTGTAAAATCCGGCCTACGGAATGATACCGAGAAGATGTTGATGTATATGCTTATTGTCGTGGTGGATTAATTGAAAACATTTTAATTTTCTTAGTTGATAAAGATACGATTTGAATTTTGTTAAGTTCGAGTTTTAACTTCACAAGGATTTAAGCACCAGTCGCATGACAGAGGCCCTTTCAGAAAATAAATATAAAATTTTGATGCTGTTAAAAAATTTATTTAGAAGAAATCATGTAGCATCAGTCAGCAGCATAAGGTCAGTTATGTTTCGGCGTTGTGTTGCTCTGTTGTGGGCCTTTCCAGGTGTGAAGTGTAAAAGGAATGTGCTTAGGTCAACTAAACTTCTTCCTTCTGGCTGGAATTAATCCCTCCTAGAAGAGGGGTTAGCCACACGAATCCTTCTTTTCCATTTGTTTCTATCTCCAGTATCTTCTTTCTTCAATCTGAGGAGCTTTAGGTCTTGCTGAATCATGTCTCCCCATTTCTTCTTTTGTCGTCCATGACTGCAGCGTCCATAAACCTCTGCTGTCATAATTCTTTTAATGCAGTTTTCCTCCTTTCTCCTCATCACATGACTGTACCATCTCAAACTGGCTTCTCGTACCTTGTCAGATATACATGCCACTCCCAATTTTTGTCTGATATACTCATTCCTTTTCTTGTCTTTCATTGAGATTCCAAGTATCCATCGCATCATTCTCATTTCTTTTCTCTCCAGCAGCTTCTCCTCCTCTTTTTTCAGTGTCCATGCTTCTGCTCCATATATCATCACTGGTCTTATTGTTTTGTACACCTTTCCTTTGACTTGAGCCGGCATTTTGACATCGCATAATACGCTCAATAGGTCTTTCCGTTTTTGCCACGCTGCCTTAATCCTGTTCTTAACATCATGTTTGCATGCTCCTTTAGCATTCATTTTCGACCCAAGATACTTAAAGATTTCTACTTGTTTCAATGCATTTCCTGTGAGGTCCTTGACCACAAGTGTCTCATCCATTTTGGAGCATACCATGGTCTCTGTTTTATTAATATTTATTTTAAGACCCTTGCTCTCCAGTGCTTGCTGCCAATCAGTGAAACGCCCTTGTATCTTTGTTGCTGCGTCATCTGCCACTGTGAGGTCATCAGCATACAACATATCCCATGGTACTTCTCTTCTCACATTTTCCGATATGGCATCCCTTACTATGATGAACAGCGAGGACTCAGGCATGAACTATAAAGATGTACACCCAACTAAACATATGTGCACAACTAGTTCTGTTCTAGTCTTTATGTGTCCACATTGTTACTCTGTTATTTGGTCTGACAACTTCTCACACGTTGTTTCTCACAGATTTTCTCATGGATTGTTAGTGACTCATAATGTGCTGCTGTTATGCTGCAAAGTTTTGCAACACAAATTATTGTTCAGACATTTTTTCTTACAGAAAGCCAGCAACACAACGTGGAAAGCGCCATTTAGAGAAGAGGGAAAGCAAATTAATTGAAAATGATAAAACTGCCATATTTCTTCGTGGAGAAACAAATGAGTTGACAAAGGAAGCTATGAAAGAACTGGTCAGCACATGTTTAAATCTCAAATATTAAAAAAAACATTTTGAATAAGCGCAAATTGTTCGGATCTATTTTGTTTTCTTGTGATTGTTATTCTTATGCATGTCATTGCTGAAAGTCTTCAGTGTAAAATAAGTAATACATCTATTTATGCTAATTAAGTTGAATGTGGAAGTATATGATTTAAAATTTGAGAATTAATAAATTAATTGTTCTAAGTCAAATATTTACAATTAAGCGTTTTATTTGCCTTTGTACGATAATGCTCTTTGGTGAAAGATTATATTGCTGAACATCCACTTTCATAGTGCCTTCAATTTCATACCCGATAGTACTATTTGTCTTTTGGTCAAGAGTTTAGTTATTTGAATGGTAGAGGTACAAGACAGTGGTTAGTGAACTTAATTTTGCTGAAAGATTATGTAATATTCTCATTGAAGTCGACAGCCTTTTTTGACAGAATAGAAATATGGTGAGCCCAAATTTGCTGAGTGATGTTGCTGAATATAAAGACGGATTCTTACATGAATAATGTTTCTTGATTTCAGGTGTCGCTAAAGAAGCCTCTTGCCACAATGTATAAAAGGCTAGTTTAAAAATTTTATTTTAAAAGTTATTAACATTCTTTATAAGGCACATTGTAGTAGCTTTGAGGTTTGTGTGATTGGCTGTCGTTGGGATTCAGCATTGTACTGATTTCTGATGGTCAAAAAAGGTTTAATAGTTCCAGTAAAAAGCAACAGTGAATCGAGGCTGTGATCGAATGCTGTTCTAGAGGATACGAATGCTGTGAGGTTGACAGCTGATCATGCGATGCAGATCACAAATCTCTGGTTATAATACATATGTTAAGCAAAAATGAGCACTGCTACAGTGTAGATATTATGAAGTAATTAAGTCAGTGGAATGGATTAATTTCATACCACTATCAGCTGTGATTGACAAGTTTAATATCCTGGTGAATTGGCCAGGACTATGGGCTTGCTGGCTCAGGGATTAATTTAAAGAAATGAGCCCATTTCCTTCATACAGCTTTGTGATATGGGCATTAATGCTGGCATTCTTTGTTAGTTGCATATGTTTCCTAATGTAATTAGGATGTTTTATTTTGGAGTTTATTTAGTGTTTGTCATAGTCAACTTATAGCACAAAAGTTTTGAAACAAATTTTGAAACTGATTTTTTTGCACAATACTTGAGCATGCCACTATATGTTAAGCTTTAACCCCAGTTATGTTCATCACTCTTTCTGTGTGCATTTGCTTGTTGTTTATTTATAGATTCATTAAGATTTTATTGTGATACATGTCAGGCAATTATTCAACAATTTCTGGCTTAACGTTTTAGGAAAAACCCTTTCCGACCATTTGACGACCCCACGTCTGTTGTAAGTCATATTGCTCTTTCTCTGTTTTAAATTTATGATTTTTATTTTCTTGGTTCAGAATTCCTGAGCAGAATGAGTAAAGCTATGAAATAGTTTTATTTAATATTGCAACTAAATATCCCAAAATGCAATTCATTTATCCTGGTATAATGCAATGGTTATTCCTAATTTGAGAATGTTTTATATTTAATTTGTGACCAACAGAAGTTCATAATTTCCCATTTTGTCTACTAAATATAAATTTAGCTGTTAGAACTTTTGTATAAAACTGACTGAATGTTTTGTAACAATAGGAAGCAATTGCTAAGAAAGAGGATGCTTCTCTTTTCTCCTTTGGATCGCATTCCAAAAAACGACCTAATAACCTGGTCTTTGGTAAGCATACCCTCATTTCTAAACAAAACTTGCCATAATTAAATAGGTATGGTAAGTTTTCTATGATTCCTGTATATGTGGAATTTCTGATCAGTGCTGAACTGTACTGAAATTTGTGTCTAATTAAATAGCTTCTTTGGCACAAAAATCACTCAAAGCCAATAGAAATATCTAAGAATAGGATACTACTGGGCTGTTTGGAACTTTTGAATATAATTTAATTTAGTAATCACACGGTTCCTCTTCAGTAATATCCCTCATAGATGCTCCCTATCTAACATCACAAAGCTGCCATCAAATAGAATGATTTTGCTGACTGGAGAGTTTCTACGTAGGTTACAAAACAACCTTTTCCAGTTGCCATGGCCTAAACATTCTGTACATGGCCTATACTTTCTATACTGTAAGCTAACCCCAAGAAAGGGCTATGGGTATGACATGTTAGCAACTTCATTTTCTTGGTCTTGGCATATGAGGCTGAGCAGCTGTCACTCGCCATCTGATGCACTGTGTACAGTCATTTTATAGCTGAGTTTGCTAGGAAGCACTGGTGGCTTTTTGACATGGGTGGTTTTTGAACCCCCACCTGTGTTGACAGTCGAGCTTGATAACCACTAGACTATCTAAATGTCTAACCTGAACAAAAATAGAGAAGATCTCTGGCACAAGAAATGTTTACAGACTCACTTTGTAATCTGTTGTTATAATATTTTAAGCCAAGGGCTAAAATGATGCTTTATACTCATGGCAAAAGAATCTTTATTTTTTGTTCTGCTCTTGTTGTTTAGGCCGACTGTATAATTACCAAATTCTTGACATGTTTGAGTTTGGGATTGAGAAGTTCAAGTCTATGAAGAGCTTCAATGTAAGTGTTAATCCATCATTTTATGCTCTTTGAACGTAAGGTCTTGTGATTATAAAGAGAGGGTAAGGTAATTGAATCAATTATTATTTGCCTTTTTCAACATGATGACATATACAGTCTTTGCGATGCACCTCATTATAACACAAAATCGGATATAACTCGGTCACAGACTTGGATTCCAAATGTAGTTCAGCCTTAGAAAGTGACCTCATATCATAGCCTCATTATAAGGTGGTTCTTAAAATATAGCTGCCAAATACTGCGTTGTAGTGGTTCTGATGTAGTAAGTAATGGTAACAATTATAACACTCGTTAACTGGTTTAAGGATTAAAATTTCATTACATTGCTGGGCCACATTTCTTAGATGAGCTTTAAGAATTACCTTGCTGCTAACGTTCAGAAAACGTGAAGCCACATATCATATGATTACAAATTTTACCTGTTTAAAGTTTGCATACAACACTAATGAAGTTGATAAATTTATGTTGATTGATTCAATGGTTAATATGTATGTGACCTAGGGAGCAGTTTTTAATCTCGACCTTGTATTAACGGATAAGCCACCCTGTTATGTTTTTCTTAATAAATTCTAATTTTCAGTTATTCCTTACTTGATGTTAGTATATGCTTATGCCGGTCTGACTTAGTTTCCTGAATTCTAAAGTTGATCACCATGATTTGCGGTCTATTAAAAATGAGTGTGTGCTATCTTAGTTATTATGATTTGTTTCTTGCAGGCTGCCAAGCTCACCCTTGGGTCAAAGCCATGTCTCGTTTTTGTTGGAGAGCCGTTTGAAACTGACCCAGAAATGATGCGTCTTAAGAATCTTTTCATTGGTCAGTTTAAGGTTCTTACAAAATCATGTTTTCCAAACATTTTGACACAGTAACCTACTTTAATTGGCCTCTTTTGAATTGAATTAAAAGCATTCACAGTTTATTCACAGTGGCTGACCCCTCCCCTAGTAGGGATTAATTCCAACCAGGAGGGAGAGAGATTCACAGTTAATGGTTTTGCTTAAATGTATTGTTTATCAATTTTCCAGTTGGCATCATGTCATTCATAATTTTTGGTTTTGCTAAAGTATACTGCTCATGAAATTTTCAGTTTCTCTTGCATCAGTAGGGTTGGCAACTTACAAGTGCATATTTACAACAGTCAAATAGTGTGTGAGTTTATCTACATTTCTGAGCCTTTGACTTTTGTACTTTTATGCACATCACTTAGTAACTCTCTTATTTTGCACTTTCTACTACTCTTTTAGCTCATTTCCCATTTTCCAGTGTTATCCCAACTTTATTACCATTCTTATTCAGTTTTGTGCTGAAAACAGCATTACTTAGCAATTTATTCAAGAGTCATAACATATCCCAATTTTGAGGCAACAAAACATGAAAGTACAAGTTACCTATTTACAGATTTCTTTCGAGGCCCAGTTGTTAGTCAGGTTCGACTTGCTGGTGTTGAAGTTGTTCTACAGTTCACACTTAAAGATGGCAAAATCTTCTTTCGTTGCTACAGGTAATTGTCCTTTCAATGTAAACTAAGCAAGTTTCTGTACGGTCTCGTAAACCTTTTGTAGAGATGCTGAGATGACTAATCCCCAAGACCAAGACATTTCAACAGCTAGGCCACAACACATTTAAGTACTGCAGTGCTGAAAGTTAATTTGCTTTCCTTAATTTTAGCTTTATCTTTATAGTTCATGACTGAATTGTCCAAAAACCACAAGAGAAACAGCTGAATGACATAACAAACACTATTTCTTTTTGCAAGTGTGCTATTCACTTGAACCAGAATGCTGATACACTGTGAATTCTAACATTGAAAACTGGGCTTGCACACCAAGGACGACTAATACGACTTCGTTCCATGGAGTGTCTAGCTCAGGGCACAAAATCAAGACTGTACTCCTCTAGACCATGACACTTAAAGTACAGTGTTGAGATACCTTGGGACAAGGCAGTGCTTAAGGGTTGAGTCACAGTGCCAGGGTTGAAAAATGTAACATTAAAAGAGGGAGGAAAATGCAAAATATCCTGCCAGCAGTACAAAGATTTGGAAAGTATAACAGTCTGTAAATAAGTCAAATTATTGATAAAAGAAGCAGGTCTAATAATAATAGGTGGTCTAGAGATGTAAGGTAAAAAGACTGACTGGGTAACATATATATGGATCCAAACACTTAATATAGCACATTTTAAAGGCAGTTGCTAAAAACCTGGAGATACATTGTGAAGGTGGTGGTAAGTAATGTTAAAAATTTCTCCAATGATCATGAAAAGTGAGAAAAACCCGGTCAGAGGAACTACAGATGGCAATGATGAATCATGTACAAAATTAAGCAACATTCTCTCCTTCTGCAACATTAAGCAACATTACAAGGCCCTTCTTATAAAGATGTTTTTGCTAATTTAGCTAGAAATAAATTTCATGGTATTGCATAATTAGAGCATCTAATGGCGACATCTGTAGGTGTTCCACCATGATATAATACTGTCATCATTGCATTTACTTGTAAAGCAGATATCAATGTTCTTTGAAAACCTAACCCAACATTTAGAAAATTTTACTGTGGCGATTGTAGCAGTTAGTGGTGAACAAAACCCTGATGATAGGCCCATATGTTGCCAACTTGTTGACATGACACCGGATTCCTATGCTCAAACCAGAGTTCCTTTTGGGTTGATATCATCTAAACGCATCTGGCCATTGTATTACCTCTGTTGCCTTTAGAACTGCTCCTGTTTTAGGAGGAGACCCAAAAACATAGCCACGCAATTATGTGCCTCAATTTGAAGTTTTTTTTATAAAACTATTGTTGCAGATTTTTTGTCTGTGAACTAACTCTAACATTAGTTTTATAGTGGTACATTTTCTGTTTGTGCTTGCATTTGATAATTATACGTAGAATTCTACTGAAAAAATCAGGAACAAAAATTCCACGAGTGGAGCTGGACGAAGTTGGACCTTCACTAGACTTGGTCATGCGTCGAAGCAAGTTGGCTTCTGATGATTTGCTTAAAGAAGCCAGGAAAACACCAAAGGCAATTAAGGTTGGCATTCTTTTGATTTTTTTCATTAGAGTATAATATTAAACATGATGTATGCCTAGGAATATGTTCAGTATTGTATGAGGTACATTGGACGCCCTCACCACACGTGGACACAAGCAGTAGTGTCCCCTGCACCTGCTAAATTTCACACTCAGACTGGAGACTAGCCCACAGCAGAAATGGCTGGCAATGTGTTGTGGAAATGGCGATGCTTCAAAAAGCAACGTGCCATATACGATGCCTTGATAGGCTTTAAATGTTACGCAAAGAAACTAAAATGGAACAATTTTATACCACTGCTTTTGACAGCCCTACCAAGTACCAAATATAAGTACCTCACAATGAAGTTTGTAGCAAATTATAATGATTTCGTGTTATAACAAGGTCATATTTAAAAGCTTAATTATATTTGTGATTCATGTCCCCAACCATGTTAATGGAAATTGTGATAAGGCACGTTTTGCTCCCATTCTTTTCGATGAATTATGAACTTCTGAATTTTCTATTTTCAGCCAAAGAAAAAGAAGAACATTTCACACGATGTTTTTGGCAATACACAAGGCAGGATCCACTTAACACCACAGGACTTTAGTAAGCTGCAAACACGAAAAATGGTTGGCCTGAAGAGGAAACATAGAAAAAAACCACAGAATGAGGTAGAAGGCAACGAAGAGCACCAACCAGCAAAAAAGCAAAGATCTGAAACAGATTCTGATGAGTAAATGAGAATAAACTTTGATTGTCTTCATAAAAATGACATACCAAAAAATAAAAGCAGTGAGTAAATGTAGTTAAGGCTTGTTATAATTGTACAATGTAGGTATTGCTCAGTTGTGTTTATAGATATATATTTATATATATATATGCATCTTAATACACATATAGCACATATAAGCACCTCAGTCTCTGCAACACGACTACTTAACAGTTATAAACTGACACGTGTCAGGTAAGTGGAGAATTTTTTGAGCAGTTTGTGGCAGAAGATTTTGAATATTATGTGGAATGTAGTTCAAGGATGATCCATAGCACAAGGAAGCATGGTGCGCCCAAGCTATTGTTAGGCAGTGTGGGAGTAGATCTGCTGCTCGGGCCACAGAACACATTGTTTGTTGACCCTGGTGGCTCGAGACAGAAGTAGGAAGCTCCATGTGTATTCTGGGGTGGAGCCAACTATTGAGGCCCACCTTGAATTCTCTCCTCAACCAGAAGCCAGTGCAGCATCTCTTTCATGTAGTTAACAGTGCGGGGTTGCTAATGCATCTGCCTTCAACCTTCTTCCAGAATTAAAATCTGTTGCAAAATTTCTAGTGTTATCTTACCTAACTGCCTGTTGGTACTAAGGGCTACTGTGGAATGGTCCCTGTGCTTCAGAAAGGCTCCAACGGCGGCTATATCTAATAATTATTTAACGAAATAGCGCTGGTGTAGGAACAAGATTTGCAAATAACAAGGGCTGAGGATTCATCTGACTGTTTTTTATGTACAACAAAACAAATGGTAACATGGAAACTGTCACAGTTCATCATGGATTCAGGAAATGATTTTTCAGTCCTCTTCGGAGTCTTCGGCTAGTACAACCGGAGGAGGTAGACCTGGTTGTGAGCCACCGGTAGTCGACTGCGACAGTCCAAAGAAAAGAGAACGGAACTAAAAATCAAAAGAAACAAAACGGATATATTCTTCTAAGGAATAAACAAAATTTTATGAAACTGGACAATACAATATCTGTAAGGCAATATGTTTAGGAAATCAGATTTTGTAATCGTAAATTTGTAAAGTGCCGCTTCAAGGTAGCCTCATAAGAGGCGCTCCGACATTTGTGAAGTTGGCTGAGATTTATATTTTAGTCTAAGATATAATAATAACCTTTTTGCTTGGAGGTGTTCCTGGTACTTCATCTTCTTCGTCATCCTCTTCTCCTTCACTTGCCTTACTAAGGAGCGTTGTCTGCTGTTTGCGTGAATGAGAGGGAAGAACCTGAACATGTTAAAACTGAAGTATTTACAACTACGTATAGTGTACGAAAGTGCTACATTACATTGTTGTAGTGTAGTGAACATAACATCACAATAATAATATCTATGCACTTAAGTTTACATTGGGTCATCCTTAAAGGATGTCCGCAAAGAGGGGAGGAGGGTTTTGTCCCATGCAGATGTCCGCATGTAAATTTAATGCATACAGTTATTTCTGTAAAGCCTGTGCCATGAACAACTTAAGTCAGACAAAATGGCCAGTCTGTTTTGCGATGGATGTATTTAGAGTCTCTTTTGCTGGATGCAGCAGTATCAAAATACCCCATAGCACCATTACCCCTGCAAGAACACAATAGCATCAGTACTTGGTTGGAGTGTAGACATCTGCATAGGGGTAGGGAGGGTATTCCAAATGCAAACAATGGTGAGGAAGGGGCCCAAAATAGGTAATTTTACAGAAGCACTTAAGAGCCAACCCCAATCTGCTTGAAAAAGGATTGAAGGATATGGGGTACTAATATTAGTCATTTGCTAATAATGTTGACATTATTACTATTACACTGGCCTTCAAGACTTTTTACAAATTTCTTTCATGGCATGACTTGGAAAGTGGAGCAAGATTTAGGTATTTAAGCTTTAGACTGCAGATTGCAAATGTGCAATAAAAATGAAAAGAGAAGCTGCAGTATGTGTTCAATGTAAGGCAATGAAAAGGAGTGGTAGCTAATAATCTGATTTGCATAATAATTTTAAATTCAATGCAAAACCATCTATACCTTTTCTGAAATAGTCTGCATCACTGGAATGACAGGGCTGGCATCGTACTTGCTTGGCTTGTTCGTTTGGGTGCTGCTACCTTCCTCCACTCTGTCCACTAGCTTCTCTGGAGAACTGGATTTTGTTGATATGCTTTTGACCTGTTCTGTGAATGCGGATTTTGAACCATTGTTCTCAGTCCTGTCTGTTGTGCGACTTGCAGTAATAGCCATTGAAACGTCCCCAATTTCTAAGTCCTCAGCTTCGGAGAAAGATTTTTCAACTCTGTGTAAAAACAAGCTCAGTAATAAAATTTTACAATTAAAATCCTACAAGGTGAGATACATGTCAGGCAATCATCTATTTTACTATGTCCATCTTTGAATAACTCCTCAGATGCATAGTCAAGAAGTTGTTGACTGTTGCAAAACAAGCATGAATCAAAGAGTAATTTAACAAAAGGAAAACGTTTCTTAATGAGTTGATCGGCTTGATGAGTAACCACTTTCCCCAAATACAGCCATGTAAGAATCTGAACCATGGATGCTTGAAAGGCCAATGCAGGAATGACTACCTCTTTCAACTTTTTCAGTCACAACTGTCATCCAATCTATTTAAGCAACTTTTAGGGAGCCATTACAGTAATGTGAAAACATGGTGGCTTTCCACCTTGAAGAAAATTCAAAGTCTAGTTGCTCTTGTCACCCAACCATTCTTGTACCATTTCTGACAGCATGCAGAAGAGTGCCATGTAAGAAAACACATGCATATGACAGAACTTCTCAAATGTCATTATCACTGAGAAAAATTACAAGCATGAGATTTGATGGGCTGATTGAATGCTGTTTACTTAATAATAAAAAGACTTTAAGAATGCAACAAATAAATATGAACCTGCTTGAAGCTGAAACAGAACTTGCTGTTTGACCGTTAGTTCCAGATGGTATCTTTCTGAAACTATTTGAATCTTTTCCAGGCACCAGTTTGTTGTCTTTCTTTGCCTTAGATTCCACACTAGGAGGCTTCCTAATGCTACTTGACTGACCTTTACTGGCTAATCCAGATTTGGTAGGATTTTTGCTGTAAAGAATTAAAAACCAATTGGCTAAAGTAGTCAGTTCTTTAACCAATTACACTTTTATACAAATAAGAGCTCAAGAAACATTTTATATTTTCTTAAGTTACCAGTACACATTTTAGATCTGTCTAATAGGCTAGTCATACTTCAGCGCTTTCCCGAATTACTTAAAAGGTGTAATATAAATATCCAGATGCATACTAGATGTCCTGTAAATTCTACAAACATTCATGTGGGCTATATTTATAAACATGTATACTACTTTTAGGCATTTGATTCTAAGTGGAATCAGAACTTGCCAATTCAATTCAAGATTCGATTTGAAATTGAATCAGACTGCCAATTCATAAGAAAGCAATCATAAGAAAGTTAGTGATTCTCAAGTCCCTCAATTAAAGAAACATTACATATATAACATATATCTTACATAAACCATTACATTACATTGCCACTGCTTGTATAGAGCACTGCATCATGAAAACATGGAAGCCTAATGTTAAGCAGCGATGCTCTGCAGCATGAATATCAGGTGTACAGCATTAAATTTCCTCAAACTTGTCTTGTTAACTAAGATTCATATATATATATATATATATATATATATATATATATATATATATATATATATATATATATATATATATATATATATATATATATATATATATATATATATAAATAACAGGACCTAGAAGCCCAAGTGATCTTTTCCAAAGAAACAAATGTGTGGCACGGTGGTCTATTGGCAAAGTGTTTGGTCAATGAAATGACTCTGTAAAACAACCCTGGGCAAGCTGTTTGTGCACACAGTGCCTCTGTCACCAAGCAGAATACTTTGGTACCAGTGTAAGCTGGGAAATAAATGGCAAGTCCTGCGATGCAATGGCCCTGTGTCCAGGACCTTGGGATTTGTCCCTTGTCAGCTCGAGGGCCTAAAGAAAAGGAGAAGAGCGCCTTCCCTATGACTCATAAATTTATAAATAAATTTATGGGATAAAAAAGAAACAAATGTTTAAATAGAAAAATTAAAACCTTGTAGTTCCCTTGTTGTTTTGGTGCCGAACTGCTGGAGTGGACTGTTGGGAGCTGCTTATCTGTGTGCCCGGGTCAGCCAAGGTTGCCAGGACAAAACTGGCCTCAAAACTTGGGTCACTGTCAATGGTCAAAATGATCGGCCTGCAACAGAAACAACTAATCATCCTCAACTACTAATACCATCAGCACAATCACTATCAGCATTATTACAGTCATTACTTTTGTCCTTATTTCATCGTCCTTCTTATGATCTCCACCTTCATAATTACTGGAAACAAGTCATCATTACCTACTTGGTCACCATCATCTTCAGCGGCTATCATTGTCATCACCATCGTCAATTCATCATCATTATCAACACTGACAAAGCCTTCATTATAAGAATTCAAAACTCAATTTCAAAACTGAGACATCACAAACCTCCCAGCTGATTCAAAATACATTGAAAGAGGCAGATTGGATGGTTCTGAAAAAGCCAAAAGTGCCTACAAAAATTGTAATAGACTATAAGTTTACTACGATGTACATTCAGAATTCACAACAAATCTGAAATTAAATGAATCAAATGTAAAAAAACATCAGAAAAATTAGGGATATGAGAGTACACAGATTATCATTTAATTGTTATCTGCTATAAAATCCAATTTTAGTGTTTTATGTTTAATTCGAGCATAATTCTAAGTGTGCTAAATAAGCACTGTAGCAGTATAAATTTAACACCATGAAAGGGCAAACAAAATAAAAATACGATGATATGAGCAACGTGGATCAACTTTCCAAAACCAAAATATTAGTCAGAAAGGCTTATGATGAGTGGTATATGGTTACCCGAAGCTCTTTAAGACAAAATGTCACGTCTGCATCAACACCAATTCGAAAATTTTCAAACTCTTCTGGCATCAGACTCAGCTCAGTACGAATCACTTTGTGTGGATCTGAACAAATAACAGAATTCAATGTTAGAAGATTTCTTTGGTTTAAACTGATAACCAAAATTCCTTTCTCATTAATGTAAATGCATCAAAATTTGCTAACAAGTAACATATTCTTCAGAATATAAGTTGTGGCTTTTTACATGAACTTCTAGGGGTGCATCTTATTAAAAGGGGCAACTTATTTACAGAAATTAAAAAAATTTTGGTTGAGTAATGCTTAGCATCGATCGATAACAAATTAAATCACATTTGTTAAAGGCAACATTCGTGTAGTGAATGCAGTACTGAGCTTGCTATAGCACCATTTGGGCCAGATGAATAAGTATGGTGTCATCTATTTTGTTAGACTGGATTAAACTTGCAACTGCTGATCATGTAGATCTACAACAGGTTTAGTTAATACTGGTTTTGATAACTAATAAAAGATAGACTAATATTTAAAACTCATACTTGTTTTATCTTATAACCCAAACACGTAATCTGAGGCTTGCAGCTGCTAATTTATCAACAACGTGGCCACCCCAGATTGCAAGAGAAAATAAAGCGCTGCTCCCTCTACAGAAATTCAAAATTTCTCTGTCAATATTGCTCCACTGTCCAAAGCTCTATTACTAAACCGTGAGCTTGTTTCTAATTATGACTGCTAACCATTCGGGTCTTGGGCTTTAGTTCAACGGTATGTAGCCCAAAGCTCAGTGGGTGAAGATCAGCCTCCAACAGTCAATGTGTGCCTGGGTAGTCCAATAGGTCATTTAAGCTTTTAGGGGGCTGGAAATCAAAGCACCCAAGCATCGTCCTTGCATTCAAATGTTAACAGATTAACGGCATTAATAGCCAAGTTAAATGCCCACTTTCAACTTTTCAGAACAACACTGACTGCTGTAGCAAAGTCCAGTACAAGATTAGTTACCTGGCTCATCATCTACATAGTTTTTAATAGTGACTTTTTCTGGATTGACAATGAGTGTTATTTCTTCCTGACCAGACTGGAAATTTCCGACAACGTCATGAAATAATCTTAAAACAAACCGATGGTCATGTTTAGAAATACAAACACAAACCAGATAAACAATCACTTTCTCTGACACAAGCAGAGCCAACTGATTAACTTTCAACATGGAAAATGAATTATTTCGAGCTAAAAGCTAGTAACCAGAAAAGCAGCTAACTACACAGTTCACCTTTGATTCCTAATCGTCGTTTAAGATTAAGACCTGTTTTCATTTAGACTAAGATTAAGACCTGTTTTCATTCAGGTTAAAGCTTTTAACAGCTTGAGACATGAATTCCATTCCATACCTTTAAGGCATATAAATATTCAGTATTTAGTTAAATTTATTTTCTTAATTCAACCACTTTTCATTCACATAAAATTGGTTAACTGAATCTGAGGCATAAATGATTGGCTACCCAAAATAGAAGAAAGAGCTACTATGCAAAGGCTAGAGTAAATAATGGGTTAAGTAATGGTAATTACAGATTTATACAGCACCTCTTCAACAGAGAATCATCAGAAGCACTCCCGATCTGTCAATACCAAATGATGATCGAACTAATTGTTTTCAGCTCTAACAGGATACAGGTAAAGAAAGACTAAAAAGCTCATGTTGCAGGTTGCTAGGCAACTTATTCCAGAAAGTTGGACCAACCACAGTGAAACTTCTATACCGTATCGTGGAAGTTTGGGCCAGTGGGACAACCAGGACAACTTGTGCACTAGAACAAAGAGATCTACAGCTAGGAATGGATGAGACCAAGACACATAACTTCCCGAGAGGAGATGAAGGCAAGGCAATTGTGCATTAGCATTAATATCTTAAACTTAACACGGTGCAGTTCCTCTGGAACAAAATTTGACATAGGCCCAAACCTAGGTATGCTTCCAATCAGATTAATGATTCATGATTTAAATATTGATATTGAACTGGTGAGTCAGACCTTACTTGGTAGCAACCAAAGGCACATGGTACCACTACAGTGCTGTCCTGAACCCTAGGTTCATGAGCCAGGATACAGGTAAAGAAAGACTAAAAAGCTCATGTTGCAGGTTGCTAGGCAACTTATTCCAGAAAGTTGGACCAACCACAGTGAAACTTCTATACCGTATCGTGGAAGTTTGGGCCAGTGGGACAACCAGGACAACTTGTGCACTAGAACAAAGAGATCTACAGCTAGGAATGGATGAGACCAAGACACATAACTTCCCGAGAGGAGATGAAGGCAAGGCAATTGTGCATTAGCATTAATATCTTAAACTTAACACGGTGCAGTTCCTCTGGAACAAAATTTGACATAGGCCCAAACCTAGGTATGCTTCCAATCAGATTAATGATTCATGATTTAAATATTGATATTGAACTGGTGAGTCAGACCTTACTTGGTAGCAACCAAAGGCACATGGTACCACTACAGTGCTGTCCTGAACCCTAGGTTCATGAGCCAGTAAAAGCATGGAGAAAGAAAAAAGAATCTGAACATCATTTGGACTTCAGAAATAACTGTCAAATGTCACGCAGACCGAAAATTAAATTGGCCACTTCAAATACTTTTATGAAGTTTCATGAACATATATAACAAAAAAATTAAACAAAAGAATAAAATACTTTGACTGTGAGACGAGAATGTTCGGACTGAAATCCTTTGAAAAGACAGCCTGGAGTGTTTCACATTCAATGAATGCCAAATTGTATGTCTTCACAATACCTAAATTAGAAATATTATTTTAACATGTTTGCATGTTTTAAAACATTTTTTATGAATGCTGATTCATTTTTCAAGTTGCATTTCAAGATTTTGCTACAGGCACCAAATGCAGAAACAATTATCAAAACAAGACTTTGCTTCTGGAGCAAACCATTCACAACAGCTGCCTAAATTAAGCCCAAGATCAGACAAACGTGTCATTTCCTCCCAGTTTCACAAGATCAGCACATCATAACAAGTGCCATAGTTCACTGTGTGATCTCGGATTCATTTAGAACTATTTCATATCATACTAGTCATTGAATTCCATCTATTTTAAGGCAGTCTAGGATTCAAACACTAAAACAAGCTCAGTTCTGGTTTTGCTAAAAGAAAACTAAGCTGTACCGGTAAATTACAATCCTTCATTTCATCTTCCCACTTCTGTTGTGCCGCTTGCAGGTACATCTCCAGTGGCATACACTGTTTACCATCATCAAGCAGGTAATCAGCTGATGCAAAGAAGTGTGTCTTCAGGTGGTGCAAAAATAAGTCAACGTCAATAGAAGATAAAACGATAAATTCAACAGAAGAAAATGGGAAATTGACCCAAGTGCCAAGGTTAACAATAGGAAGCTCATATATATATAAAACCATCTTTACTGAATTCAAGGCTATCTCCTATATGGATGAAAACCTTATTCACTTCATTACACTCATCTCCAATCTGTTGATTTCTTGAGATCTGTCCTGAGGAGGGAAACTAGGCATCGTGTAACTGCATTCAGATATTCATAATACGGCTTAATCACTCTGCCTTAACAATTTCACCAGCTACAACAAATGATGAACCCAATTCATCTATTGAAGCACAAGAAAAGGAAAGCAAACCGTGTTTGCAGCACAACTGGAAGACAAGGCGATTTGTGTCGAGATCCAGTGACAATCGACATTTCTCCACCGTCTTCTCCAAAGTTGACAACGACTTGAACACGGTCAAGCATGACTGATGTCAAAACACATGATCAACAAATGAAACACGAAATGCAAGAAAATGTTAAGATAAGTAAAACCAAAATAAGTTTAGAAAACACACAGACAGCTTGTTTAACCATCATATAACCAAAAGCCTTCCTCAGTGAACTCTTTTAATCTGTAATTTTGTCCCAGGATTACTGTTACTCCAAACTTTCTTTGATGTCTATCTCAAACCGCCTTGACATGTTTCAGCCTTCAACATATACATGTAATATATTCAAGATCCAGGGACCTTGAGCAAGTCCTTCACACAAACACACACAAATGCAGAGTAAAAAGCTGCATCATATTCAAGAATTTTTTACCAGGGTTGCATTTATTCATCAGACAATCTCAAGTGCTGGTGAGATTCTTCAGAGCTCCTTAAACTGTAGAACAGGAAACTAAGGTTTCGTAATTATGAACCCAAAGCAAAATAAACAGAGTTAAGAATGAGTTCTACCTTCATTGTAATCTTGCACTTTAAGACATCAGAGTCATCTGCAGTTTTCTGTGTGCTACTTGGACCATCATACTTTGTGAAAAATGTCGGAACAAAAATAAAGCAAGCATAGGCTGATCGTGACGAATTGACAGTACGCAGGGCTAGCTGAAACAAAAACAGGGCAATTCAGAGAGACATAAAGCTAGCTGAACAGATAAAGAAAGACAGGTACATGCATACATTTCTACTACTTGAAATAAAAGAAGACGCCAACACACATATTGCTAACAACTACTTATGCATCTTCTAGCAAAACAGAATTCAATACTGTCTGTGCGTGCAGTCTGAAACAACTAGTTACTGCTTTACAAGGACTGTTTACTGCAAGTTGATTTGGCGTAAAACTTGTCTGACAATTTAAGCAAAATCAAATATGAAAATATGAACACCAAAACAACTGATGGAGGAAGTGAGAAAGGTAGGGAAGTTGCAGATTTTCATTACGAAGTTTTGAAACTGCTGGAACATGTTATGGGTTCATACCTTCTTAATGAATACAGCAGTGAATATTAACTTCCTTACCCCATCCGCAAGAGCTTCGATGTAAAGTTCCTCACCAATCTTTGACAGTGAATGGACAGCTCTGGCAAACACTTCAACAAAAAGGTCCACACTATAGTTCCCCAAAAGGGGTTTAAATCAAACACGTCACATAGTAGGTATAAATGGATATACCGAAAAAGTAAAATCTAAAGACATAAAGAAGACCCAATAGTTTCACATAGTATGCTAATTAGGTGCATCTGCTAAGCTTCATGCTCCTTCCTCCGACGTAACTACCCACAAACTAATGACAAACTGCATAAAGCCTAACTTTCAGTCTCCAGGCCTCATGAACACCTGAGTGCAGTACGACGCAGTGCAAGAATTACTTTATGGGCCTGTCTGCCATCTGCTCCAATAGGCTTAGGGCATATTTTGTTCATACCTGAAACTCATGCCCATCAATAGCTGTCCTTGTCAATGATAAAGCCAGATTAAGACAGTCACAGTACCTGGCCGCGTACAGACAAGTTTTAGGAGTCAGCATAGAAAGACACAATGAAGGTTGGTTGAAATGTTGAGCCATGTAGGTAAGTAAGTAGCCTTTATTCGCATGTGACAAGCTGTAGCATCCACTTCTGTCAACTACCTTGTTTGTTTATTTAGGCAATTTAGTACATAGTTAAAATAATCAATTTAATTAAAATGGCACCTTATAAATACTGATTTAATATATACTGAGACAGAATGACACACTATTATTTCAACTAAAGAAATTGGTAACAGAGTTAATAATGAAACCAGTCACTATGGTTACTAATGGTATTACACTGCATTAAAATAAAGCAGAAAGAACAAACAATATGTACATTAAAATTAGTTTAGAAGAATCGGTCAAGGCACTGAGTTCTACAGAGAACTATATTGCAACATAGCTGAGGTAGACTTTTGTTTGAAGAAGTCATCAAGATCATAATGCGAGAATAAATCGATCTAGTGATCGGACAATCGTACACATGATACTTTGATTATTGCATCATCGGAACCACATGTGACTGGCTATACCTGAGGTCATGCAATATCTGAGTTCATCACGCTATGAATACACCTCATGTAACAGAAACTATTGTAAAGGGACTCCAATATTAAACTGTCTTAGACAAAACAGATAATATGCTTAAATAATTGGCGCCAAATATGCAACTAAGGTCACTGCATTGCGTATTTGACTTGATTAATAATTAAATTATTATCATGTTCTCAAATTCTATCTAAACACCGATGTATTTAAGGATATATATCCTCTTGATGTACACTGAACTTCATTGCCAGTTAGACGAAGAATAAGCGCACAGGGCCGAGGCCATACGGTCGCTACTAAACCGTGTATATTTATATTTACGCGTAACGTTACACAAGCACACAGACATTACATAACATAGAAAGATTAGTTTATAAAACTAGCAAAAATACTCGATGTAGACTATTACACGCTCTGCCAGCGCCTGCTCCAGGTCTGAACGATTATACTCAAATCGTGCTTGGATCAGACGTGAAACAGATGTTTGTATACGCGGGGATCGTTGACATAATACAACGTATTATCGCTCATCTAAATATCTCGCTTGCAGTTTGTTAAACGCCAACAGAAGTGCTACATTTGCCTTTGTAAGGTACTTACCCTTTAAGTTTGCGCCAGGAATAACGCACTTCATGTTATTTACTTTATAATTTACAACCCAATATCAACACCTGTCACAAAATTACCACTCCGCGGGTTCTCCAAAACAAAACTAGCGCTCGAGCTGTATGGCTTCATGCAGCGTTCCTGTCAGCTCGTAAAATTGTACTCATTAGAGATAACCCATTCAATTCAATATAATATTCAATATAATATTCAGTTCTTTAAAAGAGACGTCTGGAGTTTTGATGGTAAACCAGAGTTAATTTTGTCGGGCGCTCGGGGATACTACTTCTCAGCCATCCTAGGAACTCGCCATCACTTTAGGCCTTCCCGTTGCAATCTCTGCGCACGTCTTACACTCAAAAATGAAAACATTCATCTTCCGCAGATCCTATCCTGATTCCTCTTCGTCCCCTTATATGTCCTGCAGATCCAATTCCAAACTCCACCCACCGTAGCCGCCTGCCTGCCTGCCTGCCTGTTCGGACGCTTGGATCTTGACCTGGAACCGAATCCTTCTTGTCTATTAATATTGTTTTGACTGGGCGCCTGTGAATAAGCTGGTTCCCGTTACTTAGTTTTCGTTGGGTGCTGTAGAAATCTCGAGCTTACGATTACGGTTAGGCCTACTAAACAAAGCCAGAAGTCCACCCTGTTAAAGAAATCAGAGCGGGTTCAATTTTAACCTAAATCAACTCCCTCTGCAAAGTTCGAGCCCATTAACTATATTTCCATGTCAAGAGAATATCGCTTAGTCACAAGACCAAGTTTCAAGCGGCTCTATGGCTAGCACTGTCTCGTACATGGAGTGGCAGACATTAAAACGGGCAGCGGTGGTGAAGGATGACACCCGAAAAAATCATTGAAAATTAGCAGGGTCGAGGTCATACGGTCTTTATATTAAACCGTTTACATGTTTACATTGAGTGGGATAGGCCTACTACAAATTTCAACCTACCTTAAGTGGCGCCTTCTTAGATTTATCAGATCATCGTGTATCAGCGCCTTTTGGCCCTCTGCTGTAGGATGCTTCCCTTCCTCCTCTTATCTCTCTTTCCGCTCCAATCCCAAACATCATCCACCGTAGCTGCCACGCTGTCTCGCTGCCTGACTTTTCGATCTTGACCTGGAATCGAACCTTTTGTGCCTATCAATTTTGTTTTGACTGAGCGCCTGTGAATAAGCTGGTCCCCGTGACTTGACTTTCGTTAGGCTGGTCCTATCATTTGCAACTTCCTCCTCATATTCGCGACTCTCTAACCGAAACTATCTTTCGCTTTCAACTGAAAACTTACCTGTAGCCTACGTCTGTGGTTCTTGATGTTTCCAATGTGCACTCCTAAACTTTGTAAGGGGGCACTATCGAATCTAAGCTGTATTGCGAGCCTATTGTATACATACATAGGCCTACATACTTACATACACACATGCATACATAGGCCTACATACATACATACATACACACATACATACATACATACATACACACATGCATGCATAGGCCTACATACATACATACATACACACATACATACATACATACACACATGCATGCATAGGCCTACATACTTACATACACACATGCATACATACACGCATGCATGCATAGGTCTACATACATACATATCTACAAAGTCCAGCAGGATCAATATTGTGCGCCTAGGGGTCAGATTCTCTGAAAACGCGTTTCTGGCGGATTGGGATCATAAATAAGCAGCCAATTTAACTTATTCTAATTAACTCCATTTAATTTCAGATTTTAACTTTGGGCAGGTGGATATAGGCTAGTCTTAATTAGAAGAAGGACTGGGACCACTGGAAGTGTCTTCGTAGGCCTATATGTTAAAAGAATTGTTTCACAATCTATGCACTTCGACAAGCAACATCTATGGCCATCCAACTCTTCATCGCCGTTGCTTTTTACGACCATTTACCGAGCCTGACACGGCGAAGACATAACCATTCCAAACTAGTTTCCTTAAAAATAATTTTTAATGTCATCCTTGGTTTCGATCTTCTGAGTTAAAAGCAATAACGTGTTATCGAAGTTATGTAGGCCTATAGGTCTACTTAATTGACCGTGTGGAGATTTTTGCTAACCTGGGGGCAAGGGGCATCCTAAGCTCCATATCGTGGTCCAGGCTTAAACGGCCTAAAGTCCACCGTAGTGTGCTCTAAGAAAATCTGAATTCATTTCTTTCCACACTTAAAATTTTTTATAGCCTAGATAGGCTTATAGACACACATATAGCCTATATAGGCCTATATGCACATACTTCTGGGCGTCAACTACATTATTTTATGGCACTCTTGTTTACAGGTGTAGACATTACGAAGCTGCATTGAATGGCAGGTTGTCATGGAGTACGCACGTTGTAATCGCGCGTTTCACAACCGAGGCACAAAGAAGAAAAAGGGCGGCAATTCCCGATACAAAGGGCACACACGACTTATAGATAATCCGTTTATTTAAGGACGCCGTCATATCGAGATGATTGGTGATAGACAATCCTAAGGCACATTCGTTAGAAAGTTAGACTAGCACAGTGGCGGCTCCAGGATTGCCTGCGTGGGGGAAGCGCATATCCAGAGGGGCGCCACATTCTGATAGTCCACTATGCGCTGGTCTGGTCAGAGTCGCGCAACATATAACCAAGAGGGGCGCGGGCGAACCGCCCCAACCCCAATGCTGACTCTGCCACTGTGTGATTTGTAAATCATAAAAGATTGAAGTCTTCAGACACATGCTCCATTTAAGCGTATGTATTATACATGTTAGGCGACTTTAGAACACGCATTGGACTGCACTATCGTATGGGCCATATCAAAGCATTTGGCTGCTCCCTAAAGGATCATCTCCTCCTCCTTCTCCTTCTCCTCCTCCTTTTCTTCCTCCTCCTCTTCCTCCTCCTCCTCCTCCCCCTCCCATTTTTATCCTTCTCCTCCTCCACTCAAGAAAATTCATTACATAGTTCACACGCTGATGATCTCGGCGACAAATTGATTTATTTCGCCCAAGTATAACGGCCTGCACGTATGCGTGTGTGCCTGAAAGTATAAGCCTAGGCAGGCCTGAGGCTGTGTTACAAGGCTATCAAGGAGAACATGCACATTAAATTGATTATTCATATATCCAGTATGTACTGATATCATGCAACTAGTAATTATGCAAACCACAAGAGCCCAGTGGTGATTGTCTCAATTTGTCTGCTGGTGGTGTTGAGGCAGATCCGCCTAGCAAAGTCTTGGTGTCGTCGGCGTTTTACTAAGGCGTCTGTTGGGCGTCATCGTTGTGCGCACGACGAACGAAGGTGTGAATTCGGGCTGCGTATAAATTCCGCAGCATGCATGACTGCACACAGTCTGTTTGTTAGGATTCGCAAACAGCAAACGAATCGCGGTCATCGAGTGCATTAACTACTAAGCCGAACTGTTTGGAGATCGGAAACCACCGGCAGAGCATAGAAACCTGCTAATGGAATATCAGATACCGTCGCGGTTGGGAATGCTGTGTATGCGTCCAGTGGCCCTACTTCCGTCTCGCAGGCTTTAATAGTGGAGCATTTGAATGTGCTACAGTTCAAGTGTTAGGCCTATGCTTGTCGCGCTCCAGTTTACATGGCGACTACCATCTTATGATACGGACGGAAATTAATTCAGTCCTCGTTTCCCGATTTCCTGTTGGTGTGTGGCGTCCTGAAAGGCGCTATATCAATGGTAAGATGCATACATAGCATGCAAACGCATTCACGGTCGATTACCTGAAGTGGTTGGAGCATACGACTACGACGAGCACAACATCCGGATAATTCACATGTTGTAGAGGACCAACGCGTATAGGCTATATGGCAGTATGCACTGGACTAATGTTTGCCACGGTCCTTCGTCACTCGGACGTCTAGCTCCGAGGTTCGCCAAATCGCCCGCATTGCGACACTTATGAGTGGAGTTGATTAGAAGCAGGATATACGGCTCTGACTGCACCAGACTCGAAATCCTTTGAATTACACAGCGAAACAATCTGCTCGTCTTTGTATTTATACCTAAATAATTGCAGATAAACGTCTAAAGAAGAGGCTTCTGGTTGCTGCGGTTCATGCATCTGCGGGATATTCATCCGCCTGCCTAGGGCTACGTATCCCCTCCCTTGGCGTTCAGCGCAGACACCGGAGCAGCTATCATGGCTTCCGGAAGTGCTCTTGTTTTCGTCGTCCATCGTCGAAAGCGCATGCGCATGTATGTCGGTGAAGACGAACTCGTTGAAGAGGTAACACAAAATACTATCGATCTCGGCATCATGTATTTGTCCGAGCATTCGAGTGATTTACTGCAGGTGTTAGCCTGAAGCAAGATCAAGAGCCCTCTAGCATAGAACATAAATATACGACAATCAATCATATGCTTATGCTCGTGTATGCAGTGTACAATTAACTTCAGCCAGAAGAAAGGCTTTGTCGCTAAGTAGTTGACCAACAGGTATACCGCTAGTTTGAACAGAATTTTTGTAGCGCATATTTAGCAAAAGCATCATCCATCATCGGATTCAGATGTTTCAGAAGTTTACAATTAAGGAGGAAGGAACTGGGGTAAGGAAGTTATCGCGGTCTTTTTTACTTTTTTAGTTCTTAAGTGTTAGCGTAATTCTTCCGATGACGATTCAGCATGTTTTAAGCAGACGTTTGTATTTGAAGTTCCATGACGTCATGCCGATGAGTCATCGGATTTTTGATTGCTTTTGTGCACGCGCTGATCACGTGCTTGCTGTTACTGTGTGCATCTAGCTGACACACGGTGATCAAATGCCTCGTATTTCTGGATGCGTCTAGCTCCCACGCATTGATGACGTGCTGGGGAGTTGATGTGACGTCAACTTGCACGTATTTTATTATGTGGGTGCTGGCGCATGGCGCAGGAATCGACTTTTTTACGTTGCAATGAGTCATGGACTGGTTTAGCCTAGATCAGCCTGAACTTGTCTGTCGTGTCGTGTCAGCAAAGAGCCTATAAATGCAGTGTAAATGCATTTTTAAAGAGAGAACGAAGATTTTGTAGCGGTAGTCTGTCTTGTGCTCTGTTGTTGATTTGAGTTACAAATGTCGTTGATAGAATCGCGTGTTTAGGACTGTATATTCAATCGCCTGGTTAGGACTGTATATTCGACGTCTGAAGTACTGTTGTAATTGAACTATTCAATTAATTAATTATAACTGAAGAAAATTCAAGACTGTATGTCGTTTCTCGAGTTAACGTTACGCTACAAATCGGGCGAGTCGATAGTTCGAAGTCCGATCGACTGACAACTTTGAAAGATCGTCGAAATACAGTTTCTTTTGAAACCTTTATCTAATTTTCAAGATTTTTAATTTCTTCTACCATCAAAGTTTAGTAGGCTAACTCACCTTAACCCAAAAGAGGTGAGAGGCAACCCAATCGCTTGCCAAAAACTCGTGTTGGCCCATGACCGGATTTTCCCTTTGGATTCATCCTTTGAGGCATCCAAATAAATTCACACGGCCCAGCAAATTCAGTTGATTTAAAGGCAAAGCGCAGCTCACCTAGTGTTACTGTGGAAAAGGGACTTTGGCCTTTTGGCGTCTTTCACTGAGGCGCGTTGGACCAACGACTTCTGACATCGGGCTGACGAAGTCAGCTGACAGGTTATCTGCATGCACACTCATGCGCACACATGCAGACGCATGCACAATCACGCACACGCGCACGCAAACAGGCAAACACAAAAGTTGCTAAAAACAGAAACAGTGCATGTAGTTCCCGAGTGGTATAATATGATTAGGCTTCCAGGTATCGAGGTTTCGTCGGGTTGTCTGTTCATAAATCCCACGTCATCCGTCATCTGTGTCAGATCCCTTCTGAGATAGCTTAACTGCTGCTGCTGCTGCTGACAATGAGGCTTATAAATGACGTGTCGTATAGGCAGAAAAGATGGCGCGAGTCGTGACTTTGTTCGAGGCGTCAAAATGTCCGACGAAAACAGTGAGTCTCGAAGTCATGTAGGCTACACATATACACTGTGTCCGGAAAAATTCCAAGGCTTTACGGTAAATATGAAAATAATTAGTAAACATTAATCGATTTTTAAAATTCCAAAAACAGTTTAATCCTGAAATATTATTTGCACTATAATTGTTGTTTTGGCGTAAAAATTTTATAACAATTTTGTCTTCCTCGCTGAACGCCATTTTTCTAGCAACTTTCTTTACAAAATATAAAATTCAAATACGTCACTGTGACGTAATTTTAAACGGGGGCCGTTAATAAATTACAAAGAATTTTGTTGGTAATTATATATTTCAGGATTAAACTGTTTTTGGAATTTTAAAAATCGATTAATGTTTACTAATTATTTTCATATTTACTGTAAAGCCTTGGAATTTTTCCGGACACAGTGTATAAGCAATAATTGTAATACACTCGATTCTCAACCAACAGCATGCCGTAAAACTATAAATGCTTATGGGTATAATGTATGACCTGCTTGTATTGTGTAGCCTATTACACGAAGATATCCCTATGCATGCATACATGTTTCTTGTAACTAGCATTCACGACACTTGCTCTCCTGGCCTCATCTCCCATGCAAGGATTATGTCCTATCACTGAAACCGACCCAGCAGCTTAAAATCTTGCGAATCTGATTGGACTATAAGTGCCGGCCGGTGAATCTGCCGATCTCCTTGACGCAGCTGTTGAGGGACGCCGAGAAATTTCAGAAAGATTTACATTAAACTACATTTGATCATCGTTTATTTGCTAGTCGTCGCACTCTTCTCTGGTTTGCCATATAGCAAAGGCATACTCCACAGGTCCTGGCTAGGCTGAGAGTCAGTGAAGGGCGAAAAGGAAGGAAGCCAGTCTAGAGCCCTTTATCTTTCGACAGGGTTCATTGTCCTACTATCTATTATTTGTATGTGAAATAGGCCAGTCAACGACCAGTAAATAATAACTCATTTCCAAGCTAAAATAAGTATGCCATGATCACGCAGCTTCAGATGCAGGCCTGTGGACTATTATCGTCTTTATTAAGCCCAGAGGCATAGGTTATTACTGCGTACGCAATCTTGTAATTTAGCGCAGACATATGGGCTAAATAAATGGCTATGTGTCTTTATGCCCACACACGCACACGTCTTAAGATACATCGGATGCGAAGAGCACTTGACTTGATCAGCAAGAGGAGACGACAAAAATAATTAATAACTGCATAGGTCGTCGTAATTATAAGCGAAATATGGTCAAATTGTCCATAGGACATATAATCTGTACAGTTGATGTTTACTGTCTTTAGAAACAGTTCTGTCTGTTATTTACTTATTATTTATTTGCCTAAATAGTAAATATCTTCGAACATTATTTACTGAGCTATTTCTTACTTTGGAACCTGTGGACGATATAATGATGTCACAATTAATGCCTTCATCTCAGTCGATGAAACTGTGGCAGAAATGTTGTTGACATGTTTGGATGGTGATCCGCTGCACCGAGACACCGACCAGTCGCCAGTCTCTTGAATACCGCATCGAATGACGATGGCTGGTATTATCTCAGGGCTATACATACATCTCTGCTTTTATGCATACCCGATCTTGAGTTGACAGCGTCCAGTCATTATCCATTTTCTGCCCTTAATAAATTTGGAAATTCACGATATTAACGTAGCTCCATATTTCAATTCGTGCATCTTATGCCTATATGAGTAGGCTTATAATTTCATCTGATCGTAGTTGAATCTGGAGCTCATGCAGCTAAGTTTGTCGAGAGTCGTATACGGGGTTAGGTAAGTCTGTTGAATGTAGCAGTGTTTACACACAAATGCCTACATGTTTCGGATTATGGATACAGAAAGAAAATATTGAGTTCCAAACAAGAGCAGCTGATGCTATATTGGCTTTATGGTAACAATAAAAACAACAACCTCAACAACAAACAACTGTGATAGTAGGAATATAATTGAATAACATGTGCACTGTTTTCATTTCAGCTAAAGGAAAGGGTAAGGACAGAGTTTGGCATAGGGCCAGACGAAGGACCATCAGGTGTTGCAGTTCAGGACAAGAAGGTCCTGGCGTTGTCCTATGGCGGAGCCATCCTCTGCGATGACTGGGTCTTCTCGGATATTGCAATTCCATCGGGAGCCAAGATCAAGGTCGTTCGCAAAGAGGAACTGAAGCCGTCCATTCTGGTTCGATGTCTCTTCAACAATCGAATGCTTCCGGTCTACGAAACGATCAACTTCCGGGTCGCCACAGGGGCCATTCTACGAGGGATCGTCAGCCGAAAGGTGGGACTCCCGGTCAGCGCTTTTCAGGTCATTAACACCAACGGCCTCGAGATATTCGACCGTCACGTTCTAGAAGATTATGGTCTCGAAGTGCAAGGATCTACGGTGAGCCTGGAGATCTGGGAAGGCTGGAGTGACCTGATCAGCGTCGCAATGGATGGCCTTACTAGTCGTCTGTTTCCGCTTCTGTCGAAGGACGAAGTCGTGGCGAGGTATCAGACGAAGGTCGCTCTTTACATCGCCGCACACTTCGGCTACGTGGACATGGCTGTCGGACTGATGAAGAAAGGCGTCAGACCCGGTGAGGCCGTTGGCGAACATCCAGCCCGCGAATGGTGCGACCCAAAGACGCGTCACAGGGACTGCTGGAAGACGCCCATACACGAAGCAGCCGAGTTCGGGCAGCTGGAGGTGCTTCGCGCCTTTGTTGTTCACGACCTCTGTTCCGTGTATGCGCGAGACACAGACGACCTGACCCCGCTGAACCTTGCCCTTCGCCGACAGCACAGGGAGTGCGCCTCTTTCTTGCTGACAAAGCAATGGGCCAAGGTTCCGTACGACACGAAGCAGGCCATACCTCTGTCGGTTTACGCCCGGTTGAAGCAGTGGGCCGACAGATGCAAGGACAAGGTCGGCTCCAGAGGAGGCGGCGGTGGAGGCAAGTCACTTTCAAAGTTTGGGAAGAGGCGTCAGCCGCAGCGCACAGGACCCCTCTTGGGTCAGGGAGTGGTTCTTGACGGTTATCCACCCAGCCGGAATCTATCCCAGCTGGCCGAACACATGACAGAAGGCAGAAGGTGGTGGAAACAGGTGCATCGAGGAGAAAACACCATTGAGGAGCCGGATAGGAGCAAGGTCGACCCGGTGAAGCTGCCTCGAATCGATCGGGACGAACAGAAGGCAAAGGCAGGGCAGCGGAAGAAACGCAACGATAAGAAAGAGTCCGCTGACCGTCGATTGAATGGATCCATCGACACCAAGACAAGCCTTCTACAAAACAAGGTTTCTGCCCTGCACCCAACCGAGGCTTCTAAAAGAAACGAAGGACGGTTCCAGCTACCTCACACACTACCAAAGCTCCCTTCTTCAAAGTCCTCGATTAATTCTATCCAAGAAGGTATCTACTTAAACACTGGACATCGTGCTGAAAGATCGTCTGAAGACATCAGGACAAACACCCCAAGGGCTTTACAAACACAGGCGGTTCAGAAGAAGCGGACTAGGAAGCGCAACGACTTGACCCCGTTGAACTACTCCTCCAGACGCTTTGTCATATCCGAGGGAACCATGCGCAATAAGCAGTATGTGGGCTATTCGCCACGTGCAACAATCCAGTCCTTTGAGCAACGCCTTGGTCTCTCGACCCACGAATACGCCATGAGGTGTCTTGACCTGGCTCAGAGCTTCTCTGAGAAGCCGTGGCTGAAGCGAGTGGAACAGGCAGTCAAGATCGCTTCGAAGGGAGTCAAGAAGGTTTTCGACGGACAGCCGCACATTCTCGCTTCTGAAGCAGCACTTGAGACATTCTCGCCTAAAACTCAAGCCGAAGAGGTTGCAGTCATCCCATGATTAATTCCAATCACATTTCTATACATAATCTTGCATAAATTACGGTAGAGGCCTTTACGATTACATCATAGACCAGCGTTGTTTACAAGGTCACACTCTGCTTGCCCAAGCAAAACAAATCAACTCAGAAGAAGGCTCGAAGATATTTAGGCCTAGGTGTTGCAAAAACTAATAACAGTCTCCATTCAACCGTTTGTAATTTCGCAAACTATATTTTATTAACGTTATTACTGGAGCTTATGAACGAAGTAATAAACCCCATCCAATTAATTCGAGTTTATAGCTGAATTAATAGGTATATTAATTCAGCTCATAGCTGAGAAGAGCATGTTGTTTTGAGTTTTCTCGGTGGAATTTTGGAGACGAATGTCATATTCAATCACCTGAAGAGTAATTTAATAATATAAACACGTGCGGTAATATATTTTTGTAACCTGTTGATTTTGTTTTTTTTTATACTGCTCGCACTATCAAGCGAAGAGTCTGAACCGTGTCTTTACAGGGTCTGTAGGCATATACAACCTCTAATGTTCGGTGTCGATGTTAAATGTAACTACCTAATCACTTTATTAATTTATTAATATTATTTTATCATTAGACTACTTCTTTCATTTTATTATTTATCTTATTATTTACATAACAGAACATTGCATTTAATTCTTGGACGGCCATTTTCAACTGTAAACTCTGCAACTTGTTTCTATTTCGCTTGATGTTAGTTGTCTGCTGGTTAAATAATTTAACACAACAAGAGTTTTAAGTGGTTCTTAAGACTTGTAATCTGTATTAAAACTACTGCAAAATTACCGTGAATGCTTATTAGCCAATCCTTCATAGTTACTTCTTAAAGGATGTCACAGTACCTACTGAGACAGTACTGTCATTCAAACCATTCCACAAGTTCATAAGTCTCTTGCACTAAAAATCTCTGCCCTAATGTTCTTTTCGGTTTCTTAAATAATTTATTATAGGCCTAATTAATTTGTGTCCTCGAGTATACTGCGGGTCGTGTATAGGATGGGTTTACTGGTTCAATCCATGCCCGAAGTTTTTCCGACGATACCCTCACTGAGTGAAAATATTAACAAGGTGAAGGTAAACACGGGAAAGCAAAATGAGCATTATACAAAAATCAAGGGTTATAGAATGAATCGTCATGTCCGGATTTCCTCTGCTCCCAAAAAACCTAACTCGTCAGAATCAGCTTTTAATATTCACAAGGGCTTAGTCAAAACAAAATCGATGAGGCAGGTATATGATCAGATTCGGTTCCACGTCCAGATCCAAAAGTCAGGCAGGTAGACAAACGAACGACTAAGCTTGAAGGTAAAAACAGTGTAACCAAAGAATCGGGAGACTAAAGAGAGGCCATCAAATTTTATCTGCAAACAGTAAAGTCAAACCCCTCAAACATTTTTCTCTGATTACGGCCCTGCGAATATAATCAGCACATCAATGCTGAATGTTCAGTCCTATATACGAAGTGAATTGGGCGCATATGACAGCCAGTTAGCCGTTCGCAAAATAGCTTCACGCAGCCACCGTTCGCAAAATAGCTTCACGCAGCCAATTCCGACTGACAGTAAAACTGGCCTAATCTATGCTACCGTGGAACCGGTTGCTCAACATAAAAATTTTTAGTTTTTAAATGTAGGCCATATTCCTTTGCAAAAAAATAAAGTATCACGAGGACAGAGTTATCAAAAATATATAACAGGCTATATAAAACTGTGTTATCAAATTTTATTTTTTGAGATCTATATTAGTAAATTTATGGTATTCAAAATGACAGGATTTGGGATTAAAGTATCCTAAGCTGTTGCCCATAAGCAGTTTATATTTAAAAATTGGAATTTTGTCATCTGACTTTTGTAATTCCAAATCTTTAAAATGCACCCTGTAAGAACATATCAATCTGAAAATGCCGTTCTCAGGTTATCATTTACAAAGTGGACCAATAGAAGCTCTTGATGAAGTTCTTTCATTTATGGTATACCCAAATTTAGTGAGAAATTCATAGATCAACAAGAGATGAATGGACAAAAGCGGCCAGCAAGAACTGATTTTCCTCCAATCGGGATAGTCGAGTTTGCTTCAGGCATAAAATCCAGCCATAAGATCCTCTAACTTCGATACAAGGCCAAATGTAAAGCTGCCTACAGGAATGTGATGTGCGCTCACAAAATCCGTATGCGACACTTTCAGCAAAGGATCTCCGGTCGGACCAAGCGTTAGAATATATCTAGTTAGTCGCTGCTGTATATAAACCACCAAGGAGACTTGTTTCTTTCCTTCCTTTCCCTCATTTACCTCAACATAAAAGCTGTGATGATTCGAAGTAAACACCTTGGCGGGCAATTTATCCCAAGAATCCCCTTCCATTCCGTCACTATAATTGTTCTTATAATCCATATTGGAGTAGTTAAGTTTGTGTGAGTCTAAGACTTCTTGAAGAGGAACAGGTGCGTTGAAGTCGTCTGCGCATTGTCATCCATTTGTTTCGCCTGTTCCATGTACTTCCGGATCCGGTTCGACCTCGGATTGATGCGCGTGAAGTAAATGTAACCGTAGATGGCGCCGAGGATGAGGCACAACGTTCCGAGGACGATGACAGCAATCACTCCACCGGAAATGAACGCATCCTTCTTCAAGTCTTTAGTCGTCGACGATAGCACTGATGCTGCAGTGGCAGCGGCTGCAGATGAATGGAGGTGATGCTGCCTTGTCTGCTGCTGAAGCAGGGATGAAATCGAAGCGGTCACTGGCGCCCGGTGGCCAACGGTGGATGTAACAGCTTCTGCCATCGCCACCCAGTCTTTGTTCTTTGTTCTTAATCGCCTCGTCGCCCTCTTACTTCCTCCTATCTAAAATGATTCCCTCTTTTCTTTCCTACCTTCTCTTCTGTTTGCCTGTCTGCTTTTCTTTCCTAATTTAGCTTTGCTTCTTTATTTATTCTTCAGTTCTGTTTTCCTCGTTTTGCTTGGTTATCCTTCTTCATGTGCATATTTCTTCCCTTTCTTCTCATTCCCTCTTTTCTTTATTCCTCTTCTTTCTGTCACTCTGTCGGTTCTTTCTTTTCAGTCAACCTTCTCGTCAATCGTGGTACCTGTAAACAATCGTACCAAGTTCCAGTTCTATATGCAGTCAGAAAAGGCAGGTCGTAGAAAATGGTGGACTTGACTGTAAAGTAAAGTAAAGTATCCAATATATCACAAGTGAAACGCAGGGGAGGCGCTCATCTCCTTTTCTTGGCCCTTGAGCCGGCAATGGACGAATCCAATGTCCTGCACACGGGGTCAATGCATCGCAGGGTTTGCCGTTTACTTCCCAGCTTACGCCGGTACAAAATTGTACTGCTTGTCGAAAGAGGCACAGTGTGTGCATTCAACTTGCCCAAGGTCGTTACATGGAGTCGAACCCACAACCGCATGATCATTGACCAAACGCGTTACCGAACTTGACTGAGTTAAGGGTTATTTGAAGGATGAAGTAGCGAGTGATAAGGTCCTCACTGGTGCGTATACGTGGAACATTTGATGGCCCTAAGTTATCATCTTCAAAACCAAAGACCTATACGTACGTTTATTCACCACGAAGGTAGAAATGACAGAGAAAAAGAAATACAGAAACACAAAACCACAAAAATTTGGGTATGTTCACACACACCCAGAAGCAAAATCGGCAAACATAAACTGCTCCAATCTAAGATACAGACAAGGTATCTCAATATCATAGTCACGACAAAGTGCTGAGAGTTCATCATTAAAACAACAACAATCATTAAGAATCATATTATTGTAGCTCCCATATAGTAGCCTAGCCAGAAAATTCATTTTATGCAGATGTATAATATGTGTAAGATCCATACGATCAGAAAAGTAATGAACATTTTTTACAGATTCCCATTTGTGCATGTTGAAAATCTTTCTGTAAATATTATTCCAGCACACGTTTAACTGCTGCATCTGCTCTGCTGTTAAGTTTATAGCCTCTAACGAATATGTCAGCCGGTAATACACACGATTCTAACAAACTCAGTTTAACATATTCAGATACATATCTTGAATGACAACATATGGCATTGGCAGTAGCATAGAAACGTTTAATAGCAGTAGACACAACAATCTTATACCTTTTAAAGGATATAAAATATAATCCCAGGTATTTCAGTTCTCTAACCCAGTTAATATTTTCTGTTTCCACGACTAGATTACCTAACTGTTTATTCCACAAAGGACCGACACAGAATAAGTTGGATTTTCTTGCATTAAAAATTATATCAAATTCATTACCTTTGCGATAGCATACATCAACCAAATCCTGAAGTCTGCACACTGATGCGGACAACAGTATTAAATCATCAGCGTAAGCAATACATCCAACATAGGTATGACCAAGGTGACAACCAATATCTGAAGAGACCAACGCATTAATAACAACACCCATATAAATATTAAAGAAGACTGGGGAAAGGATACCACCCTGTCTAATACCACTTTTCATGCAAGTTTGGTTTGAGAGTGTGTTATTCCATTTCACAGCAGAGAAAGTTTTACCATACCAGTCCACAATATAGCACAGAAGAATAAAAACAATTAATAATCAAATTCCCACCCTTTTCCCTCCCTCCTTCCGTTTCTCCCTTCCTCCCTCTGTACCCTCTTTCCTCCCTTCATCCCTACCTTTCTCCATCATTCCTTCCTCCCTTCCTCCTTCTGTCTTCCTTTCTCTCCAAAATACCTCTCTTTTGTGTCTCAATCCGGCCCCCCATTCCTCCTTCAATCTATCTGTTTCTTTACCTCCCTTCCTACACATGCTGACTTCTAATCCTGTCTACCTGCCTCTCCCTGTATCGCCTTTTTTCTCTTTCGGTCTTTTGATCTCTCCCCTCTCTCTTTTTATAGATATACATATGTCTGTCGGTGCGTGGACCTATCATGTCCTTCATTAACTTTGGCACCTGAGCTGCAGATTTCCAGTGGCTTCTTCCAATGGCCATACGCGGCTCTGGCGTTGACCATGTGCGCCAGCTCGATCAACATCTCTGTCTCTGTGCTTTTATTCGTTCCTCTCGCTGTCTGCCTGTGTCTGTCTCGTCGTCTTTCTGTTTCGCTGCCTAATAATGATCACCTGATGCAGTAATAGGCCTATATCTGATATCTGATGAAAGACAATTAGGCCAATAGAGGATTTTGTGTCCTGATCAATTAATTCCCCAGCAGCGTCGTTAATCATCGCTGTTTGTCGTTTATGCTGCGCTTGATGATGCTGTAGCGTTTGTTCAGCCTGTTGATGATATTGGCCATGGCAATGGTCACAGTTCTCATGACCAGAATCTCCCACGCACAGAGCTCTTCTGTTTCTCATTGTACTAACGACCACCCGATGATGCCACGGAACTGTTCCCGCTCAGAATATGTTTATTTGTTTGTGAAGATTACACAGATCTGCACTGCGTACCCATTTTATTATATTGTATTGAATTCTTTACTAGATAAAAGAACTATTCAAAAGAGCTCAATGGTCGCTTTCTTCTTATTAAGAAAATAGAGACGTACTCAGCCAAGATCATCCATCGACGGTACCCTGTAGTCCAACATATTCAGCTGCCTAAGAGTTGAAGGGGCACATACGTTTGTCAATTGCACATGAACTTACGGTGACTATGAAGGAGTTCCCGAAAGACTGGAGAAGACCATCGAGTTGACTAAGAAACACATGGACGGTGGCCCGGATCTCTAATACTTGGAGAATGTCCTGAACACAGAAACGCCGGTCTTCGTGCTACATTTAAGGAAAGCTAAGAAGAGGAGCACAGAGAGGCATATCAACTGTTACTAAGCGAGCAAGATGTGAGCCGAAGTCTGTAAGCCCAAGTCCCAAAGAATGATAAGTCATATTCGTAGCATGTAGCCAGAAGGCAGTATAAATTGCTTGGCTACCATAATGATATTTCTACGTTTCATGCTGAAGATCCCTTAACCACAGGGCAGAGCCATTGAGGACCAATGGCAGGACAAGTGAGCGATTACCTTATCGTAAATACAACATCAAAAGTGCGGCAACATTTTCCCTCTGCATCCTGTCATATCTGTTTCTGTTTACAGAACGAGTTTCGACAATTTCTGTCTAATTTCTAGCATTAAATGTGACGGATTGCGGCGCTCTGCACATAGGTCTGCTTGCAAAAGGATAACACTCTGGTCACGATATAATGTTCGTCCACTCAGTCTATACTCAACCAATGAATAATTGTCCACACACACACACGCACACGCACACAGGGAATAACACCCCTCGCCCCTTACCCTTACAGTTGGAGAAATAAAACATCAAGGAGGAAATGATTGGAGAACATAATAAAGGACCGATCTTATACGATAAACTTCACCCAAACGCTTGAAATTTGCTCTGAGACCTGTCAGCGTCCACCCACCAATTAAGTTGAAAGTTGATCGGCATTTTTTTTTACAAAGTTTGCATAAACAGAATTCATTCCTCTATAATGGTCTAGTTGAAAAAAGTGAGACAATGACAGTGAAATAGAGTGCGAGAGAGTGAAAGTATGCCAGAGAGAGATAGTGCAAAAGAGCTAGAGTGAGAGAGTGCAAGAGAATGAAAGTAAGAGTGCGAGAGAGAAAGTGACAGTGAGACAGCGCAAGAAAGTGAGAGTGAAATAGAAAGTGAGATAATGAGAGATAGTGAGAGTGAGACAGAGGGTGCGAGAGTGTGACAGTGCTAGAGAGTGCAAGACAGTGAGATAGAGCGACTTTGATAGAGAGAGAGGGCACTACACAGTGATAGTGAGAGAGTTCAAATAGAGTAAGAGTGCTGAGAAAGTTGAATAGAGTGAGAGTGAGAGAGCGCTAGAGAATGACAGAGAGAGTGAGACAGTGCGATTAGAGGACTTATGTTAAAATCGCAACTCTAGTACATGATGCATTCGTGGGTTCTAACACCAGGCGCAACGCTGAAAGGCTGAATAGAATCCACTCTTTTACTGCAGGGCTATCTATAATTTAAGTTCAGAAGAATTAATTTTCTCTCATTAGCGACCCATGTAGCTTCGAGCTCGGTCATAAATTGACCTATCATAAAAGTCTATCTAGCTGCTCTATATATATATACACATATGTATGTATGACAGAGTAGCATATATACGTATATATGCTATCGTGGTGTGTTATTTCGACATTTAGAAAGGTCTGGCTTAATTTATTAATGAATGATCGGCGCTGAAGGGCGATTACTTCCATGGTAACTGATCAGCAGCCGCGGACACGCAATGTTGTTTCCAGTGATTTTTCTTTTTGCTGTTCATTATGTCCATTTCCACCTCTCTTTCTCTTAATTCTTTCATCATCATCATCAGCAGCAGCAGCATCAGCATCATCAGCATCAGCATCAGCAGCACCAGCACCACCACCAACACGATCATCATCATTATCATCATTACCATAATTATAATTATCATCATCATCACTATCACCATTACCGTTATCGTCGTCATAAAAATCACAATCATCAATAACAACATCAGCAGCAGCAGCAGTAACAGCAACATCATCATGAATGTCATGAGCATCACGACAACAACAGCAGCAGCAGCAGCAGCAGCAGCAGCAATAACAACACTACGCTGCCGTCGTCCTCGTCGTCTGTTGTCTATACTGTAGCTGTTATTTTCTGGTGACGAAGGAGGCCCATTTATGTCGTCGATTCTCGTCGAAGAAATCCAAGAATCCAACTCCGACGGCTGGGCGGCCAGAATTTAGACGGCGCCAAATTGTCGCTGATATTGACAGAGGTCACAAAAGGCCAATCAGGTCGCCGCAAGCCATACATCACACATGACAGACAGCTGCTCGTACAAGAAACATTTCCCTTAGCAGGTACTTATGCCCCTACTTTCACAGACTCTCGAGGATAAGACTCGGTTCTCATATGATAAGTAACCCTTCCGATAGAGAAAGATCCTGCATCAACGGCGAATTTCACATATGTTCTGACTTTGTCAATTCTCTGACAGCCTGCTGTTTTGCTATTTTTTGGCTGCTGCTTTTTCTGTAATTTGTTATGTAGGTCGTGAATCATATTCGTACGCAGACTACAGTTATCAACAGAGCATCTCTTCAGCTGGACATCTCTTTATTAATATGTGCGTATGGAGAGAGATAAATTGGAATATATCCCAATTCCCAAATATCAAATCTTTGTATGCAGCATATGGTCAGGTTCAATCCGGGCGTTTAAGTGGTCTTAATTGGAGTTGGCTCCGGGTGCGATTTGTGGGTCCAAGCAGAGAAGGAAAGGCCTGTTCGGAAACGGATGCAAGGGGCGGATCGAGAAGTTTACAGAACAAGAAAATGGCAAGTGATTGGGTCAATTTTTTCGATTTTTTCGACCTTTTAAGGATTCATGACAACAGTGTTAGAGTTTTGACGACCACTTCTGTCACAAATACACAGTACCGGGGGAAAGGTCCTTCCCTGGATGTTGGGCCGAGCCCTGTTGGTAGATGGTCTGAACCAGTAAAGGAAAAATCCAGGCTTCCCTTTTGAAATTGCATTCTTTATGTTGTTCAGGCGACTTGTTTCTCCAAGTCCGCGTTCTGCGTGGAAAACATTGGACATGCAAACCCTCAATCGGTTTACTTCATGCCAAATAAAAGAGACATAAGCAGGAACTTCTAAAAGGCAACTAGATTGGGTTTCTCAGCGATTTAGACCCTAGGCTTGTCGTGGTTTGGAGCCTCAGTATTCTGTAGGAATCAGCAACAACCTGGCATCATAAGTGGAAGGTGTCTGATATGATCAGTTGTCATCGTAACCAAGACATGATTAGACATTGACCTCACTGATACCTTGAGCGTAGTTTAGGCATCAAAGGTAAGTTTATTCAACAGAACGGGGTCAGCCGTTTAGTCGCAGAATGCTACGTTTTTCCGTGTATAAGCCGCCCCTACATCACCCAGCCCAGACAAAACGGCTGCAGAAGTTTTTGGGGGACCTTCTCCTCCCCATCGCGGTGGCGTGGGTAGGCGGTGGGGTATCATATTTGGAGCCTATGCAAGATATACTCCTCCAGTAGCCAACTTTACTGTGCGTATTGCTTGCTGCCGTATCCTTGGGTTACAGAGGCCTCGTGTGTTAAACCGAGTTGACTGACTAAGTATGAAATGCTGAGGGGTAACGGTTCTCGTCCGCCATAAATCGATCCCTTGACGCGTTAGCAATTTCTGATCGGCAAGTTACCAAGCCAGAGTCCATTGGCTTTAAGGAAACCACCGGGAGATTCTCGCGGCTCTAATGACATTAAATTACGCTTACGTAGTTCTTTCTTCTATATCGGCGGTGGACAGTCGACTGTCTAAAAGACCGTAGGCTTCGAAATGTAAAGTATGATAAAATGACCTTTTCACATCGGATTCTCCCTTTTAAACGGTGAAGCCTCAGCGTAGACTAACCAAATTAAACTATTGCAGATCTGAGGAGTTTTGCTGGCTCAAGTTTTCTGAGCTAATGCTAAATAATACACTGGGTTATAAAAAATTATAACAGTTTATAATAAAAAATAAAAACAAGCACAACAGCGAACTCAATGAATTCTGGATTGGTCTATTAACAAGATGGCGGCATATTTTCGAGCTGTATACCTTAACAGATTTCAACTTTACATTTCTTGCGATATTGTGCCCTGTGCGTTCTGCATTCATTGTAGCATTACATTTCTATCACAATGACGTCCTACTTGAACCTATTTTCGTTGCTCTCCTAGCACAATTCACTGTAGTTCTTGATTTATATCGTGGCCTGCAAGGCAGCTCCAATGTTAAATCTCGGGGGCGTACTTGGCTAATTTCTGCTCGATAAGGTTAAGGGTACATGCAGCGAATGTCATGCTATCAGATAATTAAGCCTACATCTGGTCGACGGCTTAGTCAACAAGCGCAGCTTTCGGGACAACCTTACCATCCCTTACTGTCATCCTGCATGCTCCTTCTGACTCGACTTCTTTACCACAACAGTCGACACATATTGAACCGCCCACATTTCATACCTCAGTCCAACGCCGGTGGCTCCTCCAACTCCTTCCCTCATAGTCCACCCCATGGAGTTACTGTTCACCCCCATAGACAAGAGACAATTCAGAACCCTCCTATCGAAAACACCTAGGCCGTTATGCTGCTTTTCTGGGGCTACATTCTGATAGCAGAAAAAAACAGAAGAAGCAGAAGGTCGACCATATTTCGAATAACAAACGAAAGGGCGACGACCATCAGTCTGAAACAACAGCAGGAGCCCCTCTTTCTGATCCAAGAAACGGGCCCGCCAAAGTGGCGAAAAGCCGGACAGTATCACACAGGTGGTCTTATCGACTTGTAATGAGATACCATGTCAAACTTAACAAACTATCGACTAATCTTAAACTTAAAGCTCTATGAACGTGTGGTCACTCCGCTTTTTCTCAGCTTTTCGTTTTCCAGTCGGCCCACTGCAAATTTCAATTAAACTGAAGACACCCCTCATCCAGATCACAGAACGTCAACCGCTGTGGGAATAACGAAAAAAATCGCTTCTTTGTCCGTTCGTGATCAGTATGCGACATTCAACACAGCTGAATGCATGTCTGGCTTCACCGCCTTCGACACTGTTTTGATCTATCCACCCAGCATTTGTCCATTTCAAGCAGCGCTTGATCATTTTGTATATTAATGAGTCATGCTTTTATGCCGCGTGTTCTTTAGCGATCCGTCCCAAGGCATGAGACAAGTGAACTCGTTAGTTTGAGAGCTTAAGCACTATGTATGTAGGCCTATGTATATATGTATGTATGTATTATGTATGCATGTATGTACATGTATGAATGTAAGTATGTATGCATATATGTTTGTGTGTATGCATGTATGTATTTATGTAGGTATGTATGTGTATGTGTGCATGCATGGCATTGCATGCGTTATTAGTCTATTATTGTATTCAAATATCTTTTCTTTCGATACCTAGAAAATAAAGACACAAACGAATATGAAATTCCACGGACTCTCTTAAACAGTTGCTGGACCTGTTGTAGTGAAAAGCCCTCCGGAGACTGCCAAGCCTTCGGCTTCACTTGGCATCTCGAAATCACGGCTCAGAACATTTCTTTTTCAGTGTCTCATTTGACGGTTGATGATGATCTTCATAAACGGTCTTGGTCTTGTATTTATCATCATCATCATCATCATCATCATCATCATCATCATCATCATCATCATCATCATCATCGCTACCACCACCACCACCATCATCATCACCATCACCACCACCACCATCATCATCATCATCATCATCATCATCATCATCATCAAAGAAATTCATAGACTGAAGATAATTAACTCTAAGCTTTACTTAAAGCGGGTTCATGTTTTCAGCTATATAAATATATAGTTCGTTAAAAATCTATCTGAAACCAGACAATATATGCGTAACTGAGGACTCTACAACCGGACCTCTGTTTGCTCTTTGTGACACCTCATAAGTTATTCTATTTGGGAACGGTTGTGGTGTTTAACTACCAGGTGTATTTACTCATGGCCGTTTCACTGAAGTTCCTGATCCTGCATATTGGAATTAATACCCCATGCCGTATTACAGAAGCCACATAGAAGTTATTAGAATCCGTTCCTTATCTCGAACTATGACTTTTTAAACGGTATATTTCGTAGCTTTGCCTCGGTCCAAAGCCCAGTAGCGGGGTTCCGTACCTTCACACCGCCGTGCAAAAACACTGCACGATACGACGGAGGCTGTAGTTTAGATAATTCGTCCGTTTTCAATTAGTAGTCTCAGTACTTTCGACTCTGCTCTTTCTCATCATATTTCGCCTATACTCTCCATCATTTGTACATTGCCATTCGCAATTATAAACACACACGTATCGCAGACTCGCGGATAAAAGCGCACCTGCAGCAAAAATAATGCCATTTCTGTTGCGTGTGTATCGCCAGCATAATGGCCCTTGCTGCTGCATCTGCTGCTGCTGCTGCTGCTGCATCTGCTGCTGCTGCTGCAGCAGCTGCTCCTGTTGCTGCTTAGAACAAAAAAAAACAGCCCAATATTGTTGCGCGCAGCAGGTTATCCTCACCTCTTTCAAGAACAAGATGATGATAGATGCTTAATACAACTGAAATATATGAAAATATTTGATGTAAAAAAGAATCTTCATCGCTTTTGACTGGCTGCTACACTAAGGAATATGATTTCACAATATTTTATACAGGCATATATATTATACATATTAGGCATATATTATATAAATGTAATATATATATATGCAATATATGCAATACCCTTTGCATCCAGTCTTCATCGAGCACGCGAAAGACGATGATAAAAAGTCAAACCGTTGGGCGACAGACAGCCAATTAATTGTCTGTCTATTCCGTGTAGGTTTGCTTCATCTCTGGATGGATACTCCCATTATTCGCCACCCACGTACGCACTCACGCACAGCCTTTTGCACAACTGTAGACACTTACAAATATTATGTAAATGTGTAATATATGAAATATGTGATATATATATGTCATACCTGTCGTCGGATTGAAAGGCCAGCGTCGTTTTCTGTGGGTTTGAATGCTGCGTCTGTGCGGTGATGTAAGACAGCAGAAGTGGATGCATTGCCGCCGGGCCTTTTATATTGACGGCGCTGGCTTCTGATGCAGCCGGCGCTAGCATGCAACTGCGGCCACCATCAGTACAGCCAGACATCATCATCGTCATCGTCGTCGTCATCGTCGTCATCATCATCATCATTTTTCATCATCATCGTCGTAAGTATAGCAGCCGCAGCAGCAGCAGCAGGGACGGTGGTGTTTCTTTCGGTCGGAAGCACCCCATCTCAAATTCCCCACCCGTTCTCAGTCGTCTTTCGCGTGGGTTTAAGCTTTCCAGGCGGCGTTCTGATCGTCATTTCACTTGAAGGCGACCTCTAGGCGACGCCACAGGTTGTTACAGAGTTGATGCGATGCCACGATAGCCAACTGAACACTATAACGCCGTATACACAGAATTAAAGGATGTTGTTGCTGTTGATGATAATAATGATGATGATGATGATGATGATGATGATGATGATGATGACGATGACGATGATGATGATGATGATAATGATGATGATGACAAGGACGTTAATGAAATGACGAAGACCGTTATATGGTGGTAATAAATGTAATGGAAATGACTACGATTACCAAGACGACATCCACTGAGTGTTCTCAATCTAATCTAACCTACCGAGAAAACTTCTACAGCGCCATTTATCACAATGAATTAGGCATCGCTTGATGATCGCCGGCACCGTTGCCTTACTGCTGACGGGGTAAGATATAGTGATGATGATGATGATGATGATGATGATGATAACGACGACGATGACAATGATTGATGTGGCGATTTTCTCCAGAGGAAGCAACATGGTCGTTTCTGCCGTGCACGCTTTCTTCTGTCGTTTGAACTCGGAAAGCAGATCTTTTCTAAACGCTCTCGAATAGCCGGGGTATATGTGTGTTTGTGTGTTTGTGTGTGTGTATGTGTTGGCTATCACACGACCAGATTAGCTCAAGCAGTGTCTTATCTTGGCCCTCTTCCCGGCGGCCGGCCGGCACCTATGCCCTTCCTGCGTATCCTTTAATGGCCATTCATTTCAATCGAAGTCACCTTTAGTATTCCTCAGCCAGGACAGAAATTACGATTGCTCGTTGCTACCGTCTGATGTGGCTCTAGCTTCATCCCAATCCCACGTAACCCTCGGCCTCTTGCAAATATTGGACCGTAAATAAAGGTGTTATCTTGGAACGAGGCTTCAGTCGCCTTCGTCTGTAGATGGTCAAGAGATCGATGGAAGGCAGCAATCGATCACCGGCATCAGTTGGGCAGCTCAAGCAGACATTAAGAATGATGTTCAAAGATATATATATGTTTGTGTGTGTGTGTGTGTGGCCGGGGAGGGGCAGAAGTTTTATCCCGTTCCGATGGAAATTGAATCTGGATGTGACTCTGAGGTTTCAAAATCCTGTTTTTGAATTCTTAAGCAAGTCGATGGTGCTTTAAGTCAACGGACGTTTAGACCGATATACATGTACATCATTTAGCCTAATCATTAAATTTTAATTTCCGGCCTTGATATTAGGCCTTCTTAATTTCCAATTAGTTTGCATACCCCGTCTTGTGGACTGACTAGCTCAAGGATCCAAATTTTAAAACATCGAACCTGAACTGGAATCAGGAGTCAGCTACCCTCGCATGGTCCCCATTCTACCCACATATTTACGTAATCAGAGTCCTGAATAATTTAATAAAATTATTTCTTAATATTCGAAATTATTAATTTTTCTAATGTATAATCTTATATACGTGCTACATCCCTATATTCATATATTCATAGGGGCCTTTGGCAACATACTTGAAATCGGTCAAATATTCAGAGGGGCCTTTGGCAACATACTTGAAATCGGTCAAATATTCAGAGGGGCCTTTGGCAACATACTTGAAATCGCTCAAATATTCAGAGGGGCCTTTGGCAACATACTTGAAATCGCTCAAAGCGAAAAACAGAAAAACATTGTCTACAATGCAGGAAGTTTGTCACTTTGGTAATTTTTTCTTTGACATTTGCTTTGCCAGATTTTCAGCGCGCAGTAGGCCCCTGTGTCATTTCCTTCTGCTGTTTCCGAATTGGGGTGTACTAGTATATTTTATATCAATTATTAATCGCGGGTTTGTTTATTCAGTTTTTGTTGGCAAATTGACGGGGGCAAAGTGCCTAAGGCGATCAAACATCAAGCGAACTAAATATAAAATGTTACCAAGCGTTTTAACAAAACGCGGCAGATTGATTGAAAGAGTAACCACAGACTTAGGGGCCTACACATCTCAAAGACAAATAGGCCTAATAATATGTACGATCCCACATCCCACACAATAATTAAGGTGCTAGGCTTGACATAGTTTGAACTTCACTTAAATTTATGCCCATAAAGGAAAATGTGTGAATTAAATGAATGACTGAAGTTCCAATTGATGATTTTGTCATCTATAGCTAACTTATTTAGCTCTAGGGTTCATGGGAGGTGTAGGTGTGTTGTAAGAGCAGGAGGCCATGGCTTCACAACAGGTCCAAAGGAAACAAATGTGCACTAGTTACATCAACCCTGGGTTGCTTCATTCCGAATTTAAAGCAAATAGAATGCCCTGCATGACACAGGGTGACCATTCTCTGCAAGGAGGGAAACTTCAGGCTGATCAGATTGCATCTATGATATTACTCAGATGGTGGGTGGTCTTTGTTCATTTTGGACACGTGTTGCCTGTGGCGGTATAACTCGTTCTTTGCAAGATTTCTAAACACTTCATGCATCATTACCAAGTTTTTGTAAAGTAGGCCCTACAGTTGGACTGAATTACATTTAAATTGGCACTCAGCCTCGTTTGTTGTGTGGTCAGATACATCGTTTCTTAGCTGTGTTGTAGTATCATATACACTCGGATTCAGACAGTCTTGCAGTCACATTATCTCGTAATCATAAACTCGCTATATCGAAATTACGTAAACAAGCAATGTCGTGATCACGACTGGTCTCGTCGTCCCACAGAACGTAAATATTCGCTTGGACACGTAATCTTCAAGCCACAAAGTTGCAAAGTCACGTAATCAAGTAATTTTGTTATTTAGATATTTTGATACTTACAGCAAACGCACGCGTTTAATGCCTGCATACGTCAAACACCGTGAGATAGCAGAGTATGCTGATAGCCACAATGGACTAGGTTCAACTGGCTCAACCCACCCATCCAGTAGTCGTCTAAGCGTGTCTTGTTCGAACCCACGTTTTAAAAAACCTTGGCTATACAGGCTCGCAGTTTGTGGAGCCATTTGTATATTACCTTAAATCGATGCCCAGTCACTGTTGATTATTTAACTAAGCTACTGTGCGAGTACGAGACCACTACGACATTGCTTGTTTACATAATTTCGTTATAAGGAATTTATGATTACGAAACAATGTGACTACAAGACTGTCTGAATGCACGTGTATATATATGACTACATGAACAAGTAACGTGTGTCTGACTACGCAACTACTGGATTGGATGCCTACGTGTTTACGCAACCACGCGAGTACGAGACTACGTTCACGAGCCTACGTAACGCGTGTGTACGAGATTAGGCTTACGGTTGCACCTCCATCTCTTTTCTCAATCAATGTCTTCTCTAACTCTAAACTAATAAGACTTTGGATGCCCAGTCTTTACCCACTCGATGCCAGGTATATCCAATGGGGGTCCGTTGATGTCCATTTGATGTCTTTGCCTAATCGATTACCAGCGTATGGCCAATCAATGCAAACTCAATACCCAGTCTTTGCCCAACAGATGATGCTCATATTGTACCCAATATATATGCCTAGTCTAGGCGCAATATTGAGCATCAGCGAATCCAGAGTTTGTCAGCTAAATAGTCATTGGACGCGAGTGAATGCCCTCGAGTCCTTTGTCTATATGATCTCTCTCATTAATTCGCTAATATCATTCCGATGAGAACATCAGTCAACCTTATCTCACACACAAGGGCATGCCGAAAATCATACACCGAATTATACGTATAGCCGACATATACAGTTTGTTATCCTCGCAGGCGATACACTGTATGCTTCTTCATGTCTATGAAAGCTAAAGCACACACAATGCAAGAAGCCTATACAATGCATCCAAAGCAGTCAAACGCGCTACAACACGCCACTCCTCTCTCTCTCTCTCTCTCTCTCTCTCTCTCTCTTTCCCTCTCTCACTGTCATTGTAGCTCTCTGCATGTCTCTGTTTCTATTTCTGGCTTTTACTCAATCTGCTGGTCTGTCTGTCTGTATGACTCTGTCTGTCTGTATGACTGTCTCTCTGTCTGTCTTGGTCTCTAGAGAGGGCGAATTCAGTCCATGAGCATGATAGATCGTCTACCACTGTTCCTCCGCTCAAAGCAAATTGTTCCTAATCATTTGCATTATTCTCATCCAAGTTGCTTTCGGTCGGCCATGTTGATGATGTGACCCTTTGGGCGTTCTATTCATTCCAGCTCTATTCATTGATAATTAATTAATTAATTCTTATGCTAATTCATTCGTTCAGGCAATCATACATTCAGACAGTCAGACAGACAAACAGACAGACAGACAGATTCAAGCTGAGAACCGATACAACGTATCTGCTCAGAAGCGGATAAATTGTTCTTTTCGTTACCAGCCCCGGCGAAACAGTTTTCTAGTTTTAATAAAAAGGAGTTCGGAGGCGGCCGGCCTGAACAGTGAGATCACCCCTTCCATCGCAAACCCCAGTGACTGACGACCATAGGCTGACACGAGACAGGAACGTAGCACTGGTCAATGTAATCCGGCTCAGCGCCGGCCACTGAAGCTCACTGCACAATCAATGGGACCTTACACCGTGCGGTCAGCAACCCACGTAGCCCCGAAGGTGACACGCAAAAGGCTGTGCAAAATATTTGTCTCGTTCACGAATTATTATAATTCTGAGATGCTTATCACATGCGAGCGAAACAAAATATTTTGCCCATCTTTTTAATATAATCTCGTAGCTCTGTAGCAGCCGGCGGTGAGTGATTAGTATGTCGCGAGGATGTCAACCAGCAGATAAGCAATAATTTGAGGACTGCATGCATTTGTAGCCCAAAACAACTAAGCAGAACACCGTTGCAATGATCAAAGTAAATCAGGACAAAGAGTGCACCGACATCGTGGCCCCTGTCTTTCTCAGGTTGGCCATATTAGTTAGCATTACGTGCAGAGAGAATTTATGTAATCTTTGCTAGAGTAGGAGTTTCGTCAAGAAGTACGGCAAGAACGACGGTCCCAGCCTTGGAAAGTCGGTGATCGTGCTTTATGGTAAAGATCCTAGCACGATCTGATGGTGTACCAAACCAGAAGTATCCGGTCGCCAGATGATTTGACAAGATCTACGCCTGTAGTTCTTGGACGACATCTACTGTTTACGAAACACGATGCTACCGTGAAATGTGCCATACGCTTCTGTGCCAAACCTTGTGGCCTAAGCGGTTCAATTTAAACAAATTCATGTCTAGAAAGCATCAAATTTGACTACTTCCTCATTTTCCAGACAAATATGCCTGGCAGAAGCAGACACTTCTTTTACCAATCAATATTAAGAAAACACAAATACATCTGGTTTGACGATATTTTTAAGAGTGCAGACGCTACTTTTAAATGCATGTTTAAGGAAGCAGTCAAAAGCCAGTTCTCGGTTCGAGAACGGTTGAAGACAAGGCAAGACATATTTAAGACGATGGTCGCCGAGGTTTCGCATAGTTTGACGATCTGTGTAGATTTCACAAATCTATGTCGATTTCGCATGACGGTCCGAGATATGAGGTGAATAGCCAAAGCGTTAGCCTCTCGGCTACTACGCTACCCATTAGATTACACCTAAAATACTACCATTCATGCCTGCATTGTTTGATGTAGTATACGTAGCCTTGCGCATAGACCTATGCTTAATCAGCGCTTTTTCAGCCTCCTTGCTGCTGATACTGCTACCGTCACGTATGATGCGTGAATCGTGTCAGCTGTGAGCGCAGCATCACGGATCACACGATGCTTCAGGAGCCTGCGATAATATAGCGCCCAAAGACATGATAAGGCGACATGACGGAGGCGATCATGGACTCAGCATGCAGCTCTCGCAGACGATGACTCGCCTGATATGAGGGTTTTTAAACTCACGACCATGAAGTAAATGTATATATATATATATATATATATATATATATATATATATATATATATATATATATATATATATATATATATATATATATATATATATATATATATGTTCATACATAACTTTGCTGCTGCTGAGATGGGCGGATACAACAGCGTTTGCTTGTGTCAAGGCATTGACAAGTTTCTCATCTCACCTCGCCCTGTCAGTTGTTTATCACCATTAATGACGCAAAATTCCTCATGATATGAATACATTGGCACACACACACCTACACACACACACACACACACGCGCGTGTGTGTATATATATTACATGTATTTACGAAAAGCATCCGGCTATATGTATATAATGGAATATATTTAGTTACATATATATATATGTATGTATATATATATTATATATATATACATACATATATATATATACCTAACTACACGTCTGCTGATCATATCGTGTAAAGGTAATATCAAGTCCAGTTTATAACATCATTTGACCATCATCTTTAAGGCCGCGGCTTATAGATATTGGAAAACGGCCGATCTTCGGTGATCTATGGTATTTGCGTTGTTTTTCTCGATGATATGTTGTGGTTTTTATGTCACATAATTATGTGACACATTTTTCACACATTATTCCGGCGAACGGGTGATCACTGAATATAGTTACCCTTTACCTATGCATGCAGCGTTTAATACTGTCGGCGATTTTTCTAAGTTATCAACAATCTGGCTTCGAACCGTCTAATCACCCGATTTGTAGCGAAGCGGTAATTCGATACAAGACACACAGTCTTTGTTTTTCGGTTGCATATTAATTAAATCAACGAACAGTCGCAACAGTCTTGAATCGTCACAGTTTCTAAACGCAATCTATTCAACGACATCTGCAAATCAAATTACCAACAGAATGCCAAGATCCGATTGTAACTATATTCAAGATGTCTTGACTACGGAAACTTATCTTTCCAGTCACCTTGCTGCTGCTGCTTCCTTCTTTTTCCCACCGCAATTGATCGCATTACACTGTTATCACTTTCAGACCCTGACGTCAGCTAGCTATCCAGACTTTTAAAAATGACATCTGCTCCTCACTTCCTTCTTCTGACTCAAAACTATCTGCGGATGCCCTCTCTAGCAAACTCCGATCTGTTCTAACTTGTTGATAAGAACATTACTCTTAAATCCAAGAAGGTTGTCGTTCGTGACCCGAAGCCTTGGTTTAACTCTGAAATTGCTGAAGCTCGACGTCGACGTAACCAATTTGAACGCACCTGGCTCCACTCACGACTTCCCTTCTGTCATATGAGTTTTAAAGAATGTTGTAAAATCATCCTTAATCTAGTTTCCAGGGCCAAATCCTCCTATCTCACAAACCTAATTTCAGGAAACTCATCTTGCCCGAGGTTTCTTTGGAAGGCCCTCAGTAAGCTACTCCACAGGAAAACTCAATGTATGCTACCCAAAAACCTCGTCGCCATTCGCTCTGGCTGATACTTTCATTAAATTCTTTGGTGACAAGATATCCAACATCAGGTTGAAGTTCTCTGGTATTCCACTATGAAATGGCTTTTCATCTCCCCTACTTTTGATTCTCTTACTTCCGCAACCTTGGGTGAAATCCAGTAGCTCATTCTTTCATCTCCTGACAAACAGTGCTTCCTAGATGCAACTCCAACTCACATTCTCAAAACTGCTTTGATGTACTTGATATCACCATCTTAATTTGGTCGCTTGCTGAGGGCTTCTTCCCATCATGTTTTTTCCATGCAATGGTCTACTCTTTGATTAAAAAGCCAACTCAGGATGCTGACACTGTGTTAAACTACCGACCAATCTCGACCTTAAATTTTATTTCTAACATTTTCTTGAACGTGGTGTTAAAAGTCGACTGGAGACACACCTGTTTTCTAACTCCTTAGTTCTTCCTTTCCAGTCAGCATATCGCAAATTCCACACCACTGAAACAGCTCTTCTCTCTGTCCACTGTGACATTAACTGTTCCTTGGGCAATGGCCATGTGACTGCACTTGCTTTTCTTGACCTATTTGCTGCCTTCGAAACTGTTGACCAAACTATCTTTCTCCATCCTTTGAGCACTGGTTTGATCTATCAGGTCTGGCCCTAAACTGATTCAAATGTTGTCTTACCTCCCGTACTCCATCTGCCTACATCAGTGGAACAATGTCAGACCGGATATCATTGACCTGCGGTGTCCCTGAAGGCTCTCTTCTCGACCCCTTACGTTCTTCCTTGTACACCACTCCACTAGGCGGTTTACCGAGTCAAAATGCGCTGAACCATTATCTTTACGCTGACGATACTCAACTCTGTATTTTCTTCAATAATTTCTCTTCTTCCGGCTCTCTCACTCTATAAGCTGACGTCTTTAACCAAGTCCAGTCTTGAGTGGAAGAAAATGGACAGCTCTTAAACCCATCCACAACAGAGTTTCTCCTTTTTGGAACTTCACAGCAACTGACTAAATTTAACTCTCAGTTCACTTCATCTAGGTATCTCTGTCATACAACACAGCTGTTCATCCCACAATTTGGGTGTTGTGCTTGACTCCAAACTGTCATTCAGTGAATATATTAATTCTATATTTAGGTCTGCCCACTACCACATCCGTAATATCCGTGGGATTAGGCGCCACGTTTCATTTTCTGCCCGGGTTTGTTTGGCTAACGTCCTGGTCTCCAGCCGTCTTGACTAATGCAACTAGCTTCTTTACGGATATTTCAAAAGCTAATTTGATGAAGCTTTAAACAGTCCGAAATACATCGGCAAGAGCTATCACTAAAACTCCAAAATATGATTCCCAAGAGTCTTTTCTCTACTCGACCAGGTCTTCTGACTGTCTAAACCTGACTATTCAGTGGACAAGAACACCTCTCGACAGGTGTGCCTTTCTGCCGATGGCCCTAGACTCTGGAACTCTCTTCCTGCAAATTTATATAATAATAATAATAATAATAATAATAATAATTATTATTATTATTATAAAACAAATCTATTGTTGCTGGACCAACTAGAGCTGCTGTGGCGCCCAGGCTGGCACACTGGAAACAGGTCGACTAGCTGCACCTCCGAATCTCGTGATCTAGTTTTTAAGCGCCGTGGTGAAGAAGCAACCCTGAGTTAGCGGTCGCGTAAGTGTAGAGCGTTCTGTGGGCGTTTCTTCGATGGAGCGCAAGAACTTCCGGTGTGGATCGGACGAACATCCAGCACCACCAACTCCCTCCTCTTCATCGCCGTCGTCGTCTGCTTCGAAGGCGCCTGCGTCGTGGGCTTCACTGACCCTAGCGTCGACGTCTCCTCGACCTCGACCCGCCGGCTGACCTTCGACAGGCGGTGTGGCTCCTTGACCCAAAGGATCGGTTGGGGCCAGTCGGCTGGGTCTCGACGACCAGTTCCAGGTTCTCTCCTTTTCTTTAATCTTGGCTTCAGGCACGCCCTTCTCTCCTTTGATTTCAGCCGTCTTGTTCTTCGTTGTATTGTTGTCGATGAAGAACTTGATTTGCGACTGGGTACTCTCGCTCGTTGCGTCGGGTGAGAGTTCTGAGATCATGAATTCGTCTGATTGCTACTTCTGAACTAAATCCTTCAGATAACGTTCGTCTTTTCTTCTGTTAACCATTGTAAATGCTTTGTCATAACTGAAGTTAATCGCTTCTTCTTCCATCGATGGAAGGTCGCGCGGAGACAACTGTTCTCGGTCAGGTAGAAGACAAGGGAAATTAGGAGGAAGCGAAGAAGCATGGTCTGATTGGGTAGAATGTTCGTCGCACTGATCTGAGGCTGTCTTCCGGCCGGTGACTGTTCTCTGGAATTGCCAGTCTTCGCTTAAATCTGGCTCCAAGAATGTGCCATTAAAGGCAATCGCGTTAGATCGCTGGATGGCAATGGAGAGGCGTTGGAACAGGAAAGAAGTCTCCCTCTTGTCTCCCGATACTTGGGTTAAATGGCGACCGATTTTCTTGATGAGGCTAAAGCCTTCCTGATTTATGGGACCTAGAGTCTCGAAGGCCAGAGGGACGAAGCAGTGTGTCGAGAGAATATCACTGTATTTTGAGGTCTTTCGTTCTGCTGCGATCTCAGCAGCAGCACCTGCGACCACGGCTGTTCTGGATCGATAAGAGACTGGCAGAGTATCGATTACTGTGGCGTCCCAGGTCAAGCATTTACCCTCTTCCCAAGGAATGAGGGTTGCTCCATCAGGTCGTCGGCCGTCGGACCTAACCAATCCTGCTGGTTCTTTAGTTGATGGAAAGCCAGCCTTCACGATGGCGCGCCACACGATGTCATTGATACAGGCGTGTCTTGCTGTTTTCCCTGGGCTTAAAGGGCATGCTAGACCGTGCGAGCCGTCAGCAGTGACCAGAAACCCGCAGGGGCAAACATGGGGGCGCACAAGTCTATCCCAAATCTTATGCCTGTTGCGATGCGTACAGCCTCATCGTCTAGCCTCAAGCCGCAGGCACTTATGGGCAGCGCCAAAAGCCAGTCGCCAGAGTGTGGTGGAGAAACTGCCTTAAATCTGGCTTCGTGGTACTCGGATGTTATTGAGGCTCTGAAGGTTGCCAGACTCTTTTGGATAAGTGGGCGGTCCCAAGTTGCCTGTTTATGGGGTATTGGGACCTCGGGATTTGGGCATTTAATTCGGCTGACCAGGGGGTCCAGGCTTGTTCCAAAGAGCCATACGGGGGCAGGTCGCAAGAAATAAGAATGGAATCCTGTAACGTCCTGGTGCCTGCGGCTGAAGCCAAGAAGGCGGGAAGTGCCAGCGAGGACGCGCGACGTATTCCGAGACCTCCGTCTCGGACAGGTAAAGATGTCTGATCCCAGCTCTGATCATTCAGAGCCAAGTTGAGCATGTTGGTGAGGCCTTTGCGCAGCAGTTGGTTGAATGTGTCAAGAGCCGGGTTGTCCATGCATGGTGTGCAGCGGAGTGTGTGGAGCAGGGTGCAAGAGCTTAGTGAGTTGCGAAGAGGAATTATGGCATCATGCCTAGATATGTAAACCAGACGGTCGATCCCTAGTGATAGTTGTGCGCATCGCTTCTCCAGTGCATCCCTTAGAGCGGCGCCCGTGGAAAGAGGTGCGTCCAAAAGACAAGCATTATCAGAAGGTGTGACCGTGAAACAGTCTAGAGGAGATGACAGGTTGCTAGATTGGATGTGTGTTATAACTTCGCACTTGCTGATATTTAGTGTCAAACCCATTTCGCCCGCGACCCTGATAATATATTCGGCGTCTGCCGCCACTACGGAAGCTTTCCCACCCAGAGTGAGGTCATCCAAATAGCCAAGGCGTAGAGGAGAAGAAAGACCTGTCAGAAGCGGCTGAATGGGAAGGTAGAAGAGAAGTGGACCGAGGGGAACTCCTTGTTGTGGACCTGTTTGTGAGAGTATAGTAAAATCGCCGTATTTAAGAGAGGAAGGTCTGGAATAAGCCAAACTGCAGTAGGGGTAGAGCTCCGGAATGACTTCCGATATCGCCGCCAGCATGTGAGTGCGGCTAAGGCTATTAAAAGCGTTGCTGAGATCAAGTTTGACCAGTACTGAGTCGGGGGATAAGTCACCGCCGCCTCACAGCCCCCTGGAGTCCCAAATCCAATTATTATTATTATTATTATTATTATTATCTTTACGGGCTCTTTCAACAAAGCATTTGCGTCCGCTTTTACAGTTTGTTTTCCGCAAAGTCAACGGTTACCGCTGACTTCGGACACTGTGCGCGAACCCAGACCAAAGAAACATATATATTAAAAATTTGTACATAATACTTTTATAGATAGAGGTGTACAATATTGTTAATTTTGTTAATAATAACTTTTATGCGGCCGATGTATACTGCTCGAGGCATCAACTGGGAAAGGGAGACTGGCAGTGCGGACAAGAGGGACGGATGGACGGAAGGATGGAGGGCCCTTGCCTTCTATATTATAGTGTCTTATTTAATATCAGTTTTGTCTTTACACTGAAACGACACACTGAAAATGTAACAATCGTAATCCCGAGATTTCTACAGCGCCCAACGAAAGCCACGTCACGTGGACCAGCTTATTCCCAGGCACTCAGTCAAAATAAAATCGATAAGCAAAAATGGTTCGGTTCCAGGTCAAGATCCAAGAGTCAGGCAGAGAGACAGCGTGGCAGCTATTGTGGTTATGTTTGGGATTGGAGCGGAAAGAAAGATAAGAGGAAGAAGGGGAGTCAGGAAATGTACATCGTGTCCGATCTGTGAAAGAGGAATGTTTTCAGTTTAGAGTGAAAGGCCAGTGCAGTGATTGCAAGAGGTGGAGCATAGATGACTGACGACCCGACTGCGTGGCAACTAAGGAATAGACGCATAAACCGACTGAATTATTGACATAATGACCAATCGAATGACTAAGATATTAAATAACCGATTCAATTGCTGATTACCAGATGAAATTACTGTGCTGTGAATGACAGAAAGACCACAGAAGTCTGGCCGAATCACTATGTCACTGGCCGAATGACCGAACTATATATGACGCTTTCACGCGACTGAAACTGTTGTTAGAGGACTAAATATCTGACCAAATTTCAGAATGATTGGCCAAATGTCCAAATATTTGACCAAACAACCGAACGACTGACCAACCGAGTGATCCACAGCCGGAAACACTGGGGACATGTCACGTGATTACAATGACGCCAAACATGCATTGATAGACGACGGGGAAATATACATCGTGTCCGAATAAAAATGAACTTTCTTTTGTACTTCAGCAAATGCAAACACTGCTGGGATGTAGTATTTTCAAACACACCTATACGTGGATTTGTAATTACACATTCGAAGACAACTTTGTCTGTCCTGTGACTTACTCTACTCCGGTATAATCTAAAGAAAACCCTCCTTTTCCTGAGCACATGATCAATTTTCTAGTAATTCCTTCACATATATTCGTAGACAAGATGAATTGGCTGATAAGACCGCTTGAACAATAATCACCTCAATTGTATGCCTATACATTTCAAATTTGACTACTGCAAGTATATTTTCTATAATATCGACTATTCCAAAATAAGGGTTTCCAAACAATTCAATAGGATCTGTGTTTATGCTCATGCTGTACTGAAACCCTAAATACCTTAACATAACCACTGCAGCCGTCAAAACCATTAACTGCCTGAAGGTTATTCAGTGCATGTATTTTAAATTATACTTCGCACTTGCACTGGCCATCAGACTTCTTAGCCTTCTTGAATTCTCCAATCACTCATCGTCGAACCTTTCTGAAAATTTTTCTGATAAAACTGAAGTTCTAGCCTTTAGAATCGCCATAGCAGACGATTGACAATTGTGTTGTTTTGATTTGCGGCAAGTTTCATTCCAGTATCCTTCGATCATAACCCAGGAACTTACCAATATGTGGCGCTTCAATCAGGTCAGCTACTGGATCCGAATCATGCTGCAACAGAGGGTTTATTGTAAGCGAGCTGAACGTACAAGAGATGACGACGCTGGATCATGCGTTCTTTGGAGAAGCAATCACACAGTGGCAACGCCGGCTCAACGCAGCCGACATTTTGAACTTAATTTATTTCCCTTTTAGATACGAAGGTTGTGCCTGAAACACGCATAACAATTTGCATCCAGACTGTTTTGACCTACCAGTATTTTCATGAACTGCGCATAAATTTGTTGAAGCTGTGTTTAAGTGAGCCTATCATCGAGCTCCTTTTATGGGGCATTGTGTATATACATAGTTCGGGACGTCAAAAGCGATGGAAGTGGTGAGCAAATAGCCTATTGACCGGTTCCCGACAACTATGTCTCAGAGCAGGAATGCCTCTGCAAAGCGCAGACGAGAGATTCAGCCAAAATGCCTGTAGCTTACGACCGATGCACGCAGCAGCTGCAGTATCAACAAATCATCAACCTCTTCCAACATAACTGGTGGGAGTTGCCTTTCTCACTCGGGAACCTGCCATCGTTCTAGTTTCACCTGGTTATTGTTTTCACTCATTCGAAAGGGCATCTATAACATTTAAGCTTCCTCACACGATTCTGACCATCTTTAATGTATATGGCCCTCCATCCTCTTCCTCATGCTTAAGTCCTCCGTCAGTCTTCTTGAAAGAATTCACCACCCTCCTCTCCACTGCCGCCACTACTCCACCTGAATTTCTTATTATAGGCGACTTTAATATACATGTCGATAATCCCTCCGATACTTTTGCTTCAGATTTCCTCATCCTGTTATCATCAACCAATCTGGTCCAGCATGTCAAATTCCCCACCCACGTTCACAATCACATACTTGACCTCATTATCACACCATCACTCTCCAGCTTATCACCTGATATATCTTTCTCTTTTGACACACCATCCGATCATTACCCCAGGCCTTCAAATCTTTCCGGCGACGCCTTGAGCGTGCTTACAAGCGCACCAGGGGTCCTCAACTTCTATCTGCCCTTACAGCTGCCACAAATAAATACCATAACCTTCTAGCTGCAGCTAAGAAGAGTTGTTACTCCTCACTAGTTCGTTCCCGATCCTCTAGCCCTCGCCTTCTCTGGAAAACCATAAACCAACTCCTCCATCGAAACTCATTCAGCCCACTTCCAAATTCTCTTCCGTCTGCCTCAACAGCCGACTCATTCTGTTCTTTCGTTTCGAACAAAATTAGTACCCACTCCTTTTCTAATCATATCACCCATCTTTCCCACTCTTGCTTCATGCATATCCGTGACCTCCGCAGAATCGAGCCTATGCTTGACTTCAAAATTGCATCTACCATCGCCACATCTATAGACCATGCAAAACTTGATTACTGTAATTCACTATTCCTGAATATAGACAAAACTCAGATAAACCGCCTTCAAGCAATCCAGCATGCCGTCGCTCGTGCTGTTACCAAATCTCCCAAATACCATCACATAGCTCCTGTTATCAAATCACTTCACTGGCTCAAAATACCTGAACGAATAGAGTACAAAGTCCTATCACTTACCTATAACACACTTCAATCCTCCCAACCCTCCTATATTCGCCAGCAATTTACAATCCAACCACTCCGTTCAACCCGCTCCTCTTCTGCCCTAACACTTCTCCGCCCTCCTGTTACTTCATCCTTAACATTTGGAAATTCCTCCATAACCATAGCTGCTCCACCCCCTGGAATAAACTCCATCCAGAATTACGACAGTTATCTGATCCATCTTACGAACTCACCATCACTTCACCTCTTGCAATCTCTCCCCAGGTATTCCAGTTTTCAGTCTTCAAAGTAAAATTGAAAACTTTGGAGTAAAACTCAAAACTGAAAAAACTCCCGTTTCGCAGGTTCTATCCTGATTTTTCTATTTCCCTTTATTCATTCTGCAGATCCGATTCCAAACACCATCCACCGTAGCCGTGTGACTGCCTGCCTGCCTGACTTTTGGATCTTGACCTGGAACCGGACCCGCCTTGCCTATCGATTTTGTTTTGACTGAGCGCCTGTGAATAAGCTGGTTCCCGCGACTTAGCTTTCGTTGGGCGTTGTAGAAATCTCTAGATTACGATTACGATTAAGACTCGCCAGATGGCGAAGCGGCGTCCAATCTCGTTAGCGTGTAACGGGCGACTGCCTTTGTATTCGCCAGATGTCGGGGCGGTCTTTACGAGCTTCGTGCAACGGAGAGACTGCGCTATAACTCTGATTTAGCCGGACCAGTGTTAGAACTCGAGTCTCCAGCGACCGGGGAATGCGTTTTAGGCGCTCGAACGGACTCGTTCTGTGAGTCGAGTCTCAAGACCTATTGGCTTACGAGGATTAGGGTAGGCTCCAATACTGCATAAAACGAAACCTCTCGGGATCTGCCGGATATCTTCGGCTCGAGCGAATGCAATGCGAAATGCGCTCTCGACGAATTAGCATTTGGATTTGGATCTGCTTGTACTTAGGCCTATAAATGCTATTCGGACTATGCGTCATTATCACAATGTAATCTGAAATTTATATTCCGCCTTTCAGAACCCTTTAAGTACTGCAGTACGCTCAAACATATGATCAAGCTTGAGGCACAACACACGTAAAATAAAAATGTGAATGTAAGTGTGGCCTACGCGTTTTTCCATAACTTCCGTATGGCATCGACGTCGTTCATTTCGCAATTGTTCGAGTGAACGTAGGCATGCGCACTTTCTAATCGGATCTAATCAGACACGATTAGATTGTTGACACAGCAGTCTATTGTTTGAGTGGTCTCCTATTGCCGCACGGTTGCTTAACGCCATCGATTGATGTCTTGGGCTTTACAGAGGAGAATGGCGCCTTCCTGCAGACTTGGAATGAGCTGGCTATAGGAAAAGTTACACCAGACCAGGCTCCAAGGGTGGATCCAGAGAAGCCAATCCAATCGTAATCGTAATCTCGAAAATTTCCAAAGTGCTAAGTTAAGCGCTAGGCACCCACCAGCTTATTCACAAGCGCTGCGTCAAGTCAGAGGGCTATCCAGAGATCCAACATGAAGAACAAAATGCAGTTGCCAAAAGATTAGAAAAGGAAGCAGAAAACTATGACGGTGGGTTATGATTAGGCTGAGTACTTGAAAGAAATGGGAAGACGGCGAACTGGGTGGATCAGGATAAGATTTCTTGAAAAGATGGAACTAATTTTGAATTGATAGCTTGAGGATGGGCTTGAGACAGGTGATGGTTAGCGAACGACGGAAGGGCTAGAGGAATGCAGAATTTTCGGAATGCAGGTTGGAGATTATTCGAGAGGCGAGTTGCAGTGTGGTATATGGATCGGTAATAGAACTTCAGCAGATGAGTAGTTACTGGGGCAAGACTGAGGTAAGAGGACGAGTGGGTAGAGCGGGTTAATCGGATGGTGAAGAGTTTGCGAAGATAAGTAAGTTGGGAATACTGAAGAGTGTCGACGACCTTTCGAATTGTCAATCGATCGAACTTCGAACTGTCTACTCGTTCGATTTGTAGCGTAGCGTTAACTAGAGAAAAACATACAGTCCTTAATTTTCTAATTATTAAGGAAACGAAAAGTTCGTCACAACAGGCCTTGACTCACCGAGGTACATTTCTCTACGCGCACGAATCTACCAACGACATACGCTTTGAATAAGCCATAATATGCAGATAATATGCAGATAATATGCAGATAATACGCAGATAATATATTGCCCTTGCTTCGGCAGAACATTTAGGCCCTACTAAACTTGGAACGAAACAGAGACACAGACAATATGGTGGCGCAATGGCCTAGCGGTTAACGCATCGCTTTTCCCATCTGCGGTCTGAGTTCGAGTTCAGGGCTCATTACGTTAAATCGACATCTATAGGTCGAATAATACGAGAGCAATGTTGAAAATTACTTTCATGGCCCCTAGGTAACGGGGAGCAACATGGGATTCTGTATCAATGTAAGAGAGGGAGTGGAAGAGGCCAAGAAATGGGATAGAGGATATTGGAAGAAGGAGAGGCAGAGGAAATGAAGATAGGGAGTGAAATTGAAAAGCGGATGGTTGGTTGGAAGGAAGGAAGGAGGGACGGTATAGTGGAGGAAGAGCGAGAAAAAGAGGGATATGTGCAAGGCACACTGGGATTTTGTAATGTAAGAGAGGGAGAGACCGGAAAAGTCAGAGGAAGGGAGATTGGGGAGAAAGAGAGGGATAAGAAGGGGAGATTGGGGATGAAAGATTGGAGACAAAGGAGTGGTTGGAAAGGGTAAAGGGAGGGCAGAGTTAAGGGAATGCGAGGTTCAATATACAGTACCGGATTTAGGCATAAACTAAACAGGATACCACTTTGAGCCTCACAGTCTGAAAGGGCCTCTTATAAACTCTTAATTTTTTCATTTGTTACAGTTTTTTATATTTTATATTTAAGTTATGATTTAAACTAAGTAACATAACCTAATTAACAATGATGAACATTTACACATTCGACCAACTATTAGAAAAATCATTATTTACACAAGTTTGTAGGATTTCGTTATTTTATAATTATGCTTAAATATTAATTCTCGATGTTGATGAACATTTCTCACTGAAGAACTAAAGCACTTCCAACATGATACCAAGCAAAACCATTGAAGAAAAGGACAACTATGTCATCAAGATCTGTATCCGGTCATCTTCCAAGACAAGATTCATTTAGCTTTTCCTAATGTTGAAGCAATACTATGAAACGATTATTTTAAAATCTAATGGTAGCAAACTGCTCAGAGGAAAGATCATTTTCACGACTAAAGAGAATTAAAAATGAACTGCGAGCAACAATGACACAATGGCGCTTAGTATTAGGCACAGATGTGCATAGAAAGCGATAAATTGCGTAGCTTATCTTTTGAGGACATCATTCATGACATTTCGTTTAGAAAAGCAAAATAGAAAATGTTGTAAACCGACTGATTTCTTATGTTCTATCAGTGTTCACTGTCTAATAGCTTGCAAATTATATTTCATTTTCTGGCAATTACAAGTTTACAAGAGTATTTTACTCACAGGAATTAAATACATTTTGTCATTCAACTCACTGGGAACGAATTTCCAGTATTATTTTCCTATTAATAAATGCCTTGAAACTGATTAATTAAAGGCATAATCTTAAAAGTTCTAAAAGAGCAACCCTTCCCCCACCCCGCACGGATTTGTTATGCATCTTGTTGTCACTCCGGCCAAGTTCAATTGTTACACTGCCTTATTCTCTGCTAACAATTGTCAAATAGAATCTTCCCATGGCTTATGGCCTCACCATTTCTAAATCCGGCCCCTATCAGATCTGCAGCCATTGGCCTTTCACTCAAAACTGAAAACATTCCTCTTTCACATATCCTATCCTGATTCCCCTTCTTCCTCCTGTCCTTCTTTCCGCTCCAATCACAAACATCACCCACCTTAGCTGCCACGCTGTCTCTCTGCCTGACTCTTGGGTCTTGACTTGGAAGCGAACACTTTCGCCTATCGATTTTATTTTGACTGAGGACCTGTGAATAAGCTGGTCGCCGTAACGTGGCTTTCGTTGGGCGCTGTAGAAATCTCGGGATTACGATTATGATACGATACTGCCCATATGCAAAGCAAGGAGGACGTTTCGACTTGAAGCGACCATCGACTGATGCCTTTGGCGTTATGATAACGGCGCTGTAGAAGTCATTAGATTAGATTAGCTGCCTGTTCAACTGCAGCAGACGGCCGTAAGTATTTGGTTAATAGGAAATGGCCAGAGTAGGCCTATCTGTCACAGTAACTTTTCAAATGAGACTTCGTGCCGAAAGCCATGGGATCAGTATAAGCCCGTGTGGTCTCTTGCCGTCGCTTCTACAGAAGCCAGCCGATTCCTTGATGGAAGAGTAGCCAACGTGGACCAGACTTCGACAAATCAAGTGTCATGTCGAGCCTTGCGGCCATGCCCTAGATTGCGAGAAAGCCCGTGTGAACCGTCAGCAGTAACCAAAGAGCTACAAGTGCATATGTGGATCACAGAGAGTGGCACCAAGACGGAACCTACACAAGTCTAGCTGCCTCGTCATCAAGTCTCAAACCGCAAGCTGTTACTAGTAGCGCGTATAGCCAATCGCCAGCATATGGAGAAGAAACTGCTCCGAAACGTGCTTGGTGGTAGAAAAAGACAGCGAAGCACTCAGAGTAGAAGCAACTCTTTTCCAATATGATTGCTCATGAGTAAGACTGGTGTCTGGGTGCTGAATCAAACTGTCTGCCTAACCGCGGGAGAGCATGGCCTCATACTGTGCATTAGGCTATCACGGTCCTTGCACGGGGACCTTAAATGGCGTGGCACCCATTCAAACGGCAGCGGTGGTGAAGGATCTCACCCGAATAATTAATTGAAAAAGGAGAACAGTGGAGGGTTCTAGGACAATAACCCTCTGGACAATTACCCCCCGGACAATAACCCCCGGACAATAATCCCCGGGACAATAACCCCCCATGCAAATAACCCCCCGGACAGTAACCCCCTATACTGATATATTAATTATATAAATATACAAATAATGTATATTAATCATACAGTTTATATATTAATTTATTAGACATATATTGGAGAACAATGCAACGTCACAGTATGAAATTAAATGTGTAACAGAAAATGCTGTTTATTGTTTATTAGTTTATTGAACTTAAAAGGAAAGGTCGTGAGCTATTCCACGTAGAAGTCAAGAACATTGCGCTCATTGTAGTTGCTAATGACGGCCAAAATCCGTGCATTGGAGTCAGCATACTTCTTCCTTGGAGGTTGTGATGGGTGACCAGCCAGAAATTGGCTGCAGTGAACTTGCTGTAATGATTGTTCTCTTTGAATAAATCCAATGAACTTCCAAATGGTTGGATGAAAACTGCCGACGTTCGACTGAAAACTTCTATGCCAGCCTTCTACCGAATTGTTTGTTTTTGGTAATTCGTCTTCGGTCTACTCTGTGCCCAGTTGTCTAATAATTGTGTAATAATTAGTTTTTGATGTATGGTAAATCTTTCATGTCTACTCTTTACAGTACACGGGGGTAATTGTCCGGGGGGTAATTGTCCGGGGGGTTATTTGCATGGGGGGGGGGGGGTAATTGTCCGGAGGTAATTGTCCGGGGGTAATTGTCCAGGGGGTTACTGTCCTGTTACCCAGTGGAGGCTATACGGTAGCTATGGAAAAACGCCTACATTTGCATTTATCGGTAATTCACTGGACAACAAATTTTTACAAAAGTCATGTTACTGAAATGAAATTAGTCAGTTCTTATCAATTTGTATGTGCTGAACACGAATATGACAGTGAAAATGCCGAATTGGCTCTAGTTTTTTTGTAATCTGAAATGAAGTAATTTTATATCGCACAATGCATGCCAATAGTGATACACTTACAGTTAATATTTGTAAAAACCAGGTCATAGACTAGTTCTTAGATTTTTTTGCCTGTCTCTTGTACAGCTGTTCGGGAGCATCTCTGCGGAGTGTCCAGCAGTAGTCAGCCAACATTGTAGTGGACCATTTTCCCTGGTACCTTTGCTCCATTGTTGCGATATCTTGATGAAAACGTTCGCCATGTTCGTCACTAACCATACCACAGTTGTCAGGGAAGAAATCCAGATGGGAATGAAGGAAATGCATCTTCAGAGACATATTGCAGCGAAATTTCTGGTACTGCTTGAGCATGTCTTCTACTAGTTCCTTGTAGTTTTCTGCCCTAACATTCCCCAGAAAGTCTGTAGACACTAGACGAAAAGCATTCCATGCTTGTTTCGCATCACCCTCCAGCAAGTTGTTGAAGCGGTCATCTTTGAAGAGTTCTCTAATCTGAGGACCCACAAAAACTCCCTCTTTAATCTTTGCTTCGCTGAGTCGAGGGAATTTTTCATGCAGGTATCGGAAAGCTGGTGAAGTGCGGTCCATGGCTTTCACGAAGTTCTTCACCAAACCTAGTTTGATGTGAAGGGGTGGTAGTAGGATTTTGTGAGCCTCGACCAGAGCTGGGTGTTGGATATTCTTCTGTCCAACTGCCTTGTTTTGTCTGGGAGTCCATTCCTTCCGCACGTAGTGCAACTCTCTTGCTCGGCTATCCCACTCACACAAGAAACACATATATTTTGTATATCCTTGCTGCAGTCCCATTAAAATGGCAACTACCTTCAAATCACCACACAGGTGCCATTTGTACCTGTTATAGTCAATGGAATGCAGTAGCTGTTTTAGGTTATCGTATGTCTCTTTCATGTGGACAGCATGCGCTAATGGAATAGATGGAAGACGGTTTCCATTGTGCAAAAGCACAGCCTTAAGACTCAGTGTTGAAGAGTCTACAAAGAGTCTCCATTCTTGTGGGTCATGAGTGATCTGTAAGGCATTCATGAGGTCGTCAATATTGGAACAGAATACCAGATTACCTTCCTTCATAAAGAAAGGTTCCAACTGCTGATGGCGCTTTCTATATGAAGTAATTGTGACATCTTCTAGAAGATTCCATTGTCTTGATCCTAGCAATTCTGCCTTGTTTTTGGATAAGTCCAAATCACGAACAAGGTCATTTAGTTCTTCCTGTGTTATTCTGTGTGGGGTTGATGATGCACCACAGTGAAAATCGGGATCACTGCACGCTGACGGACCAGGAGAAGAACATGTCGGCTCACCCTTGTCCTCATCAGATGAATCAAGGAAAATATATTCTGCTGAAGGTTCTGGAATAGGAAGTCCATCACCATGTGGAACTGGTCTCAATGCTGACGGAATGTTTGGGTAGACTATTGTCGACTTCTTTTGCTTCGTTATTCCACCGGAAAGAGGAGGAACCAAGCAGAAGTAACAGTCATCTACGTGGTTGCTTTGCTCTCTCCACACCATGGGAACTGCAAACGGCATTGATGGTCTTTTGCCATTCAACCACTGTGAAAGCTGTGTTGTACATGTAGCACAGCATATATGCGGGGCCCATGGCTTGTCTTGGTCACCAACCTTGCATTCGAAGTAAGCATGATATGCCTTCTTGACTTGATAAGTGATACTTTTCTTCTGGTTGGCAAATGTCACTTCCCCACAAATGTAACAAAAGTTGTCCACAGTATTTACGCACTTCCGAGGCATTACTGTTCTGTATTGTATCTAAATGGATAAAGTAATAATAGTTTTATAAAACAGTAACTTAAACTGTCTCGCACAAAGTCTGTAATATTGTAAATGCTCAACCGTTCCGACTCGCTTTATATAGTACACTGCTGACGTCATCTTACGTCAGCAGCCGACTGGCTGTAGTTTTACATTGCATCAGAAAATGACGTAAACAACTGTGCATGATGTGTCCATGATGGGATTATGCAATGAGGTGGAATATTACATCATTCTAGACTTATTTAGGATATTGTCGCAGTCCTACTGCATAAATTTACATGGTGAAACATAAAAAATGAACCATATGAAATATTTTCAAAACGAGAGCCAATAAAAAAATTTTATGGTTATATTCGTGTTCAGCACACCAAGATGCTACACATTTGGGCCTTTTCCAGTCAGTAACGATTTCTATGTTGACCAGTGTAATTGGCCTATATATATCCCCGAGCATAGAGGACTGGAGGGATTGGGCGCCCTCAGCTGAAGCCAAGAAGGCGTGGAGTGTAACGAATTCCCAATCTGCCATTTATTATTATTATTATTATTATTATTATTATTATTATTATTATTATTATTATTATTATTATTATTATTATTATTATTATTATTATTATTATTATTATTATTATTATTATTATTATTATTATTATTAATACGTCACTTCAATTATGAAACAAATCTATTGTTGCTGGAGCAACTAGAGCTGCTGTGGCGCCCAGGCTGGCACACTGGAAACAGGTCGACTAGCTGCACCTCCGAATCTCTTGATCTAGTTTTTAAGCGCCTTGGTGAAGAAGCAACCCTGAGTTAGCGGTCGCGTAAGTGTAGAGCGTTCTGTGGGCGTTTCTTCGATGGAGTGCAAGAACTTCCGGTGTGGATCGGACGAACATCCAGCACCACCAACTCCCTCCTCTTCATCGCCGTCGTCGTCTGCTTCGAAGGCGCCTGCGTCGTGGGCTTCACTGACCCGAGCGTCGACGTCTCCTCGACCTCGACCCGCCGGCTGACCTTCGACAGGCGGTGTGGCTCCTTGACCCAGAGGATCGGTTGGGGCCCGTCGGCTGGGTCTCGACGACCAGTTCCAGGTTCTCTCCTTTTCTTTAATCTTGGCTTCAGGCACACCCTTCTCTCCTTCTTTGATTTCAGCCTCTTGTTCTTCGTTGTATTGTTGTCGATGAAGAACTTGAATTGCGACTGGGTACTCTCGCTCGTTGCGTCGAGTGCGAGTTCTGAGATCATGAATTCGTCTGATTGCCTCTTCTGAACTAAATCCTTCAGATAACGTTCGTCTTTTCTTCTGTTAACCATTGTAAATGCTTTGTCATAACTGAAGTTAATCGCTTCTTCTTCCATCGATGGAAGGTCGCGCGGAGACAACTGTTCTCGGTCAGGTAGAAGACAAGGGAAATTAGGAGGAAGCGAAGAAGCATGGTCTGAATGGGTAGAATGTTCGTCGCACTGATATGAGGCTGTCTTCCGGCCGGTGACTGTTCTCTGGAATTGCCAGTCTTCGCTTAAATTTGGCTCCAAGAATGTGCCATTAAAGGCAATCGCGTTAGATCGCTGGATGGCAATGGAGAGGCGTTGGAACAGGAAAGAAGTCTCCCTCTTGTCTCCCGATACTTGGGTTAAATGGCGACCGATTTTCTTGATGAGGCTAAAGCCTTCCTGATTTATGGGACCTAGAGTCTCGAAGGCCAGAGGGACGAAGCAGTGTGTCGAGAGAATATCACTGTATTTTGAGGTCTTTCGTTCTGCTGCGATCTCAGCAGCAGCACCTGCGACCATGGCTGTTCTGGATCGATAAGAGACTGCCAGAGTATCGATTACTGTGGCGTCCCAGGTCAAGCATTTACCCTCTTCCCAAGGAATGAGAGTTGCTCCATCAGGTCGTCGGCCGTGGGACCTAACTAATCCTGCTGGTTCTTTAGTTGATGGAAAGCCAGCCTTCACGATGGCGCGCCACACGATGTCATTGATACAGGCGTGTCTTGCTGTTTTCCCTGGGCCTAAAGGGCATGCTAGACCGTGCGAGCCGTCAGCAGTGACCAGAAACCCGCAGGGGCAAACGTGGGGGCGCAGAAATCTATCCCAAGTCTTAGGCCTGTTGCGATGCGTACAGCCTCATCGTCTAGCCAAGGGTTATAATTTATATGATACCTCATAATTTCCCTTGTCTTCTACCTGACCGGGAACAGTTGACTCCGCGCGACCTTCCATCGATGGAAGAAGATTGACTCCGGTATTATTATTATTATTATTATTATAAAGACGCCACCACCACCACCACCACCACCACCACCACCACCACCACCACCACCACCACCACCACCACCACCACCACCACCACCACCACCACCACCACCACCACCACCACCACCACCACCACCACCACCACCACCACCACCACCACCACCACCACCACCACCACCACCACCACCACCACCACCACCACCACCACCACCACCACCACCACCACCACCACCACCACCACCACCACCACCACCACCACCACCACCACCACCACCACCACCACCACCACCACCACCACCACCACCACCACCACCACCACCACCACCACCACCACCACCACCACCACCACCACCACCACCACCACCACCACCACCACCACCACCACCACCACCACCACCACCACCACCACCACCACCACCACCACCACCACCACCACCACCACCACCACCACCACCACCACCACCACCACCACCACCACCACCACCACCACCACCACCACCACCACCACCACCACCACCACCACCACCACCACCACCACCACCACCACCACCACCACCACCACCACCACCACCACCACCACCACCACCACCACCACCACCACCACCACCACCACCACCACCACCACCACCACCACCACCACCACCACCACCACCACCACCACCACCACCACCACCACCACCACCAGTAACAGAATCATCATCGTCGTCGTCATCATCATCATAATCATCATCACCGTTAATTGTCAATTATAGTATTATCAGTACTGTTGTGGGAAGCCTAAGCTGCCTCACAAAAGAGACCTTTACATAGGATGACACGTGAAGGTGCCACTCAAGGTCGCTGTCTGCCATTGGCGACGTCTGTTACAACCAGACAGATTCTGTTGCCCAGCCTTTAACTTCTAAAGCCTAGTTTTTCAAAGACCGTGCAGGGTTTAACGCGAGAGTCCCGGATACAGGCGGCCGAGGATTCGAGCTACTGTAGTTCTTACTGCAATGCATAGGCCCTATATAACGTTGGCCTGAGGCCTATGCTATCTTTACACGAATCCTTATAACCGATGGTGGACATGTGCTGCTGTAGCAGGTTATCCACTGCTCGCAGGCACAGTCCCCTTTGCGAACCGAGTTAGACAATCGTTCTAGGCCGGGAACTCAGAGACGAGCTCATCGCATAAGTATAAAAACTTCATACGATGGGCAGTAAAGGGGTGGAGGAAAGGGAAGGGGAAGCACCATCAACAGCATAACCACCAACTTCTGTAGCCTTCCTGCAGCGCGAGGAGTCGCTGGTGTGGTCTATTATTAATCGCAGCTCCATTTTATTTGGACGCACCACCTGTGACGTCACCGACCTCAAATTGGAAACCCTGCGCCGGTCACGTGACACTGGCCGGCGAATCGTGTCGCTTGAACCAGACATCCGGATGATTCCAATATGTCCAGTGCAGGGTGATAGGATGACCAAAACCACGTTATCGTCAAAATCTGTGCTCAAAGGCAGATTCCGAAAGAAATGGCATCAACATTTCTTTCAAACTGTTAATGCTAATTGTGCTGATTATATTGAAACTGTTAATTGTGAAATTACAAACGAGTTTCTGATGGAAAACGCCCCTTCAAGTCAGCATAGTGAGCCGTTGCGGCGCTCCATTCCAGGTGAAAGAGATGGCGTCGCCTGCGCCGCTCCGTCCATCACTCTGCCCTCCCCTCCCCATTCTCCTGGTCCTTGAGCGTTACCTGAACAGGTTTTTCCTCCATCCTGCATTCCATCATCCGGATGGTAGCGAGGGGAAGCGGCTGTGAGAAGGAGCTCACCGTTCGTTGTTTCTGAGCTGGTCTACGGCATTTCGCTTGTGCATCTCGACGGTGTCAGGGTTTATTGATGTCCCTGAGCGGCGGACGGTGACGACGGAGTGTGCGAAACAGGGGCAGGCAGCTGAGGGTCTGAGACAGAGGCCTTCCAACTTCCTCCATGGAAGACTCACACACGAAACCCGTCGAAGAAGTACTCAGTTACTTCAAATCCGACGAAGCGACAGGACTGAGTGACGAGCAGGTCAAGAAATACCAAGAGAAATATGGTCCAAACGGTCAGTAATTTCAGCCTTTTAAGGAACCTTCGCACCGCTCTGTTTATTAGTCCGTATCATTTAGACCGTATCATTCATAAGGATATTAAACTAAGCGCCCAATATAAATAAAACATTCCAAGCAACCACTTTGTACTAGGATAGGATTAGAGATTGTGCGTTGGAAAAGTGGGTGAGTTCTGTGAGTTCACCGGCTGAATACAGCAGACGAGCCAGCCAACTTGCTAGGCCGTCAGCCAGCCAGGCAGCCAATCTGCCACTGTGTCTCTATGAAATATACGCAGTCGTCAATATCTAAACATTTAGGTCTAAAACTTTACTATTATTATTATTATTATTATTATTATTATTATTATTATTATTATTATTATTATTATTATTATTATTATTTATAAGTGGATTTTAGATTACTAACAATTTGTGGTAATGCCACCTTTCGATGCCTTTTGACTCCAGATTAGTCAAGGTTATTAGTTACTTCTCATTCAGTAGATATGATTCGTGATTGCCTACTTTGGCAAACTGAAACCTTCAAAGGAATGTGTGATGGCAGGTCACTGACTGATCTGACTTGTTATAATATTATTATGTGCAGTGGATAAGCATTTAATACTGATTGAATGAAAGTAGCAAACATGTGTATAGGTTGAGTGACTGGCTTAGCTCGCTGATGGTCAAATTTGACCATAAGTCTTGCAGTTGGGTTTGATCTCTGTTTTGCCAGAAGTGAATTGGAATGAAAGACAGACACAGGGCTTGGCATTAGGCTAGGCTGTGGTAGCCTGTTAATAATCCTTATAAACTTGGGAATTCTACAGTGCCAAAAGAAAGCTAAGTGGCGTCAATCAGCTTATTCACAGGCGCTCAGTCAGAATAAAATAAATAGCCAGGTAGGGTCAGATTTGGTTCGAGGTCAAGATCGAAGGATCAGGCAGGCAGACAGTCAGACGGCTATGGTGGATGGTGCTTGGAATTGGAGCAGCAAGATAGATTAAGGAAAGAGAAAGAATCAGGATAGGATTTGTGAAAGAATTTTTTCCAGTTTTGAGTGAAAGATGTGCACAGAGATTGCAAGAGGTGCAGTTTTGGTGAGTAGGATGGGTCAACTAACTGTCATAATTCTGGTGGGAGTTTATTCTGTATGCTAGAAACAAAGGTTATTTGTACAATGACTTATGGCTCACTTCTAGATGTTATTAAAGTTGAATAATAGGCTGATTTCAGTTGTAAGACTAGAGGTTATATCTGATTGGATTCAATTACACATTCATTCTAAAGAGAGGTTGTCTTGATGCTACCTTTATTTTTGGTTTCTACTTATGAACATATTTCACAGTGCCTCATATATCTTGTTTATCTTAGATCTTGTTTGTTCATATACTGTTTGGTTAAGCTGAAAGTGTGATTGATGAGGGGAGGAGGAATTTCCCAGCCTGCATTTCCCTATCACTGTCTTTTCCTACCAGTGCATCATAACCACCACCACCACCACCACCAACCACCACCACCACCACATGCATAGTCCAAGTCTTGTTAAGTTGGGGTTTATATTGTCTATCCAGGGCAGTTGTGGTCTTCCTTTGTTTCTCATTCCTTCAAATCTTGTGTGTAATGCACTGTGTGGGATTCAATCAGTTGGTATTCTTTTCACATGGATAAACCAACCATCAGAGTCTTTGCTGAATGACTTTGTTCAGCAGAATTGTTTGAATATCTAAGAACTGTCTTAAATTTCATCATTTCCGATATTTTGTAGGCTTCAAATAATTGCAATTTTCCATTGCCAACTCATTTCTTCTCTGAGGATTCATTCCTCATCACGCTTTTGCATTGTCCAGCATTTTGGTCCATATATGAAAATGGTTTGTATCATCATCTCGTATATATTCATGCTTTGATGTTATTATTATTTCCCTGCTTCTCCATATCCTGTTCATTTCACCAGATGCTTATGATGTGCATCTAATTCGCCTTCATATGTCTTTTTCACTGTTGCCATCTGTGGTTAATAGACCTCCAGAGTTGAAGAATTGATCTTCAGGAGCCTCTCTTTGGTTGCTGAGAGTCGTTCGTGTCTCTAGTTTTTTCATTAACCAGTTTTTTTAGTTTTCCATGCATTAATCAGTATGTCAGGTCTTCAGATAGTTTTGTCTATCTGCACCATGATATCTTGCAGTTCTGTTTCACTTCTAGTGAGGAGGCTAATGTCATCAGCAAACTGAAGATTATTCACCAGCACTCCACCTAGTTTGATTCCTGCCTCGATGTTGATTAGGCTGATTGTTTGATTCCTGCCTTGATGTTGATTAGGCTGATTGTCATTACTGCTTAAACTGGTATGATGGTAAGATGCATCCTTGTTGTACTCCCTTTTTTCAGTGGAAGAAGTATTCTGTGATCTTTTTCTCTACCATTATTGCACACGGTGATTTCCGATGTATCTCTTGTACAAATTTGATCAGTTTTTCTGGTATTTCTGCATTTTGCATCACTCTACACCTTCCATCATGCCATTTGTCTTCGAATGCTTTTATGAAGTTTATGAAGTTGATGAAGACTTTCTGATTGTGTTCAGTGTTTTTCAAGTAACTGTCTCATTGTGAATAGCTGGTCAATTGTGCTTTTTCCTGGTCTGAACCTGGCTTGTTCTTCTCCATGTGCTCTCTTAACATATTGTTTCCTTCTTCATTTTGTTGATCACATCTCTTACCTGTTCCTGTGGAAAATTTGGCATCTGTTCATTCATGTTGTTTATGGGCAACTACTACAACTCCCGTTCTCTGCAAGAACTGTAGGGTCATTATGTGTGTCAATATTTAGTAGTTGTTTGAGTTGTTCATTCCATCGTTTCTGTATGCGTACATTAGCTTCTAGTACTTCACCATTTGCATCTTTGTTTGTTACAACTTTGAATTCGAATTGTCCACTAAGTACTTTTATCTTACCATAGATTTCCTGCATTCTATTTATCTTAAAAGTTTCTTTTGTTTTTCTGCATTGTTGTTTCATCCAGGCGTTTTTGCATTTTAGTAGTTTCCTTCTGATTTCTCTAGTGAGCCAGTTAAATAAAAATCTTTCTTTGTATCAATGGTATTAACTCACTCCTCCCTTGCAAAGCCTGCAAAGCCTTATGTTCCTGCAGGTGAGATTTTAGATAAGATAGAATGAGAACATCTAATTGTACAAAAGGAATAAAGTGTACAAGGAAAAACAAAAGGATGTACGTAAGGAATGAAAAGATGGGGTAAATGCAATGTAGCAAGAAATGAACAATTGATTGAATGAATGAATACGAAGAAAAAGATTAAAACAGGGATGAACAAAGGAAAGAAGAAAGGAAAGAAAAGAGAGAGAAGAATGAAAGAAAGAGTGCAGAAAACATGAAAAGAAAGAAGAAGAGGATGATGGGTAAAGGAGGGAAGAAGGAAGGCAAGAAGGAGGGTAATGAAGAACAGACATGCTAGACAGAGTCTTTAAAGGTGCACTTTCAAATTTTGTTTCATCATTCTGGCAGTGTAAACATTACAACTATAACCAAAACCAAAATGCCAGACAGTCTTTCCTTCTAATTCACTTATACAAACAAATTGCCTATTGCATATGGCACAGGTGACTTTAAACTCCAGATACGCTGCTGTACTGATGCATGTCACTGGCTGTCATGACTCCTTTTATGGCTGTTAATGTGTAATCTATGTCACAAATACATCACGTATCATATTATGTGGATTTTCAAAGTATTGGCTTACTTTTTTTGAGTTCATTCAACCATACCATTGATGTTGCATGAAGATATGTGTTTCTAGAGTTAGGCTTAGTGCACTGAGTTATGTTCAAGTGCCTCTGCATGACTCAGAAAGTCACTGTTGCATGGCTATGCATATCACTCACTCTGCAAACACTGTTGACTGATCTTTCAGAGGAAAAGGTCAAATCATAGGTCACCATTTGAACTGTATGGAATATGCGATCAGGCCCGGATTTTGCAATCCTCTAAATTCAGTAGAAAAATTGCAGGGCACTAAACGGGACTCACTTGAGTACAGTTATCATGAATTATGTGATTATTTAATGATCTATTTATAAATCGTGATTGTGGTGGCCTCTAGAAAGGTCAAATTTGTGAGTAAGTGCATGGAAAACCTTGGGTGGCCCAGACTCAAGACAACCCCTAGACCCTTTTAGGCCTTTCGAGCAGGGGAGATGAGGGAAGTCCTCACATTATTTTATGCCATCGGGCCCCAGTAGCCCTTAATTCAGGCCTTAGTGCAATGAATCATTTGGGCTACCTTAAGAAATGCTGATAAGACAGTAAGACATTTTTCAACACGTCGTGTGTGCATTGGCTGAGCGAGGAATCATAGGCGAAATGTGTACGACATGCAGCATTTACATGTAGAATTTCTCTGCATTTTTGATGGAAGCAACTTTCTTAAATGAATTTTTGGTAATGGTTTAGCTTTACCCTTGTGGGTGCCAAAGTATTTCTAGAGGAGTCTAAGTTCCTCTATGTAGATTGCTAATTTGTTGGCAGTTCATTAATATGAACTAATTGATTTAATTAGTTAATTTACTCCAAATAGTCAAGAGAATGTAATTTGCCAGAATCGGGCACCAACTGCCTGCACACCTGTATTTGCCCCGGTTGCATGACCTCAGGTGTTGCAGGAAAAATAATCTCAATTGATCAGAATGTGCCAATAATAGTTGAAGCAAATCACTTCACAGCAGCACAGAAATGAATTAGGAGCAGTTTTGTTGGACTGTAATAGCATCATTAATGTTTTTATCGTAATCATCAGAATCATCTAGCATATGAGGTTCATGCCCAGCCAGTTGCAGATGTCAGCACCAGCAAGATGAAGAGCCAGAAGTCCACCATTGCATTGTGTTTGTGGACAGACATCCACAATTGGTGCCATTGTCTGCACTGCACCACAGCTGCATGAAGGATCAGTGAGGTAAGTTGTGAGGCAAGTTGAAGCCTGGAGGACAGACAGACAGATCCCTCAGTATTGAGGGAGTGGTTATTCATATTCACTGCTATCCATTCCTCCTTCCATGGGAAAATAGCTTTCATGTTCCCAAATGTCCAACTGAACGGGGGTCTTGGGGATGGGCAGACTTGCGGGGGCTTAGTGATACTGTCATGAAGTGGCAAATCCTTGTTCTCTTCAATCTTTTCCAACAGTTTTGAAGTGGCCTCCTTTCTACGAAGGTGAGGTGGTGCAATATTACATAGGACCGGCAGCCACGGCTCAGGGGTTGGACCCGGTGTTCCTGAGATAATCCGCATGGCCGTGTGGAGAGGGACTTCAGTTAGCCATACATGGGGCAAGTGACATCATATAGGGACACAATAAATACTCTGCTACAGAGTATCGAAGAGCAAGGACTGAAGTTCTTAATGTCTGGGCACTGGCACCCAAAGTCGAGCCAGCGAGTTTGTGCAGCAGGTTGTTTTGAGAGCTGATCTTGGCTGCTGTCTTCTTCAATTGGAGATGGCATGTAAGCGACATGTCCAGAGTCATGCCCAGGTACGTAGGGGCATTCTCACGGTTGATGTGTTGGGGCGACGTGCGCTGCATTTGGACCAGAAGACAACAATTTGTTTCCAGTGGTGTGCCACCAACCAATCCAAATTTCCAAATGTTGTTCAGGTTGTTGGGTCATGTTTGGGAATTCCAGCTGCATCTGTGGCTAGTCAGAGAGTGTTTTCGAAATGTGCTAGTGTGCCCTAGTAAGACACTCAATGCTCAGTCCACGGCATATGAAATAGTCTTTCTAGTGCAAAATTTGTTGGATGACGAATAAACCAAGACTGAACTTGTTGGGCAAATACCGGACACCCTATTGTAATGTAGGCCTAATATTAGCTAATGACACTTCGGTAAATTGCTTCATTCGTTATGAGCCAATATGTACAGAACAACAGACATGTTAAGAAACTGATCATCAAAAGTTGAACACATAAAATACATTTTTATTTTTTTTAACATATGACTTTTACAGTTAAAACAACAGTATTCTTGACTGTATAATTGCAATTTGTACACTGCACAACAAAAAGTCAGACTATAAACTTAATGGATAGAGGACACAAAAATAACTGAAAACCGATACTGATATCGAGATATTTAAAAAAACTGAAACTGAGAAAAATACTGAAAAACCAATACTGACTTTAAAAACCGCTACTGATCCAGCTGTAGTTTAAGCATAGACACCCTAAATTCTATTTGATACAAGTATTGTAACCTTATGTCTCCTAAAACTACCACTACTATTACATGTACTACTACTAATAATATTAACAAATAAAATTGGAAAAAATAATCTTATTATATTTATTATACTTAATATATTTGCCATACGAATTCTAGTAGCACATGGCCTCACTGGGCCTCGGCTGTACCACGTTGTCCGAGCTACAACACTGGCCAGGATGCTGTACGCCTCTCCCGTGTGGTGGGACTATGCTGGGGCACAGGCTAGGGCTCGATCATGGCTTTTTTCAGAGATTTAAATCTTGGGCTAGTACGGTCCATGCTCGGGGACCTTAAATGGCGTGTTGCCCATTCAAAAGAGCAGCAGTGGTGAAGGATCTCGCCCCATAAATTCATTGCAAAATGTGCAGGGTTAAGGCTATATGGTCGCTACAGAAAACCTATACATTTACATTTAACTATTGCCATCTTTATGAAAGCCTTCCTGTAAAGTTGTTTGAAATTGCTAAAAAAATTTATTAATTTCTCACATATTTTGAGAGGTGTGTTGATGCAAATGATGATGATGATGGTGATGATGATGATGATGATCACGATGATGATCATGATAAATGACAGTGAATAATGAATATGCCAGTATGCAGTGTAGTGAATGACATTTTTAGAACAGGAACTTGTTACTGGACACCAATGGACTTTTTGTTGTTGAAATGTATATTTATATGTCCCGTATATATACATGTATACATTGTATGTTGTATTGTATAGTGTATAATTTGTATAGCATAGCATATGCAATAGCTGTATATAGGATGTAAAAGAGAAAGAAGAGGATATGGAGGAAGGGAGTGATGTAGGGAGGATCTGAGAGAGGTGATATTTGCATTGGTGTGCTGGTGAAGCCATATCCATTAATCCTGTGTAATCATGAGGCTTTAAATTTAGCTGGCCTTTTGTGCCACCCGTTTCCAGGATTGTTTGGGTGTGGCTGACTGGATAAGCCCATTAGCCTGGCTTCATTCTTCCCTCTTATGTCTGATCTATGGAATTTTCATTTTCATGTGTCTACCTTAATTATTACGGACATAATTACTAAGTAATTATTATTTTAAGCTTTTTTACAGTTATTTAGGAATTTATGTCTACATAGACAGCTCTAAATTGTGCCTAATAATAATATATATATATAATGTGTATGCACACTTACTCAGATGTATGTAAATATATTTTGAATTACCTGGACTTCGTATGATGGCTTGGAAATGATTCAGGTTGTCTCGATTTATGGGTGTGCCCTCCTGTACCAGGGTTCCAGTGGTTTTTGATTCTTCATTTTGTTTTGATTGGTCTTTGTTACTTAGTTCTAATGAGTCTTTATTTACTTAATTCTGATTGATCTTTGTTTTTTTACTTGGTTCTGATTGATCTTTGTTTTGTTACTTGGTTCTGATCAGTCTTTGTTTTTTTTTAAATTTTGTTCTGATTAGTCTTTGTTTTTTTATTTTGTTTTAGGTGGTCTTTGTTTTTGTTACTTTGTTCTGATTGGTCTTTGTTTTTTGTTTTGATTGGTCTGTGTTTTTGTTACTTAGTTCTTTGACCTTGACTAGCCATGTTAAACAGTCCTTTCTCCAGAATTGTTCTTCCTCTTCCTCAATTGTCTTTTGCCAGCACATAGAACGGGTGCTGTGTGAATTCTGTGTTGCATTCATTTACATTACATTTATTGTGGTAAAGCATGTAATTGTAATTGTAATCACGACAGTTTATTCAGCATCATCAGTAGCAAGCTACTTCAAGGGTGCTTTGCAATGTCAAGTGTTGGCACGCACAAGAGTCCACTAATAAATAATTACCTTTTTACAGTGCTAAAAAGTCTGCAAAATGGCAGTGCTACAGCCTGAATGCAGTTATAATTATTGAGTAAAGTGAAGGTCCCGTGTCCCTTAGTGAGAGCTAGGGAAGTTGCTCATTTCCTTTTCTTAGGTCCTTGAGGTGACAATGGATGAATCCCATGGTCCTGAACGTGGGGCCAGTACATTGCAGGGCTGGTTATGTTATAACTGTTGAACAATGGTTTTTCTGATCTGTTTGCCACTGTGGCAACCTTTGTCTCAAACATGCTGTAGTGTTGTCTGGTTACTGTTATTGTCAGGCCGAGTTCAAAGTCTGCACACTTGTGATGGTGTGATGTTGGGGGAAAATCGTTTTTTCAGTATTCACATACGCCAAGGGGATGTAACTGTCGTTAACAAGAGTTCAAGGAAGGCCAGGTTCCTAATGAACGAACTCTGAAATGATGGCCATTTCTTAAGTTGTTTATTATGGGCTAAGTAATGAGAGAGACTCCAATTCCATGAATCTTTGTATCAAACCCCGTGCTTTGCCAAAATAAGTAAGTGAGCAGCTGCCGTTTAAAGTAAGCCTCGCTGATCAAAACTTGCTTTGAACCAGTTGTGAGAGTTCTGCTTGGAATGCACCATTTAAAGTAGCTTTGATATAAATGTCATTCTAATTAATTGCCTGACAGCAGAGTGCAGTCATTGTGCTAAGCTAATCTTTATGATTACCAGGAAGGCCAAACTGTCTGGCTGTAGGATACAGTGACTGTTCTTAATCAGCTGATATGAGTGTCTGACTTTTGCTGATGTTGATTTTAGGAGTGGTAGTTGGATTGTGTAAATTGTGTCCAGTGATTTTCTAAAAATTTAATGGGCTGGATTAAATATACAGTCAACCGTGAAACAGGGCAGATGCTAGTGGGTGTGTGTGACTCAGAAGGAAACCAATTTGGATAACAAGAGAGAAAGAGAAGAAAAAGTTTCGTTAAAAAAAGGCGGGCAGGTAGACAGACAGAGAGACAGACACGGTTGTTGATATGCAGGCGGACGGACAAGAAGACAGATGAGTGGAAGATTTCATCAGTCGAGGGGATTTTCCTTGAAGTATGCTGGCGTTTTATTGCATTGTGGTGTCTGTTTTGCTCTTTCTTTTCATTGCAATTTGTCTCTCTGTCTGCCTGTGGTGTTCTCTGTCTGCCTGTGGTGTTCTCTGTCTGCCTGTGGTGTTCTCTGTCTGCCTGTGGTGTTCTCTGTCTGCCTGTGGTGTTCTGTGTCTGCCTTTGGTGTTCTCTGTCTGCCTGTGGTGTTCTCTGTCTGCCTGTGGTGTTCTCTGTCTGCCTGTGGTGTTCTCTGTCTGCCTGTGGTGTTCTCTGTCTGCCTGTGGTGTTCTCTGTCTGCCTGTGGTGTTCTCTGTCTTCCTGTGGTGTTCTCTGTCTGCCTGTGGTGTTCTCTGTCTGCCTGTGGTGTTCTCTGTCTGCCTGTGGTGTTCTCTGTCTGCCTGTGGTGTTCTCTGTCTGCCTGTGGTGTTCTCTGTCTGCCTGTGGTGTTCTGTGTCTGCCTTTGGTGTTCTCTGTCTGCCTGTGGTGTTCTCTGTCTGCCTGTGGTGTTCTCTATCTGCCTGTGGTGTTCTCTGTCTGCCTGTGGTGTTCTCTGTCTGCCTGTGGTGTTCTCTGTCTGCCTGTGGTGTTCTCTGTCTGCCTGTGGTGTTCTCTGTCTTCCTGTGGTGTTCTCTGTCTGCCTGTGGTGTTCTCTGTCTGCCTGTGGTGTTCTCTGTCTGCCTGTGGTGTTCTCTGTCTGCCTGTGGTGTTCTCTGTCTGCCTGTGGTGTTCTCTGTCTGCCTGTGGTGTTCTCTGTCTGCCTGTGGTGTTCTCTGTCTGCCTGTGGTGTTCTCTGTCTGCCTGTGATGCTGCATCAGTCACTGTGTCCATGCTCGTTTTTATATCCAAGGCTTGTTAGGTTGGCTGCTGAAGAAGGTTCCGTTTTAGACTAGCTTCTCCATCGCCTCGTCCCCCTCCATCAGGAAGTCTGAGCTTGTCCTAAGCCAGGAGAAAGGAGGAGGGTTCTTTGATGACTTGCCAGGTAAAAAACCTAAGCAACAGAAACAACCGGTAATATTCATATTCGTTCTTCAAACTGTATGTTAAGAGAAGATTAAGGAGTGAGGAGGCTGCACCATCTCCAGTAGGAAAATCCTTGATGAGAGCTTTTGTAAGTTTGGGTTCAGAGATTTTTAGCCCCTGTCAAGCAAGTGTTTAAAATTGGTGTGGGCACATGGAATGTGAGAATTTTGGGCCTTGCTGGAAGGCTTGGCACAGGTCATAAAAGAGATGAGGGAGCACAGTATACAGATCCTTGGGATAATTGAGATGAGGTGGACGGAAATTGGTTGATTGGAGTTAGGTGGCACTACAGTACTTTACTCTGGAGGATGGAGACATGAGAGGAATCTGAGGATTCTTCTCAGCAAGGAAGCCTCAAAGGCATTACTAAATTGAATGAATGAATATGAATGAATATTAAGAGATTAACGTGCCAGACATCAAAAATAATTTGAATCAGAGGCACGGTCAGTCGCTCAGGGGGAGTTAGGCAGTAGCAAAAGAGGGAAAACTAGGTGATAGGTGAGTTAAATTGGGGGGAACAGGTAAGTGACAGAATCATAATGGCAAGGCTTCAGACAGGGTTTTTCAAGACAACCATCATTCCGTCGTGTGCTTTGAGAAATACAGCTGAGGAAGAAGAAAGCTTGCTTACAATGAGCAGCCAAAGAGCATTTTGGTTGAGACTCCGAGTCATGATATGGTGGTCTTAATGGGAGACTTCAGTGCACAAATTGGATTGAATATGGCTGGCTGGGAGGAGGTTACAAGAGGAGTGGCAGAAGGGGAAAGATCTGATAACAGAGAAAGATTGCTGAGCCTCTGCAGCAGTTGCAAATTAAGACTGGTGGGAGCTTTTTCAAACGAAGAATACTTAAGCTTACACAGACATCACCTGATAGAGTTGCAAATAATTTTACATATATTTTATGGTGTGATAATTTAATATCAAATAAACAATCAGAGAAAGAACAAGACAAGAAAAAATAGAAAATATAATCAAAAACTGAAGACTGAGTTAGAAAAGTCATCCATCCAAGAGGTGAATTGATCCCTGAGGGAAAATGAAGAAGGGAAGACCATGAAAGAACTGGCTGGAGACCATCAGAGATTATCTGGATGTCTGGGGATGTCGTGGGACAAGGCAAGGGGACTGGTGGTGAACAGGGATAAATGGAACAGCTGTGTTGCCCGATCTGCAGACTTGCACTGGAAGGACTAAATACTAAATAAGATGTGGATGGCTGCTGAAGAAGGTTCCGTTTTAGACTAGCTGCTCCATCAGCTCCTCCTCCTTCCATCCCTGCTGCATGAGCCCTTCTATCTCCTGGTGGATCCTGTCTTTATGTGCAGCTGTATATTTGTACAGGTTTCCATGGATGTTCTCTCGGTTGCTTGATGAGTATGGGTTTCAGATTGCCTAGGTCTATTAACGCCTAGGTGAAGATTTATGACCAAAGTTTTTATGCATACATGCACACACATACACCAACATACATATGAATAGATAGATGCAATTCATATGCTCATCCATATATACATATACATGTACATGTACATAATTGTATATCTATTCATTACGAAGAACATGAATATTGATACATATGTGTATACATGTATAATGGATAACCATGTGTTTATATGCCAAGTCTGTCTCTGTCTGTCTGTATTCGTCTGTCTGTCTGTCTGTCTCTATCATTCTCTCTTGAAGCCTTGTCCCTTTAGGCTAATGTCAGGTGTCTTGTCTACCTGTCCATATCCCTTCCATTCCTCATCCTTTCTGTCTTTATTTTCCTCAGTGGCAAGAAAGGAAGGAAGGAGACTGCCCATAGTGCCACTTTATCAGCTTGGTTGTATGGCTGGTGCCCTGCTGGGCTTGGCTTCAGAGTAATGCTGAAGATGATGTTGAGGATGATGGCAATGATAATGGCAATGATGAAGGTGGATGATATGAGGATGATGGCAGTGAGGATGATGCTAATTATTTTCATAGTATTATTATTCATATATGACTTGCCTGGTACTGTTAGGTAAAATTTTGAGACAAGGGTGCCTAGCAATAAAGTGAGAGATTGGTGCATTTGGAGCATTTTGGGTCTTCTGTCACCTAATGTGTATGCCTCAATGATGATTAAGATGATGAAGGTGAAGGTAATAATGGTAAGGTAAGGCAATTAGGTTTGGTAATTTAAGGTAATCTTCAATTATGGCGCACCTCCATCACCATTCGTCATCAGAGGTGTCACTCAAGGACTGATGGATCTTTTGGCTGAAGCACAAACAGGACAACAGCAGTTCAGCAACCAGACAGCCTTTCCTTACCTGTTACAGGTATTGACAACTAATTGTTAGTTTCACGTGCACCTGGATTTGAACCCAGATGCAAAGGTGAAATGAAACATTACTAGCAATCTGCTGCCAAGCTACACAGCATGATGATGATGTTGAGTTCAGCAGCGATCTTGAGGAGGATGATAGTGATAATGGTGGTGGTGATGCTGATGATGCTGCTGTTGATGTTGATGAAGAAGATGGTGTTGATGATATTGATGGTGCGAATGATGACGATGATGATGATGATGATGATTTCTCTACCTTAGGGAGCTTTATGTTCTGACCTTCTCTTTCCCCGGCTGCAGACTGCTGTGTTCGGCTAATCATGGTGACTTGCTTGTCTCATTGGCTCAAACAGCCACGGCTCAATGCAGAAGTTTTGCTGTGGCTGGCCCCAGATCTTGGAACTGCTTGCCTGTTGAGCTGTGGCATGAACTTCTCAGCCTTTCTCCTCCTCTCTTCAGCAAGCGCTTAAAGACCTACTTGTTCCCCAGTGGTTCTGGGTCGTCGAGCTGGGAGCGGCTCTGATGAGTATACCTTGAAGTGACGTTTTATAAATTTTTGATTACGATGATGATCATGAGATGATGGTGAGTTGATGATGGGATGTGATATTAGAAATGGCTTCATGTAGTCAGAAGTTAAAATATCATGCTGAACAACCAAACAGCTGTGTTTAAAAGTATTAGGAGTCTTGTGCTTGGAAAGAGAGATCTAGGAATGTAGCTTTATGACCTTTGATTTCCCCAGCTCATCACTTTCCCCAGCTCATCACTTGGCCAGGAGCAAGCCATCTCACCTTTGGATCCCGTGTGACAGAATAGACCCACTCATGGCAGAATCCAGAGAACTCTGCTTTGAATACTCTGTCGTGCTTTCAAAGTTACTTGTGGTGTTGCTTCTCTGCCACTCCAAGAAATGCTTTCTGGTGCATGAAATACGGGTGCTTAATTACTGTGTATAATATAAGGTTATATGCAGTATGGTCTGCATTATAAAATTGCCTGTATTTCTATTTGAACATTCTCTTACTAAGATCAGTTCTTGCGCATAATTTATCCGCTTAAGTGTGAGAGAGAATGTCTTTTTCCATGAATGAAGCTGACATGTTATATAAGAATTTAAAAGACAGCTGCTTGGAATAGATTTTTTGAGGACTTGACAGATTCGTTCGTTGATAGTTTTCTGAGGTCGGTTGCTCAACCTTGTTGAAAGTGGTGAGTCTTCGGATGATTCTCTGATGTGTTGACAATGTGGAGTAGTTGAAAGAGCATAGAACTTACGGCTGGTGAGTGCTTTTTTCTGCAAAACTCCAGGAATATTTCTGTGTGGAAGAACTGGTTGAAATGTTTTGATGTTTAGGAATAGATGGCTGTGCTGTAAAAGCACAGGGCAATTGCAGAACCTGTTGTGCTTGATTGCACTAATATTAATGTTTTTTTGGTGAAGGGCCAGCATGAAATTTCATCTTTTTGATAGATGCCAATTTAGATTGCTCTGACTTACGTTGCTTACAGTATATTTACTAAGTGAATGAGTGAAGTGAGTGGATTTACTGAGTGAATGAGTGTGGTGAGTGGATGAGGTGGGTGTTGTGAGTTGATTTGTTCAGTGGGTGTGGTGAGTGGAAAGTTTGAAGATGAGAAAAGGTGCTGATGCTAATTGCCTTTTGGCAATACATACAAGATGCCAGTTATTCCAGGCAGCCTAGTGGTAATTCTCCGGCCTTTTGCTGTTGCTTTTGGGGTTGAACTGTAGTTTTTGCATGAAACTGACAAGTCAACAAAATGGTACGACCTCTATCTGTTTGTGTCTATTCCTGGTTCTGTTTACTTCACTTGTTCTTTCTGTCTCGCTGTTTCTGTCTCTTTGTTCTGTATCCTGTCTGTGTCTCTGTCTGTTTCGTCCTGTCTGCCCCATCTCTTTCTCTACAAATTCTTTTGTTTGTCTCTTGGTTTGTTTGTTATTTACATGATTTCTGCCATCAAATCCTCTTTCATTCGCCTGTGAATTTCTTTCTTCTGACAGTTTTTCTTTATCTAAGCTTGCAACTGACATCTGAAGCTTTTCATTGGCTGTCTTGTGAGAGTGGCAGGGCAATCCCACTGGATCATTGCCTTCACTGACTTGTTGCAGGGGTATTGTGGCAGCTAAATTAGTGCTAGCAAATACTGGGTTTAACCTTAGTGCACTACTCGTGAAAGTGTAATTTAAATATGTCTTATTTGAAGTTGGATAGGGAAGAAGTAAATCTGGAATGAAATGTAACAATGATAATTCAGTGGTTTGATTATTAGGAATATAATTAACTTGTGAATTATGTAAAACCTATGTTGAACTATGTACAGTAGCTTTGATATTTGTGGGTAAATGATCGGTATGAATTATCTCGTATTATACCTGCATACAGATACACACAAAATATCATACTTAGTATAAAATGTTGTGCTTGGCTGGTTGGCTTAGTTTAGAGAGATCATGGGGAACATTCAGCACAGATTGGCTTGTTTTCAAGTCCAATAGCCAATTAATGCATTTTCCTTTTAGGGCTACATTCTTCATTGGCAGACTCTGTCACCAGCAACCCATACCAACTGTGACTATAAACATATTTTGCTACAGCTGACAGTTTTTTACTGATTTGTTGCAGTGCTGTGTGGTATTGATTTAAGCCACGATTTAATATGCATTTCCCACTCGGCAGCAGTCAGATAAGAGCTATCAGCACTGTTGACACTGCTGGGTAGTCTTTTATCGGCTGTTAATGCTGTTGTGTCTAAGTTTAGAACCATACTGATGCTTGTTATCGATTTTATCGAGGTGTTCGCTTTTATTTGCTCCTATTAACCCTCTGTGTCACGATTCAGAGCTCAGTTGCTTGATATGGTGGCAATCCAGTTTAAAAACTGTATTCATCTAGTTTTTCTGACTTCATTCCTTTTGCATTGGAAGAGACACTGAGCTCTTTCTGTTGGGCCGAGGCAGTCATACAGGGAGGAGGAACGGGCATTATTTGAAACAGGGCAGTAGAAGGGCATTGAGAAGCAGGCAGTTGGCAGAGCAAAGTTTCTTCAGAAGACAAGTACACTGAATTTGTAGAAGTAGGTGCTTCTACGAAAGAAGCTGGGCAGCTGGCTGATGCAATGCACTGAGCTGAAGAAGGGCAGAGTTTATAATAAGGCAGTCGATGAAGCCAGGCAGTGGCTCAATGAAGAATTTGACTGAATCAAGGCAGTAGCATCATCAAGGCTCTGGATTAAACCAAAAACAAGTAACCAGTGACTGAGGCACGGCAGTTGCTAAAGAGGGAAGTTACTTTTAAAAATTTACACTTACGTATAACATGTTTAAATTAAAAAGCTGACTATGAACAACAAAGTCCTTAGTTCTGGTGTTATGTAGGTCACCTGTAGGCCTCTCTTCTGTGTGCTCTACTAACCTAGTACTGTGGTTAGCACATGTTCCATTTACATAATGTGATCAGTAAGCCAGAATTAATGATGCCGCTGAATTTTAAGAAACAGTCCTCAGGTCATTTTGCCTGCCACCATTGCCTCTTCACAAAGGTTTTGATTTAATACCTCCTTACCCAAAAGTGGTAATCAAGAATTTAAATTGGGTTTGCTACTGTTAAGGTTGAATGAATGTTACCAAAAACTGGCTGTTATTATAAGTTTCTTACTTTCAAAGGGACCAGGCAGTAAAGGCCCTTAAGGAGATGTACACAGTTGAACCGGATCTTTGGCTGTGTTCATTTAATGTCTGCCCTAGAACAAATCCAGGACTTCATTACACAGCATACAATGTTTACAGTGGTTGAAGTTTTGCCCTGTTCTCTCTGAGTTGGCTATGAAGGGGGGAGGCTGTGTAGCTGATTTATGCTCTGAAAACAAACTGTTCTAATGTAGCGCTCTGTAATTCTTGGACGTCCTTATGGACATGTATAGAATTTTGTCGTTACATTATAGTACATTCATTTTTCACTAATACACGTGATCTGTTTCGTTAAGGATCCCATATATCTAATCTAATCTAATATAATCACATCTAGTTTCATCTAATAACTTCTGTAGTGCCCTTATCATAAAGCATAAGGCATTAGTTGATAGTCGTTTAAGTGCAACTGTAGTAAACAGTTGTAGTCTGTTGGAGAAGTCAAAATCTGATATAAATTTATATGATTACATTCACTTTTCTTTCATTTTTCGATTCACAGGAACCTCCTTATAAGACTGTCTTTCGGAGCCAAGGCCAAGGATCGACTTGTAACACGATTGTGATTATTATGAAGTTTATTTCTGAAGCTCAACTAATTTTGGATCCATGTTCCTGACTGTGTTATATTAGAATCCGTGTTATAACAAAGCGTGTTAGAAGAAGGTTCTGGTGTACTAAAATGATGTCATTTAAACTGGTTAACTGACTGAACATTCTGCTGATAAATGTTTTTTATTTTATATTTTCAGAATTACCTGTTGAAGAAGGTGAGTGATTCTCTTCAAATGATGTTTTATCCTTTCCTGCTTTTCATTATGTTTGCTTTAGTTATTGCCACAAGTGTGCTCTTCTTGACATTTTTGCCTATCATGATCTCTCTGTGTAATACCTGTAGCAGTAAAGTATGGTAATTACACATTTATTACATATCTCTTTGAACCACAGTTTTGAGAGGCATCGTCCAAGCACTGAAGAATGTTCTGCTAAAGTGCAAACATGACAACCATGAGCTAAAAATGGAACAACCTTTCCTTATTACAGTGGAGACCCATTTACGCGCGGACTTCGGGAGCCAAAGCCACCATGACTGCATGTTCTAGTTTAAGTTAGAAATGTGAAAAACATGTTTCTCAGAAGATAGCTTTCTCCTTTAAATCAAATAAACAAGAAGCAAATGATTTAAAAATTTATTAGCACAGGCTATATGTTAGATGTGTTCAGAGTCCACAAATGATATATATATATATATATATATATATATATATATATATAATGTATGTATATATAGTCCTTGGCTGTAAAAGTGTCCATGTTTCACTACGAAATAAACACATACAAAGTTATTTTTTGCTGTCCCTAACTTATTCCTTTTCTTTCATGCAGTCTGCCATCTATCAGAGATGAATCATCTCGATATTTTTTGCATCTTGCTCTTCCATATGCTGTTAAAGAGCTTCAGCAGCACCAAGGACTTCTGTGGGCAAAATTTTTGTCCTGTCAACAACATTTTTGTAGTCATCATTGTCGGCATTTTGGACTGTGCTAGTAGAAGCCTCGCCTTCACTTTCGTGGTCTGACTCTCACTCGTAGCCCGTTAATTTTTCTCCCTCTATCAGGTATTCGGATGTGGGATGCTCTTCATGATCTTCCTCCATCTCCAGCCACTCAGTAACATTTCTGGTGATGTATCCAGACAAAAATCTTTATCATTTGGTGACATAAATCATAGGAATTAGCAAATTCAATAATTTTTATATTTACTTGTATATGGTGAGCAAACAATGGATTTTTGTGCAGCAGCATATTGATGTATGCATATTTATATGTATGCACCATTGTCCATGAATTGAATTTATAGTATTGCTTACATTTCTCATATTTATCTGAGTCCATGCTTGTAGGCTGTCTTCTTTGAAAAATCCATCAAGTCTGGCTCTGAATCAGTGCCACTTCTGGAGTTTTCCAAAACCAAGCTGTCTTTCACAGGAAAGTCCGAGAGCCGGGATCCAACAGTTTTTAATAGAGTTTTGTCTAACTCTGTCCCACGGTTTATTAGCTAAATAAATAATTTCTTTTATATTAAGCTGTTTAGGAAATTTTTAGAAGACACACATGAAACAATCACTGAAATCAGCTCTTGTCGATAATTCTTTTAAAAACTTTGAATAATGCCCCGATCTAGAGGCTGAATTTTTGATTTTGTGTTTAATGGTAGGTACAATACCTTAAATTTTCCGTCGCTTGTTACCAGTGATTCTGCCAATGTGTGGGCTGGATAACTGTCAGGCAGCAGCAGTCCCTTGGTTTCCAGTTACCTCTACCAATGTAGGCAGTCAAAAGGAAGATGACATATGCCAGTAGGCCTACAGCATGTTTCTGCTCCGGATTTCTGTTAGATTCTGTGTAAATAAGTTGATGAGCAACGTGTAGCATTATACTGTAAATTCCAGTACCACATATTAAACACATCCCCTGTGTTAAATAGATATCATCGGGAGCCATGGCGTAACCGTGCGTTAAGCGGAATTGCACATAAACGGTTTGTGCGTGAATGGGTCTCTGCTGTAAATACTTGTGCTGGGATCAAAACCTTTGTTTTAAAATGAAAAGCAAATACATTAGCAATCTATATTAGTAGCAGAAATAGTAATAAAAGTATGTTACTGGGGTTTGAGTGATCATTAAGCTGAGTTACAAACATGTTGGACACCATTTTTACCATGAAACTTGCACGAGAAGGCAGAACTTTTGTTCTCATGAATCTATCAAAACTCCACAGAAGCATGTCTCAAGGTTGAAGGGCTGTCACTGATACACAAACATGGGTATCAGGCCAATAACCCTCTGGCTAGAAACCCCCTAGGATAAACTCCTGGGCAACAACCCTGGAGGACAATAATACCCAGGGAAAACAACCCCCAAGTTTAACACCCCCTGTCTAATAACCCCAAAAATTCATATATATATATATATATATATATATATATGTATATATATATATATATATATATATATATATATATAAATGTATTTAAAATGTGACATCAGATCCAAGGAAATAGGCCTACCGATGAAATTACTCATAAAGTATGAAGTGATTTTAATTGTTTGGGTCGGGAGTGCCTCTGTTGAGTTTATTCTCTAAGAGGCGCTTTATAAATCTTAAATTACAATTACAGTCAAGAATTTTCTGCTATGGAGAATTAATGAGTGTATACCAAGATGGGGCTTAGTGAAAAATTAATAAATTGTTATAGTGTTCATTCAATATTTTACTAAAAACTTAATGTACTTGAATTTATGATACCACTGGGGATTTTATTACAACAAGTAATTATGATATTAGGTCTACTATGACGGGTGGCAGTGCATTTTGTCCAGGACCAGTTTAAAGTCAAGGCTTCGGTGATTTTAGAGAAACAATGAGGCTGGAATTTGGTTTACGTCACGTCAGGCTAATCTAGAATTGATGTGTGCACAAGAAGTTTAATTAGCATTTAATCAACCCACATACTTTTGACCTGATTATGGCTTTGTTTTGGTGTGCCATTGGTTAAAGCCTTGTGCATCAGACACTGGTGGTATAGAAGTTGCTAATTAATTAATAATAATACTGATGAAGCGTGATATTCAGCTAATAATATGCATATGCAAATGAGGTAATGCAGTGTAATCTCTTGACAGAGGGTGGATTAGTTAATTTATCTACTAATTTAATCTGCTAATCTATTCTGTTAATTCGGGGGTTGTTGGACAGGGGGGTTTTAAACCAGAAGGGTATTTTTCTGGGTGGTTTTTGCCCATGGGGTATTGCCGTGGGGGTTTTAAACTGGAGGTTATTTCTGTGGAGGAATTATTTCCTGGGGTTTTGTGCAAGAGGGTTATAATCTTAAAACCGCAAACATGACCATAGCAGCCCAAAAAGGACACCTTTTCTAACTCCCAACTTGCAGTGATACTAGTATTCTGATGTGCTGGCAAGTGCTGTAAAGTTAAAGCAACTTGGATCTAATTGTATTTGGATAAGTGACCATCCGTGGATTAAAAGACCACCTGGGCCAACTCAGCCATTATTATTATATGCAGATTTATAAAGTACAAGTTAATAAAACCAAATACACCACAGATGTGCCATACATCCTTTTGGGCACTATATGAGTACCAATGTAAGCAGGTAGGTTAAAAATGTTTGCTGTTTCTGCAATGCTGTAGTCATGTTTGTGCATTAGTTATGAGATCCTTCAAACCAGAGACTGTGCTTCTGAGATAAGAAGCATGCAAAAAGTTTGTTACCTTTACCTAAAATTAATGACAACAGTTATAATAGATTGCAGTTGGCAGGGAAAATTGCACCGTCGTTGAGTTGTTTTGTGGTAGCATATTCCTCTGAAGTTATTGTTGATGTTGTTCAATGGGCATTAGAAGCATTGCTGTAAAATTCTATTCATTCCATGATTACCATTTCACTAAGAAGCATAAGCATGGTCTAAATAGATTTTCAGGGTATAAAACCTGAGTCCTTTCGTAAATTATTTATCGGTAGACTGTGTTATTGTGCAAATGTATTGAATCTTTTGCTAGTGACAGGTTGAAGAACGAATGAGTTTCTAGCTCCATCCTGTCTGTATCGTGGTGACAAATTCAGTTTTCTTCAGTGTATGCAATGCTATTCCACAAGTACCCATGTGTGTTTGTGTGGGTATATATATAAGAAAAAGAAACTAATTTGTGAATTCTGTATAAACTCGTGTATTTTGCACATATATCATATCTGTAGAGATATGTTCATATGAATGTATATATATTTATATATGGTGAATGTGCCAGGGTGACAATATGTATACCAGGTATATAGAAAACTTGAATTAATTTCTGCATACCTGGTTATATGGATATAATATTTTCAGATGTATATGCACATGTACTGTTCTATAATTATGTACATATTTATATATGTCAGTATAATACATATATATGCATGTCTGTTCATATATATGGGTATATATATGTATGTTTATGGGATTGCTTTTGTGAATGTGGCTTATAAATTTTATGATACTTGAAACAGTATCTTATGCTTGTTTGATTATAGCATTCAGTGACACTTGTGGGTTGTATAAAATTGCCGCCTAACACATCATCAAAGCTATTCTGTGGGAGGAAATATGTTTTTCCAATTAGAGTGTTAGGATTTGGCTTTGAAAGAACTTCCAACAGGATTAGTTCAATGTTTCTTGTGATTAATAAATCTCAGACTGACTTTTTTCTAATTTCTGTAAATGCTAAAAATGTATTTTTATACGTTAATGTAAAGGTATGGTATTCCCACACCATCAAAAAGGGGATCTGAGATCTGAGTCTTCTAGCTGAGCACAGACGGGACGTGGAAGTCGTCTGTTGAACAGCAATTCAGTAATTGTCTAAAGGACCTGGTCACATGATTTGACTGTGTTTTGTCAATTTCATATTGAATTTCATGAGAGTTTGAAGATGCTACACTCAGAGAATTCGCGAACACCCTGTATTCTAAATTTATTACCAATGTCTTATGGGATGCATGACAGTCCAGTGGTTGGTGTGCAGTACTGTATAAATGGAGAGGTCAGGGTTTCAAATCCCCACCTGCAGTTTGTTTTGAGATTTTAGCTCCACTCACATCTCCTAGTCAGCTTGGCTAAAATGAGTGTGATTCACTCATATCCCCTAGTCAGCTTGGCTAAAATGAGTGTGCTGCCTGTATACTGTCAGTGGGGAGATTAGATGGTGAAAGAGAGGGCTGACCACCCGCTCTCATAATGCTAAGGCTTAGAAAAATGAAGTTGCTAATACTTCTTCCCGATAGCTGCCTCAGGGCTAGCTTATGAGACTGCTTTTCCTCTTGTCTACGAAAATATATGTGAACATCTATGTAAATAGACATGGAACTGAGATTCTGTGTCTTTCAATTTTATAAAGTATGTAAATGAAAAGAAATAGACTTTGTCTTCATACATTGGATTTCTTGTACTGAACTGTTTTCAAGTTAAATTGCTTGGTTTTGTTTTCAGGAAAGAGCATATGGGAGCTGGTTTTAGAACAATTCGATGACCTTCTTGTCAAGATCTTACTTCTGGCTGCCATTATATCATTCGTAAGTATATGCATAAAAAAGTTGGAACAAGGTACTAAAGTCAAACCAATAAAGAGGACAACCTGTGCAAGTGCAAACCGTTTTAGCTGAATTAAAACACACTTTATCAACCTATCTGCATTTCAATCCAAAGGCCAAACTGGTGGTTAAACTTGATTTCCTGGCTCACCACCTGAAGGCTGATTTCCTGGCTCACACCCTGAAGGCTGAGTCTCTTTCTTCTAGAACTTTCTATTTCAGCAGAGATTGAATGGTGCTGCCATGTCTGATAAATGCTTTTGGTAAATCACAGTGCCATCAGAGAGTATCTCTCAAGGCTAATGCATAAACTTAAATTAAATACTGCATCAAGTTCTTCAGTTTTGGCCATTTTGAACAACTTAGTGAATCAATTCCAGTTTATGCACATCTGTTGTTATCCCATACTGGAAGTTCTTTCAGAATCTTCTGTCACAGTTGCTTAAACATGTGAGTCTATAATTTTACACTCTAAGTGGGGAAAATGCAAATACCGGTAGTCCTTCTCGTAAACTCTTCAACTTTGGCTTTGCTGATGCAGAACTGTTAGTTCCACACATGTGGTATCGAATAGCAATTCAATAATTATGTAAAGGACCTGATGGCATGATTTGGCTGTGGTTTGTCAATTTCATATTGAATTTCATGAGAATTTGAAGATGCTGCTCTCTTGTAACCATTGCAGGCAGAACTTGAAGTTTTATTGGGTTTTTTTGGTATACATTCAGTCCTAAACGTTTTGTCACCTGCAGCATGAATTGCGGAGCAGCAGCTGGATTTAGTTGTTTGTTTCTCGTTCCCTTCCTTCCTCCCACTCGGGTGATATGTTTATGGCTAGAAGCAAAGGTGTGTTGGTGAGTGCTAGACCAACTGGTATGGGTCTATGTTTATTTTGGGGTTACCTGAGTGATCAGGTAGACTGTCCGGATGCTGAGAAGCGCAGGGAAAGGAGTGGTTTGTGCCTTTGGTTGGTGCTATTACTGCTGCTGCATGTGGTCTTGATTATGACATAAATCTGACAAGAGCTGGTAGAACTTCTTTCTGATTTGCTTTGCTGGCAAGAGATCCAAGAGATGTCGAGAGAGAGAGTTTGTCCTTGGCTTAACATGCTTTTCTGCTCGCTCAAAGCCGAGTGAAGTCTCTTGATTCTACTTTTCCACTTGTCCAGACAATCCTGAGTTTTTTGTCTAACCTTATCATGTAAAAATCTGTGTTCCTTTGGTTTATCACGACTGTGATATTATTTTTCTGATTTTAACCTTGGTAGAAGTTATACTGTAGAAAAATCTGCTTCTACCGACAGTTTAAGTAGTGGTCTGGCTTTTGCTGCCTAAATATTTCGCAATTCTATGACTTTTTTCAAAAGATTCATCTGCTTTTCTGTGACCTTGATTTTGTTTTTTGAGTTGCAACAAAAAGCACTGAGCTTTACTGATATTTCTGCATCTATAAGTTTATATGCATTGTAAAATCCTTCATCACCCTTCTTTATTAGTTGCCCGGTCACACCAGAATGCCAATCCCCTGCTCCATTGAGTCAGTCTTCCTTGCATAGATATTATTATTATTATTATTATTATTATAAGAAGATTTATAAAGCGCTAGTTAATGAAACTTAATGAAATGCAAAAGCGCTAAAAGATATCCTAATAGGTGCATTACTTTTCTAACACCACTACAGCCCTCCCTATCTAGGTTATGCAGTTTTATTATTACATATTTTTTTAAAGATCGAGGCCAATCCCACTAAATGGTTCTTGTACGTGGGTGGACTACCACTTAGAGTGACAGTAGTCTGATAGGGATTATTATGCCCCAATGAAGTCATTCATCCACTGAGTTCTTTTTTGTGGCTGGATCAACTCGCTGGAGGTCCCGTGTCAAGTTCCTTTGTCAGTATATTAGAACTGGTTTTGTGACCAGAATATTCATTGCTGCTGGCTTTTGGGATTGGAAATAGTTCATCTGTTGAGTGCGGCTCAGGGTCGATGGATTTGGTCGCTGCTTCCAACTTCTAGCCTACTGTCTTTTTGCATTTTAGTGCAGGTTATCAATTATAGGAATATCCTGGCATGAGAAAGTATGACAATCGCAAGAAATGTGCTCTAGTTCATGTTGGAATTACCGCCACTTGACATGAAATGGAAACGGCTGGTAAATGGTAGACGTGGTAAATGGTAGATGTGCATTTACCAAGACCACTCTGCACTTTTGGTGCATTTGTGTTAACTTGATAGATGCAAGCAAGACTAGTTCGTAACGTGCCTGTTGTGATTTGGCTGTCATATTGCCTTTTGGTATTTGGCTTATGACATGCGAGAACAGTGCCAAAGTCACAGCTTGATGTTTATTAATATGTAGGTGTTGTTATCTGTTCTTGCATTGGCCGGTGCTCACTTAACTGGATGCTTATATGAACATCACTTGTTTAGGCATGACGTACTAGATTTGTTCCATTGGTTTGTGTAGTTCACTACCTCTGCATTAATTTAGAATTAGACTATTTATGTATAAACTCTAACACTAAATATCAATCGCCATGTGATAAACCAAATCACAATAAAGAAATCACTAGAAGAAACAATAGGGTAATTAATATCAGTCAGCCTTATTTGTTGGTCAGGTGTGAACCACCCAGCTAAACGTGGCAAGTGGGAGAGTGCTTACCATAAGCAATCCATTTTGCTGATGCATAAATCTTCATTCATACCATGGCCTTGTCTTCGCTTCCTTCAAATCTTGACACAATTGAACCTAGCCAGCCGCGTTTCCATGGCAAGTCTGTGACCTCCTGAGCCTGACTTTTGTTTCTGGTGCAAGTGAACAAATCACTGAGGTGATTAAGTAAACTTGTTATTTGAATAGGATAGCGAAGTTTGCTAGAGGAAATTACTTGAACAGAAGTTGGGAGATCAATTTCTGTCATGAACCAATGATATGCAAATGCTGTGTATACTGTACATATATACATATATATATATATATACACTGGTAGCCTTTCTGTCTAACTACATCTGACGTGCCTCAACCATCATCAGCATTATTCACAAAACCAGAATAAGAGTATAGGTCGTTGCTGTCATTTCTGACCTTTATCGAGACTTTGGATACACATTCCTGATGGTCCATTTCCAGAAGAACGATTGCTGAAAACTCTGACAGTGGGTTATGTGTGTTTAATGTTGATAGCACAACATGAAGATTATCTCTCACTGGAGATGAACCTTTAACTGCCAACGATGCATACAACCTTTCTATCTCTGTGTGAATAAATAACGTAACTTGTTCCTGGTGTGCGGATCATCATATGTCTTCATGGAATGTCTTGTTCTTTGTGTTTTTACCGAATTACATGAATAACATGAAGCTTCTCTTAAAGTCCAGGCATTTATTTATACCACGTTGATTTTAGTATGGCATGTTGCATTTGCAACCCACTGCGTTGCCAATAAGTGAATTCTTACCATACACTTATGCTGCATTTTATGAGTCTAAATTAAACATTTATTGTATCGTGCTAATGTAATGGCTATTTCTTGTTACATGCTGCAGCAAATGCTAGATGTATCCATTCCTCTTATCGGTACCTTCGCTCAACTTTGTAACTGGTGTTCAGTGTATGTTGCACGAGCTGTGCAGACTGAGCTTCCAACTACCCTAGGTGCAGTTTGCTGATCCTATTCTTGTCAGTCTCTGTCAACTTTGCCCCTCCTTTTGCCCTTTTCCTAAGAGCATTTTATTCAGAACTCAGAGCTGAATGTTTTCAACTGCCCTATCATGATTACCATCTTTTGCTATCCTGTGACTACTCTTGGCATCAAACCATTTAATCTTGGCATCACTGGCTCTCTTGAGGCGGGACCTTTCAGGATTTCAACCTTGAATTAAACCCCCAACTCATCCAGTTTCTTAGAGATTTGATTTAATTTAGCACCAATGATTAAGGTGGACTCCATGATGCAATTTTTACATGAATGGCCTTTGATTTGATTTCATGGCTGAGACCAAAGACGTCTTTGCTGGCATCAAAAACTTGAGACAAAATGGTATGATTGGAAAATAAGTGTATTGCTTCTGATTCAGAAGGTGCTGTAAAGTTGCAGAAGATGCTTTGTGTTGCATCTGAGTCTGCCTGAAAACAGCTGAAATTTTGTTTTCATCTTGTGGTCTTTTTAGGTTTTAGCCTGGTTTGAAGAGTCTGAAGAACAGGTGACGGCCTTTGTTGAACCCTTTGTCATCCTTCTCATTCTCATTGCCAATGCCGTGGTTGGAGTTTGGCAGGTAAGTTCAGCCATGCTACAGACACCGCATTTTCTCTGCTTAGTCAGCTAAGCTCTTGATTATCACTGGACAACAAATTTTTACAAAAGTCATGTTACTGAAATGAAATTAGTCAGTTCTTATCAATTTGTATGTGCTGAACACGAATATGACAGTGAAAATGCCGAATTGGCTCTAGTTTTTTTGTAATCTGAAATGAAGTAATTTTATATCGCACAATGCATGCCAATAGTGATACACTTACAGTTAATATTTGTAAAAACCAGGTCATAGACTAGTTCTTAGATTTTTTTGCCTGTCTCTTGTACAGCTGTTCGGGAGCATCTCTGCGGAGTGTCCAGCAGTAGTCAGCCAACATTGTAGTGGACCATTTTCCCTGGTACCTTTGCTCCATTGTTGCGATATCTTGATGAAAACGTTCGCCATGTTCGTCACTAACCATACCACAGTTGTCAGGGAAGAAATCCAGATGGGAATGAAGGAAATGCATCTTCAGAGACATATTGCAGCGAAATTTCTGGTACTGCTTGAGCATGTCTTCTACTAGTTCCTTGTAGTTTTCTGCCCTAACATTCCCCAGAAAGTCTGTAGACACTAGACGAAAAGCATTCCATGCTTGTTTCGCATCACCCTCCAGCAAGTTGTTGAAGCGGTCATCTTTGAAGAGTTCTCTAATCTGAGGACCCACAAAAACTCCCTCTTTAATCTTTGCTTCGCTGAGTCGAGGGAATTTTTCATGCAGGTATCGGAAAGCTGGTGAAGTGCGGTCCATGGCTTTCACGAAGTTCTTCACCAAACCTAGTTTGATGTGAAGGGGTGGTAGTAGGATTTTGTGAGCCTCGACCAGAGCTGGGTGTTGGATATTCTTCTGTCCAACTGCCTTGTTTTGTCTGGGAGTCCATTCCTTCCGCACGTAGTGCAACTCTCTTGCTCGGCTATCCCACTCACACAAGAAACACATATATTTTGTATATCCTTGCTGCAGTCCCATTAAAATGGCAACTACCTTCAAATCACCACACAGGTGCCATTTGTACCTGTTATAGTCAATGGAATGCAGTAGCTGTTTTAGGTTATCGTATGTCTCTTTCATGTGGACAGCATGCGCTAATGGAATAGATGGAAGACGGTTTCCATTGTGCAAAAGCACAGCCTTAAGACTCAGTGTTGAAGAGTCTACAAAGAGTCTCCATTCTTGTGGGTCATGAGTGATCTGTAAGGCATTCATGAGGTCGTCAATATTGGAACAGAATACCAGATTACCTTCCTTCATAAAGAAAGGTTCCAACTGCTGATGGCGCTTTCTATATGAAGTAATTGTGACATCTTCTAGAAGATTCCATTGTCTTGATCCTAGCAATTCTGCCTTGTTTTTGGATAAGTCCAAATCACGAACAAGGTCATTTAGTTCTTCCTGTGTTATTCTGTGTGGGGTTGATGATGCACCACAGTGAAAATCGGGATCACTGCACGCTGACGGACCAGGAGAAGAACATGTCGGCTCACCCTTGTCCTCATCAGATGAATCAAGGAAAATATATTCTGCTGAAGGTTCTGGAATAGGAAGTCCATCACCATGTGGAACTGGTCTCAATGCTGACGGAATGTTTGGGTAGACTATTGTCGACTTCTTTTGCTTCGTTATTCCACCGGAAAGAGGAGGAACCAAGCAGAAGTAACAGTCATCTACGTGGTTGCTTTGCTCTCTCCACACCATGGGAACTGCAAACGGCATTGATGGTCTTTTGCCATTCAACCACTGTGAAAGCTGTGTTGTACATGTAGCACAGCATATATGCGGGGCCCATGGCTTGTCTTGGTCACCAACCTTGCATTCGAAGTAAGCATGATATGCCTTCTTGACTTGATAAGTGATACTTTTCTTCTGGTTGGCAAATGTCACTTCCCCACAAATGTAACAAAAGTTGTCCACAGTATTTACGCACTTCCGAGGCATTACTGTTCTGTATTGTATCTAAATGGATAAAGTAATAATAGTTTTATAAAACAGTAACTTAAACTGTCTCGCACAAAGTCTGTAATATTGTAAATGCTCAACCGTTCCGACTCGCTTTATATAGTACACTGCTGACGTCATCTTACGTCAGCAGCCGACTGGCTGTAGTTTTACATTGCATCAGAAAATGACGTAAACAACTGTGCATGATGTGTCCATGATGGGATTATGCAATGAGGTGGAATATTACATCATTCTAGACTTATTTAGGATATTGTCGCAGTCCTACTGCATAAATTTACATGGTGAAACATAAAAAATGAACCATATGAAATATTTTCAAAACGAGAGCCAATAAAAAAATTTTATGGTTATATTCGTGTTCAGCACACCAAGATGCTACACATTTGGGCCTTTTCCAGTCAGTAACGATTTCTATGTTGACCAGTGTTATTTATATTACTTTTTACCTAGTTATGTTTCTGTCATGCTGACTTTGCCTCTGTCTGGGTAGTGACTTTGTCTGTGCCTCTGTTAGTGACCTCGGATGTATCTGTTTTAGTGGGCATTGTCTTTTCTGATATTTTAAATTACTGTAATATTTATTTATATTTTGACTTTATATGTTTGAATTAAACTTTCATACGTGGGTTTGTATTATGTCAGCCGAGGATGAGTTTAGAAGCCCTGCAACCATTTGCTTCTGGTCTGCCTTTTTGCATCAAAATATTTTGTTTGTCTTGAGACTGTGTGACTGGGGAATTACAGTGGATATTTATAGGGTGCCTTGGCAGCAGGTCCAAGTGTCAGCACAGAAACCGGTGACCATGGCAACCAATAAACAGTTTGTTTAGAGCCAGAGTCAAAGTCGGTGAGACACGAGGAGGAGAGAGGGAGCTATAAAGGAAGGGAAACGGATGTAGATAATTGTAAGTGACCTGTGGTGGTTGTTCATTTATGGGTTGTTTTCGTTTGGCGTCTGACAGTTGGTACAGAGAATGACATGTTAGCTGCTCCACCTCCCAGTGCACAAATGGAAATTCTGACAACCTTATCTAGTCTTGTTTAAAATATTCAGCAGCGAATGTCAGCTGGCTACAGATGTTGAAGAAGAGAGGATTCTGTGAATTCTATGAACTTTGACAGGTGTCAAGACTTGCTTAGGAAGATAAGTGTGTTTTTAGACCACAGATAGAGCAATGACTCCATGCAGCATAGCAATAGATTAATAGTGACTGTACAAAATCAGGTTAGAAGATTTTCGCCTCTGTAAGATCAGACACTGAAAATTTTCCCAGTTTTCTCCATTCCCTTGACAGTTGCAAACTATTTGATTCAATCATGTCTAGTTGGTTTAAGAAGGCACTCATATCTAATATGATGGCCACTGAGGTTTCTAGAGGTTATATTTCAACAGTGTGATCCATGTCGATATCTTTTGACAGGACTTGGGCTTGAATCCAGGTCACAGAGGTGAGAAGCCAGTGCTTTAGCCACATGTGTGACCGCTAATTCAATCGTGCTTTTGTGTTGGCAGCTCAGAAGCACCTCTTGGGTGCTTTCCTTGAACAGAAGTGAGCAGTTGGAATTAGGTTTATTAATGAAACAATGCACTGCTGTGAGCTGAAGCAGAATTAATATCCACCAAGTTACAGTACTGTTGAAGCTGGAAAAATACTTGAGAAGATGTTGCAAAATAATCACTTTACATTTCAGCAAATTACAACTAAGGTGATTTTAGTTTATAGCAAAGTTAAGAACAATTGAATGTAAAGTTACTGTAGAACAGACTTTGTCTTTGCAAAAGTATCAACACTGTTCTATGATAGATACACATAGTAGCATCTACAGAGCGATTCTATGACTGCATGGCACCGTAGTAGCGTTTGCATATGTGTGTGCATTTATCTAAAGTCCGTGTGTCCTAGAGTTCTTGCTTGACTGGTCATCACTTCAGGGCTTTGTCAGTGCTGTATGCCAGTCTTGTCACAGTCTTGGCCTGGGTTTAAATTGGCCTCTTTCCCATAATGTATGGAGTTCTCAACCTGTGCTGCAACCTGTATTTAATCTAATAGCATTTAGATAGAAGGTTACTTTGATTTTGAATGTAAAACAGATGGATTCTTATGCATTTCTTACAGCAAAGTTGCCTATTTCATGTCTGGCTGATTTTTTCTGAGTAGGAGCGTAATGCAGAGAGTGCGATTGAGGCTCTCAAGGAGTATGAGCCAGAAATTGCCAAGGTCATCCGAAAGAACCATAAGGGAGTTCAGCGGATCAAGGCACGGGACCTAGTGCCCGGTGACATTGTTGACATCTCAGGTGTATTCATTCTTCCAGTTGATTGCTATGTCAGATGGAGATGGAGGTTTATCTGGTTATGGGATGCTGGCCTCATCCAGCTATCCGTCTGTTGCCACAGCTTTTATGAATTAGTTAATAACCAGTACCCCTCCTGTGCAGCCCTTAAGAGCTAGTGGCTTCATATCTCTTTCAGAACATGTGTACAGAATCATGTATTTTTCATGAAGTTTAATCTAATCTAATCTGAAAACTTCTGTAGTATTACTGAAATATTGTTCAAAGCAAAACTGGTGTGCATGCCAAAATCCAGGGTAATTTTGGTTATAAACCAGGATGGAAAACCTAGAGGTTATATTTCTTCATACCTCTTTTGGCAAGTTATACTTAACCTCACTGGACCAACACATTTCTGGAGTTTGACTAAAATTGTGGCTCCATTATGTCATCAGCTTTGTGCAACAGAGAACATCAGAGAAATCTGTGAATTTGATTACTCTGTTCAGGACTGGATCCCGGATTTTAAGTTGAGGGAAAGGAACAGTAGGCACAGAGCATAATGGAAAAACAATTAGAAAAAAGTCCTCCAAGTTTAGGGATTCATTATGACCTTGAATCTGCCAGCGATGTTGAAATCATTAATGATTTTCATGTACATATAATTTTTATAACGTTTTTGGAGCAGAGAATAAGTATAATTTCCAGATTACTTTTGCCAGGCTGTACTTCCCCACTTTCTTAGGTCACCTTGAAATTAGTGTATGGTTGTTTGAATTTCACCTCATCTTTAGTTGGGGGACCGTTTGTTGTGTAGTAGATCGTGTGACGTGTTGGCCGTATTCTTTAGCTCAGAAAGGATGATGCAGTTTGGTTATTTACAATTTTATCATCTCACTTTCTAAATGGTCCCTTATCTTAGGATCTCTGCAGGCTTTATAAATTTTCTGATTATATTACACGGTTTAATGTTGAAATGTTTTATTTTACACAGTTGGAGATAAAGTTCCTGCAGATTTGCGAATTATCAGAATTCTGTCGACAACCCTAAGGGTTGACCAAGCCATTCTTACAGGTAACTGACATGCTTTGATTTATTTATTTACTAATTTATAGTGATACAACACAGACTTAAGTTTATTGAACAGAAACCAGAGCTTAATGCTGATTGTGATCCCATTTATGTAAAACTGGTAAATTACAAAGTTTGGCTGTGGCAGCGAATGAGCATTATTTTTTTTAAGTATCGTAATCTGCACCTGTCAAAATTAGACTGTAAAGGTGTAATGTAAAGTAAGCTTAACTGCTAAAATGTTGTTATACCACAGAAAAACTACTTATTTACCAGCACTTGATCAAAACAATTGTGCAGGGGTCATAAGTCAAATGCCAAGACAGGGAATATGCATTAAGGTAGAATGTGTTTCTGGTGTATGGACGCTGGTAGGCTGAGCAAGAAAGGAATTGTTTTAAGACAGTTTGAAGAATTAAGCTTTCAAGTTTGAATGAAATACTTCTGGAGAAAGGGCAAGAGGAGGAAAAGCATGTACAAATTGATGTATGAGGATAAATGAACTTTCATAGGTGTGGTTTTGTGGATTGAAGGATCATTTAGCTGAAGTACATGCATTAAAATCACAATAAAACAGACTAACAACCTTTTCTTATGGATTTTTGGATCATGTGGCTTCTCAATAATTTGTAAGTTGGCAGTTTTACACAATGGTCTCAGAACTTAACCCTGGAGGTAGAAGTCAAAAGCAAGTGAATCAGAAGTCTGCCACTGTAACCATTGCAGTAGCAGATCTATGGCCACATGATAACCACATCCCTTTTTACAGTTGTCCAGAGGATTCAAATCTCAGCATGGTATGGGAATTGGATAGTGGTTACTGAACTGAGACACTTGGTTGTTAAATTACTCTATCGTCTTTCAGTTCATTACGTTGATTCTACAGTTGAAAGACTATTTCACTTGATTTTACAGGAACACTTGATATTCAGCAGCCACTAAATTTAACATAGTGAAGGAGAGGTTTGGTTTTAAAGAAAATTACTTTTTAATATTTACTTTTGAATTGTTTTAACTCTGCATGAGCTATAGTACTTGCTGAAGGGTTGGATTCTTAGTGGAGTTTCTTTCTTGTGTAGGAGAGAGTGTGTCTGTCTTGAAGCACACTGATGCCATCCCCGATCCAAGAGCTGTTAACCAGGACAAGAAAAACGTCCTCTTCTCAGTAAGCGGCTGCATACTTATTGAGGCAGTGTGCTACTTATATATTTAAATGTTTTAGGCCCAGGCATTTAATCAAGTTAAACTCTTTAGGTTATAATCAAATGACGTATGCTGATACTTGTCTGATAAAAAATAGGAATATGTCTGATCTATCAACAGTTTTCCTACATTCATTAAGGTACCATATTTTCCAGACTACTAGGAATGGCTTGTTGAAAGGGGTGACTTATGTATTAAATTAAAAAAAAATTCTGGTCTACTCTGGTACATAATTTGCAGTGCTGAAACAATGAATAAAAAGGGAAAAAATTAAAATGTACTGTACTGTCCTTGCTGAGAGTGATTGATTTAAGTATTGTCTGGTTAAACATGACTCTAAATGCTTTTAAAAGTAGAATAAGTTATTAATCTCAGTGTGGCTAGAAAACTCAAAGACAAACTATCTGATGTTAAAGCGCTTATACCGTAGCTGCCATTGGGTGATAGTGTCCAATTCCTTTAAAAGGCCATGTTGTAGTTAAGGACCAAAATGATTGTGATTTAAAACCAGACAATTTATGTTTATGGCTGCGTTAATCTCCTGTTTTCAGACATTACATTTACACCTTGTGTCTGACTGCCTTGGGAATCAGGCTGCCTGAGCTGTTGGTGATGCATGACTGATAAAGCAGCTGAGCTCAAATGGGAGGGGCACAGTTCCCATTATTTGTCTCAGTGCTACTAGCGAACAACATGTGGTTGTTTTATTGTCTCTGAAGGCATGTCACGAGTGACTATCATACCAGTTTCAAAACAGTCCTGCCTGCATGCAACATCAGTCATCACTGAGCCACAAGGCCCACAAGACAGCTGCAGCAGTGGCTGTGCTGCCAATTACTGTTACACAGTCACCACTTACTGGATGATGTTAAGGAATACTAACCTGTATCAGCTGTACAAAGCTGTCTGAGTATTGCTTCTACAATAACTTGGCAGTATTCATTAACGTTGTCCTAACAGACGAAAATTATCAAGGTTAATATAAAGCACTATATTTTAGCTAGAACAAACCCATACAAACTAAGCTATATTAATGTACCTGTTTTAATTGTGGCTCGATATAGGTATTTTTCTGTATTTAGTATCTTTGGTTCCATTGGGTGAGATTAATAATAGGCCTACTACAGTGGCAGTGTCCAAATTATCAAACATAAAGTCATGAAACAACAAGTGTTGCAAATTTTTAATTAATAAATGCAACAAATTTTATTTCAACAGATAAACTTTTAACATGCAGCAGTGTATCTAAGAATTATATAGGTGATTTTGCCAATTACAGTTATTAGTGTTCTGTCCCAACGACACATTGGGGCCACAACTACATTGATCTTATGTATTGATTTTAGAAGAAATTTGCCATTTTTGCATCACTGCGTCTTATTGAAAGGTGTGACTTGTAGTCCAGAAAATACGGTATTGTACCAGGACTGAACATTTAAATAGTGCCATTTCTTTACAACGAAGCTTCCCATCAGAGCTGAACTCCTCACTGATAAAATACTGATCCATTTCCGGGTGATTCCTTTCTAATAATACAACCAATGATGGTTAAGTTTGATCTAGGAAGCCAGCCAGAACCAAACGAACAATGCCAATTGACCCCCAACATTGTCATATGCAGGACATATGAAGCCCATATGACAATATTCCAATGTGGGCTTTGCATATCTTACCATATAGGCCCACATATAGGACATACGAAACCCATATGGAAATATTGTTTTATGGACTTCATATGTCCTACATGTGACATTGCAGTTGGGAAAATTAGTGAATAGAACACAGACTGCACTGGGTCAGTCTGGTTTCAGAGATGAAATCTCATTTGTGACATAGAAAGCATATCTTGTGAATTACAAGTAAAATAAGACTTTGAAAAATCCTGAACAACTGAACAACAGTCAAGAGGTAGATGAAGTGAATGATTTGACTTGTTGTCTGGTTGGTTGCAGGGCACAAACATTGCAGCTGGAAAATCTCGTGGAATTGTTATTGGAACTGGATTAAACACAGAAATTGGTAACACTGAAACTGTGCTTTGATTGATTAGAACTTTGTCTCTTCCACAGGATGATGTGAAAAACCTGTGCAGAATTTCCTAATGAGTTTGACATGCAGATTTCAACTAGTATGTTTTGCAAGTGTTATTTTGCCAAACTGCATTTTAAGTGAACAGTTAGACTTATGTATGGGATTTAGGATTAGACTTCAGCTGGGTAATGTGCCTGCTTTGTCTGGCTGCAGATCTCATCAATCTACATCTAGGGGATAGATGATTGTCTCCTTTGCATGCACTATGATGCAATGTCATGCCGTCAGGGTGGTGGGGCCATCTACCTAGAATGACCTTCATCTGGGTCTCTATCTTCTAAGGAAGGATTGTACATGTGCCTTTGATCAAAACTTGAAAACTATTCTCCTTTGCTGAGGATGTGCTGGGAATGCTGCTGAGTAGATAACTCATGGAGGGAGCACTTTAGAAAGTTACAAAAGAATAAAATGAACCTTTTTTCTTTTTGGAAAGGCAAAATCCGGACAGAAATGGTGGAAACCGAGACAGAAAGAACGCCTTTGCAACAGAAGTTGGATGAATTTGGACAGCAACTGTCGAAGGTATAGTTAGCAGACCAGTGCACCAATGGGCTTTGTATATCTGTCTTTTCTGCACTATCTGGCTTGTCTGTGGCATTCATAAATCTAAGAAAGATCTTTTACTTTTGCTGAATTCTGTGTATACAGATTAGTTGTAAGGACATGGTATAAATAGTACACTTTGTTAAAATACAAGTGAAGGTGGCACATTCAAACTGTATACTGTGATAAAATTATGTTGGTATGTCCAGTTCCATGTCCCTTTGTGCACTTGCTTAGGCAAAGACAGAATTAAGTTAATATACTTGAGCCATTAATAGGAAAATGTATATATGGAATATACGTTGTACACCCTGCATTATGCTGACATAGCATTTGCCATAGGGTGAACATAGAGCCAACACTAGTGGTTTTCGTGTCATTAGATACATATTAGCTCAATTTTGGTATGCTGGGTGGGAGCAGTGGCACCCCTATCGAATTTAATGAGACGAATGACCAGCAGTAGGCCTATGATTTTATTTTATGATGTGTTATCATGTTAAGTATTTCAGTTTCATTAATAAATAATGTTTCAGCTATTTCAACATGAATATCATTTAACAAATATATTGGAGGGTAAAACTACGTTGGCCGATGCTTTTTGGCCGGATGTCAGATCGGATTTCAAATAAGCTGTGGGTCGATGTTGGCTGTATAATCATTTGCCGACAGTGACCATGGCGTTGGCTAACTTTGACCCAGTTTGTGTGTGATGGCTGGGATAAACCTAGGCACATTTTGTGTAAAAGAAATTACTGGCTAAACTGAATAGCAAACTAATTTTTGTAAAAGGTAGGCTGGCCCAAAAATTTGACAGATAGTGACTATGGTAGAAAAATTGGTATCTGTTTGAGAATGTGTGTGATTTATCTTTACTGTACATTAGCTATAATGGTATAAATTTTGCTAAAAAGCTGCAGAGACGTAATAAATTCGTCTGTTAATCATTTTTGTTTGCTTTCTTTTAATAGGTTATCTCAATTGTTTGTGTGGCAGTCTGGGCAATCAACATTGGACACTTCAATGATCCAGCTCATGGTGGATCATGGCTAAAGGTACCATTAACCTCTTTTCAATTTTGATAAAAGATGTTGCTGAGAGTGAAATATATGATACATAGTTGTAGTAACTTGGCATGATGTGGAAATGGCTACACCTGGTTATCAGAAATCTGGTACATTGGGTTAAGTTAGCAACCATATGTCAAGCCTCAGAATTCACATGGGCTTTTATGTTATAAAGTAATAACAAAGCTCCCTTATCTCATAGTGTTAGTAGGGGAGGTGCTCATTTCTTTAACTTTGGCAGTATATTGCCAAAGCATGGAGCCCACTTAGTAGGCTCAAATCCACAATAATTGGTTTGCAGACCAACTGTGCATTGCACACTTTTATGTTGGAGGCTGCACATAACTGTGTATGCCATAGGTATCCTTTGTTGTGACATCTAAACTGAAAATCTGAAAGACAACTTACCGATGCAAACCAAATCTAAACTGACCTGTATTTGTTATTTCTGAATTTCTCATAAGATTTCTGGTGAAGGCTTCAGAACTTCATGCTCGGTATCTTAGCCTTGCTCAGCCACCGGACATATGGCATTTTAACAGATGCATTACTTACTTACTTACTTGCTCACTTATTTACTTACTTATTTACTTACTTACTTACTTATGCTGGTGGTTACTTGCAGGGCGCCATCTACTACTTCAAGATTGCTGTTGCGTTGGCTGTGGCTGCCATTCCAGAAGGTTTACCAGCCGTCATTACAACCTGCCTGGCCCTAGGAACCCGAAGAATGGCCAAGAAGAATGCCATTGTGCGCAGCTTGCCCTCGGTTGAAACCCTTGGCTGCACTTCAGTCATCTGCTCAGACAAAACTGGCACTCTGACAACCAACCAGATGTCGGTCTGTCGGGTAGGCTTTAAAACCAGTTTGCAGCTTTGAGCTTCAGTGAGAAGGCAGTGTGGTATTTGAAGAACCTGCTGCAGGTCCAAGTTGCTAATTTATTATCTGCATTTAAGTTACTTATCTTTGCAAAACTATGTCAGTCCCTGGCAAGCATTCTTCTGCATATAAGATTCAGATTTACTTGTCTGAAATAAGAATAAAATATTATGGTTCGAACGATTCAACTTTCATGTTAGAGCATTTCTCAGTTTAGGAAGTTGTAACTGTTTTATTTTAAGATGTTTTTGTTATCATCTGTTGCTGATTTCTTTTTTCAGATGTTTGTTTTCAGCAAGGCCGCTGAGGGTCAGATTGCCACACATCAGTTTGATATAACTGGTTCAACCTATGCCCCAGAGGGTGAAGTGTGAGTAACTTTGCATGGACAGATAAAATTTAAATCGGCATAATTATTAAAGTGTAAACAGAACTGGTGCACAATTTTCACTTCGTGCATCTAACTACAGTCAATTTTAGACCTTAAAATAAATCCTCTGTCTAATATTGTGTAGTTAATGGAAATATTGAGAAACTTAATCAGTCAGGTTGTTTGGAATTAATGGAGATGAGATGTTTGGATGGCTTGTTTGTGTCAGGTATTCTGGAGGCAAACTAGTCAGGGCTGGTGATTATGATGCCCTGGTGGAACTTGCAACCATCTGTAGTTTGTGCAATGACTCCAGTGTTGATTTCAATGAGGTCAGTTCTTCAAGTCCTCAAATTTCATATTTTTCCATACTTACCCCTGCGTTTCTTACATTTTATCTGCCATGCATCACTACATCTGCAGCTGTTATGTGACAAGTTGTTGGATTGCTCCTGCATCATGACTAATTTCTAAATACAGTGAAGATGGTAATTGGCAGCTTGTATCTGCAATTAACTGAAATCTGAGCTGTTATTGAGCCATGCTGCAATCATCACAGTGAAAAGCTTTTATGTTGCACTGGATTTCATCTAATTTTTAGTCTGGAGGTTCTACGACTCAAAAAGAGAATGTTATTTAGAAGTATTGCTATAGCTGTTGGTTACATGTACCATGTACGGTGACTTTGATTTACCCTCTAAAGAGTATGTATTTGGTTGATGTTAGGCCAAAGGCGTCTATGAGAAGGTTGGAGAGGCAACTGAGACTGCTCTGACTGTCTTGGTTGAGAAGATGAACCCACACAACCTGAACAAGTCTGGAGTTAACAAGAAGGAACTTGGTACTCTGTGCAACCAGCATATTCAGGCCATGTGGAAGAAGGAGTTCACTCTGGAGTTCTCCAGGGACAGGAAGTCCATGAGCTCCTACTGCTCTGCAGTCAAGCAAACAAAACTTGGACCAGGGGCTAAGCAGTTTGTTAAGGTTTGTTGACTTAACAGAGTCATGTTGCGGTATTCAACATGATTAGACAAAATTGAATACACTGTATTGTCAATTAAATAGACATTAATGTAGCACCTTTAATGCACTGATCACTTCTGGGACAGGTGGAGAAAGGCGCAAAGATATATATGTTGTTATGAGTTGGAAGTAGGCTTACGTTGATGAGCGATGTTTGTTCGACTTCAAACGGCCTTTTAATATGCTCTCATCAAAAGTCTTTATTTTTCCTGTTCTAAAACTCTTTCTGACACTGACTGACTCAAGTTCTGTAAAACTTATTCATTAGTCACAAGGAGTGGTGAAGTTTCAATGACCTGTTTTAACATTCCCTCTAATACACCTTCTAACAAACCTTCTAACAGACAGATGTATCTGAACTGTGTGCACCTGCCATAACAAGTCATAAGTAACACTGACTTAGCACATGCCACTGCAGCAATGTATTATGCATTTGGATATTTGCATAAGATTGCTTTAGAACCTATTGCATTGATACTGGACTGACAGTCCTAAGAATGTGTGTTACGATAAGCTGAAAATGTTTTTGGAGCTTTATCAGGCGCAGTAGTCCAGAGTTTCAGTGGCTTATTTGGTAGCAAAGTCAGGAGTTGTAGTACGTATATTTATTTCTAATTGTAAAATCTTCTCACTTAGGGCTCTTAAGAGGCTGTCAGAAGCGCATTAGATAATTAATAACCAGAGGATAATAATTAAAGGTTTTTTACCCACATAAAATGTATATGTAAAATAATGAATTCAACTGATGGCTGTTAATTGTCACCAGGGAGCACCAGAGGGCATTCTCGATCGCTGTGGATTCGCCCGCATTGGCACGGAGAAAGTGCCAATGACTCCAGCACTAAAGGCTGAAATTTACAAGCATGTGAAGTTCTATGGAACTGGTGAGACAGTCTTAGTCAGTTGAATTAGATGAGACTTCTTTTGCAGGATTTGTGTACTATTCCGTACCACACTAGTGACGTATGGTTTAACATTTAAGCTATAACTGCAGTCTTGTGTCATCCACATTACTTGAATCTTCATTTGAAAAAGCCCTTTGTCAACGATCTTTGCCTCTGTTGTTTGCTTCATTCAAATCCTTCAGAAGGCTTGTTAGTTTGCCTGCAGAAATGCAATTATTTTCCAGGTCGTGATACACTTCGCTGCCTTGCTCTTGCAACAATCGATACTCCAATGAAGAAGGAAGAAATGAACTTGGAAGACTCCACCAAATTTGTGAAATACGAGGTTTATTGCTCTTTTTATTTGGTTCTTTGGGTGGGATTCAAATAGTCCTTGCTGGGCACCTTACTGTTTGTACTAAACAGATGTTGTTCTGTAATCCTGAAAACTGTTTCTTTAATTTGTTTTATTTGTTTTTTAAATATAAAACAGTACTAGAGAGAAGATAAACTGCAACTGCATAAATTGAACACTGTCCAATATTCACTAGGGCTTTCAAACTCATTGTAAGCAAACTGAACTAAACTAGCAAATGAGATTCGACACAGTTAGGACACAAGAACCCAATGATGAAATTGCCTTAGTGTACTTAAGTAAGTATTTATTTGCTTCTGAAAAGTGCATTGTATAGAGCAAATGAATATAACAGACACTTAGACAGGCATGCACAACAAAATATAACTAAAGGTACAATGAGTCGCAAAACTACCGTCAAGCAGTTTAGATTTAAGAATAGGCAACATGAAAGGGTGTCCTGTCTTGCAAAGAGACTACTAGTCCTCAAGAAGAGGCGGCAAGAGCTGAAGAAAGCATTGGCGGGGGAACTGTGATTTCTGGAAGAGCTTCCTGTCTGCTGTGGCAATCAGCTCTTCTGCAATATAGTTCTACCCACTTGTAGTCCTGTATAGTTGTCATCTTTTATTTGCAAATGTTTGTCATTGTAGTTTTCATGTTTTAGCTATTAATACATACATTTTGCCTGTAAGTTTCTGTTTAGCATATTTTGGAAATAGCATAATCTTTTGTAACATTGTTACAGACAAACTGCACATTTGTTGGTGTTGTGGGAATGTTGGACCCACCACGTAAGGAGGTTATTAATGCCATTAAGGAGTGCCGACATGCAGGTATCCGAGTCATTGTCATCACGGGAGACAACAAGGTGAGTCATGGCTAAAAAACGTGATTGTTATTGGTGATGTTCTCTTTGCCTACTTTTGTTAGACTGCAACCTCGAACTGACAGTTACTGCAGCCCACCAAACTTGCATTTTAAATTAAGTATTTGTATATTCTTAATTACCAAATACACCCTGTAGGTCTAAAGATCTATTTGGTGTGACAGGGTGGTTTATTTGGTAGCAGTAATCCAATGACTCTGTGTGACGTTCATGGACAAGTTGTTTTTCACTCCCACTTATCCAGTATCCTATATTCAGATTTATTGACCTTGCGCACACAGTAAGTGCAATAATTGAATAAATATTAGCCACTCGGATATCTGTTTTATTGTCTGGTTGTTTTCACTTGGTTTCAAAGCATCCTCTTGCTTCCTTACCTTTTGAATGTTAGTTTAGAAAAAAAGTTTGTTCTTTTGGTGATAGAGCTTATCTTCTCTCTAGTTTGCTTTGTCAGTTTTTTGCTTTTCCTTCTATTATAGAAATGTGTCCAGAAATTTTTATCTTGAAAATTGTATTAGGCCACAGCTGAAGCAATCTGCCGTCGTATTGGAGTATTCTCTGAGACAGAAACGACGGAAGGCAAGGCATTTACAGGTCGTGAGTTCGATGACCTAAGTCATGGGGACCAGGCAAGAGCCGTTCGAAATGCTCGTCTGTTCGCTCGAGTTGAACCGGCACACAAGAGCAAGATTGTTGAATATCTGCAGGCTGATGGTGAAATCTCAGCTATGGTTTGTACCATTCTGGTTTCTACATTTTCCAGTGTAGCAGTGTTTTAAAGTGTCAATTAGAAACAGGTTTTTGAAAACAGTTTTCTGTAGCAATGTTTTGACTTAAATTGTGCTAAGATATATTATTTGTTAAGCTTGTGAAATGTGAAAATGCTGAGAATGAAATACACAATATAAATCAGATGAGACTTGAGGAGCTTAAATTAATGAGGCATTTAAATGTTCAGCTTGAGCTGATAAATACAGTGATGGTTATGGTTGATTTTATCATCTGGGATTTCATGTTTCTTGATGTCTATGACTGCAACTGAGTCTTTTTATTTATTTTAACTCGTGAGGCTTTGCTTCTACCTACTATTACGTTGCTGTTCAATGCCAATGATTTATCACGACTTCAGTGTCTGCTTACTAGTAATGATAGGGTATTTTCTAATAAGAGCCATTGAATCACCTTACATGAAATGCCTTGTAGACCGGTGATGGTGTAAATGATGCACCTGCCCTGAAGAAGGCCGAAATTGGAATTGCAATGGGATCAGGAACAGCCGTTGCAAAGTCTGCATCAGAGATGGTCCTGGCCGATGATAACTTCTCGACTATTGTAGCAGCAGTTGAAGAAGGCCGTGCCATCTACAACAACATGAAACAGTTTATCCGCTACCTCATCTCCTCCAACATCGGTGAGGTCGTCTGCATCTTCCTGACAGCTGCCCTTGGAATGCCTGAAGCCCTGATCCCCGTCCAGCTGCTCTGGGTCAACCTCGTCACAGATGGTCTGCCCGCCACAGCTCTTGGTTTCAACCCACCTGACCTTGACATCATGAACAAGCCACCCCGCAGTGCCAAGGAACCTCTGATCAGCAACTGGTTGTTTTTCCGCTACATGGCAATTGGAGGATATGTCGGCGCTGCCACTGTCGGTGCTGCTGCCTGGTGGTTTACCATCTATGACAAAGGACCTCAGCTCAACTTTTACCAAATGGTAGGTAGATGAGAATCGGCCCATGTGCTTGGATTTTATTGTGGCAGCAGTTTTGGTGCTGTTTTTATCTGCTATTCAGAACGATGAGTTCTGAGTATCAAAAATATTCTTTGAGATCACAGTACTAGTACCATACATACTCACTTTCAAATTCATATCGCATATGAGTCAATCCCTAAATATTTTACCTGGGAGAGAGGAAAAGTCTATGACCCACAAAGGTCCCACATACAAGTCGTTGTGTAGCTTTACATGTAAATCTGGAATTTTATAGCGTGTCATTGAAATTGACAATTTTTGTCAAGCCATATAACCAGGATTGAAATGTTGACTGGCTAATGGATTGCTTTTGTTGTGTTTGGGCTTCAGCTGTAAATTTATAGATCCTAGAACAGCAACTCTGGGGACCAGGATTGATAGAGGCATGTAATAAATGAACAGTTACCTTACCTTATTCTAATCTAATTCTATTCTAATGACTTGTATAGCGCCGTTATCATAATTCCCAAGGCATCAGTCGATGGTTGCTTCAAGTCAATGTCATAATATGTTGGAGAAGCTGGGTTGAACTGTGATAGGTCAGAGAAACCAGAAGCCAGTCTGGTGGGTAAGCAAGATGAAATAGATGCGTCTTTAGTTTAAACCTGAGTGACATCAAAGAACTGACAGAACAAACTGAACTGGGCAGTGATTTCCAAAGCTTTGGACTATCTACCGAGAAGGCTTAAGAGCCCAACACTGTTTGGGTATGGGGCACAACCATTGATTGCTTATCTTCCCTTACCTTACCTCACCTCACCTCACCTCGCCTTACCATGAATATGACTATTAACCCTGTGTTTTGGCTTGTGTTGCTTGTAGACCCATCATATGCAGTGCCCAGCTGAACCAAGGATGTTCCCCAGTTTGGACTGCAAAATCTTTGACCATCCAAAACCAAAGACAATGGCCCTTTCTGTACTTGTTGTCATTGAAGTCCTCAATGCTCTGAACAGGTAACATTTCTGTTGCTTTCATAATTTAGTACTATAATAATACTCACATAGTAGACTAAATAAATAAATACAAGTTACTGTTGTTTTGTTATGTATTATTGTAGCAAGTGAAATCTTTATTTTGACAGTCTTTAATTCATCATCATTGTGATGATCAAGTATTAGTATAGTAGTAAAAATGCTAAAATAATTATTAGCATTAATATGAAAATGCTAATAATATTAATAGTATTTATTATTCTTGTGTAATGTAGCATCCCTGCAGCAAAACTTAATACATGTACTGATATTTTAAGAGTAGGCCTATATTAGAAATTAGATTTTATTTGGTCAGTGGAAATCTTCATGTAAATTTATACTGATAGTAGTTTGTGGAGATCTTTCACAGTGAAGGCAATAAGAAGTGAGTTACAGTAGTCAAGTCTGGTTTCCGGTCTGTAACTCACTTCTTATTGGCATCATTAAGAGAGATCTGCACAAACTACAAATGATTCAAAACTCTCTCTAGCCCTAGCGTAGCAAAAACACTATGTATCACCATATTACACCTATATTGCATTTGCTACATTGGTTATCTACTGAGCACAGAATCCAGTGTAAAATCTGTCTTATAGTTCGCTAAGTGCTATGGATAAATCACCCAACTGATTCCATGCTCAACCGTCATACAAAAACTATTGCACTTGGCCAGTGAACACTGATTCTTGTTGTACCTCATGCCAGGACAGTGTTGGGTTCTTGAGTTTTCTCGGTTGGTGGTCCACAGCTTTGGAATTGAATTTGCTGCCTAGTTCTATTCGTTTTGTCAGTTTTTTATGTGGTGCCAGGTCTAAACTTAAGACTCGTCTAATTCAACTTGCTCACCCACTGTATCTTAACTTCTGGTTTTTCTGAGCTATAGGAATTCGACCTGGCTTCTCCAATGGATTTTGATTTTGAGTTAAATTTCGCTTGAAGCGACCATTGATTGATGCCTTGAGCATTATGCTAATGGTGTTATGGAGTCATTAGAATAGATTAGGTTTAGATTAGACTGATATAATTGCATATCACCATTATGTTAATACATTAGGCATGAATCAGTCATTGCTTTAAAGTGAATCCATAGCCTGGAATCGTAATATATTTGAATACAGACTAAGTCACACAGTCAGGGACCCAAAGGTACTTGGTAAAATCTTCATTCTAACTTCTAATGGCATTATTAACTTGCTTTACTCACATTTCTTTATTATGTAGAACAGAAATCTTAATCTTGATTAATATATGTAAAGTTGTTAACTTTTATTATATTTCTTACATAAACTAAAAACCTAATTAAAACCTACAGCGTTGTATGTTTTATATGCTGTTTCAATTGTGTGTTGCAGCATTTCAGAAAACCAGTCTCTGACGCTTATGCCTCCATGGGCCAACAAGTGGCTTCTTGGAGCCATTGCCCTCTCCATGTCGCTTCATTTCTTGATTCTAGAAGTAGACTTTTTGTCGGTAAGAGCTACATTACTATTTGTATTAGCACTTGATTTGCCAATGGCAAGTGAACTACTCACCTGATGAAATCAGTAGCAAACGTACTACTGACTTCAACTTGTGTATAAGTGATGTAATCTGTGTTGATTTTAGACAACTAAGTAATGAAAACCTTGTCAATGGACTACATATGTTTATTTACCGTAGTTATTTCAGCCACTTATTACGGTTAATTTTTAAACTGAATCTGAGGTGCTCATTAAGTGGTATGTGAACATAGCAGAGAATATTTGTTATGCACTTCATTTTTAAGTGTCCTTTTGAAAAGTGATTAGAATAATCTAATGGTAATGACTTCAATTCTTTTATTTCATTCAGTTCTAAATTGAAGACATATCTCTTCCAACTTGCTTACCCACCATAGCTTCTGGTTTCTTGGACCAACTGGAATTCGACTCGTCTTCTCCAACGGTTTTTGATTTGTGACTGCGATTTTTTGACTTGAAGTGACCATCGACTGATGCCTTGGGCATTATGATTACGGCATTATAGAAGTCATTAGATTAGATTAGATTGGATTATTCTGCTTGTGTCCAATGCACTTGCATTTCACATTGTTAATACATCAAAGACCAGCCACAGATCGAATAAAATTCGGAGTTAGTTTTTTGGAATGGAGAAATAGTGGACAAATGTTCAGTCTGCTGAAGGAAACAAGTTTTGGGATGACTTAAGTAATTGATTTGTCAGATAGCCTGATTCTTATAAAATGGAAATAACTGCTTGCTTTAAATACAGCTATAATAGTAATAATACAGCAGTTTGATGTCTTAAGAATTAGTTGCTGCCACTGCTTTGTTACGGCACAGTACTTTGAGATCAAGTGTTTGCAGCATGTCATGCAGTGCAGCATTACATTCTAACAACATAAAAGTTTAAAGTTAACAGTGAAAGTCGTAACGCCTAAAACATCATGTGTGTTCACAGGCCGTTTTCCAGATAACTCCGCTGAACTTTGAGGAATGGATAGCCGTACTCAAGATCTCCTTCCCTGTTATACTTATAGATGAAGTTTTGAAATTTATCGCTCGCAGGTTTACTGATGGTATGTGATCATCTTGTACCTTAGAAATGGTGTTTCTGAAAAAATCCTCTGTCTTGTCATCCCATTATTATATTCAAGAGAATTGGTTAATATACGAATATTTGTACCAAAAGCAGAAGTTAAGCCAAGATTTATCGGTTTACTTTGTCTTTCTGTCAATTTCTGTCTGAATATGATCTTTTGCATCTGATTTTTATATAGCACCTTTTAAGAAACGCTCAGAGTCGACAGGGATTTACCGGATGTTTTTAGATTGTCTTCCTCCATGGTATTTTTTCAAAGGGCCGATCCATATACAGTGCAATTCTCTTAAGACGAAAACGGCTAGGACAAAATATCGCTTAGTACGAAATGAAAACTTAGTCCGTGCCGATGTAAATCAATAATAACGTTAAATTATTCTTTTAAGACAAAACTGATAAGACAAGAAGATCGGTTATTACGAAAATGATTTTCGGTCCCGTGCATTTGTTTCAGTGCAAAGTCCGTCGCATAAGATGAAATGTTGACTGAAACACAACAGCTGCAGCTTTCAGTAAAGTTTCGGGTTCGCATTTCCATATGGCCTATGATGGCGTCGGTCTTTGAAGAATGTCACCATTCGAGGAATGAGATAGCATATATGTTTAAATTGTAATTGGGTGATTGATTACCGGTAAGAGACTCGCAGACCACAGCATCAGGCTCGTCAAAATGCGTTGGTGTATGAAACTTTTATAGCTGTATACAGTAATGTGGCCATTTCATTCGTGGGTATATTTTGTCTGACAATAAAGGACATTAAGCTAGTCATGTGGCACATTTATGGTAGTGAGATATGTAACCACAATGGAAGCGCCCTATATCTAGAATCATTAGACAGTTTAAGTACCTTTGACTACTCTTTAACCAGCTTAGTGCCTTTTTTTATCAGACATATATGGAACTTTCAGAGCTCTTCTCAAGTAGCCTAATATCCTCGTTGACAAGTCTTTGCCATATGGACAAGACATTGGTCAATGGTCAGAGTCTCCTAAGCGCCTTGCAAACTACATAGGCATCCACTGCAAATCAATCGGCACATACATTTACATGTACTGTACCCTCATTCATAGTCTTCTCCCTGTCCGAGGCCGATTCGGATTCGCTGTCAAAATAGCGTCATAATGGGATGTATCGGCCTTAGCCCTTCCATAAAACCTTAAAATACCCATCTTTTGCTGCTTCATCGTGAAACAGACTAGTGGTTTACTGACACTCACGTCTAAAAATGGCCTCTAAAGTTCATAGCCTACCATGATCTACGGTTATGCGTCATTTGCTGCTGCATAGTTAGTCATGCAGCTATAACGCGTTTTTCGCTGGCATGCTGCGCTTACTTTTGCCTAACGGTTGATAAGAAATTTGGTTAAAACGAAATGTTTACACTGGTACCCTGTCTTTCGTCTTAAACGAACTGCACTGTATTATGTACACAAAAAAATTATATTTTCATGCCCCCTCCCTCTGTTGCATCTCATACATTTTGTGGACCCTGTTCCCCATGCGTACGTACAGTCAAGCTTCTCTAACCCCCCCTTTACAAAAGTTAATTAGCTAACGTCATCTATAAGACATTTATTTTACCGTAGGCTACTATTTATTTTTGTTAAATATGATATTTGCTAGCTAAAATTTGTTAACTGTTATGAAGAAAAAAATACAGTGTTATAAATAGGCTAATGTGGACATCATTATAAGAAATTTATTTTGCATACTTACACATTTTGTCGAGACCCACCCCCTTGCCATACGCACCCGTTCGCAAAATCGCCTAAATCCGATCACCCCTTCCCCCTCATTGTGTATGTAATATATGGATGGGCCCAAATTTTTCCATTGTTATACTGTGTTCCTTTTTATTGACATATTTAACTATTGTTTATACTTGGTGTGTATTTTATAACTTTTCTTGTAGTTTTATTGTCGGTCTATTTTTAAACCTTCTCAATTTTCCTACTAGCTTTTTGTCTTCAAAATTTTATTGTTTGTTTTCTGACTGTTTCATGCTATATTCAATGTTCTTATTTTGTTTTTAACAGTTGCAGTCGCTGCCGACCCGATGGCAGACAGGCTCAAATAGACAATGCTACTGATGACGACCGTGATGAAACCCGATGCTGTAACTGGTTGCTGTGTTGCTGCATCAGTTAATTCCTCCTGCATGGAAGTTGTCACTCCTTCTAGGACAGAGTGATGAATAACTAAGCGCCCTTAACTTGTTTCAACCCACGAGTCTTTTGCCAATTTCTTCCTACCAGTTTGTTTTCCAGTGTTTTTTTACACAATTTGTTGTTCGTGATTGCGGATATTTAGAGTGTTTTTAATACATTTTTATAAAACTGTAAGCAATTTATGTGTAAATATTAGTTTCTCACAGTGATCTTCATTCAATTTGTTGTTGTTTTTATATTCATTTTTCGTGCTCTCATTTCATTGGTCCTCAATCTGTTGCATGTATGGGCAGTGTTGGCGTGCTGCTTCGAGTGTGTGAAAACAGTATTCAGAGCGGCTTCTGCAAACGGAAAGTTGTGAAATGTTTTTTATAATTGCTGCAGTTATGTTTTCTCTGTCGAGTCTCATTATTTGACTGTTGTCAAGTATTCCCAACTTGAAATTCAGTGACTTTGAAACTTACGGACACACAGCACAGTGCTGTGGAAATGCTTTTGAGCATGCAATCATGACAACCTTTCGTTCAACTTCAAACGCTGGAAATGTCCCATCAGTGTGTAACTGTTCTAATTAACATTTCAGCATCAACTTTCTGAAACCCATCATGGTATGCCAGTAACTTGCAGCAAACCTATGCAAAATTTTCGATTAGTTGCTGGAACAACAGAACCATTTTAATGGAAACTTGCCCACTCTAGCATTTCGTGTTTCTCTTCGGATCTTAGGTTAGTTTCTGCAATGTTGGGAAATTTCGCCATGCAGCTGGATATTGTGATTCAAGGAGAACTCCATCAAGGAATGCACACTGAGAGATTCAGAAGACTTTTCTGTTAAATATGATTTAAGTGACATTGCTAATGTCACAGTAGAATCCATGGCAATAAAAGACTCTTAAAACAGTGATTGTGTGTTGACTTTAAACAATATTTGTTCTGTACTTTGTTTGTATTTTACATTTATACTGCATGTTTCTAAAGTAAAGTCTGCCATATCTCCTATAGAGGGAAACACAGGGAGGCATTTATTTCCTTTTCTTAGACAATGGAGCTGGTGGTGGACGAATCCCAAAGTCCTGGACCAGATCCAAGACAGGGCAATAAAGCTCCGGTAAGTAAGAAGGCATATCAGCCAGAAATCCAACAGATCTGGGAAACCAGAAGTTGAGCAAGCGAGTTTAAGCTGGTGAGTCTTAAGTTTGTACCTGAATCACAATGAATGTTCCAACCGTTTAATCTGCTCTAAAGAGAAGGCTGCATATAGGTGATGCTCCAGTAATAAATTCTACTAACATGGCACAGACAGAGTGCCTGCCAGCAGTAGTGAATGTATGGGAACAGGACTGCAACTGGCACAGCTGATAAAACAAAAGCTACATACAAGGTTTATATGCTGAGCCATGGTTAATGCCCTTCCATGAGTACTGAGGATTCGTAGTAACTGGACATTTACCTTGCTGTACCAATATACAAAATATAATGAAATTCTCAACCATCATGTCCAGTGTTTAGTTATTTGCTCTTGGCTGATCAGGGAGTCTTTTATATCAGGAACAAAACTCCACTTCTATTGGCGCCATTCAGTTGTCATGCAGAGCAGTCCTCTCATATTCTTTATGCTATGAACATGTCTGAATAAACATACTTTCTAGGTTTCAAGCAACTGGTATAGTTTTGGGTTGTTCATCAGAAAGCCTTCTAATGCTTTGCCTACTCTTGCTTACGTGCCTTTGTAGAAATTCCTCACAGGCCAGAATAATGGTCTTTGGGTGGGACTTCATGGTGTTTATCTTCAATGTGCCTGCCTTCATTAAGCAAAGCACCAAGCCACCACCCATGTTGTGTTACTGACCAGAGCAAGTGCAACATGTCGGATGGAAAAACACGTGACCAGTTGCAAATTTTAATTTTACACTGGTCTGCAGCATGCAGATCAGTATGGAGCAGTGTAAGAATTATGGCATGACTATTTTACAGCACAGTACCCGCTGAATTTGTGATGAACTTATCAATCATCCAGTTTAAAGCAAGCAGCAACAAAGGCAAACTTTGTACATGAAGGTAACCAGTAATTTTTCTTGTTTCTTGCAAAACATCATTTTGCAAGAATCATTTTGATACAGTCTTATGCTCTTCAGTCTCTGTGGATTTTGCTTCTGAACATCCAAAGCCTATAGTTCTCGTCTTCTTGCTCTTCTGCTACAGGCCAAACTTTCCACGCTTAGGGGTTGAAGCAACGGAGTGTGAAGAGTCTCGCTTTCCAGGAGTAATGATAGGAGTTCTGAAAAGACAATGGTGACAATGTTTCAACGAGATAACATCAAACCTTAAAAATAAAATGCATAATATTGAGTTCGACTAATTGGAGAGGAAGTGAAAATTGTTTACTTGATTCTTATCACGAGACAAGATAATTATATTTAAATTAATGCTCATGGCTAGAATGTTATCAACCCAAGCTTAAATATCTCATACATCAATTTATTGTGCAAATATCAGGTGCAGCGCTTTTATACCAGGAAGTTAGTATATGATGACAAGACCAGATTTTTGTAAAAATTTTCATTCCGTTAAAAATTTTAAATTGCAACAGACATGCATTTAGTTTCTTATAACTCAAAACGGATTCAATCAAACTGATTGACCACAAGAAATCTGTTGTTTTCTCTATTAGTAAAACTTGCTAGTTTTCACTAAGGAAATAAAACCACACTAAGAGGTAATTTCAGCTGTAAAATCTTTCTTTGTAAAAGAAGAGACAATGACAGAATGTTAAACCAGCAGCAAAGCCTTAGTCATTACCAAATACTGTACGTTAGACTCTGCAGGTTGCCTCAGAAGTTAAGGCTTTGCTGTGTTCATACTAACTGTGATACTGAGTTCAAACCACATTTGGAAAAAATACATAAATTCAGGAAAATTTCAGTTTAATTTCCAAGGGTCTCTGAGGATCATAAATAGATGCATTTAGCAATAAGCATTTATCTGAATACTGAATCCTGGTGCTACCTTCGAACACTTTGCATCTGAGCTTGTTCTTGTTCTTCTTTACGAGCATCCAGTTGTTCCTGTGCTCGTCTCATCTCTTCTTCCATTGCATTCATGTGGTCCATGGCCTCTTTATTTCGCTCCTGAAAACAAGTATTCACCAAAAAATTCACAACTAAAACTCAATAAAACAGCAGATAGCAAAAAATAATCATGAACGTAACTGCCCGCATGTTACAGCCAGTAACGCCCCAACATATGTACCGCCTATATGTCAGCAGAAATAGCTTATACAATTGGGAGAGTTGCTTACCAATCTTGACTTTGTGGCATCTTTGACGCTGTAGAACATTGGACCGAGCTCAGCCAACCACCGACCATCGACTGCCGTTACACACTGCATGTACTCCTACAGGAAGATCATTTTCATAATACAACACTCTTGAAAGGGAAGCAATCAAACAATCCTTAAAAAATAAAACTAATGCTAACAAACTATGAGCTAAGAAACTAATTCATTAACTATCTGCAGTCAAGATAAAGTTTTGTTGTTTTCACTGTTTTCATGGAGTCCCAGTTTCTCACACCTCAGAAACAAATCCTTTCACAAATGGAAACCAGCATGAACATAAAAAGGCCAACAGATGAAACCCCTTTCTGCTGGCAGTCGACAAAAGCTCTGAAAACTGAGGTCCACCGACCTGAGACTGAATCTATCTTTTTCTAGCTTGGAGTGCATTCTGAGTCTAATATTATAATAGGCAGCAAGCAGGACCTTACACTGAACTGAGACTATAGCATCTGACCAGAAAATATCCACTCAAAAAGCAGTGCTAAAATAAAGACTGAAATACAAGACAATCTGAAAGCAGTCACTAAGAGTAAAAGCACTTGAACAGAGGGAAAGTTCAGAAACGAAATGCTTCTTCCCTGAAACTTTGTGCACACCTTTTAAGCCATGTTAGATTCAAGAGCAAAACAAGTTCAGTCTAATAAATGTGTAATATGACTAAGTACAACTGCAACAATTGTTTTGTAGGAGAAATCGGTTGTTAAGCTAGATATTGACAAGAGCTTACCTTTGAAGTCATAACAAGTTCGTGATAGACGATATAGTCAGGTGTGTATCCCATTCCAAATAAAGCACTTGTTGGATGCAGGTGACATGGCATACCTGTTATAAGGTTAACATATTCACCTAAGCCCTACAACACAACCATTTAATTAACATTAAAGTGACTGAAAAAGATGTTCACATTTTTACATCCAATCAACATGCTCAGTTGCAATCATGAAAGGCGATTAACATCTAGTCACTCCGTTGCTGTAAAACATAGAGGTGACACACTTGTTTGCACACCTACAGGGGAAACTCATCACAAGTATGATCCCAAGGATGAAGGATCTCTCAGCCAAGTGCAAACACAACCACAGCTATCCAACAACCGACCACCTCTTGTAACCTCTTAACCTGCAATAGTAGTCATTTCCTGACCCTGTAGGGATGCAGGGTTGAGCGAGCACCAGATAGCTTTGTATTTCATCAACTGTCACCCATCCAGGTACTGACTAGGCTTGGCATTTGCTTAGCTTGTACCTACCAGCAATGTATTAATAGCTCCATTAAGACACCACCCAAAGGGTACACTGTGGAGAATTTCCCTGAATCAATACCGCTTGAATGTTCAGTTACATTGACACAGACTGAGTATCATGAGCATGAAAAAATCAATAGCAAACAAAGTTCAAAGTTGATTTGTTAAACCCAAAACAAGAACTATGTCTCTGTAGCAGAAATATAGTAGAAATAGCAATCATTCTTTAGTAAAGCAATGAGTGAATGAGTGAGCGGGTGAACAAATAAAATAAATAAATGAAATGAATGAATAAATGAATCGTGGCAGAGATTCTTGTGTTCATTAGTAAACAAGCAATAAAGCCATCCATCATCAGTCATAACAGAAGAAGATCCATCCATCAAAATCTGCTTCAGTATGACAAAGCACATAAGGGCAAAAAAGCAAATGCATCAATGAGTCAGTGAATGCCAAAATGATTTTCTGTCAAATGACACAAAATGACCAACTATAAAAACTGCGGCAGCTGACTGCAAAACTCCTGACCTTAATTCGGGCTGCATTCTGGAAGTAAGAGGAGCAGATGCATTTGCGGATGATGTCCCATTCGTTTCCGCAGGAAACCATGGGCATCTTCTGCTGGTCCATGATGTCCTTCAGCTGCTGACGAACCTCACGTACCTAAACAAACCAAAATGGATGTCAGTCAGACATTCAACATAGAACACTAGAAACTAAGTTCCACTCTGGCTGACTACTAAATTGTAATATAGCCTAAATTGCAACTTTGTAATATGTTAATCAATGAGTAATTAATTGCTCATTTTATAAATATTCAGTTAGATGACTTAACTACAGGCTACATCAACTTAAGTAAGATGAATTAACTAAGATGAGTTCACAGTTCAGTCTTTCCATCGTGTCATAAATCCAACTTTGTCTTACAAGATCTAAATGAATGAATTTCCAATTGACAGAATCACACTACATTATACGACTATATGACTATTACAATTTACTCGACTTCCATGTCCTCCACTCAGTTATCTCCCTCTGCCTGTCTCTCTCTCTCTTTCTTTGTCTGTCTGTCTGTCTCTCTCTCTGAGACAAAAATTAACACCATTATAGTACTTCATGTTCCATTTCAGGCATGATAATATGAAGTCAGTTACCTTCTTCATTGCCTTGATGTGGATGAAATGTTCATTACACCAGCTTGCTGAATACCTTTTTAAGAAAATAACACTGACATGATTCACAGCTTTAATTGTTATCCCCTTCTTGCAAAACACTATCATGCCAGTGAAAACAAAAATCCCAGCTTTTTCCAAAATGATCCCAAAAACCTTCACAGATACACACAGAAAAAGAAACTGTGTCGGCTAATTACTTCCAAAGAAGCGTTATCATGTTAACCAATCAGTGAATAAATTTAACGCAACACAAAAATATACATAATGTATTACAGAAGCCATTCACAGGCAATCTCACTTGGAAAGTGAATACTGAAATGTCAACAGTGCTATTTAGACCATCAGCAAAGAACAATGAAAATGAAAAGGAAGAAGCTACACAAAGCTGCACAAAACAAGATGAATAAAAGTCTCCTATGATGCTTTAAATTCAGATTAATATAAAAGACTAAGAAACAGAGATTAGCAAGCCAAGAATATTGATAGCCAATATTTTTATCTGTGTTAAAAAGAGTCATCAAAATGTTGTAACAAATATAACAAAAATGTTATAACAAATATAACAAAACAAGAGGCAAGAGATCAGGTCAGAAGTTTAGAATGCCAGAAGGCCAGAATGCCAGCAGACTTAAATACTACTAACTTGTTAGTTTTCCATTGTTGATAGACATTGAGATATGTCAGATGGTCACTTTCTGGCACCTGGAATTTCTCTCGAGCTGCATCCGAATCTTCTTCGCGGCCCTTTGGACGGTAGAAGATGGCCGGAATGGACAGCATCGAAACAATGATCTAGCACAACACAGGAAATATTAATGACTTATATGCATCAACTTGACATGGCAATTTAATAACATGACTTCGGAAACACAGGTCATATTAAGATGATGACTACAAGTAATGATAACCTAAAGTCCTCAGAACCAAAATTTCACAGAAGTACAGAAATCAGGTAAGTTCAGGTTAGGTTGATCTATTACTGCATGCCCAAATCAACTACACAGGTCTGCTGCACATCCTTTCCTTAGAGGTTACATGATTGGCAGGTGCCAATTTCACTAGGATTTGGTAGATGCACCTAGAGACATAGCAGTGGTTGCTAGTCAAAGACAAAATTACATTAAAGATCCTTCTCCTTGGGTAGATCTTAACAGCCATAGCACCCCAGAATACAAGACAGAGCTTTGTGTTTCTGTCTTCGGTCAGCTAAGTTGATGTTCACTGCACTCTGCATCCAAGTGTTGGGGACCTGTTAGTCCACACAGCAACTCAGGCCTGAAGTCTGGCAATTCAGAAAATGTATACATTATCATGCTTAACTGTAACCCTTGTTGCACTGTTATTCTACCATGCGTACCATAAATTTACTCATTTTCAGAGAAAAAAATTTGGGCGGGAATGGGTTAAGCATTGGAGTGGCATTCCCAGATAATATTTCCTTGGAAATCTGAACTGTTCGCCAAGAACAGCTGAAGAAACATTTTCATCCCTACCTTAAATAGCACCTTTTTAGATTAGTGTGAAAATCATGTTTCAGTAACTGGAAAAGGTTCTTAGAGGCACCGCATAAATGTTCAGACATAGACTTATATAAATACTTGCACATTTGAACTCTGTATGTGAAACCATAAAAAATCACCAGAATATTTAAGTTACCTTAAGTATCAATATCGAGCACTAAACAATTATACAAAACACCAGAACCTGAACCAGCAAGAAACAAAGCATGAGGTGCCTAGAAATGCCCAAATCATACCAGGATCTCAGCACTGCATCCCATCTCAGCTGATACAATTAACATCTTTGATAGTGCGGGGTCCAGTGGAAATTCCTCCATGCTACGTCCGAGTGAAGTTAGGGAGCCTGTGTTGTCGAGTGCACCAAGCACCCACAACTGATACATGGAATTCCTCAAGTTATCCTACAACAAATGCCAACAGCACAGGTACGTAAGTACAACATTCAACTGGTGGCACAAACCCAATTCAACCTGCAGCCTAAAGGTGAGCAAAGCAGGTCTATTAGTGCAGCTCTACCAATGAAAAAAGAACTTATTTATTTATTTAAAGCACTTCCTACACATACAAAGTCAGTAAATCTGAATCTGAGGCACATATGTATATTCACTTGGGTCATGATGGAGTCGCAGATCATTCTTTATAAAATCAATATAGTGCCCTACATGACCATCTCCGATTGTGTTGAAAATTAGCACAGTTGTTCATCTTGACGAGAAACTTTCAAAAACAAATTTTAGATTTTTTGGGTCAAACCATGTCTAAATAGTGCGTAACTGAACTCTGACCAAAACGCATTAAACCGCTTGGGTCAAACTGATGTATCTCGGGTTTTATAGCACCTACAGGGAAAATGTTTACACCAATTTGAAGGCAACTGAAAGCTCCACCAAGGGCATCTGGCAAAGCTTTGAACACACAAACCATAAATGCCTTACTTACTTATTCCCAAATTAATTCCACAAAAATACACCTTGTGCAAATAGCATATATGATGGCTTTGAGGAAACATGCCAGCCTTTTATCACTTAATTTAGGATTCAAATTATGATAAATCTGGTGATAAGAGTCAAAATGCACATAGTTGCTAGACATTGGTTGTCAAGTTACTGCTCCTGCAAACATAAGGACCAGTCTTTTAAGGTTGTGGTTGAATTAGACGGACAATAAGTTTACAGTTACCAGTATCTCAGCTGGCACTAACATAATATGCCTTGGTTCCTGGCAAAATAATCACACATGCCTTACTTCAGATTTATCAAATTTCACAACGCAACAACGAGCTAAACAGAAAATGGAACTAATTGGAAATATTCAGGAGCTGAATCTGCTGTAATGTTCTGACCTCTGGTGGTGGATCCATGAAGTGAAACTGCAGAAGATCTTGAACTCCAAGCGACTTGAGCAAGAGAACAACATTTGCCAAGTTTGTGCGCTGTATCTCAGGAACAGTTATAGTCAGCATTTCTTCTTTGTACTGCCTCATCGTGTACAGATGATAGCACAGGCTGAAAATTAAACAGCAGGTCACCAAATTGATTGCTTCTGAGGGAATTTAATTACTCATAAGTCTCGTCATTAGACAACCCCAATATCAAGTTTTGTTTTTAAAAAAGTGACCTAACCTATCAGTTACTGTGTGACTTCAACAGCAAAATGTCATATATGCAGTAGCACTTACCTGATTATTACAATATACTATAGATGTAAAGACATTTAAGTAATGTCTTTACATATAATGATGCATGCCCACCATGGGTGAGGTCTGTCTAGTTGGTGACAGCCTTATTGGGCCTACCAAGAAGTCTGGGGGCCAACAGTCAAAATAAATACACTGAGAAGGATGGTTGCTGAGTGTCCCAACAGACACCTGGTTGGCAAACTTAATTTTTTGCTCTGCTGAAGGTTTGCATTGCTACACCAGCTGAATGTGCGGTGGCTGTCCAAGCAGGACAAGAAAATTTCACTACTATGCCTCACCGACCACATTTGTTAAATTAAATCTCTCCAACACAAAGATGCAGTGCTCAAGTCTGCTTATAACGCTCTGCCCGAAATTTACAGTTTTGTCCATCAGTCTTGTACATCTACTTTTGTGTTGAAATTTGGCTCTTTCTTCATCTTGTTTTAAATGGACCCTCAGCAGGGAGACCTCTGTCTACTTCAGTTTTGTCTCCCTCTTCAACTTGTGGCAAGTGGCCCAATGGTGCAACACTTGATCCTGGGCTACTGGGATGCTACAGTGGTCAATATTTGTGCCAACAACTACCTGTCGCAGACAGCAATATCAGTAGGTTCTGCAGCTGAACAGGTAGCAGTTCATAAGCCTTCCAATCTTGGTCCTATAAATCCTGAGAGTGCAGGATTAGTCTCAGGGTTGGGGCATTGCATTTCAGATGTGTTTGGAAATGGACGTGAGACTCGCTTCCTTTTCCAACACCTTTCCATCTGTGTACAGTTCCACAATGCCACTGCATTCAGAGGCACATTTTCAGATGGCTGTGAAAACTACTGGAATGAGCCCTGATTTTTCAGAGATCAATCATTTTATACTTGATACCTCATTTTTTTCATTCCTAAGGGATCATTTCTCCCTTGGGTAAAATCATTTAAGTAGATAAAATAATTTAAAAAATAATATACAAAATTTTTAGATACATGTTGAACTCACCCTGGTCCAGTTCTTCCAGCTCTGCCTTTTCTTTGGTTAGCATTGGCCTAGAAAACACAAAAAATGTTTAAAGCAGCAGTTGGATATGGTTGCCCATCACAAGGATAACCCTAAGTTTTAAACCACTGCAAAATTTAAGACAGCAAATTCATATTTGAGTTTCAATTATATTATTATATTAATGTATTGCGGTTTTTAATTTGCGGCTGTTTTTAATAGCAAAATCAATTAAGCTTATAACTAAGTGCACCAGCAAACTCAAATTAAGCATTCTAAAATTTGACTCAATACTGTCGCAACAAAATGTTATTACTAAATGAATTTGCTTTGACGACTTAAGTTAATATAAATTTTATTCTTCTACTACTGAATGCTATTTTTATAGATTTAATCAGATTTATTTCAGTACAGTTTAATTAATAAATAACAGAAATCTTATTAGTTAACATAATTAATTAATTAAAATTTAATTTACTGTTAATTTAATTTTGAGAATAGGAATTTTTGAATAGCTGCTTTCAAACAGTACCTGACTGATGGGAAATATCTGCAGGGCATCCATTCCTATCTTTGGATTGTAGATTTTCAGCTTACAGTATCCTGAATCGATGACTATCTGTATACCATCCACTGAAAAATGAACAATCATCTTTTAAGAACTCAGTGAAAACTGACATTTCAAGACAGCAAATAAAGAACAATCACAACTGGCTAATACAGTCAGAAAATGTGGCTACTGACCATGTGACCCATGCTCAGTTATTGGATGTCTATTTTTATCAGCATTCTGGTAAAATTAGTCTTAATTGTGATTGCCAATATCCTGTTTTAAAACTGCCCAATAATCATCTTTTTTATAAAGCAATTGACACAGATCTGCTGTTCTACACAAAATTCCATTTAACTTCAATCCTCTCTATGGTTTCTTCTAATATTTCAATTGTATTCTTTTGCCAATTAATGCTGAATTGCACAGACTGACCTGTGAGTGATGTTTCAGCAATATTTGTGGCTATGACACATTTGCGAACTCCGTCCGGAGCCTTCTGGAAGATTTTTGCCTGGAGGTCACTTGGAAGCTGAGAGTAGATTGGGAGGATAGCCAATGGTGGAGCACCATCCAGCTTTTCCAAGCGCTCTACACAAGTAAAATAAAAAACCAAAAATCAGAACAGTTTGCACACGATATATTTTAATTGCCTTTCCTGCTGCCTTCTTAAAATTCACGTTAACAAACTAATGGTTTAATTTAAATTTGAAGTTCCTTTTCATATGATTTAATGTTAACCTAACTATTGTTAATTTACTGTTAATTAGATACAGGTGCAGGATCTTGTATATTTACAAGCGAGCAGCTACTGGCTCCTGTTCCACAGTGCCTGTGAACTTATTACTATGCTGTAAGTCACTATCAGTGCAATACAATATATGTATTATGTTATGACTGGAAACAGAAAGTTCAAGAAACTGGACACAATAGTAACTTACCTGAAATTAGTTCACCTGTGACCTCAATGTCCTCTTGACCCGGCATAAAGATCAGCATATCACCTGAATATCAATAAACAGTCGATAAAAAGGAACAACGTTTTAAAAATGAACTATTTCACTTTACAATACTTTATAGAAATTATAAATGAATTTTATGAATTCCTTATATAGCATCTCTTCAAGGAAAACTCCCCAGTGGCAACAAAAACCACGATTGAAGAGAATGGTTTTCATCCACTGATGGAACAGAGGCAAAGAAAGGTTAAGGAGGTCATATTCCAGAATGATGGGTCAAAAACAGCAAACCTTAATCAGCTATACAAATGTTGGTATGAAAAGACAGATCTTGGCATACATTTATGCACCTAAACATGTATGAAAAAGGAAAAATTATATAATGACTAAGGTGTACTTGTAATTATTAAAGAACTGTTCCGTCCTACCAAGCTGGCGGGTTTATTTGATACATTCATAATGTCTATCTATATTGATGTTAATTGCTCTACAAAAGCTGAAAAATCGATTCCAAAAGTTTATATTTGCAAAAACAAAAACTCTGCTGACCACTGATGCCCTTGACATGGATTTCCACGGCCTGCTTAACGGCTGCTTCCACGTAATCTTCCACCGAGTTCTTGCTGAAGAATTCTTCTACTGGAAAAGTTCTTCCTGGAATTATATAGACTGGGACATTCCCAAAGAACATGGAAAACTTATCGGAGTCCATAGTGGCAGAAGTGACAATCAACTTCAGATCTTTTCGTCTTGTGACAATCTAACAGGAATAAATATATTGTCAAAAAAAGGAACAGGAAAGAGATAATAGGCAAAAGAAATTTTTAAAGGAAATTTTTAAAACTGATCAGTGAAACTGAACGAGAATCACTTACTAAAACTTTACTGGAACAGCAAGCCAGGCAGCAAGGCATTCAAAAAATACTTAATTAAACAGGTCAGATCTTTCCAAAAGGTCACTGGATTAGCAGTCATGCAGTCCTTTTCAGAACTTCACTGAAACAGCTCGGTCAACTAGGTTACCTATGTTAACTGGAACCATTAGGTTATGCTTTCAGAGCTAGGGTAAAATATTTTACAAGAAAAACTAAGCCCTCAGTTGTTTTCTGCAAGTTATTCAGTACAAAATGATATTGGATTTTGCATTCAGAAGAAAAATCTGTAGAGGAAAATCTGTATGACCTGGAGAATGTGATGCTACAGGGTCACCCTGGGAACTCACCTCCAGGTCACACGGTCGACGCTGAGGCAACTCAGTATGCACTCCATCCATGGCACTTGCCTCTGGAGGGGCTGTCCCAGAAATCAGGACTTGTTCTGCTAAGGTTCAATCCAGGGATTCAAACTTGGGTAGGCTGGCAGACAGAATTGGAAACGGGCTCAGATTTCCTGTAGAACACCTTATCCCGCCCACTAATTTGTTCACTTTGGCGCAGAGAATGGGTTTTCATGGGCAAAGGGGTTGAGGCTCCTTCCTCCAGTGATGGCTTCTGAGCATAAAATGCGGGTACTATATCCATGGTCACTGAACAGGTAGCAATCTCTTCTACAGAGACATCAGGGTTCGATTCAGTCTCTATGTTCCTCCTAGAGCCCTCAGTTTCCTTTTCTTCATCTTTTTCATCACCCCTGATTATTCTTACTCCATGGCAATTGGGAAGACCGGCCTATAAATCAGTTGGGCACTCAAACAGAAGCTACTTCTGGTATCTCAGTAGGTCAAACTGCTCTCTGGCGATCTAAGAGTAGGCCAAACTGCTCTTTTCCACAGTCAACAGATATTTATTCAGCACATTTGTGACCTATGCCAACTACCTTTAAATACCAATACTTTAAAGAATTTAAAAATGACAAATCTTGTGACACACACACTTTGTCACAGTAGTGCCTTAATGCTAATCAGTAAGCTGAAAGCCATGAGTATTGTTTTATGTAAACTAATTTCTTACAAAATGAACAGTGCCATTCTCCAACAAGATGAAATAAGTAAAGCCAGTAGTTAAGAAATCTTAGAATAACAACAGAAACAAGCCAACTGTTCAGAAATATCTGAATAATAAAAATCATCATTACCTTTCTAAGAAGACCAAATAGCACATCCGTATTAAGGGACCTCTCATGAGCTTCGTCCATTATGATAACGCTGTAATTGTCCAGATCAGATTCACGCAATGATTCCCTCAACAGTATACCATCCGTCATATACTTGATCATAGTTTTCTGAAAATATAGTTATTATATAGTAATCATCTCACTTTCACAGTAACCATAACAATTATCATAATAATCATTATCTTAAACTGGCAATATTCGAGCAAAATTTTCCTTCACTCTTGTGTCTAAGAATTCAGTTTAAAATTTAAAGATGAATAAATACAAGCTCCAGTGTTACTCTTTATAATTACATCATATTAAAATGATCCATGAATGCTAATGAATCACATTCTTTCTCAGTGTTTGTTCTCAATTCTCAGCACCAACACAGCCAAGTTTCACGACAGATCAAGGCAAAGTTACTATTTTATTCTCCCTTATCCTCAATGTTGACAGAACTATGTTTCAACTAAATATCAGGAGTAACAATACTTACCAAGTTCTATTCAGGGAAACCATTAAACCCCCAGCTAATAATCCCTACATTTGAGACTGCAAATTTGACAGCTTGCATAAATGTTACGAGAAAACTAGATAAGAACAATATAGAATAAAATCAAGACAAATATCTGATTCAGATGAAATTACTGGTAGATTAGAATATATCACATGTGTGCACTTGTCTGAAAATTTGTACAACAATGCCTTTCAAGAATCTCACAAAGATGTAGGAAACAGAAAGATAAATAGAAGGATACCAAAATTATTTAAGCTTAATTGTGAGCCTTAGATCCAGCCAGACCTCTGATGTACAGTCCTCAAAACGAATAGCATATCCAACTTCGTCACCAAGGCAGACGTTCATCTCCTCTGAAACTCTCTTGGCAACGGACATGGCAGCCACACGACGAGGCTGAGTGCACCCTATCAACCCATAGTCTGTGTATCCATCTTCATGAAGATACTGCAACCAAATCACAGGACACCAGTGTACAACAGAGACTTCCTTAATCTAATACAATTCTTATATCATTTTATATAAGTAGGAAACTCATCAAGTCTGTTCTTCACTGGAATGGGTCAAAATCAGGTTAACATAAGCTAAATAACATTTGCTATGCACCTGTTACTCTACTACACCAGAGACTCATAACGCTGTATTTGGCAGCCACAACAAAACCACCTTATAACAAGACCATGTTATAATTATGTTATTTTCTATGGCCAAACTAATTTTGGATCAATGTCTTGACCATGTTATATCAGAATTCGAGTTATAAGAAAAGAGTGTCGTAATGAATCTCCAGTGTAGTTGATCAGTATAAACCATAACAAATGTACAATAATAACTTCAGTAATGTTACTGTAATAGAATAATAGCAGGTTCACTGATTATGGGCAGTAATTAATTATTTATTTGTTATTGCCAATCAATAATAGATATTATTTACTGATGATCCATATCATGGAGCATATGAACATTAACATATGAAATTGGTAAATAACTGTTCAGAAATAGAATTGCTAAGGAGAGATTGTCTGGCTAATGGATTTCTGCTTTGTATTTGAACTTCAGCAGAAAAGCCCAGGGTCAGGGTCCACAACTGATACAGGCAGATCGAAAATTTCCAAGCTTATTTATAGTCATTTCACTATTAAAGTGGCTCTAGTTAAACACAACCAAGACAAGAATCTGTGAGATTAAACCAAGCAATAATTAATGATCACTACTAAAAATTACTGGCACAGATTAACAAACCAAGCGATGAGATCACTAAAATACAAATAACAATAAGATAATTTCAATACCTGATCATACAATCAGATAAACTGATCAGGAGATCACACAATCTGATTACAGGATCACCTTATCAAAGAGATCATTTGATCAACAGATAATTAGGATCAGACTAATTCATCTGTTACAGCTAACCTGTGTCAGCTGAGTTGTCTTTCCAGATCCAGTTTCACCAACAACAATGACAACATTGTTGTCTCGAATGACTTTTAGTAGCTACAGCCAACAACATACTGTTCAGTCAAAGAAATAAACCACAACTCCAAGAATTATTTCAAATTAACAGTAGGCAAAAAGCAGATTATAGCAGCTAAGATGAATCACAGGACTTCATCATTATGACTATAAAAACAAGAAAAGATGAGACACTTAGACTTACTGGAGACTAAAGGTCAATAGTTTGCAGAAAGCTAGTGCAGTCATAACACATGGGATGGAATGTGTCTTGAGTGGCCATTCAGCAAAGAATAACCGAATAAATGCAGCAGTCAGTCATTCAATCAGTTCATACATACCAGATAACATGTAAGCATAGTGAGATACTGCATACGCGATACTGCCAAATCCAGTGACAGTCGTACCTAATGTCAGTCAAATCAAATGACTATAGATGACACAAAATATCTCAAAACAAGTTTTAAAGTTACCTCTTGCCGCACAGCAAATGTTGGCAGATACTGTCTTTGTTCCCAGATTGTTTTCTTTATAGCAAACTCTGACACTGCTTCTGTTTTTTCATTCATATGTTCGGCAAACTTCTGCTCTGATTTGTAGTCAACCGCTGACTTCTCCTCCTGAAATTGAGCAGAAATAAAGTAATTGTGACTCAGCATTTCCACATACTACATTCCTTTAATATTGTAACCAAAATGTGTTTCAAAATGTTACCAGTTATTATTGAGAACAACTCCGCAGATTTCATGAGTTTGTTGCCCATAATTACGCCAATGTTGTGATCACTCAAATACTCATGGAAGTTAAATCAATCACATGCCTAAAAAGCTTTGGAAAAAAAAGATTGGCAGAACCACCTCATAGCAAGGCAGTGCTAAAATGATTTCAATTTCAAAGGTTGAACTAAATTGGGATCCATGATCCTGACTTGTGTTATATCAGAATTTATGTTATAATGATTCATCTTATAAGGGGGTCCAGTGTATTAACATGTTCATTAACAAAAGTTTCATGTCAAGACATAGCAAGTGTCGTCTGTAGTCTTGCAATTACTCCCTCTGACCTTGTCATTTTGAGGCACAGCTACTGAGTCATCTTCCTTTTTGACCCCCATGATCTCTCCGATTCTTGTTCCGGCAAGCTCCCAGTGCTTCACCTGTGCCTTTCGACGCTCCTTCTGCTCACGATGTGCCAGCACTGCCGCACTTCCCTTTCGTGCCACAACAGCCAGATCAGATGTTGGATCCTACAACAACATCACAAAGCATGACCCTGTAAACTAATATGTACTGGATCTTGTGTAACGTACTCGTAAAGCATGACCCTACAACACAATACAGTTATCTACTTTGGAGGGTCTGCCCTCCAAAATATTTGTACCACAGCTCCTCTTTTACAGCTTTGTTATGAAAGGATCTGTCCTAAAGCACTAGAATAAGATAAAGTACAACAGAAAAAACAATAAGATTCAATAATATACAGTGACAAAGTAAAATATGATAGAACATTTTCAAAGATTTTTCAGCCATAGATGTCTATTAGTGAAGGTCCTGCTTACAGAATTACACTTAACAGCACTTAAAAAATAGCAGTTACAAACATAGCACTTAATATCAAAACTGTACGTATGAGAATAAGAATTCTTACCTTTATTGGTACAACTGGTTCTTGTTGTTTAGTGACTGGAAAGCGGCCATCAAGGAAAGGTGGAATGATGTTGAGCGTAACCTGAATGTGAATCCGTGACTCGTTGTCCTCTTCAAAATCCTCATCATAATTCATGCGTTCAACTGCTCCACTTCTTAGCATTCTGTTCAGCTCCCACTTCTCATTGTCCTGAAAGAACAGTCACTGATTAGTCTAATTGGACAAGGAAAAAAACGGAATTACTTTAAGCCAAGAAAATGCACCATATTAATCATCCACATCAGATTTTCCAGCAGTTTTTCTTGACAACAATTTCTGAACTTCAGTTGCAACAGTCTGAATGGAGCTTAGAAGGGGTAATTTTCTTTATCATGAAGTAATACGCTGTGCATATTTATAAAGAAGGGAAGAAATGGCATTAAATAATTTCACCAGCAGTTAGTAAACAATACATTACACGCACACTAAGATTTCTGGAGCATTAATATCCTAACATACACAGGCATCAAACAAAACATTAGCAAATTGTACACTGAAACACTGTGATGTGTGCACTGTACATTAACTATCAGTCTATTTTACAGATACTACATAAAGTCTTGTGGTAATAATAACTTTGTGGATCTGTCTCTGCTGGGCCGACATTTTCTTCTTCTTTTTTTGCTCAAGTTCCTGTTCCTTGCGATGCATGTACTCGTCCGACATTCCACCAAATGGGTCATTTGAATTGTCATATCCATCATCCATGCTGTACCACTGACGGTCCAAGCGCTTCTCCGCTTCCTCCCTTTCCATTCGTTCAAGATACGACTCAAACTGGTTCTCTATTTGGCAAACAAACAAACACCAGAGCAGAATATTTTGAGATACAAAAGTAGTTTTAACATTATCAATGCTCAAACAAGCCAACAGTCAATAAAGTTTTGCAGCATTGTATCAAGCAGCTACCAGTGTAGTAAGATTTCTTGAATGGCTTCTACTGAAAACCATCCATCATCCATTTTGAGCAGGCATGTGAACAGACCTGTAACAGTGCTTTTCCCAGTGCAGTTAGCTAGTTAGTTAGTTATCTAGACACTTCATATACAGCCTTTTAAGTACACTACTAAATTTAATACTACAAAATGTATATAAAACTAGAGGAACACTTCATATACAGCCTTTTAAGTACACTACTAAATTTAATACTACAAAATGTATATAAAACTAGAGGAAAATTACCTTTTCCTGGTTCTGAACTTGCTTTTGGTGTATATTTTATTTTCTTTCGATCATTCATCCATTCATTGTATTTATAAGATGGCGTTGGAGCCGGTGTGCTGCGTGAAGTACGGCTTTTGCTATAGGTCACAGAACAGAATTGCAACAATATTCAGTATTCTACATAACCATACATGTTACCTATACCAGGTCACAACAAAGTACTGTATTATCAGGTTTTAAGTAGCAGAAGTGCTCAATTTCTGATCCAATGAAGCCAACAGCCTATACATGCTGTAGGATCAAATAGTAGCCATACATGTATGTATGTAAGCATAGATGTATGAACTAGTAGTATCAAAACCCTTCACATAGCACATTTTAAGCACCTCACAATTTAAAGCACTACACACATGACTATCTAACTGATCTAAACAAGTGCATTTTATTAAGACAGTTTGCAAATGTACGCTGCACAGAGTCCAAGACAAAAGTATGTAAATTTAACGGCAGACTTTTTAGGAGGACAGTCCAACATATGAGAAGGTACAATGGGCTCAGGTTGATGTTTATCTCCACGGGCCGTGTTATACGCAAATATTTTGGCTTGTTGGCTATGACTTGTGTAACACAGTTAAAGACAGACTTGGTGGTGTAACACAGAACTTTGGCAGGCCTGTGAGGACATAATTGCAATAATCCAGGCGTATCATGAGGAACAAATGAATGAGAGCCACTGCGGACGATGAACTATTGACTCCGATGCAATAGATGCCTCATCAACTTTTGACCAAGCCTGGCAAAACATACCATGTCTTTGTCAGATTCAGTCGCAGCCAATTCAAAGACATACAGTTCTGTACTTCCACTAGAGTGGCCCGTTTAGAAGACACACAAGCGTGTCAGGCAATGGCAAGTAAAGTACAGTTGTACGTCGTCAGTATACTGCTGGACCTGCGCTTCCAAGGCTGTGATATATCGAGTTAGATCGGCCATGCATAAGATGCACAGCAGTGGCCCAAGTACTGAGCCCTGTGGAGCATCAACCAGAACTTGTGTCCAAACCATGCAATCTGAGATGATGGTCACCATCAGTCTGTCCATACAGACAGGCGCAAGGCCAGTCCAAAGATCGTTGAGCAATTCTGTAGGAGATTATGAGAAGTTTGTGATCAAGGTATCATGATCGACAGCATCAAATGCCCAACTGAATATTAGCCAGTGCAGTGTGTACTGACTGTACAGCTTGCTAACACATCTTGTGCTAAATAGGTATCACTGGAAGCCATGGTATAACCAAACATCAAGCGGATTTGCGCATAAACGGACCTGTGCTGTATGTACTGAATCACTTATAATGTGCCTTTAAAGAACCTCATTAAAATGCTGCTACATGGCTACCTAAACAGATGCATCATAAGGTAAACAGGTAAGTTGACATGAATCACATGAAACAGAACATGTACTCAGCAAATGATTGTTCCAAGAGGAATGCCCAGTGCATGAGAAAGCCCAATGAGATGGTACTGATATGAGCAAACAAGCATAGGCAGTTTAAAGTAGCTATCAATGACCAGCACCAACCAGTATGGAATATCCCAGTTGGATGGTCTTGAATACAACCTGTTCCTCCACAGGAAGCCGGTGCAGTAATAAAGCCAACACATGATGTAATGCAAATGATACAAAATTAATTTTAATAATATCAAGTAAGAAATGAACTATATGTTAAATCATAAATTCATGACAAAAATTATAATCATGTCTGAACTTACTTTCGGCTGCTACTCGTGTAACCATGTGATGACCTTTGACTCCCTTCACGGTCACGACGGGAGTCGGGAGTTGGAAAATCCCAGCTGCTTGATTTTCTTGAAACAGAAGAGTCATCATCATCCCAACTGGACTTTGATGGAGTGTCTATCATCAAACAGTTTCAAAGTAACCAGAAGTTCAGGCCAATTTTGAACAGAAAATTCATTTAAACAAAAGTCTCATTTAAGATTATAATAAAAATTCTACAATACACAAATTAAATCAGCATCAAAGGCCTAACATGTGTTCTTAGATTTGTAAGACAGCCATGTTTCTACACATTTGAAAGGTCCTTCAAAATGACAACATATAAATGCCCATAGAACATATTCACAGGCCATATGATTTATTGGTACTCCCATATAAAATGTATTATGATCAAATGTAATGGAATGCAACATTTTCAAACTGCATCTGGAACAGTCCGACTCTGTTCAGTCTTACGAACTGCAGTTAACTCCCTTATTCTAACTCAAAGATCAACATCATATTTGATTGTGCACTAGAAAAACCCCATAAAGTCAGAAAAGAAAATTTGCCAGAAATGCACTCACAAGGCAAGTGGGCATAAAATGGGTCAAAATGAGTTCTTTGCATATTTATATTCCTTGTTGTGTTAGCTATCAAAGTCTTTATGTAGCGTTCCACTGTCTATTTCAATTTTATTACGATGCCCTGCAACAAATAAATAAACATGTCCCTTGGTGCCCTACTATGAAGTCATTTTCAATGATTAATATGCAAATGAAAAATTCATGTAAATATTTCTATCAACCAGTTTTTATGGAGATTTCATTGATGACAGCTGCAGAGGTATATGAATATGCTCCAATTTACTATTCTTATAAACACTCAAGACCTTTAGCACAGCAACTTCACTGAGTCATAATTATGGTAAATTTTAACTTGTGATTTCCAAAAAGTAGATGCAAAGACAACTACACCTTCAAAAATTGTAACTTTTTACTATTTGTGACAGAAACAAGTCGTTTTTACCCAACTATTCAACAATTCCGCCCAAATCCAGTAGAGTGTCAAACAGTTTTGACTATTTGCATCTATGTCAGGGTTTTCTCATACACAATCACATAAATATCATTACTGTGCATGGGCTTGTTACAACTTATAAGACCAGTCTAGCACAATTTCCTACAAAGCGGTTGAAGTACCTTATATACTCGCGTACAAGTCAACCCTGTGTATGGGGCAACCAGTTAATTTTCGACCTTGGAAAGAGGAAATGTCTGTAACCCATGTATAAGTCAACAACCAGCATTGGATTCTCCGCCCCTTCGCCACCATTTATTTGTATCTGGCATTACCTTACCCATCCCTCTTGATCTTGCAGGGTTAACCATGCATGGTGGGGTTCTTGCATACAGCCAGTTGGAGCAGATATCATAATTACGAGTATGTTAATTAAGATGTTCTACAGTGAAGGGTACTTTGATACAGCTGAGTGGCCCAAACACAACCCACCTTAGCCTCCTCTCCCTCCTCTCTCTGGTCTCCTGGCAACCGGACTTGGTTCTTGATATGGCATCTTTGAACAGCCCAAAGACTTGACACAGCGCTCATGAATAAGCTGATGCCCTGAGCTTAGCTATTAAGTAGCATTTTAGAAATTTCAATTTTACGACTGCAATTACAAAAGGGACTATTATAATTACCTGTAGATTATCGTAAATGCATAATGTATGTGTCCCTCTCAGTCACCTAACTAAAGTTGGTGTTGAAGGCATAGTCATTGTTAAAATAACTATCCAGTGGATAAGTCAATGTCCTCCCTTGGCTGTGTTGTGTGATCTCCTGCAGACCAACATGTAAGGTGATCCCACCCCTATATGGTCTTTCAAAATTGTCCAAAATTACTTAAACTAGACGTGAGTATATATGGTGTTTTATTAAGACGACATTTTCCATGTCTCAGATTCAGATGTACCAACACTGTGCACTTTAAATAAAATAAATAAATAAAATTGGTTTGACCAAGAAGATAGAGAAAAGAAAACTGGACACAAATTATGTATAGCAGAATAGGTTCATGAATCGATCGAAAGAAGAACAACAGTTTGGGGAAAATTACAAGAAATAATAAGGAACGAGTGAGAGGAAATTCCATAAAGAAACTATGCCTATCACGTGAAGAAGCAGAGAAAATGGCTGTCCTATGACAGTTGTTAAGAAAAGCATGACAACTTCCTCACTAGTTGTACAAAATCAACAGTGCATCTGAAGTAACAGTGAAAGCTGATCTACCTTTGGGAGTAAGCCGAGGAGTGGCCACCTCATCTCTTCGTCTGGACGGCGTCTCATCCCAATCGCGAGAGCTTCGTTCTGACCTGTGTGATCTGTAAGCCTCTCTTTCTTCCTCTCTGTTTCGACGTCTTTCTGAGTGATTTCCCTCTGACTCTGATTCAGAAAGCAAACTCAGATTTTATAGACTCAACTGTCATTTACACAGCTGTTTTGCTTAACACTTTTACTGCAATGAAACAACACACATTTTTTCCTACCTTTTGTATTTATGCATGTGTGCATGCAATTGTGTAAGTAATTTTGTATGTATGTATATATGTATGTATGTATGAATATATGTATGTATGCATGTATGCTTGCATGTTTGAATGCATGTACAGTATGCACCAGTATGTGTATATCTATCCAGACACTTAATATAGTGCCCCTTAAGTACCTCACAAAAGTGTTGCCTAAGCTAGCACAAGTGGTGTTAAAGTTCATCAAGAAGAGAAAGTTCATCAGCAAAGCAAACAATGCTCATACAACTAGAGGTCACCATCGGCAGACCCCAACACATGCACAGAGCCCAACCAGTGAATTTTCATCCATAGTAGGCAGCTGACACCATGTTCCAAGCTCCTGGTCCATACGTAAGTATATTTCTTAATCAGTACCATGTTTTAACAAAAATGTACCTGAATCACGCCTTCTGTCTTTGTCCTTTGAAGATGCGTAAACTCCTCGATCTCTGTCCTTTCGTTCTTTTGTTCTTTTTATGTACTCACTATTTACACCACCGGTATATGATGGCGTCTCATCGTTTCTTTCTCTGTATTTTCTGCAATAAATATGATTTGAACTTTATCAAAGACGTCTATTCAAGTTAGAATAAATTAAAATGACATGAAATTCAGCAAAACTGTTGAACTCTGCACTATCAAGAAACTGAAGCATATTTTGTAAAGGTAAAAAAAATTTGGCATTAAAGCTGTATCTAACCGACAGAAGTATACACAATTTTTTTGTAAGACTCGTTAATATGTGTTGTTTAATAATATTAATGCAATTTTTATCATGAACACTTAATTCTAATGTGACACATTAACAGTGACAAACCTTGCCCTTGGTACTACATATACATGGCCACATGCATAAATATATACATGCATGCATGCATGTGTGAACATATTCATACACATGGTAAATGGGCACTAGCCCTAAATTTGGCTCTTGTTGGCCTTACCTATCTTTTGGTGCTGAGAAGTTGCTATCTATTCTGTGCTCCTTAAAAGCTGGGTCTCCAGATGAAGCAGCTAATTCATCTTTTTCCAAGCGCTTTGCAGCTGCTAAGCGATCCAACCCTAGAAGTGACCGTGCAGGTGGCATTTCGGGTTTCTTGAATTCTACAGGTTCCACGCCAACTGCTGGCCCTTTCTTCATGATAATTAGGCCACCTTTTTCCTTTCCTGATGTTCCTTCCAGCCTATCGATTTTATCGTTGGTATACATCATGAAACCTTATTAGACAAAAATTGAAAATTATATTAAGTGCAATGTAACAAAACACAAAAATTAAACAACACTCCTTCAAGAAATGCACCCAATTTAGTACTGGCTAATAGCTCAGTGAACTGTTTAAAGTTAAAGCGTAAGTAACACAGGTGTTTAGAAACATGTGAGAATTAAGAAGAAAGCCATAACACAACCAAAAGCAAATAATGTATGGAGGAGATGCGAGTAAACAAAACAACAAATCACATCAGGCACATAAAAGTGGGATTAACAGCTAATTAAATCAGGAGGTAAACACGAAGAATCGACAGCTTGTCATCGCCCGACTTAAAAACAATATGGCCACTGCAGACTGCAAAGAAATTAAGAGTGCTGCTGCATATCGGACATACTCCCAGTTAATAAGTAAGTAATCAGACTCAGAATGACATGTGCAGCGCAATAAAAACTATTTGTGTTGCTTTGCAAGGAATCACTGCGGCGGTGAGGTTGTATCACTTCTTGTTTGTTGTGGTTTTGAAGATTTCCTTGTAATATTTGTTATATTTTTGCCATGCCATGAATGGTCATTATAGATACTGTAGATATACTGAGCACCACAATACCCAATTTACCCAGTGTCTTAATTTATTGGCACAAATAAAAATATTTTATAAACTTTTAGTTAGTGTCTGCTACTTACGGATGCTCACTTATTAACTCACTTACTTATTAACTGGGAGTGCTTTAACTAGGCGATCGCAAACGGCCGATTCTATATGTTCACCGAAAAGGGAAGGACATGCAACAGTACCACACAGGCTACACGGATAGCGGTCACAACACTCTGTGTTCCCTAATGGTTTATCACCTACAACACTTTGTGTTCCCTAATGGTTTATCACCTACATTGTTGTTTTCCCTGAGCGTCTGTGAAAATGCTAATCCCAGCGACTTAGCTTCCTTTGGGTGCTACAGAAATATCGATTTTACGATTACGATTGCGTATTCGAGGCAATCAAATACTTAACCTGTAACTTCAAAGGTGTTTAACTACACTGCTTGCATGGTATTCACTAACACTGACTCTTCCTTCGCTTTTTATAAGCCGTGATACATGCAATCACACACACAACCTTACAATTTTTACATCATAATATTCCATCAGATGATAAGCAACTTTACATCCTGTAATATCGCTCACACAAACCAAGTCATTCAAAACGTTATTTCGCGTTGTGCGATTCATTGGGATTTTAAACAGTTGGACGACATTAAATCACGTTACCGAAACTTTAAATAGTTACCTTGTCAGGAGTTTTGTTCTCGTATACCGCAATATAATTTTTAACGACTACTCTACATGATATACGTCGTGTTACCCAACTGTTTTTAACGGTATGTGAGCAATTAAGCAGTAAGTATGTATATCATGCATTTTATCAACATAAACGCCAATCAACAGGTGGGTGATATCACAACAGAGGTTGACACCAATACGACACCAAGCGAGGTTAAGAACGGTATTCTGTGGCGAAAGTGTGAGACGAAAAGTATGTTAGCGTGGTTAGCTACACGTGTATGCCTACGCGACTCTTTGGGTAACGATGCCCGTTCAAGTTCAGGTCGTAACTTATTTAAGAGATTTGAATCTCGGGCAATCACGGTCCGTACACGGGTTCCTTAAATGGTGAGGTGTCCATTCAAACTGGCAGCGGTGGTGGAGGACCTCACCCGATTAATTCATTGAAAATGAGCAGGGTCGTGGTCATACGGTCGCCAGAAGTCACGTGGAAACTGGTGGATGGTGGGTGAGGTTGGGGTGGGTTGGCGACCATCGCATTCAGTTTGCACATGGACACTTGGAAGGCTAGCGACGCCACTCCTAGCACGGTCCGTACATGGGGACCTTAAATGGCTTGGCGCCCACTCAAACGGGCAGCGGTGGTGGAGGATCTCGCCCGAAAAATTCATTGAAAATGAGCAGGGTTGAGGCCATACGGTCGCTATATAAAAACCTGTACAGTTACACACGAAGCCCATATGGCAACAGCCTCGTGTCCTACTGTATCCACCGTCCATATGTAGCACATAATTATCAAGCCCATATGGGAGTATTAAATGGGCACAGCCCCATTGGCACGAGTCAGGTTGTGGGGACTGTTACCAATTCTCGTCAACTTTTTTCTGGCTTTTGCTACTGAGTAAAGTTGAAACTGAAAATTCATAGAAAATTTCCAGATCGTTTTAGGGAGATGGGAATAGGAGCATTTGACTATTTAAGTTCAAAGCTATCACCAAGTAACATTTGCTGACATTCGGTAACAGTTCCCAAAACCCGACTTGTACCGCGCCAGTTTAGGTCCCAGACCATGCTAGCCCAACTTAGTGTTTTTTTAAGGTAGCACCCATATAAATGCAAGGTGAGAGCCACTGAGGTATGCATTTAAAAAATGCTGTAGATCAGTTTCATATGACTGGTCCAGAATCAGAACCCAGGTTGCAGAGGTGAAAATTCGACGAGCTAGAAGCTCAGTCTGTGTGCCACCCCACCTCCTGATCTAGCTTGAGAAGATGAGATATAATCTCAGAAAGCATATGGGACCTGAGACGATGAGCAAGAGCTAGTACAGCAAGTAAATTGTATACTCTGGTTACTCTGGGGTAGCCTACTTTATAAATTGTTTTGTTGCATTATATTATTTACTACACCTACAGAAACGATTAAATGCAAACAATTCATTTTAAAAATCAGTTTTATTAACAAAGAACTTCTCAAACACCTAGTAAATAATTTCAACAACATAATTTTTCATTTAATTATTTCAGCTATAAAGCTACAACCAATTCACAAAGGTTCCACATAGTTAGATGCCTAACATACTTGACAAAACTCTGCAATGTTCAATTCCATTCACAACTAACTTTCAATAGTTCTTTTAAAATCATAAACAAGCAGAAATTACACAACATATAACATTCTATGTACTAAATCCACATAAAGCAGTGAATTAAGAAACTGACTTACATTATTAATGAAATTAAAGCAAGTAGCAAAAATGTTTCCTTTATTGGGATAATGTAAGCAAGCAATTGTCAACACACTTCTGCAAACGAATCAAGAAATAGTTCTTAATTTTAAAATGCTGTCAACAGTAAATTACTTTTTGATGCTGCATATTATCTCTCAAAGTTTGAGAGACAATAAAACCAATACCACATACCAAACATTTTCTCTAGATGACATATTCAAGCAAAGTGCTGTAGCTGGACTTCGTGCTAGTGAAGTTAGCACAGACTGCCACCTTGGATTCACGGCCCCAGTGCGTCTCCAAGTTGATCTCACCTTCCCATGATCCAGATGAACTTGGTTCCAGCTGCATCCATTCTTCTCCAACAATCACTGCAACAGCATTTGCCTTTGGAACATCAAGTCGAAAGTAGACCAAAGGAAAGCTTGATTCAATTCCACTCTTGGCTGCAGAGCTAGGCAACAGATGGCCATCCAATGGTTCATACAAGTAGCATCCCTCTTTCCACTGGCCATACTGTCGTGGGTAGGGTACCAACGTTGCACGAGTCTCAGTGCAGTTTATCAAATAGTTGTAAACAGCTGGCAAGTTCTCACTTGTGTCATGGAATGGAAGTGCATAAATCTGGAATTTGTAGAACCCAGTTCTTGTCAGCTTTAGGTTGAATATGATCAAGCTTCCTCGACATTGTTGAAGGACGTAATCAGAAGCATCCTCGTTACGGCCATCAGAGGCGTAAACCAGCTGAGAAGTTACGCGCAACAACTGCTGTGACATTGAAATTGCAATCTGGATCTCACCTACATCTGTCAGGACATATGGATCCATGTGGCTTGCTGCAACGATCCCTAACCTGGTGAATGCAGGTTGCTGACCAAGAAACCCAGGTGGCATTGCAGGGAGTGCTTTCACAGACCCTGCTGGCTCATCACTGATGATGAGATACTGGAAGGCATGGTAAAGCGAGTTTCCGTCAATGTCAGGATCATTCGCATAGATCTCCAGGCCATATTCTCCCTTTGCTGGAGCATTGATGGTGAAGACAACTACGTCGCCAACAATGCGATTCATAACGTACCCGGCTAGTGCCTTCTCGTCACGCTCGTTGCTCTTGAGTTTGGCAGTGAAACGCAGCTCCTTTGGCATCTGGAACCGTACCTCAGCCTGCCCTTGCACTGTGCTGAATACTCCACCCTTCTGTAATGGAACCAAGTTGTACTTGCTGATGCTGTCACCAGGGCCCCAGCTGGTGTGGACACATGGAGGAAATGACTGTGAATGCTCTGGGTGGTCAACACAGACCAACTCATATTCACACACTCCTCCATAGACACCTTCCTTTGTCGGCTGATCATGGTCTTTGGCATAGATGATTAGCCGGTAGCTTGCCTTCTCTGGGGGTCGGATTGTGAAGAAGGAAACATTATCCACCATTTCTTGCATACCAAAGCGATTCAGCTTCATGCCATGGTACTCCTCTTTTCCATTGCTGTAAGCCAGGGTGAATGTAAAGGAAATGGAATGAGCCTAGAACAAAAAAAGACAAAGCAAATGCGCTAATCATTCTGTTCTAGGTGGCATATAGAGGGAAGGCCTCTAATAGAGCTGCAGTGATAAGTGGCATCATCACTGTATTAAATCCTGCAAATACCACTGCAGATGTAAAGGAGCAGGTTTGGCAAATAAGCCTGGCTCCCTTGGAAACTGAGGCATGTAAATGTACACGGTTTTCTATAGCAACCGTATGGCCTTGACCCTGAACATTTTTCAACGAATTTATCAGGTGAGATCCTTCACTGCCACTGCCAATTTCAATAGGCGCCATGCCATTTAAGCACTGATCGGTATGCGAACCCGCGTCTTCACGCACACAGATGCCTTGATGTATGCTTTAACCAGTGTAGCTAACTGGAACAGTAAAGCAAATGTAGCAAGATTGGTTATGGTAAGAATGGAGTAAGTATATTCATTTGAGCTTATTCTCTTGTCATACCACTTTTACAAGTGAAATCCCCAAACAGGCTGAAACCAGTTAAAAAAAAGAAATGGACTGAGGCCCTGAGACTGTTGTGCGGAAGTTCGAAAGCTAATTGCCCTTCTTGATACCAGCTGCATCTAAAAGTATGTGGTAACTGATAACTGATCTTTAAAATGCCTTGTTGCCACGTGTTAAGACTTGAGATAATAAGAAATGCAATACAAAAATTTTAAAAAAATTTAAAACTAAAATTAAAGCACATCTGTAACCAGTTCACAAACCCATATTCCAGTGCTTAAATATTCAGATTCCATACCTCAGACTTTGTGCACATAATAAGTGCTTTAAAGAAATAAATAAATAAGTGCTTAAAGCAATCCCACCTTGAACTGTGGGCAGCCAATCCTGATGGTCACTTCTTGTCGGGTGTGGATGACTGCTTCCCGATGACCAAGGATCTGGAGACCATACTTGAAAAAGGCAGACTTCACTGGAACAAGGTTCTCAAAATCAGTCAGAGTAATAGATCGCTCAAGAAGTTGCCAGTTGAAGTCATCTGGAAAATGAGTGAAGATGAGCTGATGTGGATCTGGCATGAAGTAGTACTCGTCCAGTTCATAACGAATGTTCTCCACAGTCACCTACATCCACTCAAACAGACACTCACTTATAAGCAAACTTATTCAGATGGACATTGTAAAAGGTCAAAACAGACTTGCCAGATTTGTTAACACTAGAAATACGGCACTGTTAACATACCTAAAGAGAGCAGCAATAAAAACTGAGCCCTACTATATTGCAGCATAGTGTGTGATGTAAGACATTTTTGAAATGCATTCTTCTGTGCAGTCACGTGTTTCATATGAGGAAGTCTTCTGAAAATGATTGATTACATGAATTCGTAGCAGGAAATTCTTGGTTAAAATACAAAAATATCATGTGATATCTCTATATAATTACCAAAAACGTTGATTTAATGCACCCTGGATGCAACATAATAGGTCTGCTTGGCAGTAGTCATTTATTGTTATAAAGCAAACAGAAGCACTGGTGTCGAAATATTATATTATTAGCTATAAATGCTCATAGCATTCAAAACCCAACAATTTGGTAAATGGATATGAAACTCGTCATATACTCTGTACAGTGGCAGTGAGCCTTCTAGAGAAACAACTGTGCTTCATCTGCTGTATTCCCACCAGGTACATATGTCTATAAAATAGCATGCGTTTTGTAATAAAGCTATTCCATACTTCCGACGCTAAAACAAACTTGTTACTCTCAACTCAAGTGTGATTTGGCTTCAGACTGAATCTAAGGTATTTCATAATGTCTACAAACGTGTTTCTCACCAGTTTCCGGACAGAACAGACTCTTCAAAGCTAAACCCTTGTGCCTGTAGCTCTCCATGCATTAAGTAGCCTACGGTGATAAATGCTTCCAGCTTAATTACCTAAATTCAGCTTCTACGTGTCAAGCTGGAGCTGCTGGTATGCTTAAGCTGCTTCAGTGACAAAGGAAAGGTCTGCCAATACTCAATCGAAAACACTCAGAACTGAACAATCCTTTATGTGACACAGACACTTTCATATTTGACATTAGTCCCATGAGCAGATTAGTATTATTAACACACATATTTTCAATATGTACTGTGGAATTGAAGTGTATATACAAAATTTTGTGCTCATATTTTTTGCCAAAACGGAATAATGACTACAGATACCTATAGCTAAACCTAAATAAAACTGAAATGTGTCACCAATCCTGTTAGGTATAAGACCTCATAAGTCTATGGATAGGTGGGCAGGCAAAGTTAAAAGTTTGCAAAATTGTTCAAATGTTGAAAGTTAAAATTAAAAATTTGTAGTTTTGTTCCTCTTCAAAACTGACGAAAAGTCAAAAATGCTTTTAATTTAATTCAAATTCTGGAGCAAACAGCACAAAATCAAAGTCTGTTGGACATAAAAAATGATCATTGTTGTTCTTCTAGTGTTAAAGATACACAGCTTTTTCAGATTCGCTTAGATACTTTCACATGAACTGTTTTGAATTCATTTGAGATCTTTAGTTTTATACAGCAACTGCTTAAAGATACATAATCATTTAGAATTTGTTCCTTTGCCTTCACATGAATTTGTTTCAAATTTATGTGAAATTTTGAGTTTTTGTACAGTAACTGGTTGAAGCCAACCTGCTTGCCAACCAATCGTCTTGCTGCCCAGTGACAGTCGACCAATCGCCATGCTCCATTGACAAGGACAGCATTCCACGAATGCTGACCCTGTTCTCCTGTGAACCTCATTCCTGGCTTATACTCTGCACCTTTGGCATAACCGGTTAGTGTTTTGCAGTGAAGCCCGGCATAGCTACAATGAAAAGAAAGTTTTCAATTATTCTTGACCAATACGATAAATATGATTTGCAACATAAAAGTTATTCTGTAGATATTTATTCAAATCAGATTAATTTCATGGATTTGTGCACAGGTTACCTAAGGAAAATTCTACTTAGGTTACTGCCGTAATGTTTATCTATTCAAATAGCAAGAACACAAAAAATTTGTTGACATTTTTTGCTGGCAAAACTTAAACAATATTTATGAGAAATTGTAGACAGAAGCAGCAGGTTAACAAAATAAGCAGCACATCCCTAAGTCACAGAAGCGTCTGTAACGAAACCGAGGAAGACAGTGACACCAGGAATGGCCAAACATGTTAGAAATGTGTTTAATCATATGACGAATTGGCAGTAGTATTTAAGAATTAAAACAGTTACAAGAAAATAGGTCATTTTTACAAAGAATTAATAACTGGCAATAGAAGACAATTTAAGAAAGATCTATATAGAATATTAGATAATAAATATTGAGACAATGCAAGACTGATTCAGAAGCAAGTATTTATGACTAACGTACAAGACAGAGGAAATGAGGGGCTCTGGAGGTATATTCTCAGAAACAAATGGTTGAGTAGGCTGAGAATGGCACGGAGATGTGCCGTCGGGATGCAAGAGAGAGCCCACCAGTGCCTTGACCAGAAAGGAATCAGGAACAGTATACATGGAATGTGAGAATGAATATGCAAGGGTGGGAAGAGTTAATTATGACCAGATAGGCAAGAAATGTGAGGGGAGATCAGAAGACGGGGGGGGGGAAATAGGACACATAAACAAAGGCATACAAAGTTATGAGTAGGGTACATAAAGGAAGGCAATGACAGAGTCAAGGTCGCATCTATTGTCTCGTTATGACTGCATCGTCAAATAAATGTTATCAAATAGAAAAGTCATGGTTCACTCTCAGATGGTCATCACAACAACAGAGGAATCCACTTTCAAGAGACACCACTTTTGGAAATTGACCTGGAACCGAACCCTTTTGCCTATCAATTTTGTTTTGACCGAGCGCCTGTGAATAAGCCGGTCCCTGCGAAGTGGCTTTCATTGGGCTCTCTAGAAATCTCGGGATTACAATACGATTATGATGAATGAGATAAGATGATAAGAACGACATGTCTTTAAGTCTTAAAGCTAAGCCAAAAGTCAGTGTATTTAGCAAATTTCCATAGACAATTGAAGCAATATGCCACTGTAAATAGATTTCTGTTGTAAAAAAAACTTGAAACAACGAGACTTCGGTGAGTCGTCGTATTGAACATGATGCCAAGAAAATCTGAAGAGACGCAGAATCAATAGCACCACTACTACCAAAACATGTTTTAGAGTGATGAGCAACAATCATTCTATATCAATACAGCATAACATTCACAAGAACTCAAGAATGCATGTGCCAAATTCATAAGAACTGGAAAAAAACTAGAGACTCCACTGGAAAGTCTTTATACAGATGGCACATGAACCAGTAAATTTTAGTCTAAGAGTTAAACTAATTGCATCCATACGGACCTGCAGAGTATCTCGTAGACTACAGCATACGTTGTTTGACCAGACTGCAACTGCATCAGAATCTCTTCTGGTGAACCTTTCCGAACGTTATCAAAGTTCAGCTTTGCCAAGTCTTTCGAACAAAGCCACAAAAAGATTGCCCTACAGTGGAAACAATGAAATTAGCAGTCGTAAAGATCAACAATGTAAGTAAGTAAGTAAGACATCTGTTAACACGCCATGCATCCATCGGCTGAGTGGCCACATGCTACGGATAGTTATTACTTGTAAAAATGATTAATGTTATGAAGTGTATGTAGACGGTAAAGTTAAGTCTGAGATAGAGTTTCCCTCTTCTGAAATAAATTTTTATATGTAATAAAAGAGCAAAGCTCAGAACAGAGATAATTTTTTTTTACCACAGTATTAAGCAAAAAAAGCTTTCTGTGGCAACATCCAGTCATGGCAACAGCCACACGGGGTGAAAAAAATACTACAGTTTTAATAACTATTAATACCTTGACTTCTCCAGTTCATTTGTAATATCTCTGGCATAGATCAAGTGCCAGACAAGATCACGGAAGCTTTTATGGTCTTCTCTTGACACCTAACGCAGAAAAAAATGAGAAAGTAATTCTTTTTTTGTTATGCAAGTTTATGTCTAGAAAAGGGCAGTACAGTCAAGTTGATGTCAAATGAAATTTTGGCATATGATCACATTATGCATTAATGACAGAATTCGTCAAAGCAAATCTGAGCCTTCTTAACTTTGGTAAAGGTTGATTTTGCAGTCTCTGAATGCTGTAAAAAGTGCTCAGATCACTCGTTATAACTAACCCAAATTTATTTATGCAAACATGCACAAGTCATATATATGTGCGTATGTATGCAGGTATGTATGTCAGAAAATGTTCTGATATGATCTTGTCTTAAGTAAAATTTCTGTGTGCATGGGCTTTGCATAGTGTGACCAGGTCTTGTACTCGACTGTATGGTCAGAGAACTGTGACAGAGTTAAAGACGTGCAGAGCAAAAGAAGGAAGGGGAGCTGTAATCGTAATCGTAAACTCAAGATTTCTACAGGGCCCCATAAAAGCTAAGTCATGGGAACAAGCTTATTCACAGATGCTCAGTCAAAACAAAATCGATAGGCAGTAGGGTCAGATTTGGTTCCAGGTCAAGCTCCAAGGGTCAAGCAAGCAGACAGCCAGATCAGATGGCTATGGATTTGGAGCAACAAGATCGATAAGGGGAAGAGGAGGAATCAGGATAGGATCTGTGAAAGAGGAATGTTTACAGTTTTGAGTGAAAGACCCGTGCAGAGATGAGAAAGGGGAGTTGAATATTAGACAAGAGCAGAGGGAAAACTGAGAACTGAAACGCAGCTATGGAGATGAACGGTTTCAATTAAGACTGTACAATTGTAAACAGAGCTGTTTCAATGAAGAAAATACATGTAACTGTCAATAATTATTGACAATGTAAATTTATGTATAAATTAATGTTATATATATGTAAGTAATTATGCGAGTGCATAAGTTTGTGTGTAGATGAATATCAATAAGTGTGTATGTGTATGGTAGTGGCACCTTAGCACCTTAGTATTGTATTGTATTTGATAACTTATTATAGTGCTTCTTACAGAACAAACTACTCAGAGGCAATTCCAGCATGAGATCCCTAGGGAAATAAGAACGTCTTTAAACAATGAGCTGACTGAACTTTATCACCAACAGTGACCCTTGCACAAAACAATAGCAGAAATCCATTCCACAGAGATGGGCCAACAACAGCAAAAGCCCTCTGCTGTGCAAGCAAGGACTTAACATGAGGAAGAAATAGATCCAGATGACCTAGAGAATGTAAAGGACGGAATGAGGTACTGGAGTGTGGAGGCCGAATAAGAATTCAACAATGCCAGATACAGTGAAGGTAAGCAGCATATACCCACTTGGTACTTGGACAATGACTGTCCACAGACTGTCAGGCCTTTGTGGAATTGTCATGGTCATGTTATCTTTATGCTTTATGTATGCATGTATGTGTATTTGTATATGTAATACGTATGTATATACCATGTATGTATGTGCATATGTATGTACGTATGCAAATATTTATATAGCGCTTTTTTAAACAGCCTTGCAATATCAGTAGAATCGTAACAGAATGGACCAACAAAATCTAATTCTGGCAAATAGGGAAAAAACCAACCTCCATAGCATGGGTGTCAACATTTTCGAAAACCCGGATGTCCTTGAAAGGCTTTGGAGGCACAGTTGTTAGGGCAGGTCTTGGAGCTGGATCATTACGTTCTACAGGAACTGGACGAAAGGAAGGGGGAGGTTGGATTGCAATGGAGCTCGTATACAACTTCTGCGGATGAGGTTTGTATTCTTGATCCAGTTCTGTAGGCAAGAATGAAGTGAAGCCATCTCGGCCATCATCCTTTCCACGTGGATAGGGAACATGATAGATAGGAACCACAGCTCAAAACAAAAACACACATCACTTGCAATCATATTACAATATTTCAACTGTCAGCACAATGTATGAGAACCACTAATAGACTGAACACCTATGCATGAATTCAAAGTGATGTTCACCAAGCTTGAGTCAATTACATCATAAAAAAATTCAATTAAATTACAATTACTTTTATATTCAGTCTATTACAATACACCTTGTTCAGCCTGGGACAATTAAATTACAAATAAATTCATGCCGATTACATTATGTACAGCAGCTCACGTTTAAGTTAACAATTCTTTTTTATATTAAGGTACTAGCCCTGCACTGATGACATAATCATTGCATTTTATTTCAGACACCCATAGTACCAGATCCAGTGCATAACTATGTATGACATATATGTATGTAGTTCGTATGCATGTACTTCTGTCATTGTCAATGTTCGTAAAATACAGCACTTTATTACACATGTGTCTGGGAGGAAATGACCCCATGAGGGAAATGACCTAGGGGGAAATGTCCTAGGCCCAACATTTCATACCCATGGCTGCCTCTCTGGGTTGGCTTATAGGACTGCAACTGCATAAAAACAAAACTGGTAAGTAAGCGATTCCTACTTTGTGTGTCGAATGGTGCCTGGCTGCTTTGTGGCCCAAGATCCTGTCCAAATGGCCTCTGATAATAGCCGTTCCTTTGATTCACATCAACAGGTGTCCAGCGGTGACTTGGATGGTCTACGAGGTCTACTGAGTCCCTCCAGCGAGGAGTTGGATTCTGACCTGGCAAGAGCCAACTTGTTTTGTCTCCAGGGTAACCAGCACTAGGGGTAGCCAAGGGGAAACGATCAAGTTCTGTCCTTCGACCATTAGAAAAATATCCTCCTAAAAAAGAAAGACTCAATAAATTCCCTCAGCACACATATATGTAAATATTAATGGCATTAAAATAACTAAAAAATTATTAGTCACATAAATCCCTTTATTTAATTAATTTTGTAAGCATAGTGGCGATTTGATAGTGTTCAAGTTAATTACTATAGTATCTTTGGCTAAACACTTCAAACATTGTGTAAAACTGGCACTTCAGCCATAGGTTCCAACAAGCACAATCAATGCCTCTGAGAGCTAAATTACATTTTAAATTCGTTACATTTATCTTTTTTTGGTCTCAGTTTTCAAAAATATGAATGATTATGACAGATGCAGGGATCCAGGTTATTTTGTCTGCTTTTTGGTATAAATCCTGGCCAGTGCTGGAATTAACACAAAACTGTCAGTTTCATGGCATCACACCTCATATAAACATGCCAGTTTAATAACAGAATAGTGTAAATAAAGCAATAAGTCACTTTTTAACAGCTAGAATAAAATGAATTAATAAGGTCAATACTTTGATCCTGAGAGATGCTGCCTGAATGTCGACCCCCAAATGGATGACCTATATCACTCATGTCATCTAAAAATCAAACCACTAAGTTTGTGAGTCCAAGAAAATTTCCTAAATATACAGGGTATTACTAACATCATACGAATACTAAACATACTGGGCATTACTAACATTATCGTATGAATACTAAACAAAGGTTTTTAAACTACAACCAAAAGTAACACTTGCCACGCATTACACATGACAAGTGTGAGACCAATTCAAGCGATTTTAAAAGAAACTGCAACTGTTGACAGGCTCTGATTAAGGGCAACTGGGGCCCCTAGGCACAAGGCAATGTGCAGCCCTCCCATTCTTTCCCTTCCTCTCCTCCCTGCAACACGGCTCCCTAAGGTAGAGGGATTCGGGGGCAGGTTGAGCCCGTAGGTGAGGCTTGGACAAAGAATCAGTCTTTGACACTGAGCAATGCACTTGCACTCTAACCTTTCTGACCTTTCTGGAGCCCATCTTGAGTACAATTTATAATAATAAAAATAACACTACACATTCAGATAATTCACTGTAATTATGTGACTTCTTTTATTATCATTATATTATTATAGAGTCCAGTTTAGTGCTTAACTGTCAGATTTCTCACTTCTGACAAATTTTTCATACAGATGAGTTGGTCACAGCAATTATAATTATGCCTTACTTTATAAGACCAGATGTTTGGAAGTTTTTTGGTGAAATTCCTTTCTTCATATGCTTTCATTATCAGTATTTTCTCTATTTAGGCATAGAAATCATTAAAAAAGTGATCTCATATTTTTCAACAGTAGGTAATAACTGCCTAAGAAGTTAAACTAATTACAGTATCAACAAAAGTATAATAATAACATCCTAAATAAAATGGCAACCTTCTGTAATCTTATGTAAGCACTCTGTTTTAACATGAAGTGCTGTTTCAGCAAGTCCTCCACAAAATGTACCATCAGTTGATACTCTCTGCATTGTTAGATAGTTGCCCGATATAAATAAAGAAATAATAATACGAATACCTCTTCTAGAACTTGTGGGTGATGAGTTAAAAGAATCATCATGTACTCCTGCAGACAGTTCAAGCAAAATGATCTTAACAATATATAGTTTCAATTCAAATTCATTCAAAATTTTAAATTTTCACAAGTTTAAAATACAGAACTTTCAAAGTTCATAAAGTCATTACATGGTAACTTGGCAAGTAAGCAGATATTTATATCAATTTAATAAATTACAATTTTGAATGATGACACTATTGACAGTAACTAAACCAAAATCCAACATACTCTGAACTGGTAATGTAAGGCAAAATTTAAACAAATAAAAACCCACCTAATGATGCAGTAGAACTAACAGCAGCAGGTTTGGGATAGAACCTATAATAGCAGCAGGTTTGGGATAGAACCTATAATAGCAGCAGGTTTGGGATAGAACCTATAATAGCAGCAGGTTTGGGATAGAACCTATAATAGCAGCAGGTTTGGGATAGAACCTATAATAGCAGCAGGTTTGGGATAGAACCTATAATAGCAGCAGGTTTGGGACCCATCTCATTGTTTCTGCTGTGAGTCACAAAGAAATGAAGTCAAACAGTCCAAAAAGATAGCCATGCAACTGACTGTGCCATCATAATATACACAGGTACTTTAATATTAAAGAATTCAGAACTTTCAGATTTATCCATGTGCTGTCCAGTTCTCCATCCACTCCAAAATTCCCAAATATCAACCAAATGATGAGGCATTGAGCCTGACCTTTTGAAGGTGACCTTGGTTTGCCTGAAACATACACCACTTCAACTGACTGCTGGGTGTCCTTTTCCTCAGGTTCTGAAATTCAAAAGAAACATGACCCACATTATGCTGATGATCTTTTGTAGTTGCCAATGATCGGACTTTGAACCATCAATTTGCCCGATTCATAGCATAGCATCAACTCAATTAAGGACACAAAGTCATTGATTTTAGAAATTATAATTAAACAAACAGTTAAGTCGCAAAAGTACTTGAACCATAAGTTTCTAAATCCATGAATCTATCAATGACATTTGTTACTCAAACTCTCAACTTAGCACAGCACACCGATGCTATAAATCTATGTGCCCTCTTCAAAACAATGCATTTGCTATGAAGGCCACTGCTCGCCAAGACAGTAGACCACTACAAACTGGTAAAGACCGGCTTTACACTGTTGTGCAACCGTGGGTTTCCCAAAACTAGCTGACTCATCACAACATAGGCCACGTGAGCGCCCACATGATAACATAAGCATCAGCAATAATAACTACTGATGTCAGCTTGCCTGCACACAGGGGCCAATCACGCCACCACTACCAAGCGTCCGACATGCAGCAGCCATAAACACATGATCAGCGCGTGCACAAACATACCAATAACCCGACAACTTATGAAAATTTCCTGTGCAAATATGCACTCGAAACTTGCTGACTAAGCAGCACAGTATCATGTTCACACATTATTGATGGACAAATATAGGTTATAAGTAAAGTTACTATTATTATATACTTGTATGTTGTAGATATTTTGTTTCACAGGTCATGCAAAACCTGCTCAATAACTGCAAATCTAAGATTCTATTTACCAGTAAATCTCAGTGTAAGTCATTTGTGCCTTGGACACAGTTTACTTGTTTAGCATGCAAGATAAGAGGTTTAAATAAAAAACAAAAAAACCTTTCTGCGTAGATGCACGGCTTTCATGAACATACACAACTTCAACTGGTGGACCTTTTTCCTGCTCTGCTTCTAGAATACCAAACAGTAATGTAATCAACAAACTTGTTATCTATTAGTTTTTGGTACTTACAGGTATATAGCTCTACTAGGTAATGACAGGGCATCAATCAAATATGCTACACAACTGCATAAATTAAAAACTACACCGTTGAACAATGGCTGTCTTTGGTGAACTGTGTGTCTTCACAGTCTACATGAGAAGGCAAGCATTCTCCAGTATGTTACAACACTACACTGTACAGCTCAAAACATGGATCAAGTTTGACACCAAAGTATGCTCCATGTCAAAGTGGAACAAAAGCAAGTACCTTGCAGCTAAGTGCGGGGCACCAGCTTATTCACAAGCACTGTGTCAAGTCAGAAGGGTTGTTCAAAGCTACCATGTGAAGAACAACTTCCAGCTGCCAAAAGACCAGAGAGAGAATGGGACAGAAAAGCTGTTACATTCAGTTGTGTTTAGGTTTAGAGAAATGGGGAGGCAGCAGGTTGGATGGACCGCGGTAACGCTTCTCAAAAAGGTGGAACTTCAGGGTTAAATGGAAAGCCTAAGGTGTAACTGATAGAGGGGGTTGAGACAGATGATGGTCAATGAACGAAGGAAGATATACAGGAGAGGAGAATTTGCACACAGATTGGTGCATATATACAGGAACAGACCACTGCCATGTCCCTCCAATGCCAAAGGTTCATTTTAATACCAATGTAAATATTGCATTTTGTTGACAATTCTGTTGTTTTATATTCTTCCCTTATTTCTTAATCTGCATCATGATCTGCTTATATACCATGCACATTTATATAAAATAAGAGCTTCTGTTAAATCAAACTACATTTACCAGCCATTTTGTATTCTGTAAACAAAAATCTGTGCATTTCACAGCCTTACTGTGCTCACTCTGCTTCTGTTGTTCCATTATGACACGGAGTATACTAGCGGTCAAGTTCAGACCATGCTCTGAGCAGTAGTGGAATGTGCTCTTACAGTCAGCCCAGTATTGAGGAAATTGTTTAAAATGGTGATTTCACTTAATTAACTCCCATGTTGTTTAAAAATGATTTAATTAAATACCTCACTATGTCTAAGCAATGATAAGTTTATATTTTAGAAATTTAAGATATACCTGGTGGTTTTTTCCCTTGAATTTTTTCAAGGATATTTGTAACATAGACAATTTCAAGTGGCTTTGATGGGAGCTCGTCTGAAAAAAATAAGCAATCTTATGGAACAAAAGTTTTAAACATAGCTTATCATAAAGTAGTCTTAAAGTGAGTGACTGCATATGCTGTAGATAGAAAGAGGCAAGCACAGGCGAAAATAGCGGGGGAGTGAGAATTATATATCAAGGTGAAATAATACCTTTGATTCAGATTTATTGATTTTACATGCAAAATAAGAGCATTAAATAAATAAACTATAAAGAAATACACACACACACACACACACATATATATATATATATATAAGGAGGTCTCTGAGTACTTTTTGTGAAAGTACTAAATTTATCATCAGAATAAACTGATTGTATATACACTAGAGCTTCATTAGGATATAATGATACCCTTAACATAAAATAACAAGGGTTTTAAGTGGCTCAGCAGATATGTGATCTGTGCCAGAACAACTGCAAATTAATCAGGAAGGCTTAATAGGCAATCATCTACCCAGCTTCCTTTTAAAAGCTGTAACACTGAGACACTGCTATCAAGCAAAACCTTTCACAAGTCTACAACCCTTGCTCTAGCTGGAATAAGGAACTGATGATGATCACAATGCATATATATATACATATATATATATATATATATATATATATATATATATATATATATATATATATATATATATATATATATATATATATATATATATATATATATATATATATATATATATATATATATATATATATATATATATATATATATATATATATTGTTACATGTGACTTTCTATCAGAGAATGAGAGCCAGAGGCGTGTTAACTTTATTGGGAAAAAGGTGGCCTCTAGTGGTGTAGAATAAGAATTAGGCAGAACGTTTGTTGTCTTTGGTCTGGTAGGACTGTTTTGGGGTTTGGTTCAGAGGAACTGTTTTCATTTGTTTGGTCTGTGGGACCTTTTGATGCTTTGGTGTTGTGGTGGCATGTTCACGTTGGTTGAAGTCTTGTTGGTGTAACGACTTTGTTTTGATACCTCATGGAGGTTTGATTTGCGTTTATTGTATTATAGCATCTGTAAATATTGTACATAGGAAATAAATACATTTAACTGATATATGATGCTAATGTTCATTTAAAAGTTCCACAGGCTGTAAATATATATATATATATATATATACATACATAAAATATATATAAATCTATATATGAATAAGTATTTGTCTGTGTGCATGAAAACTGAAGAGTTCATACCCCAAAATACTTTCATGACAGAGATTGTCTGTAAAAAGCAAGAAGCTTATTTGTGGGTAATTTATCTGCAGGCAGTGCTATATACAGAAAGTCCTATCATTACAATAAATTTAACTGAGCATAAGTCATCTCTGTCATCAGCTGTGGCCAAGACGCTTCCCGGTAACTTACCTGACTTTCTCTGTTGTTGAGGAGAAGCTGAATATTCATCTCTACTGCCTCTTGAATTCTTCGGCTTTGTGCCAGGTCCAGGCTTTCTTGAATAAGAACCTCGAGAGTTCTTTGACAAAATACCAATATAACATACTCACTAATACTCAGCAGGAATGGGCTTTTGACAGGCCTGTGTCATGATTCGCTTGGAAACAAATACAGGTTCAGATACCTGTGGCTCAAATGCAATTCTTCCAATCAATCATTTACTGGGTGAAAGAGACAGGTAAATTAAAGGGAAGATCAAATTAATTGAATATCACCTAAACCAAAATAGATAGCAACATATTAAAATTAGGCTGTATTTAGATTAACTTTAAGGCTGGCTAATGGCAAAGTAACATGGTACCCATCATGGCTGCTGCATGGATACAATCTTATATATTTTGCAAAGATGATTAATTAAAAACAGAAATTAGAGTCCAAAAAAAATTAAAGATTAAACTTAAAATTAAAGATTAAAATTAAAAGCTTAAAAATACAAAGCAAATTTAAGACATAATTAAAAACTGACTTAAAAATTACAGATTACATTGAAGGAATGTAATCTCAGTCAATTTAAATATGAAAAGTTTAAAATTCTGTCAAAGCTTCAAAGCAAAACAAAAAGATCCCAATTTAAAATTCCCAAAACTTAAATTTTCTACCTGAGAAAAACGCTGCGGCCCGTCATATACAGGACCAAATTCATCTCGGTAGCTCATGCTGCTGATCGAACTTCCATCCCATTCCTGACCCGAAGGGTGATGTCTTGATGGACGACCAGTGCTATCAAGTGTTGTCCGGCGACCAGTGCTATCAAGTGTTGTCCGGCGCATGCCAGGCGGCATTCCATGGGTCGGTCCTTGACTGGGTGCTGCTGTTAGCTGGCCACCTGGATAGTTGTACAAAGTTGAGGGTGCCTGCATGCCAGAAGCTAGGTCAGTCCTGTCAAATACCTGACCGTACATGGTGCCGAGGTCATGGTCGGTATAGGATACAAGATACTGACAGATATGAGTGAAGGTGTCCCCATTTCTCATTGGTTCATTGGCATAAACCTCCAGGCCATACTCTCCTGTTGTTGGTAGAATAACAGCAATGATTGCAAGGTTGTCTTGTTCCTTCACTCTTACTGCATTTTCCAGCGTCTCCTCATCCATTCCATCCCTCACCAGCCGAGCATGGATGCGCACTTCACGGGTCTTTTTGAATCCCACCTCTGCCCGGCCATTTGAGGCAGCCAACAGTGCTGTCTTGTAGGTTGCAATTAGACCGTACTGCTGATCTAGTATTCCTGCCCCCCAGTTGGCATCTGCACAAAGAGGGTAAGGCCGGATATCACTAGCTGCCTGGTCACAGATGATTTTATACTCACAGGCTGCCTTGAAAATGTTTTCTGTTCGTAGCTTATTGGCTGCTGGCTGTGAAAATATCGTCAGATAATAGCTTCCCTCTCGAGGCGAACGGAAGTAGAAGGTCACACGGTTTTCTGTTGTTTCTTGTATGACATACCGCTTTAGCTGAATTCCCTGAAGGTTTTCAGCACTGTTGTCTCCGTGGCCAAGCTTGAAGGTGAACGCAGTGGGTTGCGTGTAGCCAAGAGTAAGTGTTACAATTCCGTGCCTTGTGTAGACGATGCCTCGATTCTGCTGAAGGAACTGCATTCCAGTGGAAAAGAAGAAGGACTTCACGAGTGGATATTCCTCATAGACTTTCCGAGACCGTGCCGGGTGGAGAAGCTGCCACGCAGGTTCCTCAGGACAGTGGCTGTAAATGAGCATTGATGGTTCAGTGAGGAAATAGAAGTCATCGTACTCATAGACAAGGTTTTCCGGTGTCTTCTGAACCTTCTTGCGCTCTGAGGTGAGGTAGCGGGTTGCCCAGTGGCAATCAACCAGCTGCCAGTTTCCGTCAATGTATATGGAGTTCCAGCTGTGATTGGCTGCAGTGCTTGTGATTGACATTCCAGGCTTGTATTCAACACCTTTTGCCCAACCAGATATTGTTACACAATGCAAACCAGAATACCTAAACACAGAAAAACAGGTCTTCGTGTGCAATGATATGAGAATCTATGCTCTACAAAACTCTTAACACTAGTTTGCTATTCTTTAGCCCATGGTACATATGATCCTTAGGGACTTAAAAAGTCTCCAGAGAAATAGACTGTCTTGGTTGCTAAACCTCGTCAAGTTCCAGCAGAGAGAAATCGCCTATGATTTCTGGCTCAGCCGATGGACATATGGCATGTTAACAAATGTCTTTATGTGTTACTGTGGAAGGTTACTGCATTAAAGCATTGAATTGCTCTCCTGCATCTTTAGACACTAGTGTTGCAGTGCTCAGGCTCCGTTATAAAAGCCCAATACTGTTAATCAAGCCCAGAGTTTCGAAGGCCAGTAGTACAAAATAATACTGTGACAGGAGAGGATTGTTTCCTAGATATTTTCTTAGATGCTGTCAATTCCACAGCCCCATGAGTCAAAACAGTAGTTGCAGCCATATAGGAAGCAGCCATGTTGTCAGCTACAGTGACATCACAAATCAAACCGCAGCTGCTGTGCCACAGAATAAGCGTAAACCCTTTGGGTAATGTGCCATCAGTTCTAGATAGGCCAGGTGGTCCTTTGATTGCAGGGAAACCTGCAAGACAAAGGCTTAGACAGATTAGATCATTTAAGACAGCACAATGGTGAAACAACCAGGACCAAATCCACAAGAAAGGCCATGCGATCCATGTGCCATCACAAATGATTGGCAAGTGGAGCGGTGTGGTATGCAAATATTTGCTCTCAGGTGAAAGTCAATGCAATTCCCACAGCCTCATCATCCAGGCTTTGACCACAGGTGGTTACCTGTTCTAATCTAATCTAATCTAATGACTTCTAAAGCGCCATTATCATAATGCCTAAGGCATCATTCGATGGTTGCTTTAAGTGAAATTGTAATCAAAATCAAGATCCATTGGAGAAAACCATGTTGAGTTCCAATAGGTCAGAGAAACCAGAAGTTAGGCTACAGTGGGTATCAAGCTGAAACAGTCTTAAGTTCAGACCTGAATGAAATCACAGAAATTACAGAATGAATAGAACTGGTCCACGACTAGCAACCGAGAACAATGTAGAACCCAACACTGTTCTGGTACAAGAGACAACAAGAGTCACAGCGCCCACTGATCGAGTGCAATATTTGTTCGACATAACAGTTGAGCACGGTACAAAGATAGGTTGGATGATTTAAATGTAGTACTTTGTGAACTATAAGATTCCTATAACGCCTACGATTCCTCGTTCAGTCGATGGACATATGGCGTGTTAACAAATGCATTACTTACTTTACTTACTTATAAGACAGGTTTTAAACTGGATTAAACTGTAATAAGCCAGTCTTCTGCTGCACATGATGCAGAGATCACTTAAAGCATGCCTTGGTGAAAGAGGCTTTGAGATCGGTGGCAGCCTTTAGAATTACTGGCTGATCCCAATACAATTGTTTGTAGGCAAGATTCTGATCTTTTGTGCAATATTCTACTCTCTTTGCACCAGTGTTACCACACATCCTCGAAATGTACACCATCACTGTTTTATTTTGTTTTCTAATTTGCGCTAGCATCAAACTCGTAACATTTAGTCACAAATTTTAAAACAATCTTAGCATACATATCAGAAGAAAATCAGTCTCAATTGTCAACCATCAGAATAAGTGATGAATATCAAGTGATTTTCTTAGCCTTAGTGCATGAAGGCACAGGACTATTCAGCAATGTACCCTCCATGTACTTACTTTATACCCAAGTTCATTGCTACAGGACGCTAGTAGAAGAGAAATTTTGAAATACCTTTCTGTCCTGGCAGAGATTCGAACCCCAAATTACAGGTTGACAGTCCCACCTGCTACCCAAAAGACCATGGTGCTGCTCATATCAAATGAATCCCAGCAGCAACATCATATGTTGAAGATATGGTGATAAAATGGTAATAGTCTCATATGGTATCCATGTGTAAAACATATGGGTCAATATGAAGGATATATGAAGCTCACATGGGAATTATGTCATATTCTCACAATATCTTCAACATATGATGTTGCTGTAGGGGAACAAAAATGGAAACAAAATTAGTCATAAGTAAGTAAGCAAGACTTTTATTAACACGCCATGTGTCCATCAGCTGATCGAAGAATCATAGTAAGTTTTACCCCAACAGATCTTTAAATCTTGAGACTCTTAATTTCTATATACTGAAATTTATTTACTTTCCATATAAAGCTTACCTAGGAAGCCAAACACTTGTTTTAACTGGATTTTTAGGCAGAATGTAAATGTTAAATGATATATATATATATGCTTTAAAATTCAACAATTCGTCTCTAATTATGTGTTTTCTGTCCATATCATACTTACACACCAAGACATTCAAAGACCCTGGCATAGGTTGACTTGCCATCTTTGAAAGCTCCCAACACCTGTTCTGGAGATCCAGGCAGTTCACTGTCAAAGATAAGTGTGTACAGGTTCTTTGTTGTCATCCATCGGAAAATTGCTCTGCAACAACATCCAGAAAAATACTTATAACAAAACAGCCACTTATGAAGCAAGCAAGTTCAAGGCCATCTGAGATTAATTTTGAGATTAATTAGGCAGAATGTAAATGTCAAAAATGCTTCATCACATGACTCGTGATTTCAGGATTCAGCAAAAAGGAACATTTGTGACAGGCCTTTGATCCCATCGTACCAGCCAAAACTTTTCTCAAATATGTGCTAATTCCCAAGAGATGAAAGAAAAACCTCTAAAATCACTTTCCACCAGCTATATTCTTGAAAGTCTGATTTAATCGAATCTCCATACTCTACTCTGATGGCAAATCTTAACACAGAATGTAAGTTCTTTAGTCTTCTATACCTGTGAAAGAGTAATATTTTTGTATGAAATAATCAGGTAGTATTATAAGTTGTTATATTCATGACTAGTAACAGGCACAAATACTTTTACCTAGCTTTTTCCAAGTCACTCCATTGTTTTTTAAAGATCAAGTTCCACATCAAATCACGAAAATTCCGATAATTTGTCCTTGCTTCCTGAAAAAAGAGTAAGACATTTATGATACACATGACAAATTAATAATATTTGCTTAATTACTAGTATAATTCCTGTTATTCTTACACTAAACACATTAATTATATATGGTAAAACTACCAATAATGATGATGACTATATTGTACAAGTACTATTTTAAACCATTTGACAAGATACAAACAGTATGGAAAAACTATGTTAAACAAGGGACTACGTGTATCGTCATCACTGTCATTGTCGTTGTCATCGTCATCATCATTGCCACCATCATTACTGCCACCACCACCATCATCATCATCACTGTCAGCATCATCATCACTAACAATCATACTGCTAGTGCAATATCAAGAGCTATGTAAAAGTTTAGCAGGATGCAGATTCTTGTGTTACATAACCCAGGGCAAGGGAACTTGTTGTACCCATCAAACATACCTTGACAAATCAACATTATGCTTTTTGGTGGTTTGGCCACATACTTAAAATGACCTTCCTCTGCAGCTCCTTGACCTCGGGTCAGGGATGCTACAAGCACCTTCCGCATCTTTTATGAAAACTTGTAAGCTGTTCTGTCTTGCAGGTCAAGCTTGGAGTGCTTATAAGAACAGGTAGATGTCTTCAAAAAGCACTATATACTGTAAATGCTCTGATTGAATGAATGAATGAATGAAAATGAAATGACACAAATGAAAGAGATCTTACATTAATTGCATGATCATCCACAAGTCGAAAGACAGCCGGGTCATTATAGATCTGGCGTTTCAAGTAACGTGGAGGAAATGGAGAAGGCCTTGCCACAGGATTACATGGTTCCAGGAAGAAATCAGATGGTGTGCTCATTGTCCAATTTCAAAGGTGTCAGAGGGCGTCTTCTGAACTTCACAGAAAATAATAAAATAATTTCAAAAGTTCTGCTGATTTTACAACTCAATAAATTAGTCAACAGTCTGAACAAACAAGAACAAGTATCACCACATTGTAACTATCTCAAAGTTTATCTATTCTATATATGAGATGGTCAAACCATCCTCCCAACCATCCGTCCATCCATCCATCCATCCATCCATCCATCCATCCATCCACTGAACCACATATGCAGCCCACAAGCAAAACAAGTTAACCAACCAGTCAAATTTTTCAAGCGCATGGTGGCTCAAATATTAAGTAACTTTATTAGGTTTAGGATTAAGTTCATTGTCCATTTTAATAGATAAAGATCTGTCATCAGTGGTCATGAGTCTACAGATTACAAAGATCTGCTAGGTCTTAAACTCTGTCAACAGATAAACCTGACACATTCAGTCAGTGCTAAGTAACAGCTAAGCTACTTCACATAACTTAAAATTTAAACTTTATCAGCAGATAAACCTGACATATTCAGTCAGTGCTAAGTAACAGCTAAGCTACTTCACTTATTTAAAAGGAACCATAAACTCAGGCCTTCTGTCATGAAAAAAACAAAACATGTTAAGTAATACAAAGTACACAAATTGTGCTTCAGTGCTTAGCATGAAACTGCTGTCAGCATGGCAAAACTCTCTGGGCATTGTCAACTGGATTAACCCCCACCAGAGGCCCTCTGATCAAAGCACTGACAGGATCGAGTTACTTTCAACTGCACCTTATGGAAATTTTATCTACAGGAAGAAACAGGCAAAGGTCATGGAAGGCAACTAGACAATTAAAGTTATGAGCATGAAAAGCTTTGAGCAAGACTGAGTACAAATGGGGAGAGTCTAGCCAAGGAGACCATCAGCAAGTAAAATCAGTCTGGCTGCCTGAATATTAATCAGTCATTGCTAAGTAACAGCTAATCTACTTCACATAACTTAAAACTTAAACTTTGTCAGCAGATAAAACAAATTTCACATGCATTCAGACATGACCATTGAAAACATCAGTCAAGTGTTAACATATAAAAATCCAGAAAAGGTTCAGCAATGTATAACATCCCTGAACCAATTTAACATTATGGAAGGCAATTCATAAAACCTCAGAAATGCATAGCTCTCAAGAGGGAACAGCACAGATCAATGGACGATGATTGCTTATTGGCCATTGTTCCCAAGGAAATCACCATATCCACAAGTGGCAAAACGATTACCGCAGCCCTAGGGGCAGATATATAGCCTCACCAAATATTTTTCTGCAATCACTATTTGGTGAAATGAAGATTAATACATAAAATATTCTGATGAATAAAATGGTGGAACTAATATTCAATTTAAGTGATGTGGCAGATGCTACATATTGTAATGCAACAATAATGTAGCCTATTGTATTGTATATAACCCAATAGCTCCTCTAAAGAACCTATTGGTACTTTCCAGCACATACTGTAAGAAGTGTAACCATGACTGTAATATCAGATATCTTCAGCACCCAAAAAAAGCTAAGTTGCTGGAACCAGCTTATTCACAGACTGGAACCTTCTTCTTTTTCTGCAAATATCTGAACCATAATATAAGTAAAATTTCCTAAGTTTATGATTGATAACTTAATTAGGTTATGTTAAAGTCAAATCAATCACATTATTTGATTGCCAATCATATCAAACAGACAGATTATAACTGTCCAAGTAAATAACAGTCAATCACTGCAATCACACCAGTTGTAGAAAATACATCAGTATCTATCACCATGTACATATTATTATTATTATTATTATTGTTATCAAAAAAGTATTGTTATGTTGTAAGTAACTCATTTAACAGGTCTATAGTTATAAGCTTCAAGCTATTATTTTTATTATTGCCTGAAGCACCATCTCAAGAAGGTTTAAAGCATGATGGTAGTGTGTCAGAAAGGCACATGGAATTCCTCGCTAAGCAGCCACCAAAATCTTCAGAATCTTTCCTCATTGAACAGCCACCAAAATATTATCATTATTATTTTTTGTGTTTGCCCAAGGTACATAGACCCCTTATGATTAAAAAAATTAGGAACAGCATTTTATTTTGGATGGTTAGTCTTCACTTATGTGCTTGGTAGCAAAACTGCAATGGAAATTGTAATTGTAATTTGTAATTGTAATTAAAAACTTATAAAGGAAAGAAACTGCGTTGAAGAGCAGGAAGGTCATAGTTAAGTGCTGATAGAGAAATGTAGTTTCCCTGTTGTCTCCAGATTTCTGTGCAAGTTGATGAAAGTGGTTACTAGGAATAGCCATGCCTTCTTGGTTTATTTGGTCCAGTTTCAAATGCCAAGGGCACAAAGCACTAAGCAGACAGAATAATAGTGCACTTGGGAGTTTTTCTTTCAACTGCTATTTCAGTGGCATCATCCGTGGCCTTGACAGCTCTTGGATGATAAGATTCTGCCATGGTGTCAATATGTGTCATCCCAGTGTCAGAGATGATTCAAACAAGAAGCCTTCGGCTGTTAGAACACATCACGTGCTGTGAAGGTGACCAAGGCCATGCCAGGGCCTTGTCAGCAATGATTTCCAGCCCTCTGAGATGCCAGAAGAGACCTGTTAGATGTCCTTGCCATACATGGACAAGAACAGTGGAAGCTGAACTGTGCCCACTGAACTTCCGGTTGCATATGGCCTGGAGATGAGCACAGAATTGAAACGGCTGGCTATACATTATGGAAACGGCAATGCTCCAGAGAGAAGCATGCCACAGATGATGATGGTGGTGTCAATGACAGCGGAGTCCTAGGTCAGACATTTTCCACTCTCCCATGAAATGAAAGTGACGCCATCTGGACATCTCCCATCAGACCTCACAAGACCAGCTGTGAGGCTGTGACAAAATGATGTCATTTATAAGCGCATATCTTGCATGTATCATTATTATTATTTTTCCTCCAGGTAGATAAGATCCCTCAGGACCTAAAAAATGCTCTGAAGAAATATAACTGTCTGGATTGGCTAAACCTTGTCAAGTTCTGGCTCAGGGTGACTGCTGCAAAAGTCGACAGCAATAAATCTGTTGGATTGCAACTGATAGATGCTGGGAAAGGGCGTTGGTGGTGCTGGATGTTCGCTTTATTATTGTTATTATTACTATTATTATTATTATTATTATAAAACAAATCTATTGTTACGTCATTTCAATTATGAAACAAGTCTATTGTTGCTGGAGCAACTCGAGCTGCTGTGGCATCCCGGCTGGCACACTGGAAACAGGTCAACTAGCTGCACCTCCGAATCTCGTGATCTTGTCTTTAAGCGCCGTGGTGAAGAAGCAACTCTGAGTTAGCGGTCGCGTAAGTGTAGAGCGTTCTGTGGGCATTTCTTCGATGAGGCGCGAGAACTTCTGGTGTGGATTATTATTATTATAATATTATTATTATTATACATTATTATTATTATTATTATTATTACTTTTATTTTTATTATTATTCACTGTTATTATTACTGGTATTATTATTACTATTATTATTATTGACTCGTGGCAGACTCCAAAGTCAAAGTCAGGCAATGTCAGGTCAGTCTGTGAAGACATGACTCTATGACAAAAAGTCAGTTCTGTGCCAGTTGCAGCCATTTTTGCAAAGAGATCCGGCTGCCTTGGTTGGCCAAGAGCAGATGGTGCTGGTGCTGGAGCAACTAGAGCTGCTGGTGGCATGCAAATCTCGTGGTCTTCTCTTTAAGCACAGTGGTGAAGAAGCAACCCTGAGTCAGCAGTCGCTTAAGTGCAGAGCATTCTGCTGGCGTTTCTTCGATGGACTTGCGAGGTCTTCCAGTGCGGATCGGACGAACATCCAGCACCACCAACTCCCTACTCTTTGCCATCGTTGTCGTCTGCTTCGATGGCCTCTGCGTCATGGGCTTCACTGATGCAAGCGTCAACGTCTCCTCAACCTTGACCCGCCGGCTGACCTTTGTCAGGCGCTGTGGCTCCTTGATCCTGAGGACCGGTTGGGGCCAGTCGGCTGGGTCTGACGACCAGCTCCAGATTCTCTCTGCTTCTTTAATCTTGGCTTCAGGCCCCACCTTCTCTCTTTCTTTGATTTTGGCTGTAGGCGCCGCCTTGTTCTTCGTTGTATTCTTGTCGATGAAGACCCTGATTTGCGACTGGATATGCTGGCTCGTTGCATCGAGTGTGAGTTCTGAGATCATGAATTCGTCTGACTGCTTCTTCTGAACTAAATCCTTCAGGTCTCATTCGTCTTTTCTCCCGTTAATCTTTATTATTATTATTATTATTATTATTATTATTACTACTACTACTACTACTACTACTACTATTATTATTATTATTATTATTATCTGTCTTTGTGAAAATGATACCTCAGGATTTGAAAATGTCAAAAAATTGAAAAATTACCTCGAATGGCTAAATTTCATCAAGATCTTGAAATTGTCCTTAGTACTGTTATTATTACTTTATTACCCCAACATAGAAAAGATTACTTAAGCTTTCCAAAAGCACATGCAGTGCACATAAAGACATAATCTGAAGTACATTTTCATTGTTTAAACTAAAGCAATGTCTATAAGACATCTTTTTTCAGCTACCCATGCTCTTGAGGTGAATTCATAAATTAGCACAATAAGTGTCTGGTTAATAATAACAACAATGATTAAAATAATAATAAAATAAATATAAAAATTTAAACTTAAAATAATAATATTCACATTAGTAGAAGCTCTAAGATTTTAAAGCAAGGCCAGGTCTATACTACTTATACCGACAAGTACATGTACCAGCCCCATCACAGGCCGTATTAACAGGTGTGTTGACCTAAGCCGTCTAAAGGTCTTTATCAGAGAATATCTGGCTGTTGGTCTTGCTACCTTATCAGCTGGAAATAGCACTGAAGTGAGATGTGGCTTCTTAAAGGGCCAAATGAAGACAAAATTGTGTTGCCTGATAAAAAACCAAAGCCAGCTCTATTGATTATTGGGTTATTTAACTTATTTACCTCAGCAAAAGCCAAGAAGATTATAAAAGATTAAATTAGACCGCTTGCTGTATAGCAAAAACCTATGAAATGAACCTACTAATAATACATAATATTGATTTATCAAATTTCAATGTCAAAGCTACATAATTATTTACATGCTTATCGAGTGACTTACTCCCAACCTACTTATCTTTGCAAACACTTTACCATACAGATTTGCTCTACCCACTCAGACTCTTACCTCACTTTTGCCTGTTCTCCAGTAACTGCTCATCTTAAATTCTCTAACCGATCCAGCTACCATACTGTGGCTCAACTCTGGAATGACCTCCCTTCTGAATATCGCAAATTCTCTGTTCCTCTATCACTTCCATCATTCACCCACAATCATCTGTCTCATGCCTCTCTATCTAATCCTCAGGCTTTCCATTCAAAACTAAAATCCCACTTTTTCAAGAAATCTTATACCTGATCCACTGAGTCTGCTGCCTTCCCATTTCTCTCAACCTAACCACAACCCACCATAACAGCTCCTCTGTCCCCTTCTCTCCCTAGTCTTCTAGCAACCGGACTTTGTTCTTCACATGGTATCTCTGGACAGCCTCTCTGACTTTACACAGTGCTTGTGAATAAGCTAGTACCTTATGGTTAGCATTAAAGTAGTGCTTTATAAATCTTTGAGATTATGATTACAATTTCTTATATATTATGCATTTGAGAAATGTAAAAAGTAAAGGCTATTTCCTGACAAAGTTACTTAATTATTTACACACTTATCTAGTGACTTCTTATCATGCTCACTTGCTTACTCATTCACAACACTTAATACTTATTGGCTGCCTGATTTCTTCCAATGGCTGATAGAAAATCGCAAACTTCTGGTTTCTTTGACCTGTAGGAATTCGATCTGGCTTCTCCAATGGATTTATCATTTTGATAACGATTTCACTTGAAGCAACCATCTACTGATGCCCTGGGCATTATGATGACAATGCTATAGCAGTCATTAGATTAGATCAGAAAATCTCTCTACTGACCAGGGCAGGCCAGGCCATGCATTTGGTATCCTTACTTATCCACAATACAAACTCTGATCCCACCACCTTTGCCCTCGTTGAAATCGGGTCAGTCAAATTTTAGATGTAGCAAAAGCTCCCTAAGTGACTTTCATTATGCCCTTATTCAAACCAGTTGTGATTAATTTTCTCCAGCAGATGTCAACATGACAAGCGTTACACCAGTTGCAGTAGTTTTATTGCTATGTGGGACCTAAGCTATGCTTTGACCCAGCATTTGTTTTTCTGTAACTTGTTACATTTGGCTGACATGAAATTTGCAGGCCTTCTATTTACATCAACAGGTCTCACTAGAATTGGAAATTTCTGACACTGAAGCAATGGACTTAAAAATATGACAGAGTATATAGTCCACTAGTATTTTACAACTTTACTATACTAAAAGAAACAATGTTGCATGAAGTAAGCATAACTCTCAGTTGTAACTGCCACTGCTTGCCTGTAGAACAGACTTCCCTACTGACTGAAAATTGACAACCCAAAAGTCTATCCATTCTGGGTTTGGTGAATCCAAGTGCTTTGGATCTTCATCATGGCTGTTCTTTCTCCATAGCTCTACAACTTCAGTGCTGATGGTCTTTCCTATTTCTTCAGAAGCATGACACCTCAGCTCATCTGTTTTTGCTAAAATAATGTGCAGGCCAATACTTTCTTGATGCTTTTGATTCTAACTTAGCCCTTATTCCATAGATCATACAGACAGACACTCTTCTGTACTCTGATTGGGAACAGATATAATCACATACTGCCTCCATCTAAATCCTGGCAAAACTAAGGAACATAACCATGACTGCATAAAATCAACTGCTTCTTAAAAGAAAAAAATTCTTTATTTGCCCCCAGTAGGCCTATGTATATAAAGTGCAGAGAATTAGATATATATTACAAATATTTCTAAGAAATCATTATAAAGACAGCCCCAGCATATACCAAGGTACATCCACAAGCACACACTCCAAGATACTCATGCATAAATTTAGACAAATATCGACCCACAGTTGCTGTGAGTGGGCATGATGATGGATTGGCCAAGATTATTCGAACCAATCTGGATCGATCAGATACATCTCTAACACCCACATGATGGCACTTTTACGTAGGCACATGAAATGAGAAAGATACAAAGGAAGTCACACAAACATATCCGTCCTTCACATCAATAGGAGAGAAGACTCAACTCCTCCAGTTAATATTTACGTGGGTGCATGGCCTCTTTTGTTTAATCACAGCCTGTGAGCAATTTATAACCTGTGGACTTTGTTCAACTTTAGATCTCTGAGCAGGCATAACAGGTAACAGTTAAGGACTTAATGACTGACTGTGCACAGCGACGCTTGCTACAAAAAAGCAATCATGTCATGACAGGTAATGTCCGAAACTCTTTGCTCTGAATTCATGCCAACAGTGTTAAACTAATTCAGATTTTACTTAAGAAAATGTTAAAATCTGTCTCCTAATGCTAAACTCCCCTGAATGCGTGAAACCTTAGACGTACTGCAGTGTTGGCTTAAACATGGCAAGTTCAACTACAGAATTAAATAAATTAAGGTAAAATGTAAATGTACCTGTTCATCATATGGTCTTGACCTTGCTCATTTTTCAACGAAATGATAGGGTGAGATCCTTCACCACTGCTGCCCATTCAAAGCCATTTAATGTTCCCATGTATAGCCCAAGATTCAAATCTCAGACAAGCCACAACTGGTATGCGAGCCAGCATCCTCATGCCCAGAGGTGCCTTGACGTATGCTTTAACCAATGTAGTTAACCAGGCCATAAGGTACTCTCATCATCATTGTTGTTGCATTACCACCACCACCACCACCACCACCACCATCACACCAGACTAAAATACCAACCAAATGACCCACTGACTGACTGCCTGCCATCAGTTATGTAACATTAACCGGCCTCTCTCACCTAATCACATTGTAGGGTTTCCAATTCCTTTTGAATAGCTGCTATATGCAATTAAAAATGAACAGTAACCAGTTCAAGCTTTCCAAGATAATTGCAGGGATTACACAAAATCTAAATTAAGAGCCTAAACCCTAAATCTTCATGGTCAAATATATTGGTCACAAATATCTTAAAGAGAAATAAAATGCAGAACAAAACATGTATATTATAGGCAAATACATCAATGAATAATTAATTAATGGTTGGCAAGAGTCCAGGTGGAACTAAAACTGACCCACATCACAAGTGAATAAAACCAATAGCTAGTTCTTCTGCACATGACAAGGCTAGTGGCCCTGAGAAATATCAGTAATTTGCACTACAGAAAAAATTATTTAAATCAATCACCTAGCCATTATTGATTTGCAAATAACTATAGGTAAATTTTATGATGCTGGAAATTATTTGTAGCCAAAAATACTTGCACGCCTTCTGCTTTTAAGTAAGTAACCTGGGTAGTATGGATAAAAATAATTATTATGACACGTATAGAAGTTCATGCTTAAATTTTAATTTTTGAAAAACTTTTTGGCTTTTATTCAAAATGGCTAAGCACATTTGCTTTCTCACAACTCTTGTCTTAGCCTCTGAGCAACCAGAAAAATATTTAAAACAACACTGAGTAACTGAGTAACTTTGTTCCCACATACAACAGACACAGGAAGTCCATTCCGAGCCAACCTAAGACATAAAACTGCACTGAGATAAGGAAATGCTAGGACAATTTCCAGAGCAATAACAGGCGATTTTTTCTGCACCTCCAAACCCTTTACAGTCAGTAACCAACAAATAACAGTCTAAATCATTAATCAGTAATCAGCACACTAATTTTATTTCTCCACATAAGTAATGGAATTTCTATAAAGACTATATTATGAAATAAACCACAATAAACTTGAACTGGACACTATGTTTTTTAATCTTGTAAGCTTCCACTTCTAGCGTTTGACTCTTTAAATTCCAAAGTAATGGCAGAGAAATGGCAAAAGGTTACCAGAAGGCCAAAGGTTAACAGAGGGCCTCAGAATTTGCAGGCAACACGTGATAAAAGCAAAAGGAATCCCATTGAAACTCTCTCAGTTGCAAAGAACCATGTATATGGGGATTATGCAATGGCAGGCACCATTAAATCCTGGCATTAATTCCTCCATTAAACTATTTCTGTAATCCAAACATTTAGCTAATATGTAGCCAGTATGTGGCCTAGCAAGTATACATGATTCCAGATTTTAGTAAAATAATTGGATGCAGTTAATCATAATATTTAATGTAACTGTAAATGTCAATCTCCTACATTTCTTAGTACCACACAAAAGCAGTATCAGAGAGATCAGCTTAATCATTGGCACTTAATCAAATACAATCTGCAACAGTCAGGTTGTTTAGTCAGTTTTCTGACCAGGTCAGGATCCGGGGTCAAACCATGAGACAATGTGGTGTCACAATGGAAATCAGTAATGGTGGTGGTGATGGAATGATTCAGGAGCAGAAGTATTATATGATAGGATAATCTACTAGAATTAAACTGGAAATCATCTGTGAAGCCAAAAATTAATATATTTTAGCACAAACATATTTTAGTTAAATTTATATATTGGCAAGATATTTAACCTTAACTTCTTTTTAATTCTTTCTGTTTGATTACCATTCTCCTTCAACTGCATGCACGTACCCTATCTGTTATGCTGCAGACAATGTGACCAGCAACCAAATTTTCAATATATTTCATTTAATTTCACTTAAATTTAATGCCATAATACCATCAAGCCACAGTAGTAGGCTGTGTCAGCCAACGACATAACCTGTAAGCCTGAAGCACAGTCTAGTCGCACTGAAGTCTATGTTGTTCACCTTCTAACAGTCAATACCTGCCACGTACAAAGCCTAGTGGTTAGCGAGTGACACTAGCTGCAATTTTAAATCCTACCCAAGCAGAAATTAGGAAATTTATTAATTCGTTCCAATGTGTGCTTCTTATAAAGTTAACGGCGGTCGTTGGGTATGTGCTTGGAAGGAGACGTATCCTAAGAAGCACTGGATTCGTTCAGTAGCCCTATAGATACCTGTATGCAGTGACAGTGAAAACGAAGTATGCATGTTTCATACTTTTGACTATCTGTTGCAGACTTTGATTAGAAATTCGATATAGTACACGCAGTTAGGGCCTATCTGAGATGTAAACACCAACAAATCTAGCTTATCTTATTCACTGCTGTTTCGACTTACCGTGAACTTGCTTCGGAACAGGCCACCACAGACCTTAATTCATGCGTAAATTTGTGGACTATAAGTATCGTTTCGAGTGACTTTAATCCAGCTCCGTATACTACAGACCACTTGTTAACGTACACACGCACCGACTCCCGTCTCTCACCGATAGCGTATTAAATTCTTGACGTCAGTGTAGTCTGAAAACTGCCTCACGTGAACTGTTTGTTAAGTGGGATAAGATGGCTGCTGCGAGACGTTGTCTGGAAAACGAAAACATGCGCAGCTGAGGGAAGTAGGCCTACACACTTTCCTTCCTTTGCATTCCCTTCTTTCTTTCCCAGCGTCAATTATGATATTAACAGGGATGTAGTCTCAGTCTCGGTTTAGACACGTTAATGTAAAAAATCCAAATGTACACGTTTTTCTATAGCGACCGTATGGCCTCGACCCTGCGAATTTTGCAATGAACTTAATGGGGCGAGATCCTTCACCATCGCTGCCCGTTTGAATGGGCAACCCGCCAGTTAAGGTCTCCGTGTACGGACCGTGCTAGCCCGAGATTCAAATCTCTTAAATACGTCACGATGGGCGTGGGAACCTGCTTTCGCACGCACAGAAGCATCGTAACGTACGCTCTAACCAATGTAGCTAACCAGGCTTGCTGTACCTAAAGTCTCGTTTCGGTCTCGTATTGAGGCAAGGCATCTTGGGTCTCGTCTCGGTCTCACGGCAGGAAGGCTCGGAGTTCTGTTTCGAACCCCCCCCCCCCCCCAACATCTCGCCAACTGCGATCCGATCCGAAGACGCTGTCAGGCTTCGCATTTGACAGAAGTGGTACATTTGTCAACAAGTAACGCAGAAACCCTAAGTTAAGCTAGCGATGATCGAAACATCGCATCGGGCAAGGGCAAAATTAAGCTCACACGATTAAAAAAATCGTGTGAGCTTAATTTTGCCCTTTGCCCGATGCGATGTTTCGATCATCGCTAGCCTAACTTGCCGAGTTTCTACGCGTTCCCTTGTATTCACAGGTAGCCGTGCAGCAGCGCCTTTGTCTATTACTTAAAAGGCGCTATACAAGTTTAGTGATACATACATACATACATACATACATACATACATACATACATACATGTACATGGTCAAATACATACATACATGTACACATACATACATACGAAAACCTCGTTACGAATGTTACTACTTCTAGGTGATCAAATTTGATCACTTTTCTCGGGTAAACGACCCAAAAGCTGCCGTTCATTTTGTTTATTTTACCAGTCTATCCATTCGGTAGTAGCGAAGGGGATATATTGAAAGTGTAGAGCCGTAATCGAAAGCTTTCGACTCGCGTTTGCTGGAAATTCCTCGTTCTTGAAGAAACAGTACAAACGCCAATTCATAGCACGAAGGGCGTTCACCGGATTCCCTGGTTCTTTCGGTGTCATTCATGTGGCTAGGCTACCACACATATATACTATGTACACGCTGTTTCTGGTAGTCTGTACCAAATAAGTTGGGAAATCAAAATTTGGTGTTCTGTGTGTCAGGTCGGCCCATGTTTCGTGTTCGCTGATTATGTTTCTTATTTTTCGATCTTCGTCAATATGTTCCTGACTTTCGTGAATCGTGAATGCGTTTCTGATTTTTCAATCAGCGTGAATCCGTTTTGCTGAGATAAACGCTTTACTCTGTTGGTTAGCGTGCTGAATGTCAATCAAATATTCGCGGTTCAAATGTCCCTATGAAATTTAACTGAGGTCAAGCATCTTTACGTCGCGCTTCCTCGCATGCATTTCCTGCATTCTTGGCTTCAGCCGCAAACCCCGCGATGTTACAGACTTCCATCCTTTCTTCTTGCAATCTACTCCCGGATGGCATTTTGGGACTGGCTATGACCCGGTGGTCGGGTGAATCCGGGGTTCCTACATCTAAAGCCTCCGTAACCCATAAACTGACACTCTGGGCCGCCCACTTATCGAGAAGGATCTAAAAGTCCTCAGAACCTCAATAAGCTCTGAGTATCATGACACCAGATTTAAGGGGGTTTCTTCACCACACTCAGGTGACTGGCTCTTCTCACTGTGTAGAAGTGCTTATATTTCAAGGCTGCATGATCGACTAGGCTATTCGTATTGAGACAGGTATAAGGCCAATGTGCTCTCTTTTGTTTCGCCGTGAGCACACCGGCCAGCTGCGTGGACAGTGACATTATGGGCCTGCGTTCTAGTCCGTGCAAGATTGCACATCACATAATAAAAAAATAGTAAAGTTTTTAAGTGGTTCAGAAGACAGGAACGTTTAATAGGCGATCCTTCTTAGCTTCCTCTTAAAAGCTGCAATAGTGTCCATTGAGAAAGTAGTATCAGCCAAACTATTTCACAAGTCTTTACAACCGTAACCAATGTAGCTAACCAGGCAAGCTGCGCATTGGACAATATCTAAAAAATAGGCCTACCTCTCCCAGTCTATTTATGGTTCTTAATGCTTCCTGTTGCCCGGCTTCAGTGTGCACTTCTGAACTTTGTGCAGAGGGCATTACCAAATTATCGTAATTGTAATCTCGAAAATTTCTAAATTTCTGAATTTCAATTCAGAGAGGTTGTCCAAAGATGCCACGGGAAGAACGAAGTCCGGTTGCCAGAAGACCAGAGAAAGAAGGGGACAGCGGACTGGTTGTGGTAGGTTGTGTTTAGGTTGAGAGAAATTGGAAAGCGACGGATTAGATGGGTCAGGGTAACAGGCGAGATTTCAGTTTTGAATGGAATGCCTGAGGAGCAAATAAATTGGGGAGCTTGAGAAAGATGATGATGGTGGGTGAACGATGGAAGCTAGTCGTTGAAGAAGTGAGTCATGATCAATGGTGAACGCTGCAGAAATGTCTAGAAGACAGAAACAAGAGACTTGCAGAGTTTCAGTGGAGTGATGTTTAGTGAACCCAGATTGGTAGGGATTGAGTTGGAAGAAAGGTATTCATTCAGGCGGGCAACTAGTCAATCACACCTCCCCCACCCGTGGTCGGTGCTTGCGACCCAGCATGTGATCATCACGTGCAAAAACAAATCAATAACGAATGACTCATGGAAATTTCTTACACAAACGCGCATTTATAACTTGCTAACCAAGCAGCGTAAAATTACGTTCACAATTATTATTATTTTAAAATCCTTATCTTCCTGCGTCCTTCCAAAAAAGCTTTTGTTATGTAATGCTCTGCTGCATTTTGTGCTACATGGTTTGCTCCCCGTTGCTAAATTTTTGCTGGCGCCCATGTACCAGGCCTAGCATGGCAAGAGGCGTTTAGACCTATATATTGAAAGTTCTGCAGATTTTCCGATGCTATTTTAATAGCCCTCTCTTTTATAAATCTTTAGTTGCAATAGCGAAGCGTGAATTAGTTAAGTGTCGAGTCGCTGCTTCTCAGACTTTGTTCGACTGCGGCTGGTGATAAGCGTTTCTGTTTTTCGTCTGGGATGTCTCTCCGCCGTATTTTCCTCCGGAAATATCAAGTTCGCCACTCCCCTAAAATAAAAAAATATTATCTCAAGCGACACTGATTGGCCGGTTGTCTGTTGTTAGCTATTATAGGTGTTAGTTGACGTCGCCCCCGTCAGTTTACCTAAAGGGAACTTCCCTGCCTTCATTCAGTCAACGGCTTAGAACCATTGTGGTTTGTGGTATAATGGTGCCGTTGAGTTGATGGGGTTCCTGAGAAGTATCCATAAAGTCAAAGACAGATCTTGGGGTCAGCCAAGTCATGGCCCCACTAATATTTGATTGGGACATGTCATTGAGTTGGCCCCAAAATGGTTTGGTTGCCCACTGAACTTTAAAAGTAACAAGGTCATGTTAGAACTGGAAAAGTAAAGAAAACGGCGTGTATACTCTACGGATTTCTTTTGTTTTATTCTGCTGGCAATGATCATTCCTGTCTCCTTTGCTGCTGGTAGAGGTCAATGCGCGGTTTCCAGTCTTATCGTTCACCTGTCGGTTCTCGGACGCGACCTGAGCGGTCTGCTTCCGATGTCTCTGCCTTCCAAAGTGCAAACTGCTGAACAGCGTAATACAGACGACGAAATGTAGCCGCCTACCCGACCTTATTAGGCCTACTAAGAGAATTAAAGCGTAACCATACACACATCTAGCCTAGGTAATATATTGTTATGTGCATTGGGTTAGGTAATGTATTGTTATGTGCATTGGGTTAGGTAATGTATTGTTATGTGCAAAACCATTTTCAGTTTCATATACTTCACTTATTACTAAAAAATGCAAAATGCATTATACCAAAATACATCGATGGACAGGTGGCAAAGGTTGTACAAAAAAAGGAACCAGAAGCCCATATACTAGGGTTATAGTTGAACAGAGGGACAGCATATTATGTTATGTAGTTGTTTATAAGTTATTTGGATAATGTCGGAAACGCCATCTCAAGAAGGCTCAGAGCATGATGGTAATTAAACAAATCTATTGTTAAGCTTAATTCGTTTAACTTATGAGCTAGAAACAGGCCTATTGTTACGTCACTTCGATTATGAAACAAATCTATTGTTAATTATAAAACGAATATAAGCCTATTTTGCATCACTTCATGGATGAAATAAATCTATTGTTTTTTACATTTTGAAACCAACACAGAGGTATTGTTACGTTACTTCAATTATGAACCAATTCTATTGTTAATTCGTTTAAATTATGAAACGGATGCAGGGATGCAGGTCTATTGTTACGTCACTTCAATTAACAAATCTATTGTTAATTCGTTTAAATTATGAAAAGAATATAGTAAGTATAAACAAATCTATAAATTATGAAACGAATAAGAAGTAAGTAAGACATTTGTTACGTCACTTAATTATGAAACAAATCTATTGTTAATCCGTGTAAATTATGAAACGAACAGTAAGTAAGTAAGACATTTGTTAGCACCCCATGTGTCCATCGGCTGAGCGAGGAATCGTATGCGTGGATGAGTCACAGAGGTAAGATAACAAAAGCAAGACGGCACAAATAGGTCCTAAGCCGCTTTGCAAATATGTCAAGCGAGATGTTATGAGTAAAGTGAACAGGGAGACTATTCCAGATGACTGGTGCAGAATTGCAGAATCGGCTTCTGGAGAATTCAGACCGATAATCGCTAATGTCAGGATGAGACAAATGGTTTTGTGCAGCCGAAAACAGAGATCTGGATGGCTGATAGCGCTGTAGGGACGATGACAGATAAACAGGTTGATTGGTTAAGTGTCTTACGAATAAGGAGCGCTATCTTGTATGTGATTCTGGAGCTGACGGGCAACCAAGGTATTTTTGCCACTTTAGAAGTGACGAGATCAAACCTACGGGTTTCTGTCACTAGTCACTCTAGCAAGTTCCGGACGCTTTGCAGTTTGGCAATGTTGGACGGTGGAGTGCCGTTCAACAGGGTATTACAGTAGTCGAGTTTTGTTCTGTCTACACTACAAATTCTGGTGCAAGCACGATCGAACATTACGAATGTTAGTTCAGAGTCGATTGTCACTTCAAGATTCTTAAATATTCCTGATAGTGAAATGTCCGCACCTGCAGTGTAAGTAAGATGTTAGATCCACGATAGATTTTATTTATGAGGAAGTGCCAAGTACAATGACTTCAGACTTCTTTGGATTCAGACACAGTCCCTTAATTAGGAACCAGCAGAGTACTGCTTCAGAACATTATGTTAGGTTGCTGGTGTCAGAGTCAATGTGATCAAGCGCTATGTATAGTTCTGTGTCATCGGCATACTGGTGGTGAATGATGCCGTGTGCGGAAATGACGCCAGCGACTGGAGCCAAATAGGCCTACAACGTGAAAAGAATCGGGCCAGGTAGACGATTGAGTTATTGATCCGATGCTAACATGTTGTGACCGGTCCTCCGACAGGTGACTGCAGATCCAATCCAGCGCAACACCGGTGATGCCGAATGTCTTCTGCAGCCAAGCGATGAGTGTTGTTTTGTCGATCGTATCAAAAACAGCTGAGAGATCGAGGAGTTAAGTAGGGTGGGTTGTTATCGCCCAGAAGCGGTGTAGACATCAGCAAGGATCTTCGGTAAGGCTTTTCAGACTAGTGAAGTCTACGGTAAGCTGACTGATGACTGTTAAAATTACAGGAGCTACTGACGAGCGGGAAGAGACGAGGCAGAAACACGTTCCAAACTTTTTACACTGCAGGCCTATGTGAGTTTGAGATTGGTCTATAGTTAGAAGGATCACCCGAATCAATTACAGGTCTATTGTTGCGTCACTTCAATTATGAAACAAATCTATTGTTAATTCGTTTGCATTATGAAACGGATTCAAGCCTATTGTTTCGTCACTTCAATTATGAAGCAGAGTTATTGTTAATTCGTTTGAATTATGAAACGGATTCAACCCTATTGTTTCGTCACTTCGATTATGAAGCAGAGTTATTGTTAATTCGTTGAAATTATGAAACGGATACAAGCCTATTGTTTCGTCACTTCAATTATGAAGTAGAGTTATTGTTAATTCGTTGGAATTGTGAAAAGGATACAAGCCTATTGTTACGTCACTTCAATTATGAAACAAATCTATTGTTAATTCGTTTGCATTATGAAACGGATACAAGCCTATTGTTACGTCACTTCAATTATGAAACAAATCTATTGTTAATTCGTTTGCATTATGAAACGGATTCAAGCCTATTGTTTCGTCACTTCAATTATGAAGCAGAGTTATTGTTAATTCGTTTGAATTATGAAACGGATTCAACCCTATTGTTTCGTCACTTCGATTATGAAGCAGAGTTATTGTTAATTCGTTGGAATTGTGAAAAGGATACAAGCCTATTGTTACGTCACTTCAATTATGAAACAAATCTATTGTTAATTCGTTTGCATTATGAAACGGATACAAGCCTATTGTTACGTCACTTCAATTATGAAACAAATCTATTGTTAATTCGTTGGAATTATGAAACGGATACAAGCCTATTGTTACGTCACTTCAATTGTGAAAATAAATCTATTGTTATTATTATTCAGTATTATTACGAATATGAAAAGTTGAGAATTTGAGGTCAAAGCGAGTGAGAAGTCAAGCAAATGGGGAAACCGTGTCAAAAATGGCGGGTGACTAAGATAAGGTCGTCTGAAAGTTGACGACTAGTCCTTCGATACCGAAAGTCTCGATGAAGAAAGTATTATTAATATTATTATTATTATTATTATTATTATTATTATTATTATTATTATTATTATTATTATTATTATTATTATAAGCGTCAGAAACGACTTCCAGGGTGTCGGAACATTTTCAATTATGAAACAAATCTATTGTTGCTGGAACAAGTAGAGCTGTTGTGGCGTCCAGGCTGGCACACTGGAAATAGGTCGACTAGCTGCACCTCCGAACCTCGTGATCTTGTCTGTACTTATTATTATTATTATTATTATTATTATTATTATTATTATTATTATTATTATTATTATTATTATTATTATTATTATTATTATTATTATTATTAGCGTTCCTATCTGTTTACGATGCATTCCTTACCTTCACCAAGATTCTAGGCTGAAGCCGCGCAGTGATTTGTCGGCAGAAGTGACACAGTTTTACTGTCGGTGCCGGTTAAGCAGCTAAAGAACGCTTGGTTGTCACCAGTCTTCTGACGCTTGCACAGTAGGATCACTTTGGGTTATGCAAGTTTCTAGTCTAGATATGGTTCGTATTCTTTCTTCTTGTTGTTCCTCTTCTTCTGGTTCTTCTTGTTGTTCTTGTTGTTGTTCTTCTTTCTTCTTCCTACTTACTTACTTACTTAGGTACTCACATACTTACCTGCTTATTTGCTTCCTTGGTGGAGTTTTGTGTTATCTCTTTTCTTACTTACTTTCTTGACTCTGCGCTAGAATTCCAGTTGTCGACTCGGGTCGTTGTCATGGCAGTGACGAGTTTCCCTAGCAACAGCCTATTTTCCTTCACAATTGCATCCTGTCGATCCTGCTGAATCTGAAATTTAGAGGAATCATTAAGACATTTCAGTTAAATAGGCTACCTACCTAAATTTGCCAGCGTTTTCCTACGTTATTATGGTATGTCTGAGGAGTTTTATCGAAGAAAGCGAATACAGAATTGATTCATTGTTGATATGTTTTGTGCAATTTTATCAGGCCTTGGTATTGAAACTGGTAGGCCTAGAACTACAAAACTCAGGGCTTAGTCAATTTCTGTATGTAACAATTGACAAGAGTAACTCAACAGCTGTGAGTGTAATTTTGTACTCATCTCAGCCGGAATCAGTCAAACGAATTAAAATAGAGAGACAAGCATCACCCATAGGCCTATCCACTACTGTCCTGTTCAGTACGGAGACTTATTAATTTCTTTACATTGCAGCATAGTTTGAATGTGTATACTCGTAGAAGAGACATTTCTAATCGAAGATCTGTGCCAATAGCTATTCGTATTAGCCTGCGTTAACCGCGACTTGGTATTAAATTATTCATATTTAGGCCTATGTCGATGCAATAATTAGCTTACACTATACATGCACGTAACTTATTCTTAATTTCTTTCTATTTATATTGATGTAGTAATTAGCTTAGGGCTTACACTACATGTGACTTACCCTTAATTTCTTCATATTGTAATAGACGTGGGGGAAAAGCTGGGGAGGTTTGTCGTCTACAACCGGCTTAGCCTGAGCGACCTAGAGAACAATTTAAGGCATTCATTTGCTAGATGCTTCACAAGATCTACGTAAAGTATATCAGCAAACTATCCACACAATCACATAACAGATTGCGTGGAATGACAAGCCACATACGTGCGTAAAGACTTATAAAACGCGATTTGTCACATCAGCAGAATTGCAAGAAACCTTCCGGGTATCGGATGGATGGGAGGTGGTTTGAATGGGTAGGTGGGTAATTGATTGTTTTAATGATTATGCATATTATGTGATTGGATGATAACGTGGTTAGTTAATATTTAATTCCAATATCCATATCAGTGTTGTTATTCAACTGTTTAAACTTCTCCTGTCAACATCAAGCCCCGTATTTAATCAGTGGCATGCCTACCTTGCGTCGGTGTTCGTAATAATAAGCCATGTCTTGTTTTACCTGCAACGAAAGAGAGGAACAATGCTCAGCGTTAGAAACCAAAGCGACGCCCATCGGAGGGAGAACTGGATATTTCGGCAACATTTCATGTACAATCAAGATTGGGTTGACTATGTCTCGACAACTAACAGAGCTCGTCAAATATTTTTACACAAACAAAAGCACAATACTTGCATATATATGTATGCCTGTGTGATGTAGAGCTTAATGCAAAACAATGTCTCGATATACAGTATACACGTATAGCTATGTAATATTTTGCAAGTATACCTCGTCAATCTTGGCATTACTCTTGAAGAATGAATATTGCGCTTCAAACTTTGGCTCCAGCTTCTGCCACCGAATTATCTTATCTTCGGCTGCTGCAGTTGATGCCGACTCCCTGTTTCTTTTGCCTCCAGTCCATGTCGTCTCTCTGCCACTCCCGCTGCCATGGTGATCCCTATCTTCATCAGTACCTCTCGTCGACTTCTTCGACTGTGCGGTGTCCCTGTTCTGATCGGAGTCACTGACGGCCATGCCTTCGGAGTTTAGACCCGGAGAAGAGGCCCTGGTGGGAGAGGAGCTACTATTGGTTGACTGGATCATTCTCGGCTTGTGCTTTGTGTTTCTGGGTTTACGAGGAGCCTCCTTCTCGACGTCGTTGTCGTTTTCGCTTGAGGACCGCAATGATCCGGACGAAGTCATTCGGCTGTTGTGACTGCGGTTCGAAGACATATGGCCTCGCTGATGTGGCATATAAAGTCAAAAGCAAATCAGAAGAAGTAAATCATATGGTGACCTGCATGTGTGCGATGGCATGAGATAACGAGGCCAAAAGCCAGAAGTTATGAAGAACGCCCTCTGAGAAAACGCCGAGAGGCAGTCATGGGTACGAAGTATTAGCGACTTCACTGTCTCAATCACAACATATGAAGGTGGGTGGTCAGTCCTCTCCCTTGCCGCCTGATCTTCCTACAGAGAACGTGTGCGGTCAGTGTATTCGTTTTATAGTTGAGTTCGCTAGGAGACGCAAGTGGAGCAGAAATCTCTAAACTTATTTCTGCTTGGGAGAGGATTTGAACACCCGACCTCTCGGTTTACAGTCCAGCACACTAACCTCTGGACTATCGCACACCACTTAGAATTAGAAGTAAAGGTAGGTTAAATTATTAATACAGCAAGGTACGTTGACATATATTAAGTAAGCAGAGGCGGGTTAACTGTTACGTATACTTGCCTTTATAGGATAAAGCGCGGTTAATCTGCTTAGCATTAACTGACTTGTAGGTATAAATAGAACAGATAAGCTGTTTAATATACACCCTCTTGCATTTGTCTACTTGTGTGGGGCGGGTTTAAATTATCCAGTGTCTTATGATATCTCTTTCCACCACTGTAAGCCTTTCAGTTCAGTTGTAATGGCTATTTGAAATATGAATTTTCTGGAAAGCTGCTGAAAAGCTGCGCGTAGTACACGAGCGCTCGGCGTTAAAATAGCCAGAGGCGTTACCCCAAAAGATTATGGCCTGTCATAGAAAATACAAGATCCTGTTGTAAAAGTGACAGACTGTATGTAAATTTATAAAAATCTATAGGGTCTAACCAAAGAATTATTAGTTAGAAGTCAAGAATGATTATGAATTAAAAATTGAAAGACGAACATTGTGGGCTGGGCACAGTAGCAGATTGGTTAGAGCGCTTGACTTGTAATCCGTCGAGTACGAGTTCTGGCCTCCCCTGAGACGGTTACTGTGTCGGAACCTAGAGCAAGTCTTTCACTCACAATTGCTCAGCGCAATCGATTGATGCCTAGTCATTAGATAGTGGGGCTTAATTAATGTAGAGATAATAATTGCAGTGATGATGGAGGGAAGTTGCATAAACTGCTGGGAGTGATTACGATTTTCTAAATTAATAAATTACGAAGTGAATTACCTCTCGGTCTTAGTTTCTTATTTTCGCACACACACACACACACACGATCATCAAGTTTATTCTGATAACTATTTATCCCAAGAAGCAGAATACAAATGCGTCGTATAGGCCTACGATCTGTGGAATACGATATCGAGTACGGAAATTAAAATCAATACAGATCAATAGCAGAGGGGCGATGGTTTCGCTGTCTCTGTGCTGCCAGCTCCTTTTCGACGCTGCAGTTCGTTGGCCAAATTGCCGACAGATTTTGGCCTGCATTCGTAATTTCGCGATCCATGTACGCCGCGCATTCATCGGGTGATTTACATTATCAATGGAACGGTTTATTTGTTCAATGCCAATTAAATGAGTCTGCTGCCAAATTTAGGTAGGCCTATGTGCTTATTTGTCATCGATCGTTTATGCTTCGATCGCATGATGAGTCAAAAGGCCAACAGACAGCTCTTGTGGCCTTTCAACTTGCACTAGTCTTTTCTCTTTATGCTTAGAGACCAGCACGCTAACCTCTGGACTATCGCACACCACCCTGAGTGAGAAGTAAAGATAGGTTAAGTTATTATTACAGCAAGGTACATTATACGTTGACATACATTAAAGTAAGCAGAGATGGGGTAAGCTGCTACGAATACTCTCTACAAGATCAACAGCGTAGCCTAATCTGGTTCTTAGTACAAAGGGCATGCGGAAGATAATCCGAAATGCGCACAAGGGCGCTGTGATGTGGTCGGCTACAGTTGCTATTATTTTGGTGAATTATGAATGAGATACATCTTTCATCTACCGAACTCACGCATCCTAAAGTGTTTATTATCTCGTGAACTCAGCCATGGAGACTGTGTTGTTATTGACGCTAGTGAACATCAGTGGAATTAAAGCTCTTCGAGACATGAATAAATAACCAAGTTTATAGACCTCGAAACAGAGTCTTTGTCCGGCTTCTTGACTTACCTGCTTAGGCTATCGAATGTTCGCGTTTTGAAGTGTTCTCCGAATATGCCTCAGAATTGTGCATTTCTCAGAGTATTTTTACCACCACGTTCGTCACTGACTGCACCAAGATAAGCGGGGAAGAAGTCGAAGTGTGAATGCAGCAAATGAATCTTCAGCAACATGTCGCACTTCATGGTTTTGTATGCTTGAAGCATGTTGTCAACCAGCAGGACGTAGTTTGACGCTCTGTAGTTGCCAAGAAACTTCTCAGCAGCATCCTTGAATGCCTTCCATGCGACTTTCTCTGGCCCAACAAGTAGATCTTCGAACTACTTGTCATTGATGACGTGTCTAATTCGTGGACCAACAAAAATGACTTCCTTAAGCCTGGCGTCAGTTATTCTTGGAAATATTGTTCTCCCATGTCGAAATCCTTCTCCTCTCTTGTTATCGCTTTCACGAAATTTCTCAACAGTCCGAGTTTTACCTGATGCGAAGGCAAAAATTTCTTTCTTGTGTCGACAAGTGGTTTATGTGCCACACTTTTCTGCGGTGGAACGAAATCGCCTTCGGAGTGGCCAGTACTTTTTAATGTTATAAGACTCCTTAGCACGGCTGTATCATTCGCAAAAGAAACAACAGTATACTTGGCATATCAAAGCTGCATTTCTAGCAGCAATGCTACTACTTTTAGATCACCACAGATGTTCCAGTTGTAGTTGTTGTACTGTATGCGTTTCAGCAACAGTTCCATGTTTTCGGAGGTTTCTTTTATATGTACTGCATAGCCAATAGGTATTGAAGGGCGGACACTGCCATTGTGTAACAAGACAGCGTTCAGGCTCAACAGTGACGAATCTATAAAAAGACGCCATTGTTGTGGGTCATGCTTACAACTCAAAGCCATGAACAACTCATCAATGTCAATGTAGAAACGAGGTTTTCAATCTGCGCAAAAGAAATTTCTTATCTTCTTGCGGATCCAAAGACAGAAATTTTCGTACATGGCTACAACAAACCCATCCTTGCTTTCAATGGGGTTTTTAAAATATATTTATATATTAGTGATTTCTTGCGGCATGAATTTAGTAGACCGTCACTCGTAAAAAGGTTACCTAAGTTTGGAGCGTGAGAAGAAGCACCAATCAGTAGGACTAATTTAATATGTTAATACTTATGAAACTCTTAATGGCATTAGGCTAATTTAATTTCTAAGTGCAACTACATGTATTTTGGATGGGCTTTTTGAGAGCTACTGTTAATTACTTTTGATTTTGCTCGACAGTATTAATGTGCTTCTTCTTCCGGTTCTCTGCCCTCAGGCAGGTTCAAACGTCCGATAACGCCACTTCTGTCGGTGCTGAGCTTCCTCTTTGAGCCTCCTCTTTAATGTGCTATCAATGTTAATTCAACAAAAGGCTTAAATTTAATTCAGAAAACTAAAATTAAAAGAGCGATCATCAAATAATAAAATCAGAACATAATTTGCTCCTTTTTTATATAAATCTATTCAAAGTCTGATTAAAATTACATCGATTAACTCAGACTACTTTAAGTAGTCCTACGTTTACAATCGTCTGGCTTACAATCGAAGTTGAGCCTTACATATAGCCTACGCCCATGCGCCGGCATCACTATATTGTGGGCGTCTACAGTAGTTCAGTTCACAGATTGTCCGTTATGAACTTTGTAATCTCTGCGAACATCGGATCAGCTTCTGGAAACAGACCGACGAAATTGGCGATACCATGAAACCCGTTTTCAGCGTTGTATATTGTTACCCTATTTTTCGTCTCTTTCAGTCTAATGCCGTAAAGCCAACCTTCGTCTCGTAGAGGGTCGTAGTTGGCCAAAAACACAAAGGCATCCGGAAGGTTTTCCAGGTTATCAGCAACAAGAGGCGAGTAATATGGATTCAGCATCTTTCCTTTGATCTCATTCCACACCTTTTCGTCTCCATCCGGGTAATCCGGTGTCACAAACCCGGAAAGAAACTCTTTGGGAAGCTTCTCCAGATTCATATAGGTTTTTGCAATCGTCTGCCGGAAGCTCTTTGTCACGTGACGGTTATCCAAATAAGCATCTAAGTGGTCATGGTTTCCGTCAATGTACATGGCCGTGAAGAAGGCCATCACGGCTCTGGTCAGCAGAGGACCATCACTATTCTGTAGCATTGAAGGCAGATTGAAGTCCAGGCCTTGAGTGACGGGGTAGATGAGAACCTGAAGCTTGAGACGAATGGGAAATTGTTCATCACGAAGTCTTAAGGCTACGGTGGCTGCCAAATTTCCGCCAGCGCTGTCACCTGTAATAACAGACCTGATTATGGCCACCTTATTTGTAGTATACTGCAAGTTTTGTAAAATTTAATTCTAAACAGTTTTGGGAAAACGGATTAAACGCATTTAATTTTAAATTTTAAACAAACTGATAGAACGACAGAATGTGAGAGAATTCGATATATGGTAACAAAAGATGTTAGAGAGCATATAAGAGAGAGAGAGAGAGAGAGAGAGAGAGAGAGAGAGAGAGAGAGAGAGAAAGAGAGAGTGAGAGAGAGTGAGAGAGAGAGAGTCGAAGAACATGCCTTAGCGTAAGAGAGACACACGAGTACCTGAGAAAAGGACGCAGACAGGGAGAATACAGTCAGAGAGAAACAACTAGAAAGACGAGCCAAGGATCACAGCAAGACAGTGATACTATTGGAGGAGTGTTTTCCATATGGTTAAATGTAGACTCTAAGACATGACCAAAGCAGACGTGAGGTTTCAATTTTGATGTGGACGTACTGTAGTTTCGTCAGTTTCAAGTTGTGCGCCTACATATTTAGTGCGTTCAAAGACAGTTCGCATTTTGAATTGTTCCATGAAGTGTTTTATATTTATTTTGCAGGCAAAGACAGAGATAATTTAGCATTTAAAAATGTATTAAAAGTGCGCATGAAAAAGCTATTTAACTTTTCCTACCAGATACGGCAACTCTTTTTGGATCTACGTTAAAATCCACAGCATTCTTCAGAAAGTACTTTGTTGCAGTGGCACAGTCATCTATGGCTGCTGGAAAAGGAAACTCTGGAGCCAATCGATATCTAAAACAATTTAACCAATCAGCAATACAGTTAACATTCCCTTCAACGTCTTTTGGGAAAAGTTCATATGTACACTGGATAAACCACTATTACTTTTCAACTTCTCCTTCGGCGACTGAATGCACTTGTGAATGTACAGAGCCCTTTTTTCGACCTCGGTTGTGTTACGGCACATTAAAGTACACTTTTGATTACAAACGTGTAACAAATTTTTTTTGCTTTTTGTTCCTGGATAGTAAGTGATATTTTCTAATTGCTTATACCTCAAAAACATAGAAAATGGCTATCATTCCCCAAAAAGTTTGCTTTTGTGACCAGGACATTGATTTTCTTAAATTAACTACTTTACATACACTCAAGATGAATTCAGTGCTGAATAAACTTGGAGTAACTACTAGAACTTTCGAGAACTTTCGAGAATATTCTAGAACGTCCTAGAACCTACTGGAACTGTCCAGAAATATAAATAGCAGTATAAAGACAGCGGTCTTAAGCCGATCAGTTTAGTTTAGTTTAGTAAGTAAGTAAGTAAGTAAGTAATGCATTTGTTAACACGCCATATGTCCATCGAATGAGCGAGGAATCGTAGGCGTGGGTGGGTTACATGTCAGACAACAAAAGCAAGACGATACAGGTAGGTCTTAAACCGCTTTACGAATGTGTCTAGCGAGATATTGTCGTGAGTAATGTAAACAGGAAGGCTATACCAAATGGCTGGTGCTGAGTTGCTGAATCCGCGTCGTGAGAAATCAGACCGAAAGTCTCTGATGTCAGGGAAAGACAGAAGGTTTTGTGTAGCTGATCGCAGAGACCTGGATGGTAGGTAACGATGTAAGGATGACGACAGGTAAGCTGGTTGATTGGTCGAGAGAGTCTTGCGTGTGAGGAGAGCTATCTTGTAAGTGATTCTGGAGCTGACAGGCAGCCAATGTAGATTTGCCAGTACGGGAGTGACGTGGTCAAACCTTCGGGTTCCTGTCACCAGACGGGCTAACGAGTTTTGGACGTGTTGCAGTTTGGCGATGTTAGACTTTGTAGTACCGTACAGCAGCAAATTACAGTAGTCGAGTTTTGCTCTGGTTGTAGCTGCCTAAGTGGATATACATCTGAGATGGCATCAAGAGGCTCCAAGCATCCGGCAAACGCATTTTGCTATGTCTGCGGCCAATTTATCAATTTAAGAGCGAAAAATTACTCCGTGGAAGCATCTGTTAAGATGTGTGAAGCCTACAAGGGATATTTCGGCATGCCTGTCGAGGATCAAGACAAACCCTGGGCATCTCATTTCACCTGTGCGACCTGCAAAAACGCTCCAGGGTAAGATGGACAATTGATACTCGCTTAGATGGCGACATCTTATGTTATAAAAGTTTTAAAAGTTTGAAATGTTGTAATTTCACAATATTTGAAAATTTTCAAAGTTATTGAACAAATACATGATATATGAAATATGTTGCGAGAATGTCCTACACTTTAGCCATGGATGAAATACATTTATTTTGTTATGATCACAATTTCGTTTTGTCCTTTTGCAGGACGGTACAGAGGGAAAAAGAGAGCCATGATGAAGTTTGTTATGCCAAGAATTTGGCGAAAACCCACTGACCACTCAAGCAATTGCTACTTCTGCGTGATGGATCCTTCCAAACGTCGGACTGGCAAGAGTGCACCTGCTACCACATATCCGAATCTTCCTTCATGCATTGCCCCGGTGCCACACTGCCCTGAGCTTCTTGTACCCACTTCTACGGAGAGAAAGCAGCCGTTCTGGGAAGATAGTAGTACGTTAGAGAGCGAAGAAGATCCAGATTACAATTTCCGACCTGAGGAGAGAAACCCATATTATCCCAACGAAAAAGACCTCAACGACTTGATCAGAGATCTTAGTCTCACCAAGTCCAATGCCGAGCTTTTGACGTCTAGGCTCAAGGAGTGGAATTTGTTGGATGAAAGTATGCAAGTCGCAGAACAGGGGAAGCGTCAACAAGCTTTTTCCAGGTTCTTCACCAGTCAAGATGAGCTCTGTTTCTGCCACAATGTGACCGGTCTGTTCGAGGGAATTGGAATCGACTGTAACCCGAACGAGTGGCGTATCTTCATTGACAGTTCATCCAGGAACCTCAAAGCCGTGCTGCTCCATAACGGGAACAAGTGCCTGTCTCTTCCTCTGGCTCACTCGGTGCACCTCGAAGAGGATTACAACAGCATCAAGAGCTTCCTAGACGCCTTGAAGTATGATGAGTATGGCTGGGAGTTCATTGGAGACTTCAAAATCATAGCATTTCTGATGGGTCTCCACGGCGGTTTTACCAAGTTTCCCTGTTAACTTTGCCTTTAGGACAGCAGGAAAACAAGATGCACTACCACAGGCGGGACTGGCCACATCGGACAGAGTTCTCTATGGGGAGGAACAGAGTCAAGTGGGAGCCACTGGTGGACCCCAGAAGGTGCTGATGCCACTACTGCACATAAAATTAGGCCTTATGAAACAATTTGTCACAGCTGTAGATAAGGAGTCGGCAACCTTCAAGTACCTTCAAGACTTCTCCCCTAAGTTGTCTGAGGCAAAGGTCAAAGCCAGTGTCTTCGTCGGACCACAGATAAAGAAGATCCTGGAGTGCAAAGAATTCCCCAAGAAGCTCAATAGTAAGAAGAAAGCGGATTGGACAGCTTTGTCGCAGTAATTAGGGACTTCCTGGGCAATCACGAGGCAGAAAACTATGTGAAGCTGGTTGAAACTCCGGTAAAGAAATACGGCAAAATGGGCTGCAGGATGTCCCTCAAAGTTCATATCCTCGATGATCATCTTGATAACTTCAGGGAGAGCATGGGCGTACTCGGAGGAGCAAGGCGAGCGCTTCCACCAGAATATACTGGACTTCAACGTCGCTACCAACGATAGTATAACGAAAATATGATGGGAAACTACATTTGGGGGCCGATTCGTGAAAGTGATTCACAGTATAATTGTAAATCTCTAAAAACTACTCACTTCTAATCTTTTATGGTCATTTTTGTATAACGATAGTGTAAATACATGTTAATATTAATTCATGTGTTTTTTGACTTTATTTGTACGCCCGTTTCTTCATTGGTCGCAAAAGCAAAGTTTGAAGGGAATAACAGCCATCTTTTATACTTTTGAACTTTTTGAGGCATAAGCAAGTAAGAAATAACACTTACTATCCAGGTACTGTAATATTATTTAAGGGCCTGAAATAAAAAATTTCTTACTCGACCGACACAACAACACTTCTGGTGTTCTTGCACAAGTTTTTCGCTATTGATTCGGCACTGTCTAAACAAAAAAGACAATTAAATACTAAATATGGTCTGTGAGTTAGGTCTACACATAACTAAAACATCTGTAAGTCTGCATTTCACGAATGGTTACTGTTAGCCTTCATGTTTAATCAACCTACCAATTTCTTTTCTTGCATGTGTATTTGACTACTTTTGGCTGTCCGTAATAGCTCGGCCTACAGTAGTTTCGGTCCAAATAACTCCAATCGTTTGCAGCGCTAATGTGGACTTATTAAATTATTCACGTAGGCCCAAGTGTGGATTAATAATATGAAGATGTTTCATGCGTTTGGCTCAGTCTGCAGATTGCCTGCCAGCATTTTACTGGCTTTGTGTGAAACCCATTTTTAAACATGAATGGCTCACGAAGGACCATTTGCAGATAAATATTTCCTATGGGTAACCACATAAAATTCTGCCAAAGTTGACAATTTAAATAATTCAGTACATTACTGGCTGTTTCATGTAGCTGTCATTTGGACGTATAAAATAACTGAGCCAAGATCATCACTAACCAATGCTTCCTACGGCCCATCCTCCGCCGTGGTAGTATACTATTGCAGGTAAAGTTTCATTGAGTGTATCTGAAGGTTCGTAAATTCTAACTGGAATTCCATCGAAAATCGTATCGCTAGTCTGTCAAATTCAGCAATTACCAGAAAAGATAAAATTGACGTTCCGTGTAAAGATTGAAACGTTACCCAGCAATCTGCATTTATTTTTCTAAAGTCAAATGTATATTGTGTAGTGTTTGCGTTAATACATTTTCCTCGGAGTTAGTTATTTATCTATCGCGTTGTAAATCTTATTAAAATAATCTTTTAATAATAATTTAGGCCTCCTAGTCGTTGAGACCGAATGGGGGTGAAAATAAGATATTTTAAATATGTTAAATAATCTTGTGACGACAATAGGCAGACAGTCTTAAAAACACCAACAGTTTAATTCCAGTGGAATTATACCTCATCTTATTCTTTTTGGAAACAAAAACGTAACCAGATGCACTGATATAGGCTATCTAGCGAAAATTTTATTTAACCTACTACTTCCTTTCATTTGAATAATTATATAAGTAATTTATTCCTTATAATTTTGCCTTGTATACAAACAAATTATAACCTACCTGATTAGATATACAAAGTTCTATCTATATTTTTGATCGTTGATCTATATTTTTGAATGATAAGTTCCAAACTAAACGTAACAAGCATGCGTGCTTGAAAAATGCTTATTAGCTAGATTGCCTGATGATTTCGACCTACGAGGTTCAATATAGTCACTGCAGCATTATTTGCAGATTAGCCACAAAAGCTTACTTGAACCCCAGGTACATTCTTTAGATCAGGCAACCCGTATTTCATCATTGCTGTAAAAAATTCTCTGAATATTTTCGCTTCCGTACCGAATCCAAGGTGCGATCCAACACGAGACTGAAAGTAACAAGCAGGAGTTGAACACCTCGGTAACTGAGAGAAGTGTATCTATCGCTTTTGCCTAAATTCTTCGGGTGCATACCGTTAAGTGATGTCTGTGTGCAAATGGTTCGGTTGTTACGTTGCAACGGTTGGGCTTGAGCTTCAACTGGAAGATCGTTTAACCGGGTTCTTCAAAGATTTCAATTGAACTAAATATCGATGAAATTTTACTCTCTTTGAGCACCTTCGGAAACAAGTTACCGGACTGAAACACTAGTACCGTCTTTTATCGCTCCTATAGGGTAGTCTAGTAATTAGCGTACTAGATTAAGCAGATTTTCGATTCGTAGCCAGGTCATAAATTATAATCGATGGAAATTGGTTTCAAAACGAGCTGGCATCTGTTTAGCATGCAATCGATCTTAGATCAGACGGAGAACAAGTCATTTGATTCCATTTATGTCAAAGCCTAGACACCGAAGTCCTGAAAAAGACAGCGTAAGAAACTATAGACCGGTTCTGCAGCCAAATCCCATGGTTTTGCTGAGGATTGGTTGCAGTGATCGACCTGTTTTAACGCTCTACAGATTGCTTTTGATTGTAATCGTAATCTCGAAACTTCTAAAGCGCCCAAAGAAAACTAAGATGCAGGAGCTCAGTCAAAATAAAAGCAATAGGCAGATAAGGTGAGGTTCGGTTCCGTGTCGAGATCCAAGTGTCAGGCAAGTAGTCAGACAACTACGGTGGATGGTAAGTCTAGGACGATGATGCTGTGATTAAAATAGCGTCTAAAATCGAAGATTTTATGAGATATTTATTTTTAATGTAAATTCTTACGGAGGAATTACTCTAGCACCGGTTCTTGTTCTCATCCATCCCTAGCAGCAGATTTCTTTACTGCGCAAGGCGACCTGGTGACGTTATCCCACCGGCCCAAACTTCCACGGTCCAGTATGGATGCTTCGTTATGGTTGGTCCAAGTTTCTGAAGTTTGTTGCCTAGCAACTTGCGACGACATCTCCTTGGCCGTCCTCTGCCCCTTTTCCTAAGTGCTTGAAAACTATTCTAGTTTGTCGTGGTTTTGTGTTGTCAGGTCGGACCGGAATGCCCCTGCTAAGTTTCTCTCGAAGTGGCGCTATATAAATTGGCGATTACATTTACAAATTACAATAATCTCGTTATCGCAAGACAAGACTCAAAAGTGAACATTCATTCATTCATTAATTCAGATATTTATATGGTGCTCCTTCAAATATTATACCAGAGGCAATGCGACTAAACACACTGTACATGACACCTACCAAGAGCCTAGCTATTTTATTCGTTGCCATCAGGAAGTGAAACTGTCTTCTCGATGACGCTGAATAGCCGGGAGGCAGAGGGGAATACGCCCAGAACGAAAAAGCAGCCACGAGTATCGCACAGACAACAAGAACTCTTTTCAAACCCATTTTAAACCTATCAGAAACAACTTCATTGATTATGTGCACCGTGAATGAAAGCGTATTAAAATAGTTTATAAAAGTAAAAACTAAACTTTAATCAACCTTATAGCAGATGTGATTTAGCTGTTTTACATCGCAAACTTCAGCTTTAGAATATCTTCAAAGTAATCGCCGATTTCAACTAAGGCAGTGGCTGCTCTACAGTGCCTCAAACTGAATGCCTGACCCTGGTTGCTCCGAAATTTCGACCCGGTCTGTAATGAAATCCGTTATCATTTAAGTTTGATATATTGCAAAGGCGCTACTTAAATTTAAATGTAGATGTACTTCAAAGAATTGATCCTTCACTACCGCTGTCCGTTTGAATGGGCGCCAGCCATTTAAGGACTCCGTGTAGGCCTACGGACCTCGTGATTCAAATCTGAAATATAGCGAACTAGTAATATATTCGGTAGGCGAACCGGCATCCTCACGCCCAGAGGCGACTTAACGAACGCTTTAACCAATGTAGCTAACAAGGCCAGTACAATTGCATAAACCCGATGCGTGATGAAAACCGATATTTTTTTATTAATTTTTATATTTTCACGGGAGCGACTTATCTCATTAGGCTCCTATTAGCATCTTAATCATGCTTTATCTGCGCTGCTAATAATATGAAATATGCAGTCATTACTTCTGCCGGTCCTTTCTGTTCTAAGATTTGCTACATAGGCCTATATTCGATTTTCAGCTCATGATCGTTTTTCACAATTTGTAAATATTCTGCAAGATGAGCGATGTTTGGCAAATGTTTAATAATCCTAAAAGAAGGCAATGCATACAGATGAGTCTACACCTAAGCCAAATTTTAAGAATAAGTTCTCTGAACAGATTTCACCGGCATCGGTAACTTCACAGAACACGAGAAGGTCGGTCGCTCTGCTGGACGACGAGATGCCGGACGATGCTGTAGAATTCAAAATAAATGCAGAGAATATTAATGAATCCAAGGTGAGCAACTGTTGGTTAATTATTATAATGGACATGCCGCTGAACAACTAAAACGATTATTGATCTGTCTTGTTCGCTGACTAGCATTTTATAAATGACACGATGTCATCGCTTTTTGCGTAGGCCTATGCAGTTTAGACTACATTGTATAGAGTTGCATTAGGCACTATAGCAGTTAGCGAGTAACTGAATAGTTTTGTAAGAGCATTGTTAGCAAAGAATAGTCTTATCCACCGACAATGGCATATTTGCTTTTACTGTTGGCTAGCGAGATTTTGAGCAAGGCAGCTAGCCCGTCAGCCAGCCTGCCTCCCTTCCAGTTTACATGTCTGTCTGATGCCTCAGTGCCAGCCTGCTGCCTGCCTTCCCATCTGCCTACATGACGATCTGCTGATGCGCGCACAAAAGTGCACATCGGAACACACACTGACAAACATACACACCGCCCGATTAACCAGACAGACTATATACGGCGATTATATAATCTACATCGTAAAACAGACCTATGCATATAATATTAAGTAGCAAGTCAACCCGCAACAAAATCCAGCGCTACTAAATTTATGCCTCATCTTGTATATCTGTCAGAAATCGTTAAAAACCACTCACTTCGGTGTTAAGTAAGTTCTGTATGTCGTGATCTAGAATTACAGGTAGGCCAGATAACCTGAGTCAAAAACTAGGCTCACACGAGTCTAATTATAGGTGCTTTGTAAAAGCCGTTGCGTTTATGGGATTTCAACAACATCATGCTCACTTCCAGAAGCCAGCTTGTAAGCAATGGGTGCGAAGCAATCGGAGACCTATCTGTATAAACCTCCATGTGTAGATGAAGATCTTCCTCTTCTGCCTCTTCGCCTTGGATGGCTCGCACTGTGACTGCCAAATAAAAAGCACCGGTGCATAAATTAGGCATAGCTGCAATGAAGTAACGTTGGGCCCCCTTTAATATACTTGGTTGAATGCCTGGGAATTGCTTCGTCATCAAGCGCCTACTCAGCTCTCCATCCAGCGGCGTAAACGCATACTACCGACACTGCGCCTGTGTAATGCAACAGACCAAAAATCCTTTTGACATGATTTTTAACTTGCACCATATTATTTAGACCGGGCATCTGTGAATTGCTTTAAAATGGATAAGATATTTGTAACTTACAGGGTGGTGAATAAGATAATTCGCGAAATTCAGGAAGGATGTCATTCCATGTGAGTTGCAATTGTGGTCTTCACGGGTCTTGACTGCATGGCTTTGGTCAATGAACTGTGACTTTGGAAAGTGATTTTGCTTAAAAGCAACCATTGAAAACGGCCTTGTGCATTACGATAACAGCGCTGTAGAAGTTTCTGGATTATGTTATTTTTATTTAAATAATATCTGAAATATATTTTAGTCTGATAATTAAGTTGTTCGTTCGTTTTTGTTTTGTTCATAATATTGTAATGGTTTATTTTATATTCATAAACACATCTAATAGCTAAGTCAATGTCGTAATACCCAATGTCGGATTCGTGGATACCACAAGCGGATATCATCGGGAAGTTAGTCTGCCTCGGAGTGTGTAGTCGACATGATGGCACAAGTTCCGGTATTTCGAAACGAATAAACAAGTCTGTATTAAACACGGGGTAAAGCTACGGGAGCTTATCTCAGGGTTGCGATAAGAAAGACGACTTTCACTGTCAGAGTACCATAAAGATACTACAGAATCTTTTGACGTTGAATTTATTAACTGTGTCATATGAGAACCGCCAACATAGAGTCCCGAAAGGAGAACTTAGACCTACTTCGTAATTTGTGCTATAGTAATGAGATTTGATCACGTATACGATTTCCATCCATTTTTCTGAACCCCAAACTTTCATATCTAAAAATATTTATAGCTGTTCCATGGTATCAAAACAGGCAGAAGATATGCATTGACTGAAAGGCGATTGGAAAATGGTTTTGATACAGGATTAGCAACGCAACAAATTTGTTAAACTCTGAGCTGATATGAGGCAAAGATCCATCCGCTTGGGGGTGCATTCGGCTAACGAAGGGCTCCCTTGGAGCAAAGAGAAACTCTGCAGATAACCGAATCGAATTCTACTGTTTTGCTAGCAGAATAAAATTGTTGATACCCAACCAGCACACACACGCTGGGACATTGTTGGAGAAGGTTGATCTAACGCTGTCGCAATGTGTGTGTGTGTGCGTATGTTTGCTGGCCACAGATTCGGTTTTGCCTTGGTTTAGAGATTGTCTGCTATAAACTTTGTGATTTCCGCGAACATATAGTCGGCCTCTGGAAACACGCCAACAAAGTTAGCGACTGGGTGAAACCCATTTTCGGCATTGTGTATTGTTACCCTATTTTTCGCCTCTTTCAGTCTAATGGCGTACAACCAACCTTCATCTCGCAGAGGGTCGTAGTTGGCCAAAAACACAAAGGCATCCGGAAGGTTTTCCAGGTTATCAGCAACAAGAGGCGAGTAATATGGGTTCAGCATCTTTCCTTTGATCTCATTCCACACCTTTTCGTCTCCATCCGGGTTATCCGGTTTCACAAACCCGGAAAGAAACTCCTTGGGAAGCTTCTCCAGATTCATATAGGTTTTTGCAATCGTCTGCCGGAAGCTCTTTGTCACGTGACGGTTATCCGAATAAGCATCTATGTGGTCATGGTTTCCGTCAATGTACATGGCCGTGAAGAAGGTCATCATGGCTCTGGTCAGCAGAGGACCATCACTATTCTGTAGCATTGAAGGCAGATTGAAGTCCAGGCCTTGAGTGACGGGATATATGAGGACTTGAAGTTTGATGCGAATGGGAAATTGTTCATCGCGGAGCCTCAAGGATACGGTGGCTGCCAAATTTCCGCCAGCGCTGTCACCTGTAATAATCAATGCAGACAACGTTAGTATATTGACCGGAACAGCTGCCTACTGCATTTAATGTTAAAGTCTAAAAAGAAAAATTAGGCAGGAGTGAGCTAAAGAGACTGCGACCGAGCCAATGAGTCTTTCAGCCAGTCAGTCAGTGATAGACTGAAAGATAAAAGGCAGAGGATGAAATGAAATGAGAGATGAAGGAGCAATTATATATCTAGAGAGGAAGAGAAAGAGACAGAGCTAGAGAAAGAGAGAGAGAGACAGACAGAGAGACAGGGAGGGAGGAAAGAGAAAGACGAGGCAAGGTAAATTTTGTGAAAAAAGATAATTCTATTCATACAGTAGGCCTATGTTACGGTATATATCAGCACACAAGCATGAAGTCGTTCACGCGCTAATACAGATGAATTACTTCTTACCAACTACGGCAACTCGTTTTGGATCTACGTTGAAATCTGCAGCATTTTTCAGAAAGTACTTTGTTGCAATAGTACAGTCGTCTATGGCGGCTGGAAATGGAAACTCTGGAGCCAAGCGATACCTAAAAGATTTAGACCAATCAGCAATGAGGTTAACCATGAGTATACCCGCCTGGTTACCAATGTTAATGCACACGTACAGATGCATACCACCTTCCAAAAAGCATTAATGAAAAGGCGGTCATTGTGAGCTAAAGCTGGACATCAGTGTGACTTTTTATCGGCGTGATCCAAACTGAGTTTTCTTCATCACAGTATTCTAATTGTTGACACTTGGTATAAAATCTGTGTTAGAGAAGATCAATCTGGGTGCCGTTTAGAGCTCTAAGGAGGCTGTACATAGCTGCTGCACTGTAATAATTAAAAATGAAGCGAAGGTTAATTTTGATATCATGCAGACAATAATAAAGCACAATATCAGAATGATCGTAGGTAATCGGAGAAGTGTAATGAGTTTTGTACAGCAGTATAGCAAACCTCATTGCTGAGACTATAATATGTTGAGAAAAGTTGAATAAGGAGCATTTCAAACTGATGGTTAACATTAGAAAAATTGTAAATGACGAAAAACAGTCTTGTATTTGTTCAGTTTCGTATAGCCAGTGGAGACTGGCTATGAATATTGGTTTACGCTGGTTGGCGTACCATTCAGTCGGGCGCCATGTTGCCTGTTGCTCAAATAGAAACATACAAAGTCGTTCTGTTTTAGCTTCTGCTCGACTGTCTTTGTGTATCTGATTGCTCTTTGTCTGAATCTGGAGTTTTAATCAATTTTTTACGGCTTTGGATGATGTTCTGACACCTAATATCGGCAGCGTAGCCCACTAGAAGATGCCATGAAACCGATGGATAATCCTGGCCAGCACCAGACTCTAATGTCTATATTTCAGCTGGTGTGCTTTCATTCTTCACGCGTCATCCGCAACCAAGCCCTTTTGGACCATGCTTAACATAAAATCATATGCCGTCTGAAAATCATGGATTCGATTCTTCAGTGGCGATCGAGCTTCAGATTGGCATCAAATGTCCATTTCATACAGGTTATCATAGGTCGGTGCTCTATGAAATCACCGGACAGAACAGACTTTGGACATGGGACCTACTGATGCATTGAGCTCTAAAGTTAAACCTGGACTGATCGATAAACATAAACGTCTGCTGCGAGCGCTTATTTGGCTTGGAATTATTCTTCATCTTTAGTGCAATCCGGATCAAGGATTTTACAAAACGCATCAAATGTCAACTGTACATCGGGTTTTATTGGCCTGTCTCTGCGAGTCCGCGTAAGACGTTCTTCAGAGGCTCGAGTAGTAGTCTCATCCAGACGAACTTGTCGTTGTTTAGAACTCTAACATCAGCTATAGTGACAAGTGCTTTTGCAAGGCATCAAAAGATGCTATGGAAATACTCAAATGCAAACATACATGCATTGGCCATCATAACTTGATAAAGCTACCTAAACCTAAGTCTACGAGCAGTTCAAAACTATTACGGTCCTGTTGATCTGCAGCATTGCTTTACATTCTGTTGTAACTGCAACAGATAAGATGTTGCATAATTATTATACCTATGTTAACATGTAACGATTGTCTAATTGGACTTTTCGCAGTTTGTGGTTTTAAATCCAATTAAGTAATCGTTTGCGTATTTTTCGTCCTTATAAGCCTTTATCTACCTAGCCCAGAGATGTCAACCTAGCTGTCGGCCGCGGTGATAGCGCCATGAAAGTCGTGTCATTTAGGCCTATTTGATAATTTGAGGGTCATGATAATATAACAGATTTCTTACTCCACTGAAGCGACAACAGTTTTGGTTTCTTTGCACAGCTGCTTCGGTATTGAGTCAAGAGTGTCTGGAAAACAGTTTTTATCAGAACAGCGTATACAGTATATTCAATGATTTCGATATGGAAAATGCCTAAGAAATTGTCTAAAACTTCTCAGTTCATATTTTAGTGCTGTGATTACCAATCGTTAGTCTACGTCTAATTTATCCAGTTCGCTTACGGTTTGCTCTTTGTTACTTTTATGCTTAAATGTACTATTTAACACGTAGGCCTACGTGTATTAAAAGGCGTCTAAATCAGCGAAGGTGAATGACGCACGATGTGCTCTATATAGAAATCTCAGAAGGAAAAGCAAAATTGCTTTTAGGAGAATCAAAAATTCCGAGGCAGTAGTCTAAAAGGAAAATAGTCTTTACAAGGCAGTATATACATGGGTTGGTTCCAAGTTCAGGCCACACTCTACTCTGAAACATTTTCGCTCATGTAAAAAAATAAAAATTAAGACTATGTAACACACCTGGAAAGTAGAAAATAGTAGAAAAAGAACAAATCGGGTACCAAAAAGCACGAGATGTGGAACAAGAGTCATCGGGGGACCGGGAAGGCTTAACAGGTCATTAACTTTATCGTTCTTGATGAAGCATGGAAATTAGAAGAAGATGTCATTTAAGAACTGAAAAACTAAAAACGTTATCACAGTTTCTCATAGTAATTATACAGCTCAAAGTTACAAATTTATATAACATATCAGAATTTGTTCTGGATACGGACCTGTGCTTTAATATCAGGCAATATAATAAAAAGTGACGATGATCTAACCCCAGTATTTAAATCTATGCAATAGCTTCCTGTTCAGCAAAGCATATGTTTAAAATTTGGGCTTATGTTTATAAAGCATCGAATTCTGAACAACCACAATACTTAAAATCAGTCCTCATTTCCAGGCTTATCATTATTCAACCAGGTCAACTGATTGCCTTTTTCTGATTATACCTAAAACTAGAATATTCTTGATGGGCGAGCTTTTTGGACCTATATTTTAGAGCTCTCTTCCTGCACCTTTTCCTTCTGCTCTATCTTTAATGTCATCTTAATTTCAGCTTAATATATTTTCATCTTTATTAGTTTCATGGTTATTATACAAGGCAATGTTACAAATTTTTATAAGATCTCCAATTTTTTCCGGATACGGATCGGTGCCTATAATAGTAGCAAGCGAGGATGATCTATCCCCGGTACTTGCTTCCTATTCAGCAAAGCATATGTTTGAAATGAGACTTATATTTTATAAAACACTGAACTCTGGCCAACCACAATACTTAAAATCAGTTCTCATTCCCAGGCTTATCATTATTTAGCCAGGTCATCTGATTACCTTTCTCTGGTTATACCTAAAGCTAGAACTGTTCTTGGTGAGCGAGCTTTTTAGGTTGCTGGACCTATAGTTTGGAACACTCTTCCTGCGTCTGTTCGTTCTCCACAGTCTCTTATGTCGTTTCATTCTCTGCTGAAGATTCAGCTTTATCAGTTGGTGTATCCACCGTATGCTGTCCCTCTGTTTCAGTGGACAGACTTTCTAGATTTTGACCTGATCGCGGTTTGGTTTTTTAGCCATCGCTTGACGCCTTGTGCTGTAGACAAAGGATTCATAGAAGTTACTATTTAATTAATCTAAGATACAAAGTATAAGATTTAAATATATAAAACAAAACGTCACATAAGTTTTAAATAATTGAAAAATAGCCCATTCATGATTTTTAAATCTAATAGAAAATATCAAAAAGTCAACAAGTGTGATGACTTTAAACAGCTAGAAATTTCTGGACATGGCGCAGCGAAGCCTTTCTTCTGCTTTGGGTTTTCCGGATTCGCATGCGGCTGCATCAACGGGCAATTTAGTAATTTTAGTTGGCAACTAAACTTAATTTATGTATAACCAGGATAGGACTGGCTATTTGATTAGTCTTTTGTATGAAACAGAGTTTGCATATCTTTACTAACCAATGCTACCGTAAGTCCAGCCTCCGCTGTGATAATACACGATTCCAGGTAAGGTTTCGTTTAGCATATCCGAAGGCTGGTAAATTCTAACTGGGATGCCATCGAAAATCATTTCACGAGTCTATAAAAACCAACATAAATATGATCTGGAACAATGAATTCATTGTTGCACTTAACAGCTTGGGCGTAATTTTTGGGGTATAATAGAGTACCCGTAACCCCACTTTTTGGAATGGGGATGTCGTACCCCACCTTTTATACAGTGAATAAACAATACCCATCACTCTTCAACCGCCAGAGTCTACTTACAACTGTGCTTCTCCAAATATTGCTGTTTCTGCTATAAATTGCTCAGATTTGCCTCCAAATGTTTTGAAAATTGTTAGCGTCCGGAGCTATTGAAATGCTAGAGACCCTGCCCCAGATTCCGATTCATCTCTCAAAACCGTGCAGTGCCTGCAGACGTTCTTGACTGTAGTATACCAATGTTTTCAGGATGCCTGCATAGACGTATACATATTGATAAATTACATCGAGAAACGAGTGCCAATACTACCCTGTAGATGCCAGAAACTCTAAATCTATCTGTCGTCTAACAACCAGGCGTAGGCCTAAATCCTAAAACAAATCTTCCAAACACTTACCTCTACTCCGTCCACATCAATCGATAACGAATGCTTCACCACAAAGCCAGCTATGTTCCTGAATACTTGTACTCGAGTACCGATGCCAACATACGATCCGATTCGAGACTGAAAATAGTAAACAACAGATTAAAAGTTTTATGCGCAAAAAGAACTGGAAAGTATGATCATAGTAGACAATCGTTGAAATTACAGATTCCTTGCGTCGGATTAATTTCAGTTAGGCCGGTCGGCAATATCAATACGTTATCAATGTTATTATTTACAAGAAAAAAGTTCCAACTGTTTGCGGTGAACGCATTCTCAACTTACCCCAAGTGTAAGACTAGCGGGAGAGCTACACAATTTTTGTGCCTGGGTAGTATGTGTTATTTCTTACTTGCTTATGCCTCAAAAGTACAGAAAATGGCTGTTATTCCCTTAAACCTTTGCTCATGTGACCAGGACAATGATGTTTCGAAATTTATGTGTTTCCAGTGAAGAAACGGGCAAATTTGCGTGTTTTCGCACAAATAAAGTAAAAAAACAACATATGAATCAATATTAACATGTATTTACACTACAGTTATACAAAAATGACCATAAAAGATTTAGAAGTGAGTAGCTTTTCGAGATTTACGCCCAATTTGATATGCAGTGGTGGCATTAGCACCTTCTGGGTCCACCAGTGGCTCCCATGTGACGTTATTCCTCCCCACAGAGAACTCGGTCCGCTGTGGCCAGTCCCGCCTGTGGTAGTGCATCTTGTTGTCCCTGCTGTCTCAAAGGCAAAGATAGCAGGGAAACTTGGTAAAATCGCCTTGGAGATCCATCAGAAATGCTACCATTTTGATGTCTCCGATTACCTCCCAGCCGTACTCATCATACTGCAAGGCGTCTAGGAAGCTCTTGATGCTGTTGTAATCCTCTTCGAGGTGCACCGAGTGAGCCAGAGGAAGAGACGGGTACTTGTTCCCGTTATGGAGCAGCACGGCTTTGAGGCTGCTGGATGAACTGTCAATGAAGATACGCCACTCGTTCGGGTTACAGTCGATTCCAATTGCCTCGAACATTGTGGCAGAAACAGAGCTCATCTTGGCTGGTGAAGAAGCTGGAAAAAGCTTGGTGACGCTTCCTCTGATCTGCGACTTGCATACTTTCATCAACAAATTCCACTGCTTGACCCTAGACTTCAAAAGCTTGGCATTGGACTTGGTGAGACCAAGATCTCTGATCAAGTCGTTGAGTTCTTTTTCGTTGGGATAATATGGGTTTCTCTCCTCAGGTCGGAAATTGTAATCTGGATCTTCTTCGCTCTCTAACTTACTACTATCTTCCCAAAACGGCTGCTTTCTGTCCGTAGAAGTGGGTACAAGAAGCTCAGGGCAGTGTGGCACCGGGGCAATGCATGAAGGAAGATCGGGATATGTGGTAGCAGGTGCATTCTTGCCAGTCCGACGTTTGGAAGGATCCATCACGCAGAAGTAGCAGTTGCTTGAGTGGTCAGTGGGTTTTCGCCAAATTCTTGGCATAACAAACTTCATGGCTCTCTTTTCCCCTCTGTATCATCCTGCAAAAGAACAAAATGAAATTGTGATCATAACAAAATAAATGTATTTATCCATGAATAAAGTGAAGGACATTGTTGCAACATAATTTATATATCATATATTTGCCCAAACACATTGAAAATTTTTAAAACTTTCATAACATAAGATGTCGCCATCTAAGCGAGTATCAATTGTCCATCTTACCCTCCAGCGTTTTCTTGAAGTGCTCGCAAGTGAAATGAGGTGCCCAGGGTTTGTCTTGATCCCTGACAGACATGCCGAAATATGCCTTGTAGGGTTCACACATCTTAGCAGATGCTTCCACTGTGTAATTTTCAGCTCTTGTATTGATAAATTGGCCGCAGACATAGCAAAATGCGTTTGCCGGATGCTTGGAGCCTCTTGATGCTGTATCTCAGATATGTATCCACTTAGGCAGCTACAACTAAGCTGAAGTGGTGGGCTTAAGGGCGCTGTATTTATACTGCTATTTATATTTCTGGAAGGTTCCAGTAGGTTCTCGGACGTTCTAAAATATTCTCGAAAGTTCTCGAAAGTTCTAGGAGTTACTCCAAGTTTACTGGCACTGAATTCATCGTGAACTTCTGTAAAGGTTGTAAATTTCTGAATATCACTGTCCTGGTCACAAAAGCAAAGTTTGTGGGAAATAATAGCCATTTTCTATACCTTTGAGGCACAAGCAATTAGGAAATAACACTTACTACCCAGGAATAAAAATAAATAAAAATTTGTTACATGGTAGGCCTATTTTGTAGCCTTTTCGATCATTGATCCAAATTATCAACTATTGCCTACGTTCTGTTGAAAGTTCATAAATGCTCTTCAGAGACTACATATCGACATTTTAGTAATAAAATGTTTATATTTTAAACCAACAAACCCTACATTTGTTGCTAGAGGAACATATACTAAAGGTTTGGCAGTGCTGACTGGCTTCCGTGCTTAACCGACATAGACCTATGCCTAGTCCGGGGTTTACGACTTCAGTAGCCAACTTTGCCCAATACATCAGTTCACAGTTCGTTCATGACATTTAGGCGTAGACTCAGAATCGGACTGTGAATAAGCTGGTTCTCTAGACAGCTTTTTTGGCGATTACGATTTCGATTAGAATCTAAACTCACTTTATCAGGTTGCTTAGATTACTAACCTTTGGTTTATCCTTCAAGTGACCATCAATTTACTACTACTACTGTATACCACTACCACTACTACCACTACTACCACTACTACTATTATTATTATAAGAAGAAGAAGATTTTGTACAGCGCAAGTTAATATAACCAAATACACAGCAAATATGGCCCCACTGCATTTCGCCTCTGCTTGTAGGTCTTCATTCATTGATTCCAGTTACAACTCGCACTGCGTCTAGGACTTATAATCGTATATTGTAATAAGGCTATGCTTATGTAGGCCTTCAGCCCTATCATAGAAAAATTCAGTGCTGTGCTCTATATTAGCTTATTACCCAAGCAACACACGCACATTGGAACAATGTTATCCTAACGTTGTTCCAGCGTGTGTGTGTGTGTGTTGGATTGGTAGGCCTATACAGGACAGCCTACCAGAACGTCTGCCAACTTCAGAACGCCCATCATGAAGTGAAACTTTCCTCTGGATGACACTGAGTAGCCGGGAGGCAGAGGAGAATACACCAAGTACGACACAACAGCCGTGAGTATAGCACATACGACAAGAAATCTCTTCAAGCCCATCTTCAAACTCTATTCAAACAATAAATCAGTAAACCGCATATAATAACCAATTAATAAGTTATTACAGAAAGAGCCAAAGAATAACGTTTGCCGTTCCATATATCACTAATTGTCTCAGCACAGTTTCAGAATTCTGAAGGATGATTTCTACGTCGTTTTAAAACGAAATAGAAATACTCAAATGCAATTACAGAATTTGACTTGTATATAAGCTCTATGTATGGGCAATTATATTGACTGTGTAACATTAATTCCTAGTTCATTTAGGGCAGTCTAGCCGTGGCAAGCGGAGAACAAAGAGAAACAGGAGATGGTAGATCAGACGGACTATTGCACACAGGCCAAGTACAAAGAGAAACAAAAATCAATGAGATGAAACGATACAGGACAAAAGTATGCATAGGTAAAACAGGAAAACGCAGACGCTCATGAAGATAAGAATCACAAGATTGAGAAGACAGTATCTATGACAGACACAGGCAAGAGTGAATACAAAGGTAACAGTGAATATAAAGAAGGACAGAGACGAGAAAAACTAGAAAAACTTCACCGCTTGCAATTTCTGCTTCGGCCTTTCACTCAAAACTCAAAACATTCCTCTTCCACAGATCATACTCTGACACCCCTTCTTGCTCTTACCTCTCTCTTCTCTCCAACCCCAAACACCACCCACCGTAGCTGCCACGCTGTCTCTCCGTCTGACTTTTGGATCTTGACCTGGAACCGAACCTTTTTGCCTATCAATTTTGTTTTGACTGAGCGCCTGTGAATAAGCTGGTCCCCGCGGCGCGGCTTTCGTTGGGCGCTGTAGAAATCTCGCAATTACGATTACGATTACGAGAATAGCTGTTACATTCCATTAGAAAGTGGAAGAAGGGAGATGATAGAGATTATGCAGATTGGAAAGTAAGAGGTGAACGAGCACAGGCGGAAACAGATGAGAACAGAGGAGAGCGATGACGGCATATTGTGGCATAAATATCCAAACAATTATGACGCACCTTTCAGGTTAAGACCCAACAGGGCACTCGCAACTTTCCCCAGGCTATAATTCACACACGAGACTGACACCTATTTGTAGACTACGCGCGCTGCGATACAAAGTATCCGACCTCAACTGACAGATCGAGGATCTAGGGCGAATGTTTGGCTGGCGATCTATTTGTTTACAGGTTCTGTACATGAATGCAGCTGGAGTCTATTTCTATCCTGCTTGTCTGCTGCTCGACGGACGCATAGCTATGTCAGTGACCCAGATATTGCACAACACACACGTGCATGTATTTGTATGCAGAGAAACCGTTCGATGAGGGACAGGGAAGCAGATGCCCCAAAGTTTAGAGTAGGAGCACGCCACTGTTTCTGCGACTTAATTTTTCATTCACCATTTACTTACCTACCTGCCAGTCTGTGGTGATGAACTAACGCAGTCCTAACTGAGTTGCATACGAGGAGTCCGGAGTTCAATGTTCAGTGGCTCGTCACTTCTTGTAAGACGACAATCACATTGCTGTAACCTTGCTTTAATACTAGAGTGGCCAAATTACCATTACCCCAATCCTCCCTCTCTTTCTACCTCTACATCTAGGGCTATGAGGTTTTAGGTTCAGCATCAGGTTCTCGCTAGGCTGTAGAGTGCACGTTATGCTCACTGTCAGTATTTCTTTACAACTTCTCTGACTTGACACACAGGGCTCGTGAATAAGATGTTGCAATGCGCTTAGCATTTTAGTAAAGCTTTACAAATTTAATGGTTACAATTAAGCAGCGATTTAGAAATGAAGTTTACGATTACCGTAACGATAACCAGGCTATTTGCAGATCTGTGCGGAACAAAGAAATTGCTTCAACTCAAATAAAAATATTAACAGATACTGAGAGCAATTTGAAGAATGATTATGGCACTCTTTAGATTCTAAATTTTCAACGGATTTCCATAAAATTTGACAGATGCCAGGTTCTCATGTTGCCAAAGTTTATAATTAGGGAACCGCACTGTATGTATGTAAGTATTAATGTATCCATATACGTGTACATGTATGACTGAACGAATAAATTTATACATGCATACTGGAGTGAGCGAGTAAGTGAATATTAAAGGTCTTATGTTGCACATGAGCTTAGCTTACACAAACCAGTGTTTGCTCAAATGCAATTGTAATCGTAATCACAAACTCCAGATTTCTACAGCGCCCAAAGAAGGCTAAGTCGCGAGAACCAGCATATTCACAGATGCTCAGTCAAAACAAAATCGATAGGCAAGAAGGGTTCGGTTCCAGGTCAAGATCCAAGAGTCAGGCAGGCAGGCAGGCAGGCAGGCAGGCAGGCAGGCAGGCAGGCAGGCAGGCAGGCAGGCAGGCAGGCAGGCAGGCAGGCAGGCAGGCAGGCAGGCAGGCAGGCAGGCAGGCAGGCAGGCAGGCAGGCAGGCAGGCAGGCAGGCAGGCAGGCAGACATGCAGGCAGGCAAGCAGGCAGGCAGGCGGTTAGGGTGGATGGTGTTTGGAATTGGCTGCAGGTATGTACGTCTATATATGTTTGTGTGTATATGCATGTTTGCATATTTACAGTCTGTCTGTATATATGCATAGATGCATGTATAATTTCGCCCCTATTCACAGATTCTCTGCTACGAATTTCGTAATTTCCCCGAAGATATAGACGGCCTCTGGAAACATTCCGACGAAATTGGCGATACCATGAAACCCGTTTTCAGCATTGTATAATGTAACTCTGTTTTTCGCCTCTTTCAGTCTAATGCCGTAAAGCCAGCCCTCGTCTCGCAGAGGGTCGTAGTTGGCCGTAAAAACAAAGGCGTCGGGAAGGTTTTCCAGGTTATCAGCAACAAGAGGCGAGTAATATGGATTCAGCATCTTTCCTTTGATCTCATTCCACACCTTTTCGTCTCCATCCGGGTTATCCGGTTTCACAAACCCGGAAAGAAACTCTTTGGGAAGCTTTTCCAGATTCATATAAGTTTTTGCGATCGTCTGCCGGAAGCTCTTTGTCACGTGACGGTTATCCAAATAATCATCTATGTGGTCATGGTTTCCGTCAATGTACATGGCCGTGAAGAAGGTCATCATGGCTCTGGTCAGCAGAGGACCATCGCTATTCTGTAGCATTGAAGGCAGATTGAAGTCCAGGCCTTGAGTGACGGGATATATGAGGACTTGAAGTTTGATGCGAATGGGAAATTGTTCATCGCGGAGCCTCAAGGATACGGTGGCTGCCAAATTTCCGCCAGCGCTCTCACCTATAATAAACAATGTAGACAACCTTAACGGGCCCCTATATTGACAAAAACCAGCTCCATATTGCATATAACGTCAAACTCTAGAAGAAAATTTAGCATAGGAGTGAGTTAGCGAGTGCGTGAGTGAAAGATTAAGGTCTTTTGCTATAGCTTACATAAGCCTACACGAACGAGATCGTTTATGCGTTAATACAAATAAATTAATTCTTACCAGCCACGGCAACTCGTTTCGGATCTACGTTAAAATCTGCAGCATTCTTCAGAAAGTACTTTGTTGCAGTGGTACAGTCGTCTATGGCGGCTGGAAAGGGAAACTCTGGAGCCATTCGATACCTGAAAGATTTCGACCAATCAGCAATGAGGTTAACTCATGGGTACACCGGACTGGAAAGTCTTGGGTAGAGAAATGTTCAAGCTAAAAATATACTCCCATTATGACACCTAATGAGATAGACTAACGTTAATACACCCACTGTCGTAAAGCTGCATATAATCTTCTGAAAAGCACTAAAGAAAAGGAGGTCATTGTGGGCTAAAGCTAGACATCAATGTGACTTTTTAGCGGCGTGATACAAAATGAATTTTCCATAGATGAATCTATATGCTGATGCTTGCCATAAAAACTACATCAGGGATGATTGCTTTTTAGAGCTCTAAAAAGGCACTATATAAATGATGCACTGTAATAATTAAGAATGAACGAAGGCTGAAAAGATTAATATTGTCTGCGGTTATAGCGCCATGAAAGTCGTGTTAATTGTTTGATAAGTTGAGAGTCATGATAATAGAACAGATTTCTTACTCCACTGAAGCAACAACAGTTTTGGTTTCTTTGCACAGCTGCTTCGTTATTGAATCAACAGAATCTGGAAAACATTTTATCAGAACAGTATATATACAGTATAGTAAATGATTTCGATATGGGAAATGCCGAGGACATTGTCTAAAACATTTACAGTTTATATGTTAGTGTTGTGATTTACCGATCGTTAGTCCGTATGTCTAATTTACCCATTCGCTTAGGCTTTTGCCCTTTGGCTACTTATGTGCGTAGATGTGATATTTAACATGTACACATATTAAAAGGCGTCTCAACCTGAAATAGGGAGTTACGCACGATGTGTCATAGAAATTTCAGAAGGGAAAGGAAAATCGCTTTTAGGAGAAACAAAAATTCCGAGGCATTAGTCTAAAAGGCGAATGGTCTTAATGAGGCCGTATATTCATGACGTGGAAAGTAGAAGAAAAATGTCATCTAAATTCTGAAAGACTAAAACGTTATCAGCGTTTTTCATAGTTATTATATGAGGCAATGCTATTAATTTATATAACCTCCCAGAATTTTTTCAGGATACGCATCGGTGTCTATAATAATAGAAAGTGAAAATGATCTAACCCCAGTACTTAAAGCTATGCATTTGCTTCCTGTTAGGCAAAGCATATATTTCAAATTGGGACTTATATTTTATAAAATATATCGAATTCTGGACAACCACAATATTTAAACTCAGTCCTCATCCTCACACTTATTATTCTACCAGGTCATCTGATTGCATTTATCTGGTTTTATATAAAACTATAACTATTTTTGGTGATCGAGCTTTTTCGGTAGTTGGACCTATAGTTTGGATCTCTCTTCCTGCATCCGTTCGTTCTGCTCAATGTCTAACGTCGTTTCAGTCTCACTTAAGATTCATCGTTATCAATTGGTTATCCACCTTACGCTGCCTCTCTGTTTCAGTGGAAAGACTTTCTGGATCGCGGCTTGGAGTTTTTGAGCCATCGGTTGATGTCTCGTGCTATAGACAACGGTTTCATAGACGTTACTAATTAATTAATCTAACATATAAGGTATGAGATATAAGGATATAAGATATATGGCCTCTTGAGTTATAACTAATTGTAAAATAGCCCGTTCATGACTTTAAAATATAGTCTTTGTATAAAGTTTGCATATGTTTACTAACCAATGCTACCGTAAGTCCAGCCTCCGCCGTGGTAATACACGATTCCCGGTAATGTTTCGTTAAGTACATCCGAAGGCTGGTATATTCTAACTGGGATTCCATCGAAAAGCATTTCACGAGTCTATAACAGCCACAAAAATGATATGGATCGATAGAGTCATTATTGCACGAGGTTTTAAGATTTTCTAACATTCTGCGCTTGAAGCAAACGAATCAAACGAGACAGTGTTGACCAACAATAATTAATTAACAATTAAAACAGACCCCTTATTGCTTAAGATCATTTTACCGAGAAACTCTGGTACTCAGTTGATTCGCGTATGGAGGCCTATTTATGCAGCAGTATGATAACAATTTGCAAGATTTAGCATGTACGCATGAGTCTATCTAGTTACGTTGCCGGCTTGATTAGGCGTATACTTAGTCGAGAGTGACAAGATTCATTATATATGAAGCAAGCTTTGATGAGAACTATCCAAAAGAAAGAATGCAAGCAGACTTAATTTCTAATGGATAAAGTTTGACCTCAGCGTTTCTTTCCACCAATCACAGTCGTTATAGGCTACACGAGACCGACAATCAATGAATTCGTATTTTGTTCAGAACAAAGAATATTTATGTTATTCAAATTAGTATACCTGATTTTCATACCGTGAAAAATGCGCGACGTTCGGATCACAGGAAACCAGTGTTTACGTAGCTTATAGCAAAAGGATCAAGATATTGAGACGCTGGTATCTTCAGAAGTTTGATCCAGAAACCATCGCTATATGCTGAGACAGGAGGTACCAGAAATTCTAAATCTTTTGATTGTGTAACAACGAGGCGTAAACAGAAGCTTAAAATCTCCCCAAAACTTACCATAACTCCCTCTAAATCAGTCGTTACGCCAGGCTTCATCATTAACGCATCAATGCTTCTGTATATTTGTGCTTGAGTACCGAAGCCAAGGTACGATCCAAGGCGAGACTGAAAGCAGAGAACAACCGGTGAGCATTACATCCACAAAAAGAACTGGAAAGATTGAACATAAGGCTTCATTCAAGTTTCAAAGATTGTGTGTTTGATCGATTGGCAATCAGTTATACCAATGGCTATACTACAGTAAAACGGATTCTTCACACATCTTTAACTCATTGTAGTGAGATTGGTCTGTACTAATAAGTAATAAGAACGTCTACGGCGCCGATGTAAAATGAGCAAAAGACCGATGGCGCATCGAAATCAAGCCGATGTTACTATTACTATAAATGACATTAACTCAATAATACAATGAATAGGTTATAAATAGACCTAATAATATTTATAAGAATAAGATTAACGACAGTAATGATTGTAAGATTATAATAGTCTTGATATGTCTGGCCAAACTAAAAATTAAAACTAGTAAAATAATAACAATCAAGTGGGTGCGGAAGAGATGACTCAATAAACCACTAAAATCGCGAAATCATACACTTTTCTTTATTGAACATTAGATTTTCTGTGAGCATCCGAAGCCTAACAGGTTTTGGGGGCAACTCAACGGCGTTCCCTCCCCCTAAACTCAAAAGAAGTTCGTGGGATTAGCTCCTACATTGGTCTACCCTTGGGCGAAGCGTCATTACATTTTGCTCCTACCCTATTATTTTCCCCTCATTGCTTCCAAACACAAGTCGCACAGTGTCTGTTGACCACTTCATTTAACCATCCAACAACACTTAAGCACTTGCGCAGTTCAGCGTTCTGTATCCTACAGAGACTACAAATTGAGAAAGACCTGTAATACATATTTTAGTGTCCTGCGATTATGAAGCAGGTTAGCCTACCAGAGCGTCTACCGACTTCATAATGGCCATCATGAAGTGAAACTTTCCTCTGGATGACACTGAGTAGCCGGGAGGCAGAGGAGAATACGCCAAGTACGACACAACAGCCACGAATATCGTACAGACGACAAGAAATCTTTTCAAACCCATCTTCACTCTATTCAAACTATAGACAAGGAAATCGCATTTAAATAAGCGATATTTTAAGAATAATTCATTACAAAAAAGCAAAAGATTTTGCTGATAGTCTCCAAACAGTTTTTTGGATCATGAGAGATCATTTCTACCTCTGGTGAAAACGAAATAGAAGTACTCATGATATTATAAATAGGCATTTTAACTGTACAGTAATTACAATTTATTTTCATTTGATTTTATTGCTCACAAAGACAACAAAATAAGAATATTGTACATAAGATACACGTGGGATACAAGAGCAGACCCAAAAAGAACGAAATTCCGCTTATTAGGATCGCTTATGACACATGAAATACTATTTGAAATGACGAATGATCAATTTAGTATCTGAAGTCCAACTGAACTTAAACAAACAGAACCACCATGTGAAGGATCTAAAAACTTAAATAACAATTTAACAAAAGGAATTAATTCATTAATTCATAAGAATTTACTTATTATGTTCGTTCAGATATGCGCGTATATAATCTTAAATAATTTTAAATTGGGAAGAATACGGATATCATGAAATACATTGCTCCACAAAGATGGTCTAACGGATTTAATAGAAAAGAGTTCAGTGCTAGTGCGGGCGTAACTTCTATGATAATTAGCCTAAATTAGGCCCACCCTTCGATCTAGTATTATGAGTGTGATAGGCCCTTACTCAAAGTTTCATGAAAAATAACCAAAGAAGGCAGAATTTTACCAATCTGCAGTTTGTTACTATTTTCAAAATATCAAGGTTATGAAATTTTTTCCCTATAGGAGTAAGGAAATCTTCATAAAATAATGCGGAGAACTCGTTTTTGAAGCAGAAATATTCTCTTTGATCGAGATGGATAATAGATGCCCATACAAATGTTTAATTAATTACTATTTATAATGACAATATGAACCAAATTTCTAGTCAGTTAATTAAGAAATTACAGGAGTGGAAGACAGAGAGAGGAGAAAGAAAGAGAAAATGCGACAACTAGGAAAGGCTAGGGTTCAAGGTCAAGTTCATAGAGAAAGTAGAAAGAATATGGAGGAGAGGATAGAGGAGCAGATATAAATGTTAAAAGCTCGGAAAAAACGGAGAAGCATCTGAGAGATTAGAAGATTTATGAGATAGAGAAGAAAATAGTAAGGAAAATCAGTAACAAGTAGGCCTCTAGATACATGGGAAAAATAGAGAAGAGAGAACTTAGAGAACAGCAGAAAGATGACATAAGTGAGGGTCAGAAATAAGACTACAGTTATAATAGGTGGGATAGATAGAGATGATTATTGCTTAGCCACTTTTATAACGCCAGTGTATAATGCACCAGTCATCAACCGATGACGCACCAAGAGCAAAAATGAAAATGCATAGGTTTTATATAGCGACCGAATGGCCTCCATCCTGCTCATTTTGCAATGAATTTATCGGGTGAGTTCCTTCACCACCGCTGCCCGTTTGAATGGGCGCCACTCCAAACCATAGTCAGACCGATATCCAGAAAGTCAGTCCATTAAGACAGAGACGTATTCTTTGGTAAATAATGAACGTCCATCCACGCGGACCTTAAATGGGTTGGCGCCCATTCAAACGGGCAACTGTGGTGAAGGATCTCACCAGATCAAATCATAGAAAAATGCGCAAGGTCGAGACCATACAGTCGCTGTAGAAAAATGTGCAAATTTACATTTAATGAAAGAGGTTACGAGGCATATGAAATTAAAGGAAAGAATGCGAACTAATGTTGTTTGTTTAACGACGCCGTCTTCCATTTGCCTTTAAGTCTGACAGTACAGTGGCCCATAAATACATCTGTAGCCATAAAATTGCGATGCACCGTATCCAGCTCAGAAGCTAAACTTTCCGTAGACTCACCAGGGCACTCGGTAGTTGCTATGACACGCACACAAGATTGACGCCGATTCCTTGTTTTTCTCGTATTCAGATACAAAAATAACTGACCTCGACTAACCTATAAATGATCTCAGACCAATTATTACAACCAGCCTAGTCTATGTACAGACCTTGTGAACGAAAATAATATATTGTAATTTAACCGGAGACTGTTTCTGTCCTCGAACCAAACGGAGGGCGGAGCTCATGCCCTAGATAAGAACGTTGCATTAGCTGTCACCTACCCAGATATTACACGCAAAACATTCCTATACACAAAAGCACACACACACTAGAACACATAAGTGTCGATTGGTGGGAAACAGAGAGGGCATATCGCCAAATTTTATGCTGAGGGGCACCAGTGGTTATTTTCAACTTATTTTTATGCTTCGAAGTATTTGCCATATTTACTTAAGAAATTTTCTACTGGCAAATTATCGCTAGCGTAGCTGTCTTGTCCTGGGCTGTAAGGAACCCAGATTTCACTATAGACATCGCATTTGTACATGACAACAGCTTAGTGTCCATACAGACTTGTCTCGTTTACTAGTACGGATCATGTATGATTCTCTGGACCCCGTTTAGTGTCTTCGCAAGCCTCTCTCGAAAGGTTGAAATATGTATGCTACCAGTTTGTTTGAGTATTGCTTGGTCCTCTCCGCCCTCCTTCAAACAGTTGACCCAGTAAGTCAGTATGGCGCGTATTTCTTTAGCGCGTTCAGCTGTCTGCCTGCGCGAGTGATCGGAGACAATCGTAATCGTAATTCCAAGATTTCTACAGCGCCCAACGAAAGCCGCGCCGCGGAGAACCAGCTTATTCACAGGCGCTCAGTCAAAACAAAATCGATAGGCAAAAGGGTTCGGTTCCGGGTCAAGATCCAAGAGTCAGGCAGAGAGACAGCGTGGCAGCTACCGTGGGTGATGTTTGGGGTTGGAGAGCAGACAGATAAGAGGAAGAAGGGGTGTCAGGATAGGATCTGTGGAAGAGGAATGTTTTCAGTTTTGAGTGAAATGCCGAAACAGGAATTGCAAGCGGTGGAACAAGCGTAAAACTATATTCATTGGCAACAATTCAACCAAGATTGTGGATAAAAGCACAAACGCCTTGAGTGATAAGGCAACTAGTTCCAAAGGGCAAGGGGACAACGCAGCCACTGACAAGGTGGTCTTCTAAGTTTACTGGCTTGGTTAGCTACATTGGTTAACGCGCACGTCAAGGCGCCTCTGAGCGTGAGGATGTCGGTTCGCATCCCGGTCGTGGCTTATTTAATTAAGAGTTTTGCATGATTTGAATCTCGGGCTAGCCCGGTCCGTAGGCCTACACGGGAACCTTAGATGGCGGGCTACCCATTCAAACGGGCAGCGGTGATGAAGGATCTCACCCGATCAATTCATTGTAAAATGAGCAGGCCATATGATCGCTATAGAAAATCGTGTACATTTAAATTTCAACGTTTCCCCTTTCTCTGTGCTGCTGGACTCTGAGTCTGCGAATAGATGACGCTGGATGCGATATCCTAGGCAAGGAAACTACCATCTTTCGAAAAAATGAGAGACGTACCACGGGGTTACTTCCATCATCCTCTGCAAGTCTGACTGGTCGTTTGATGATGAGAACCAGATTTAACTAGGGTATGGTAAATTATATTAGTTAGATCCCCAGAGGGCTTGTCGTCACGTGACGTCTGGCTCAGGCAACATGCCATTCCGCGTGAGCCAACCGATGCAACCTTTGAACCAGATCATCATTGCCTAGACAGTGCGGATCTGGCTGTAGACGACTTTCAACTCTACTCGACCTGCCATTCGTCAGACGCACTTGCTTGTGTGTTATCTATAGCATACCCCAGTAACTGTAGAATCGACAAATTTACCAGATCTTACTTTGATCCACGAAAAAGTTACAATTCCATCTCTTGGCTCGACAATATACATGGAAGAAGTTGGTTAAGGTGAAAGTAATGGAGTATATGAGATGGAAAGAGTGATAGATGGACGAACAAGTATAAAATGATGTGGAGCAGCGTATTTTATAACACGTCCTTTTTGGTTTAAGCGTTTATTAGAATACCTTGCTGCCAAGAGGTTAACTATGATAAACTGAAAATTAACTAAAGATTACATTAGCCAAATTTAGATTCTAGTTTACACATGTTATGTTATACAATTACTTATGGCTTTATGCTACAATTTAGTTACAAAATCAGATATAGCATTGGTACGTACATGGGTCTATGTATATCAAATGAACTGTCAGAGTTGCTAATCCACTTAAATTTAATATGAGGACAAAATTACACAAGTTCTACGGACAATTTTTTCGACAGAGACAATTCCTTTCTGCAGATTTTGTCAAAATAAGCGCTAATCGTTAACAGCAGACCAGAGCCTTGTGATTATAAGACCTCAACCGTTAATGTAATTATAGTCTAGGACTAAAAGTTTTTGAATAAAACTTTAAATTTGAGTATTGTAATCTGCAACGAAAAAAAATTAAAATTATCTGAATAGAACGTTTAACTTTCGGTGATCGGCAAGTATAGGGCAGAAGCGGCGCAAAAAAATTCAAGTGTTATAGAACAATTTCAGTTTTTTCCCACATTTGCTGAACTTTGACAAAATTTGTGGACACCTAATGTTTTTAGTTTTTTTTACAGATTTCATGAACGCATCTGAATTCAACCAATTTCTTACGGATTATCGGCAAGCATAAAGACGTTTGGCAACCGGGCTAAATTGTGCCAAAACTTTCTCGACCTCTGCAGATCGTACATACAAGCCTGGAAACACAAAGGAAAAGCCGAACGTGCATACAACTGTATAGGCCTACAGTATATGCCGGTAATTTTTAACATTCTTATGCAATTGTAATACAAGATGAAACCCTAGAGATTGATACGATTCTGTGTTAATATTTATATAAATTTTACTATTGCATTACAGATGTTATGGTTTTAGCTCAGATAAGAGCTGGTGAATTACGATGGGGTGACGGCCTCTCAGACATTTAACGATGAGGAATTCATAAGGAATGGAACTCGGCTGAATAGTGATCGACCGAGTTGATTGATCCGCTGCACTCAATAGCTCTGCATTCTGTCTTTCAAACCATCTCTCGTTGTGATCTGCCGGTCTGTCTATATGGCTGTCTCTGTCCCTGTCTTTGTCTCTTTCTCTTCTCTCTCCTTCCTTTTGTTCTATGCCTCTCCGAATTTCTGTTGCTCTTTCTGTAAACGAACTTTCTCGGCTTCTGAATGTTGATCACTGTTTATCAGAGAAGCTGAAAAAAGAATAGACCATGATGATCAGTGCATCAATAATCGATTTCCATATAATGAATTTTTTACTGTCTGAACTTTTCAGCTGCAGGAAGAGCAGCGCACAGCACGACAATATACCTCTGACACCATATAGTCATTGTCTCTTCTATTGCTGCGAATAGGAGAGACACGGCTCAACAACCTCTTCTTGGAGTGCAAAAGTTCTTCTTCCGCCGTTTTCGGTCAGTCCTGAATGCAACACTAACACCAATTCTTCGCCGAGAGAGCTGAAATGGATCATGTGACATCATTTCAACAGGATAAACTCCAATGGCTCGGTATAAAGGAAAGCACAAGATGGGGCTTGAATAGAAATCAAACGGAAATCGATCCGGACACACCATATGTTTCAATATAATTGAATATTGTGTATGAATGACCAGTGTACCACAAGACTGGCCAGTGGCCAGGCGGTACAGATATACCTGAATTTGCAGCGACGGGGATTTCACAGTGGAATAAATTAATACGTATTTTCACTAATATAAAAGGTATCCAGGGTAGCCAGGTATCCAGTAGGTGAATGAAAATTGAAAGTGCCTGAGATGCAAACCCCATAACGCATATGGGGTCTGGGAATGTCGTAAGCTCCCCAGCGAAGTCCACGGTGAAGTTCCGGAATTAAACGCATTTTTCCGAAATGATACAGACCAGGAATATCAAATACAAGAAATTGGCCAAGAAAAAATATTTATTGTATGATACTCGTATCCATAGACAGTGCAAAGTCAAAAGTCACCGATCGGGGGGAGGTAAACCTAAGAAATCTATTCGGACAAATCCCAAGTTGATGGTCTTGGCCTAAGAGGGGTCCGGACCCCAGGATCCCCGGCCAGGTACGCTATTGACTAAATATAATAAGAATGCATTAAGGTTCCAAGCACGGGGTCCGTGCAGACAACGGTTAGTTGACGCAGACGAAATCCCGCAGAATAAAATTCTTATTTGGCGCGTAGACGGGCGAATCTTTCATTCGACTGCTTGTAGTCAAGTGACAAGCGTGAAGGATTACCAAAATCCAGAAGTTGGACAGATACATATTTTAAAGCTCTAGTTCCACCACAACGGTCAGTCAGCTGGTAGGCCAATACCTCAGACTACAGTCTATGTGTTTCGATGGTAACAGAGGCCACCTTTAGAGAGACTGAGTTGTTGTAGTTATGACACCAAACCATGGCTGTCCGTAATTTAGTCCAAGGCGTTGCGCCTAAGCGTCGTTTATATGATAGTTAATTATATTTATATATTACAGTAGTATTAAGGTATCTTTACAGTAATAGTTCCTAGTCTCTCTCACAAAAGAAACAAATTATGCACTTATGCAGCAACATAGTTATTGCATACAGTTACACCGAAATCTTATAAAAAAGAAGAGTAGCTTAGTGAACGAATGAGGTTTGTTTTAGTAACTAGTTATTGTTTAATTTAAAAAGAACACTTGGAGCCAGTTGCAGCCGAAGAACACCTGCAACTGAGAGCTTGATGCAGACGATGTCTCCGTGCATGTGACAGGCCAATCGATATTTTGCTACGAGTGATTGGAAAAGATTTGTGTTGTGGGCTCTACGTCGGGTCTACAACATGCTGAAGCTTTCTGATCAATAAAAAGGCAGAAAGAATTCTAAAAACTTCATGTCGCCTAATTATGAACAATTTGGTTCATAAAGCTTTGTGGCGGATTTGATAAAGCAACTGCGTGTCAAGTCCTTTCGTTCAGTCGGTTTAGATATGCAGCAGGCAAAGAAGTCAGCCTAATTCTTGACGCATAATATTGAAGGAGAAATTACGACGTTGAATAAAACCAGACAAGTAACAGGTGGCTAGACGAGTTTTTTAATTAGTAAAATAAAATTGTTTTTGTGCTTATTTCTTTAAGTTTTTAATCATTTCTCTGTCTTTGTATCTCTCTGCATATGTGTCATTTGTCATTCTCCGTCTCTTTTTCTGCCTCTCTTTCTCTCTTTCTCTGTCGCTCGGCTGCCTCTCTGTCTCCGTTCTCAGCCTCTCTTTCTACCTTTCAGTCATTCGTAACGCTGGTGCAGCTCTCATGACAACATGTTACAGTAACGAAGTTCGTAACACAGAGTACACCGATCGCCGAATAATGGTTAGAATTTATGCAATTCATACGGTGCAGTTAAGTAAAACGTTACACTTATACAAGATTCGATATAATTTGAGGTTTCGGTTATTATGCAATACAACGCGGCATTTCCAATGCGCTTAATCTTACTGTACATCTTCAGAGACCAGGTGCGCCTTGCAAAGTCTGGACTGCCTATCAGGGTAAATTGTAATTTTAATCGTAAATTATATAGCGCCCATTGAAGAGAAAATAATCAGTGTCTGGGGGTTAAACTCTTGAACAGTTCAGAAGGTTGGCTTGACTAGGGATGCAGGTTCTGCAACCAGCAAGAATTGCAAAGATGACTGGTGCGTTTACTACATGTAGACTATAAATACCTTTTTAATGAACTGTGGGAGACAGAAACTGGCTTTGTGAATGTCTTCGTTGTAGTACCGCAATCCCATAAGATCTTTTTCCTTATCTGTCAAAACTCTCAAAGGCTCCTCGAATTTCGTATTCTGTGAATCAAACGACATCTTTGACTCAGTAACAACATATGCAGCAGAACTTTCATATGTCTGATATGCAGCGTAGGTCTAATGGTTGTAATATAAAGTAGGTTAATTAAGGCGATGTACTCTGATATAATCAATGTGATATAAGGGATGTTTCTCACGAATGCTTTTTATGGTTCAATTTTTTACCAACAGTCTCTACCGCCCATTATCCGAATTTGAAAATTTGTATAGCGCCACTGTAAAAATGCACAAGGCATCAGTTTTTGGTTGCTGTTAATTAAAATCTTAATTAAAATGCGTGTTAAAATCCGGGATAAGTACGGTTAAAAACCAGAAAGTCAATTCGCGGAGACATAGAAACATCCTATGGGAAAATGGGCTCAGCAACCGGTGAGTTATCGTTAGAGACCAAACAGCCGTTGGATGCTCTTCTGGGGGAGCATGTACCGGAAGTCTTTTTCCGGAGTACTCTCCATCATGGGCCAGTAACGGAAAGGGCGTGCCCGCCAAGAACCTCCCTCTTACAATTAATTACACCAACATCGATTCTAATTATAAAACAATGATCTTTAACATTACTTCCTCCAGAGGTTGCAATAAGTCAAGATTTCAACAATTTTAAAATAACAAAATGTCATTGCTTAATCTCTCCACAATAAGTGACTCTTTTAGACACCATATAAAACTAGCTTCCGCTGAAATTCATACTCTTCCGTCGTTTTACAGAATTTAAGAAACATTCCAATTTAATTTTAATTTGCACTTGCCAGATAGCCGTGTAAGCAGTGCCTTTGATTTAGGATGTCTTCAAAAAGCACTATAGATGTATAACACCCACTTGCATAGGTAGATGCCTCATAAATAGTCGTTATTAAATTGCATTTATTTAGTTTCATTCATATGACCGTTTAATATCATCCAAAACAACGCAGTTTCATCTATTGCATATTGAAATAATTATACGCACTTGTAATTCGCCTTGTGTGTAATACGTCCTATAAAGTCTATGCCTGTCCAGGCTGTTGTTAGAATCGGATGCCTACCTCATTTTTGCTTGCCATTATAAAGCCAATTTGTCCTGTCGTATAAGTAGGAATGTAAGTGTATGCGTAGCTAACAACAGGAAACAGGCTCTTGATTTCATTAAGCAACGACCCAATGCTCGTACGTGCCATTGGTATCCATAGTGATTCACCTGCAATCAATCAGTTCTAAATCATTTGCTCAAGCGATTTTATTAGTCCTATCAATATATACATGCCTGAAAGTGTACTAAAGTGTAAAGCATATATAGACTTTATCAATAATACTAATAGGTAATAATATAGACCTGCATAGATACAAGCTATCAATCGGTAACTAGTTAGACTTCTATGTTACATTTGACAGGGGTAGATAACTTCTCACTCGTTACGTATAGGCCTCTACTTTAAACTACCGCATCGTCTCACCTTGACTGATTAATATTCCGTTAGATTTCAAAGCTCTCTTCAGCAGCTCATAATACTCCTTCTTGAACAAAACTTCCGCTGGTCCTGTCATGTAAACATACATTGTTACAGATTTAATGCAACGCAAAAATAACCAGATATTTCTAGTCCAGTGCAGAGTTAGGCCTTATTTATTTGAGATAGCCTATATTAGGATGGCAGTCGCCTTACACTTTTTGTGCAACTTAGAAAAAATCATGGGACAGTTGAGGGTTTGGTGTAATATTTTGTTTAAAAGATCGATTAGACCTATTAATATCAACGTGACATGAATACTTTAATAACATCTGCAAATAGCTATCCATCTGCTCATCGATAGCAATATTTATATAGTATCGATTATATACCCTACTCAATAGGATATTGATCTTCTCTATTTTTGAATATAACATAGTTCTATCAGGCAGTTATGTTTGTTATCACGACAAGAGAGCTGGTCGTAGGTCGCCCATAATTCCTCGTATAATACGATTCAGCATGGTGTTGTTCATTTCTGGAGTACGTCTTATACTTTTCGGTTTGCTTATTTTCCTTAGCTTTCTGGTCTTCTTGTCGGTGGCAGAGTCAATTGGAGAGTAGACTATTTAAACCTGGTATAAACCAAAGAGTGTTGATAGAACCGGAATATACAAGCCAGCATATGGGACTAAGTGGAAGATGATCACTGGGAGAGAAGCTAGTGGACCATTCAGCTGAGTGAGGTCTGCCATAGGTTGCCAATGTGAGGAAGGCCAAGGAGTCATAGGCTGTAGAGCCAGCAGTTGAGAGACCAGCATGATGCGGTTCATTGGGCTATAAAAGAAGTGTAAGAGATGTCTGAGGGTTTCGCTGCTTGCGGCAGCTTCTCTCGTGTTCTTCTGCTGACAGAAAAAGGCCCTGGTGTGCAGAAGAGAAGGCTTGCTGATGCTGGTTATGACATTCGTAGGAGACGAGAGACGAGAGGAGAGACTATAGCCGAGCAGCAACAAGAGTGAGATAACCTAAGCAGTGTAGAATATGGATAGGAGCCCTCTTGTTCTACAGTAGGTAGCGAAGATAGTCAGTGTGCGGTCTAGAAGAGAAAAGGGATCAACATCAAGTGAAAGAGTTACCCATTTGGTTTGAGCTCGAAGGGCGACAGTCTTTCGAATTTCGTCTGAGTAGAAAGAGGCTGTTCGTATGGTTCACTCAATGGCCTTTTCTCCCTGAATAACGCACGATTTTGATTTATCGGAGGCCGTTTTTAAGCTGATTGTAGCAATATTTAATTAGTGTAGGCCTACTCTGTGGACTTTGTAGCTAATTGATTGACTTGTGTGTACTAGATCAATCAAGATGCATAAGTTTAGTGTGTAACAGAGCAATTATATTTAAAAGTGTATTGTTTAGTTATGTGCTGTTTATGAGTGTGATTTTTCCGAAGATGAGTCGGCATGTTTTGAGCGCGCGTTTGTATTGGAAGTTTTCGTTACGTAATGCCAATAAGTCATCGGATTGTTGACTTGTTCGTGAAAGGCTATTGAGCGCGCAGTGGAATTTTCCACGACATTGGCGGAAGCGCAATTTATCACGGTTCCCGTTCTCGCGGGAAACCACACTTTTACGTTGCCATAAGTCATAGAACCGGTACAGACCAGTCTGAACTGACCTACTGTTTTGGCGGGAAAGAGCCTGTAAAAACAGTCGCATATACACTGTTAAACGGAGCTCAAAGAACATCTTGTGTGCTCAGTTGATAATTTGAGTTACAAATGTTGATACATTCGTGTGCTTAGAATTGTATATTCGACTTCTGAAGTAGACTACTGTTGTGATTGAACTGTTCTTTTTCTTAATTATGTATGCGAAATGTAAAGCCCGAGTGTCTTTTTTCGAGTTAACGCTACGCAACAAATAGGGCAAGTCGATAGTTCGAAGCCCGATTGACTGATAACTTCGAAAGGTTGTCGACACTGTTTTTGATCAAATAGTCAAAGATGTCCTCACCTTCTAGCCGGATAACTCCCCAAATGGGTCACGAGATAGGCATGCAGGGCATAGGACCAACTCCCCATAACCGGACACTGTAGCATAGTATAGTATACTATAGTATAGACTCAACAGGTCCACTGACCCCGGCCCACTGGCCCTGAGTCGTCGCACTACACTGGGACTCGGGGAGTCTTCAGCATTATCTTGGTATGTGGGCCCAATCTTGCACTCTACCCATGGGGAGTTGAAACCCGGCGAGTTCAGACAAAATAGAGATAGGAGTTCGTCAAAGGACAGTATTTTCGAAATGCGATTTTGCTTAGAATTGGCAGTCGATTAGTGCTGTTTGCATTATGACAACTGCGTTATAAAAGTTTGCAAAGTAGTTTAGAAGTAGTCCTAAATACAGGCAGGCAGGGACACAAAGAGACGTTGACCCAATCAGTCAGACTGCTTCTGCTAAATATGTTTCAATAATTTATTCGCATTTAGACCTTCACAGCACATTCTTGCCCTCTATGATTCTCAAGCGACCATCGTGATAGAAATCGCTAAACCATTCATGATTGGTTTCTTCTGAATATTGTCTTATTGAGACAGTGAATGTCTATAGAGCTTACTTAGTGACACTACAGGCCCACTGAACTGATAGAGCTACTACCTTCACATCATTTAGAAGGGCAATGTGGAACTGAAGATATTATACCAGAAGGCACATGTACCTTACAGAGGCTTCTGGCAACTCTACCCACAGTATCTTGGTATGTGTGCATGCTTGTAATTACCTATTGGGTCAGAAGAGTCGGTGATGATGATGTCGAACTCATTCTGATGTCTCTCCATAAAAGCAAATCCGTCCCCGACAAAAAGCTCCATCTTCGGACTGTCGAATCCAACGGCCATTGACGGAAGAAACTTCTTACACGCATCGATGACTTTCTTAAGTAACAACCAAATTTTTGACAGAACTGCGTTTCGTTAGTAAATGAGACACGTTTTCAATGGATTCGATCAAAGTAAAGTAATAAACCTGTACGAAACGCATCTTCCTTCCTTGGCCATGTCCTTGACTTTTATCTGTGCATCCCTATTCTACTGCATGCTTTACCCTCTTCCTTTCTCAGTTTTCGAATCCGAGTGCTTTTCTACTTGTATATAGAGCTATGTGTAGATATGTGTATAGACATTTTAGTGTCACTGTTTTCTCCTTGTTGTATTATTTAGGCCTGCATGCGCAAGCTTTCCTTTTAACTGCTAACGGCGAAGGTCAAGGTTGAGGTAGCATACACTTGTTTACTGCCCTTTATAGAAACTCCTACGAAGCCTGGCCCTAAGTAGATCTCGAGGTTGAAGGATCATTCGACTGATGCACAAACATTACGATAGCAAGCCTACGACGAGACAATTGTTTTAGCCACTCAAGTCGCATTGGTACACATATACTGACCAGTAAAGGATGGATGGATGAGCTGCGCCCGATGGCGTGGTATTCAAAGGAGGTTCGTCCTTCCAAGCACTAAAAGGACTTAATTTGTGTTAAAAGGCATTGCGTTTGCTATCGTCGTATCAGCAAACCCAAGTGGCAACCCATATAGCCAAGAGGCCATCTGGTTAACTTACAATTTGTGACTATTTGCTGCTGTTGAAACTTAAGTTAACGTAGTAATTCGTTATTCACTTAGTAAAACTGTGCGCGTATTGACAAAAGCGAGGCGCATGGCGTGCGTAGTCTTCGAGTACGGACTGGATAGCCTACCGATTTTGTTTGACTAATGAGCGATTGCGAATAAGCTGGTTCCCGCGAGTTACTTTTACTTGTGTGCTGTAGAAATCTTTAGATTACGATTACATAATAGGCCCTGTACATTATCCATATAGAAGGTCTTTGCTTACCTGATCAATTTCGCACTGTACAATTCGCTTAACGACGTCATGTTTGGCTACTTCTCTGGCGATGCCTCCATCTCCGCCCCCAATGATGAGCACCTGCACACATCCCAAATCACGTACGAATGGTTAGATGCACTGTGAAATTACATTGAGAATTCAAGAGAGTATCACAACCATCTATAAAATCAACACAATAACTATGAGTTTAGACTTTTTTCTTCTCATTAACTTCTTGGTCCGGCCCTTGCCATTTATCCATATTTATCCTTAGCATTTACCTGGGGTACTAATAATCCTGTGTACAATAGGCCTAATAAGAAATAACTACATGATTCATTGTAGAATATGGTAACAATATCATAAGCGTTTTAATATTGTAATAAGAATTGTATTACGCATTATTGACAATAGAGTAGTATGCTATATAAAAGCCACCAATTAAGATGATGTAATGTGCGCTCGCCCTGGGATTGTGGATTTGACCTTGCGTAGCGGATTCTCTGACCTTGAGCAAATTGTTTCCAATCGATTGCCACCAAACCACAGAAGTTGGAAGTAGAAAGCAATCCTTTCGAGGCATTTACTGGCCATTTGTTCAGAACTTTTGGATTCATCCACTCTCGGCAGGCCATATGAACACCTTTCTCCTCAGCTATCTCACTACACGGAATTTAGAAAATGTTAAATTATCCATCCATGGCACACTTAGCTAAGAGGTCTGTTTGAGCAGCAGAACTTTCCGTCCTATTAATGCGAATTGAAAAGTAAGCTGTTCAGTACCGACTTCCCTGGATATGAAATGTGAAATTTTAAACCACCACTGCAGGTTCTTTATGGTGACTTTCGCCCTCTTTCAGTAATAGCACGAACTTTTCGTCTGAATTAAAAAATGCAACTCTTTGGCCTGCGTAGGCCTAAGTAACTGCAGCACAGCCTTAGCCTTTAGTATATGCCTGCATTACATAACTGCCTTAAAACCTGCAGTCCTTCAAAGAAAATAACTTCATGTGCTACCGATTCAGGATTCGGATGACTGCACAAGGCGAGGTTCGTTAGCATCTCCTGGTAAGAAAATTCGTCCCGTTCAGTGCAGTTGATGATTCCGTCAAGTATGAGCACGTTGCCATAAGTCTCGCTGGAACAGATCATATGCATGAATACCAATGAATACTACGTAATGATACAAATAATCATACGCATGAATACAAATGATGCTAAAATAGTGCATGGGTATTCATTAACAGCTCAGACTGGGAGAAGGCGAACGAATATAATGTAAAATAACAATTATATAGCGCCTTTTAAAGTCTCTTAAACATACTAAGTGAGTGGTTTCCTTATGTTGAGCGTGGTTAGCTTCCAGGAGGGAAGAGCCACAAACACAACAGTTGAAATATCGTGGAGGCGGGGTAGGCAGAGCTACAGAGAAAACCGTATTGATCGATACTCATCAAATAATCGTTTTAGGTGGAAATAGATGTTGCAATGTTTACCTTTTGAGTATCATGATATCCTGATAGTCGGACTTTTCATGGAAAAGTACTTCGCGTACTTTGAGGCAGAACGATTGACCTGGGCAGGAGATCTCGATCAGCTCCGAAAACCAACCTTTAAGGATGGCACTATTTATTCCTGTCTCCTCACTTGGCGCCTCCTCTGACATTTTCCTTCGATTCGTTAGGCCTCAACCTATTTTTAGGTCTAAATGTATTATTATATGGTATAATCATGTGTCTGCGTATTAATATATATATATATATATGTATGTATGTATGTATGAATGTATGTATGAATGTATGTATGTATGTGTGTATGTATGTATGTATGCATGTATGTATGTATGCATGTATGTATGTATGTATGCATACTTGTATGTATGTATGCATGTATGTATGTATGTATGTATGTATATATGTATGTATGTATGCTTGTATACATGTATGTATGTATATATATGTATGTATGTATGTATCTATGTATGTATGTTTCTATGTGTGTGTATGAATGAATGTATGTAGAGATTTAAATCTCGGACTAGTAGGGTCCGTGCACGGGGACCTTAAATGGCGTGGCGCCCATTCAAACGGGCAGCGGTGATGAAGGATCTCACCCGATAAATTCATTGAAAAATGAGCAGGGTCGATGCCATACGGTCGCTATTTAAAACCTATACATTTAGGCCTACATTTATGTATGCGTATATGTACGCATCTATGTATGTATGTATGCACAATAGTCCATAATAGCCTTATAACCAAATATCAATTTATAACTGTCAGCACGAAGTCTTACGGTTTTTAAAGAGACTACATTCCAATGGGATAAAGAATTATATTACAAAGATCTGTAATCAACATAGATCAATTACTCCGAAACAAATCCATATAGAGACCTAGGCTTATTTGATAAAGTTATACAATTTAAACTCACTTTTGGAAACTAAAGTAAATCTAATTCTACGCAACTCACAGGCTATGCAAACCAACTGATATATTATAAGCTATTCAAAAGCAAGTTAGATTCCTTTTCTGCTTTTATACTGTTGTTCATCGACGAGTCTTACGCTGACGAACTTTCGCATAGCCAATATGGCTCAATGTATTTATTAGATACGTTAGTCTTATAGGAAGCTTTTAGTGGGCGTAGGGCCTACGTCTATAAAACCCATACGTCTGCTTGACCGCGCGCTCTAACCCAAAAGGTCTGGTTTGATAAACACGGTTCATGGGTCAGGAAAGCTTTGTGTGAATGGCTTCGAACCTTAGACTTGGGTCTAAATTAGATGCCCCTGTTGTGCCACGAAAGTTAATATACCACATGTGCACATATATGCCTCTTTATATAAACAGTGCCTATCTCTGAAAGATGCTTGGTACCTTAAACAGAACTCAACTCAAAGACAGGCTGAACAATATTGAGACTAGAATAGATAAGATGAGACATGGACTGACACGAGGATATAGTAACGAGGTCAGAAAAGATATCGAATACCGCTGCATTCCAAATAAGATTAACAGCATTTACTAATTACGGGATTGTTATCACTCAAGATACGGGATAAAACTGATGCGTAGTGTGACGAAAGTAAGTAAGTAAGAAATTTGTTAAAATGCGATATGTCCATCAGCCTGAGTGAAAAATCGTAGGCGAACAGGCCACAAGGCTCGTTTAGACTTATATATAGGATTTATAAACATTTGTAGTATTTATATTACACAAGAATTGAATTCTATAATAAACTGGTATTGAGGTTGTTCAATTTTGCTTAAGTTTGTTACTAATATTTTAAAAATGAAGTCGGTGACCAAACTTTAAGCTGCAGGTCATTATCGTGCTTTGCTGCAGTCGTGAAATGGCGGTGCTCTATTTCACGCATACGGGTCAAGCAACTTGATATCATTTGATTAGCAATATATATGCCTATGCTATGCAGTACATTCGTGTGATATGTGAAAATAGCATATAGAAATCAAAGTACGTGTTCGGGCGAGTTACGAAATAAATACCTACGGGAGAGATGGCATCCGGGAAACCTTTGTCGGACTCGTCAAATAAAATCTGATACGGTCGGGGAGTGAGTCAGTCCCGGAGTGTGTGGTCGGCAGACGGGCCAAGTGAGAAAAAAGAAACTGGTCATATGCTAGCCGAAACATCCACTGTATGTTCAGGGACCACCTCAAAATATGCGATTTTCAAATTTGTACCAATCCTGTTGCGAGGTCGCAGGATGGAATGATTCCGATAGCGGGAAGTTGTGCGACACCAGAGGAAGGACACGTTCTGATGAATAAATAAGCAAATAAGCACGTATATGTGAAACTAGAGGTAAATCTACTGGATTTACCCCACCGTTTTCGTTCGAGAAGTAAGTGTAGGCCTATATAATCGCTAGTAAAAGGCAAGCTGGTCGATGCGTTTCCGAATAAGTCACAGCCAGACCAAGGGCTGTGTGATTCAGAAACCGACTTAACTGATCCAATTTTTATGGTTCGGGTCAAACTGTTACAAAGTGTCGAGACGGACTGATCTCCGATTGCGAAAAGATAAGAGGTCGCATGAAAGTCGGGAAACGACACGACACGTATGACACCCAAAGTAAGTCTGGCCCGAAGTGTGTGGTCGGCCAGAGTCCATGTATTGGAAAGAAAGTACACAGTTGTGTGTGAAACAAGGGGTAACGCTACCGAATTTACCCCACCGATGCCGTTAAGGCAACTAGTCTGTCTAAGCACCAAAGAGTCAAGCCAAACTGATTAGTCCTCTTCCTGAAAATTACAACCGCAGCGTTTGCTGTCCGGATTCCGAATCCAGCTCGAAGGATCCAATTTCAGAGTTTTTAAGCCCACCATCCAGGTCGCGAGACGGACTGATTCTGGATAGCGGAAAGATAAGGAGTTGTGTGCAAGTCGGGAGGATACGTCCGCAATATGCCTTGTCTAAATTTTGATGGGTTAAGTAGGGTTAGATGTAAAATGGGGTTCTGCCTGAACCTGAAATCTAGGGCTGAAATTTTTCCCAGCCACCCGCACGCCTTCTAGACCTCACTCGCACCCCGCACGATACTAGTCCCACACCGGGTTTTACAACCTGGTCAACCCCATCGTATTAGGTTTACGCCTCTGAACCCCTCAAACACGCCATCACACTTCCAATTTTAAAACACTTGGTGTTTTCCGCCCATTAACAACTTGGCCGCTGAAGCTACGCTTCCCAACCACATTTCGTAGGGCCGCTTGGGTTGATGCCCTCTCCCACTAGGCTGGCGAGGAGTTGATGCTCCGTCTATACTCGAACATTCTAGAGTCGATAATTATTAGCTTCCCATCGAGTTGACAAGCTTTTTGCCAGTCACAATACACAACTCAGAGAATTGACTCAAGTGCAGGGAAGGGCCTTCTTGCTTATGTCGGGATAAAGGCCTTTGTTGTAAATAGCGACACGGCCAGCAAGGACAGTACATAGGGACCTTAAATGGCGTGGCACTCATTCATACGGTCAGTGGCAATGAAGGATCTCGCCCGATAAATTCAGAGCAGGATCGAGGCCATACGGTAGGTATAAAAAAATCATGTACATTTACATTTGCACTGACCTGGACGGTGGAGGCGCATCTTCGCCCTATGAAGTTTGGGCTATAGGCCTACTACACACAGTTTGGAGACGAACCCAAGACTATTGGCAAAAAGGCGTGGAACGGAACCGCACCGAGTAGGGGCACGACACTAATTTTTAAGATGATGAATGTATAACAAAACACGGCTGTAGAATTTAAGAGTAATAATAATGATTGAGAGACAAAAAAAGAAAAGTAAGAGAAATAACATTATATCTGGGTGTTTGGAAGCTTAGTAGGCCTACAGCGCACGAATGTAAGAAGGCTAATGACGGCACAGTAATGACTAACATCTAGCTTGTTTAGGGTCGTTTTATTTAGAGTTATTTTATATGGATAGCGCTGATATTTACAAGATTCAGTTGTGTTTAAATTTTCTGAGTGTACTTAATTAATACTAGAGAATGCGCTAAAATAAGCTTGTGAAGTATAGTGCTATACGTACTAGTGACCTAGTTCTTCGCAACTTCATTGGTTAAAAATTGACTATCGCGCAGTCTCTGACAAACTAAATTTTGTTAATTGCGGTTTTCGCGCACATTGGTTAAAGTTGATCGTGTTATTTAGTTGCAGGCTACAATACCCGATGTAGGCCCATGTAAGGGTAAGAAATATTTAAAAGCTTTCTCAGGTCATCGTGCATTTGGCAAACGATTGATGCAAACTGCGTGCTGCTGTATTAAAGATTGCTAAATGCTAAGTTAAAGCAAGAAAGATGCGCCACAGGCTATTCCCTTTGGCCATACATGCTCGAATTATTTCGATAAAGTTTTCTTGAAAGAAATCGTAACGTTTTACGCAGTGCTGTGCTTTATTTTATCAGCTGCGTTGTTACTCGAGTAAACACGACCCTTCGGTCACCGTAAAATTTAAGGTGTGCACAATACAACCGCTTTGCTCAACCCGCTCCTCTTCTGCCCTGACACTTCTCCGCCCTCCCGTCACCTCATCCTTAAAATTTGGTAATCGCTCCATAGCCATAGCTGCCCCACCATTCTGGAATAAACTACCTCCCGAATTGCGACAGTTTTCTGACCCATCATACAAAGTCATAGATGCTCCACCGCTTGCAATTTCTGCTTCGACCTTTCACTCAAAACTGAAAACATTCCTTTTTCACAGATCGTACCCTGACACCACTTCTTCCTCTTATCTCTCCTCTCCAACCCCAAACACCACCCCCATAGCTGCCACGCTGTCTCTCCATCTGACTTTTGGATCTTGACCTGGAACCGAACTCTTTTGCCTATCGATTTTGTTTTGACTGAGCGCCTGTGAATAAGCTGGTCCCCGCGGCGCGGCTTTCGTTGGGCGCTGTAGAAATCTCAGAATTACGATTTTACGATTCATACGAGTATTTGACTTGGCAGTGTGCAGATTTAAAGAAGACATGATCCACAATCTAGGAATTACAATCAAGCGCATCAAGCAACTGGCCAGTGCATGTCAGGTGATTTTGGTCACCTGATAATGTGGACGGGCAGAATGTAATTGGTCGTGGATCCGCTCATACCTGGTTGCATGAAATATCAATGGGCGGGATGGAATTTGTTGTTGATCTGCTGACACCAGACAGAACTAGTATCATAACTGTCGCTAACACTTGAGTAACTTTAGACTAGTTCCTTGTGTATATGCAACATAGGCATTTGTACAATACAAAACTTATCTCTGTTATTTTATGAATTCACATATTAACACTCCATCACCCGAACTACGAAGTGCTGCCCATCTTCATTAGCTGACAGATTTATAGAATGGTCTGGTGACCAGACAAAAGCACGCAGAGCAAATGCGCGCCAACCAAAGCGCGCCGACAAAAGTGTGTGCCGTCATTTTCGCACAAGACAAATGAGCGCCAACATAAGCAAGAAGACATAGAGCCATACAAAGAAATGACTATTTTATTTAGAAGACAAACAAAACGTTACTTTGATGTTATATACTGTGAAACAGCAAATAAGGTAATGCTTTTAAAATGTTCTTTTATTATTTGAATTTTGTTATGTTTCCGTTTTGTCAAATTGTCGTTCAGTCGCTTCTGCGAGGCCGTTTACAATGGTAACATACTCGCTGCCTCCAACGACATTCCGAGAGAGCTTTGCTGAATTATTTGCCTTGGTCTGTCGACGGTGGCCATTGCTTTTCGACGCATCTCCGCTACAGTCTTCTGCACTTCGTTGTGTTCTGGATCTGGAGCATGGTTGCGTTGAGATATCACTGTACTTGCGTCTTCTGTCATCACTTTAATTCGTCCTCTACAGATCACTTTTACAGCATCTCCACGATGCACTGCCTTCGGAATTTTCTCGGTCTTTTCTATATCGAAATCCGTCAGCAATGATATGCTCTTTAGCCTTCTGCGACCCAGTCTTCTCCATGGTTAAACAAGATTATTTCACTTTTTGAAGATTTTACATGTTGTATTTGGTATTTATAGTTTTCTTTGTTTATTCTGCGCAAATACGAGCTTTGAAGTCTCCTCGTATGATGCAGTAATTTCAACTATAAGTTTCTTTCTACTATTATTTTTACATCAAAGTGGCAGCAGCTGTTGTGTTCGCATCATATTATTGTGTATTATTCATTGCCATACAGTATATAAAGTTGCCGTCTTTATTCTAATCAATCGAAGTGTTAAAGCGTTTAACCTTTGAAGTTAGTCAATCAAAGGGTTAATAATAGTCAATGCTGCGTGCTTTTGATGGCGCTCGTTTGACGGGGCTTGTTCTACAGCGCTTAGTTGACGGTGCGCATTTGTCGGCGCTCATTTGTCGTGTGCGCTAATGACGGGGTGCCGAATAGTCTGCCTTTCTTGGACGCCCTGTATAAAAGCACAAAAACAACAATTACATGAGGGTTAGGATTTGCAGTCTATGCAATAATCATTGTTTAAATAAATATGTACGCTGCTTAGGGTGCATGGGAGAATTCAGTGCAGTTCCAGGCACAGACAAAAGACAGGCTGCAGGCATGTGTGGGGCCCTTTGGAACCAGCACAGCGAATGACAATGCCGAGCGACTGATTGACTTCTGCATTGGAGCAGGTCTCAGGATCGGCTGATCGTGGTTCCAGCGCAAAGACATACGTACGTCCTGGTCCTGGTATTCGAATAATGGACATACTGGGAAGGAGTTGGTTTGCATCCTAATTGTGTCATATCGTTGTCAATACCAGATGGAGGCTGCTGCAGAACTGCAGAGTGCAGCATGGCATGGAATTTGACACCGACCACAGAGCAGTTTTCACCAGGCTGAAGGTCAAACTGAGATACCAGAGAAGATTTCCACGAAAGTCATGATTCAACATTAATAGGTTGACGGACCCGGGCATTGAACGTGTATTTGCTGCCGACGTAGAAGAGAGGTTTGTTAACTGGGTGGTGGATGACAGCTGGGAAACGTTTTGTGACAACTTGACTGAGGCAGCTGAGAGACACCTGAGCACTGAGAGAGAAGCCAGGAAAGAGAGTTTCAACAGCTGCTAAGGATTGCATATATCAGTCTGAGGGCAGCCTTTGATTCTGTCTGCCATGATGCCATCTGGAGGCTGCTTCTGTCTCAAGAGGTGCTAGAGTAGATTGCTGGCCTAATGAAGAATTTGTACATGGACGCACTGGCTGCGGTCTGCACTGATGCTGTAACATCTAATTGGTTCAGGGTGGAATATGAAGTGTGACATGAATGTAGAATGGCTCCAGACCTGTTCCTGCGCCCAATGGATAAGATCATGGAGGAAACCGGGGACCAAGGACAGCCAGGTGCACATATTGGTTCAGAGTGGTTAGCTGGTCTGGATTATGCCAATGATGTGGCTGTCCTTGCCGAGATGCTTGAAATCCTGGTCATGTCCTTCGAGATAATGGACCGGGAAGTGCATAAATGCAGACTTGAGATCAGTTGGGCCAAAACAAAAATCCAGGCTAAAGTGGACCAGTGCCCAACATCGCATTATGTGAGTGTGGTGGGAAACCAGGTGGACCTGGTTCATGGATTTCCTACGTTGGTCGCCATGTTGAAGCTGATGGCGGCAGTGGAACTAAGGTTTGGCGGTGCATAGCCGTCGCCCGGGATTGCATAAGCAGCCTACAATGAGGAATATGGAACGCTAACATTTGACTAGACATGAAACTCCGCTTGTTCAAGGCATTTATCCTGCCAGTCCTGTATGCAGCAGAGACCTGGTCGCTTGCGAAGGATCTGGAGTCGAAAGGAGATACTGTGCATTCCCTATACAGCGTTTGTCACCAGTGCAGAGTTATATCGCCACACTATGCATATCCCCGTGTCGGAGATGATTCAAACAAGTAGTCATGGCTGTTTGGACAGATTGCATGCTGCAAAGGTTGCCAGGAGCATGCCAAGGCCTTGCAAGCAATGATTTCCAGCCCTCCAAGAGGTTGGAAGAGACCTATTGGACACCCTCGCTATGTATGGACAAAAACAATGGAAGCTGACCTGCACCGACTGAACTTCGGGTTACCTACGGCCCGGAGATGAGCCCAGAATAGGGATGGCTGGTTGGGCATTGTAGAAACGTTTGTGCTTCAGAAAGGAGCATGCTGCTCAGTGTCTAATGCCATTTTTTCCATAAAATTACCTTAATCAGTGCGAAATAGCATAACATAAACAGTAGAAATTTATAACAAAGCTGTACTACTGTGTTTGCTGATGCTGCTGTCCTTGCAGCTGAAATGCCTTTCCTCCATGAATACAGCAGTGATTGATCAAAAAGTACTGTAATTCTTGATATGTTTTTTCAGCCTTTTTCAAAGCGCATTTTGAGTGGATGCTGTTGTTTGCAATTCCCTTACTAAGAGCAGCACAAAGTTTGTCTTAGGATAAATTTCTGTTTTAGGCTCCAGCTCGTGATAAGTACTACAAATACTGCCTCCTTCGATGGCTGCCATTTTTAATGAATCCCGTCCGGAAGTGACCAAAATCATGTGGGAAGTGGCCATATTACGTGGCATGCATTAGCCAGTCACGTGGTGGGGATGACTCTGGTTCTTCATTTGCTGATCACGTTGGGCGTGAGCTGATCCACTGCATTTAAAGAGAGCGTGCAAGTAATTAGTTTGATTATCAGCAAGGTTTTGGTTCAATCACTTCTCTAGGCCAATTATACTGCTGTACACACTAATTTTTTCTTTAGATGCACACTTGAACTGAATGATTATGCAGCAACAAGATCAGTAGGGTACTGTTGACGGACCACTTAATATCTGGTGCATTATACGTGCATCAGCTTGGCTGCTTAAAACTGATGATGGGTCTGCTAATCTTTTCTTTAAAAGTTTTCTGGCCTTCAAGTACCCTAATTCAGCCAACTTCATATAGTTATTTCAGACCATACTAATGCTTAAATTAAATTATTAATGCTTAAATTCAGTGATTCATGCTGCTTTGTGACCACGTGCACCAAATTTTGGGGTTTGTAATAAATATTATAAATAAATATTTTGCTCGTTTTGCTGTTTTACTCTCACTTATTTTGCTCGTTTTGCTGTTTTACTCTCACTTATTTTGCTTGTTTTGCTGTTTTACTCTCACTACTTGCATTGCTGTTTTGCTGATCAGTCTGTGTACCAGCACAAATTGTAAAGACTGAATCAGTGAATGAAGATTTAATGGTACATTCACTGCATCAACCCTTGTGGCCTCTTGAATGAATGGTATGCCACTTATGTTATGCCATTTCTATGACAAACGGTGAATCGAATTTGGTAATGTAAAGAACTGTGATTTTGGTGAATCTTTTTGATTGTATTAAAATAAGAAATGTAATTTATTCTATCCAGATTAGATGCTGTTCCTGCTGACTGCTAACTGATATAAATGACTTGCAAAGAGAAAGGATAATGGATAGCCTGTCAACTGATCCTAACGATGCCCTTGTATTTCACTTCAAGTAAGTTTTTTCATTTTGTAATAAAGTTTTACTACAGTAGATTTCTAAAAGTCAGTTAGATATATAATTGAAAATGTCATTTTAATTATCTGATAAGCAGAGCTCGAGTGCAGGTGACTAACTTTTTTGCTGTAAAGAATGCGTACCTATTAGAAATATTTTAGGTTAGTTTTATGGTTAATAAATTGTAATGATACCAGTAAGTGAATGAGTGTGTCAAACAAATACTAATTATCGATACATAAGGTTTGTGTGTGTGATTCCTGTGAGGTTATTGCAGTATTTTTCAACATATTGAGCATGGCTGACAGTCGGTGGACAGCTGGTGTTGATTATGCTTTAAACCAGAGCCACATTTTTATGTTGCCTGTAATTTGATTTAATGAGAAATCAGTACAGTACCTTCAGCACTTTGATGTGTTAGATGTACATTAGCAAAAAATTTCCTCAGTCATGAAGTCTGTTGATCCAAATGTGTTCAGCATCTGCGGCATGAAATTATGCAGACAACAGCCATAGCAAACGTGATTTAGTGGAATGGACTAGATTGTATTAGTGTCTGTGTGTAGGTGTACAGTATGACCTTTCTTATTTTTGCCGCTTTTTATAATATGGAAGCTAGACATGTCATAAGAAAATTCGTTTTGTCAAAACTTAGCCTTTTCTTTAGAGTAAGATGCATATTAACTGAATGCAATGGAATATTCAGTGTAGACTTTTTAAACCTTGAATCTTTTTTTACTTGTAGTCAGAGCTGTCAAGACAAGTTTGTAGGCAGTGTTTGCACTGAAAACAGACCTCTGGATGTCAGTAGCATCATTTCTAGTGGCAATACAGGACAAGAAACTGGGCATTTGAATGTTGAAAAGGTTGAGATATGGGTGAATGGTGTTAAACGTGTTATATTCGTGCCACTTGGAAATAATCCAGGCAAACCGAGTAATCCAAGTGAACCATGTGATTCAGATCCAAACCCAGCATCACCTGTAGTAGCTGACACCAAGACTTCTTCATGTTCTCGCAATGAGTGCTGCAGTACATTTTCTGTAACGACTTGTAGTAGTGGAGAGAATACTGTTTTGTCAAGAACTGTGAGCACGAACACTGTTGATCAGCTTCCAAATCGATGTGTTGCAACAGTAGCACCACAAATCAATCACAAACTAGGAAGGCTTTTGGTGTCATGTGCATTTGATGGTGCTTCAAAGTCTACAGAGTCTGGCATCAGGCAAGCTGCTGCAGTCGTAAAACAAGAAAAGCTCACTTCATCGACAGATTGTCTTAATGTTAGACCGGAACCAGCTGAAGCTTTGGCACTAGCTGCTTCCATCCACCAAAGACAGCACCTGACAGAAGTTCAGACAGGGTTACTAAATCCAAATGAATGCCAATATCAAGACAGACAGAGACAATTACACAGACCAAGCTATGACGTGCCGGGTTGTCTTCCTACTCTACATGGGTTAACAAGAAATGCTGTTCCTCATGCAGGATTGCATACATATGCTCCTGAAAGCAGTTCTACTACACAGTTTGCATTGCCAAATACAGATTTGTTCACTGGCCATCACAGACTGCCGACACAGATGCCTCCATATTTACTGCGTCCTATGCAAACAACATTTTTGGCACCCAGTAGTGTGGTGCTGTGTGGAAATATATCAGACAGAGGAGGGAGTAACTGTGGCAACCGCTTCTCTAATGTTCTTGGCGCACATGAACCAGTAGTTGGTCCTAATGAGCAGTGTTCAAACAGGAGTGCACAGATTCTAAATACACCTGCACTTCTGAGTAAACCTGCTGTAATGGTGCCAAATTTGCCACTTCAGAGATATCAACACCTACTGGCAACCCTTGACCCAGCTAAACAACACAGTTATGGTAGAATTGGTGCACAAGATGGTACACAGTTACAGAATGTACATGCACCTGTGGCAAGGTTTCCCACAAGAGGAGAATATCCATATCCACAGTTCCCACTAAGACTTTCCAGCAATGAACGGATGGTGCAAGTTCCACGAGGAGATTTTCCACATCTGCAGTTTCCAGTAAGGCTTCCCAGCAATGAACAGATGGCACAGATTGCCCGAGGAGAAATCTCACATCCACAGTTTTCACTAAGGCTTCCAACCAGTGACCACTTGGCACAAGTTGCCAGTTTCAGCATCGGACATCGATTCTTCAGTCATCATCCAAGTTACGTTAGCAGTTTTGCTCATGCAGAAAACCATGCAGGACATGAACTGTGCATTCCTTCTAGCATTGCTTCTTTTAATGCACAACCTAGTAGAATTACTCAGAGTGAGATGAATCCACTTCCACACAGTATTGGTATTGGTCGAGCAGCTCACACCTCTGTATATCCCAAACAGCCAGAGGCATATCTTGGAGGTAACTTGGCTTTACAGAGAATGCATCAGAATCAGTCTAAGATGAGTCCTGCTGTGCCAGAAATGTCACAAATGCATCCATTACCAGACAGCTATTTGCATTATGCAAATTTGCAGGGTTGTGAGCAGGTTCCCAGTCCAAGAATGCTGAACAACACCGAGCCGTCTACACTGCATTTGCAGAACCAAGGGAGCCACAAGTTGCTATCCACTGCTGTTGCGCAACCTCTCAGACGATCTTCAGCTGGACCGGCTCACCACGAAACCGCCCAGTTGAGTATCTTTCCGCCAATGAACAGAATAGTTTGCAGCAATGCTTGTCCGACAGAAGTTCCCCAATTCGTGCATGCACCACATGAAAATGTTGCATTTTCACAGAATGCTGTATCTTGTTCACAAACTGATCCACTGTCACGATGTGTTATGGCTCCTGGTTTAAGACCTGCTGATGTGCAAAATGCTTCCTCTTCATACACAATTCGATATCCGTCACCATCTGATAGGGCTGCTGTTTCACAGAACCTTGTAAGGCCAAGTTTGATGAGTGCTTGTGCTGGAGTTCCACTTAGATCAGTTTCTCAGAATCTTTCTGCTGAGTATTACCAAAAGGTTTTGTCTCCTTTTGCACAGACTACCACATATTTACAAACACTGCCTTTTCGTGATGCATTCAATTCTCAGAGCGATGTTGCAGTTCAAAATCATGAAGTTACAGGAACGCAATCTCATGTACCAAATATCTGTAATAATATTCAGGTTGAAGACGCTTTTCGTAATTGCCGTAACCAGTGCATGGAAACTCGTAATAGAATTGTTCCTGCTTTACTTTCATCAAATACCAGTCCAGCAGTCTGTGATCCTCAGCCATCTGCTAGTGCAGTGAGTGCAGTGTCAATGGCTTTGACGTCCACAAACAGAGCTGGTGATAAGAGTCTTGATGTAACATTGGCTGACTCAAATAATGCATCTGCTTCTGCTAAAGCTACTGACAAGGATAAAACTTTGCCTCATTGTTCATCAGACACTGCAGTTGATGCTAGTCAGGAAGCTGTGCCTGAAATAACAGTTTCTCCCTCTCTGAAGTCTCAGCTTGAGCCTGGTAACAAATTTCAGCCAACTGCTGAACTGCAAGATCCACAAAGCCAGGCGGTCTCACTGCCAGGAAGTCCTCAGTCACCAATGTCTGAATTAATGAACTCAATAGATAAAATATCTGATGATCTTTCAATGCAGAAGTGGCTTGATTCACTCATTGGCAATATTTCAGACTCCTCTAAGGATGGCTTTGACTGCCAGTCAAAATCAAAAACTGCACATTTGGCAGTTGTTAATCAGACTTCCAGCAAAGATACCACAACAGCCTCAGCTCATGCTTTGGTCTGTCCTCCTTCAGTGGCAAAACAAGGTGGCTTTAAGAAAAGCAAGCGAACTTGGATTGGTATCAAGTCAATTGAAGCTGAGATGTCACCAAAGTCTTCCAATGTTAAAGCCAGTCGCCGCAAGAGACGACGACTGACGATGAGGTCTAACCAGTCACCGGAAGGCAGCTGTGATGCTTCTTCAGATAGTTGGCATCCAGATAGTTTTGCTTCGTCTGAATCTTCCATGGATAGCGTTCTGACAAGCATTCCAAGCACACGGGCATCCTGCACAGAATCATCCTGGTCTTCCGATGATTCTGTCACAATTGGAAAGCGTTGTAAAAAACGCTCTAGGAAATCTGTTCGTTCAAAGAATCAAACTGTACATTCATGTCACAGTCACACTAGACGTTTGCGTTGTCTGTCACCTTGGCGTCGGAACTGCCCACGTTTTGGAAAAATTCAAGGTTGTTTTGTATCGCTGGAAGTACTATGTCTAAGAGGGAAAACATCTGTCAATGTGAAAAGTGCAAGTGAATTCTTGTGCTGTTCACCAAAGACCAAAACTTGCCCAGTTCAAAGTCGGTCTGAAACAGAGGACTCTTATGGTTCATGGTGTTTGTCCAGAAACAAAAAGCATTTTCTGAAACGTGATTCTAAACCAATAAGAAACACAGTCAAAAGTGGATCAGAAACTGAGGACTCCTATAGTTCACGACAACGGTCTAAAAACAAAAATCTTATTCTGAAATTGCGATATTCAAAACCAGCAAGAAATGTGGTTATGAGTGGATCAGATACCGAGGACTCTTGTGGTTCACAACAAAAGTTTAAAACTGTAAGACATTTTCCGAAATCAAAGAATTCAAAACCAGCAAGAAATATGGTCAAGAGTGGTAGCGAAGACTCTTGCTGCTCGTTGCAGCCATCTAGAAACAAAAAACGTTTCCTTCGTTTGCAAATCTAACTGCCTACAATTTTTACCACTAACAGTACCAATACTTCACGAACTGAAAAATTTAATATTTGGGTGGAGGCTAATATTACAGAAATAATACTGATAATAGTCTGACTCTGAGATACTTTTATGACAGCATTAACCCTTTGAACCCGTATGGCCATAATTTTGGCTTTCCAGTCTGTGTATTATCCCTGCGTGGCCAATATATCGGCTTCAAGGTCTGTATCTTATCTCACAAGGCCAATGTACTGTCTGTATGTATGTATGTATCACTTAATTTGTAAAGCACCTTTTAAATAACTCACAAAGACATCTGTCGATGCTGTATACACAAAAAAATATGTTTACCATTGAATCAGGCATTTTTCTATGATTGGCACATATCAAAGTTCAATTTTGAGGTTTGCTTGGGTCTGTCTGACTTGTTTACAACCCTTTCACAAAATAAGGTGGTTGTTTTTGGTGTGCACATACCGGAGAGACCAATGGGGCAACTGGAAACCATAAGCGTATAGTATGTAGAGAAAAACATCAAAGATTTATAAAGTCTTACCCACCAAGGAATTAAAAGGACAATCCCTATAAGAGTGTGAGACAATTTTTCAATGCACATGTCGTAAAGGATAATTAAGTATATGGCAAGACAGCACTTGTTGGAGTGACTACCATTCCAGAGTACTGGTGTTGAAAATATGGAGGTAAATTATGGTATAATATGTTCTTATCCAAAAACATAGGTCAGATCAAGATTAAACCAAATAATTGTTGCTGACTGCACAAAAACTTTCATTTTTCTGCTGGGAGGGTTTCTTATGGGTGCTAGGGATGGGGACTGTTCTTGTGGGGAATATGGTTCGTACAAAACTTTGTAATGCCAGTAGCAGTATACCTTTCTTTTAAGACTACCATATTTTCCCAATTCATAGTCACTGGACTGAATTTCATTTGTGCAAATGGTTCAGTTTAAAACTGGATTGCTTGTGTATGTACGTAAGCTGTTTCATGTCTGTGTAGACATTTTGTGTTTATTAAATTCCTCAGTTAGTCAGGCAATCCTTTGAATGTTCTACCATTGTTGTTGCGTTGGTTTTTTCCTGTGGGGCAATTGGGTATGCCTTTCTAGTTTATGTACTCATTTTTGGGCAGTTGCCCACTTTGATTTTAATTTTTTAACATGCAGTTCAAGACTTTTGGTGACCTTCCTGGAGTGCATTTCTTGAACTTTGTCGTATATTACTTGTAAAGAAGTGACCTTTTGGCTAGTCAACAGGTATTGCAGTTTTGATTTTGGAGCACTGTAAGAAATGTTTACACTGGAGAAGATGTACAATTGAATTGTGGCTAACCCCAATGTAATTCCTTGTTTCTGAAAGATAATACAGTGTATCCAGTTCCTTTGAAAATGCTGTACAACTGGATTTTCAACAGATTAAGGCAGAAAAGTATTTATATCAGTAATGTGTAGTGAGATTGAAGTAGGCAATTCCCCGTGTGAGAATGTCATCTGCAGTGCTTTTCCTGAGTTAGCCTGTAATTCAAAGTGTCACTAGCATGATGAATACCTAGAATTATTTTTCCATGACAAAGCTTCTCTTATGTTTTGAAATCTTGATAGCAAAGCTGCTGTTATGTTTTGAAATCTTTATAGCACATAATAAACAAATACTCTCTCATCTTAATTAAAGCTCAACTTAGCTGTTTTTGGCCTTTGATGGAAGCAGACGTATACGGTAATAAATATATCATTGCTTAACGAACATTACATTATTATTTTAATCAGGTAAAAGTGTCAATTAATGAAATAACTCAAAGTTGTCAAGAGATATAAAGGTCAATTGAAATAGTTTTTTATGATTACCAGTGCTGTGAGCTAAATTTCTGTTGTATTTGACCGGTTTGTTTATCTAAGTTATGGATTTTGGAGCTTCATTCATGTCTTGCTGTCATTACCCTGCTGTGCTTTTATATCGCCAATGGGTTATTCTGTTACTGAGTATTGTGAAGTCTAATTTACGTTGACTACAATCATAGCATGAGTTTATTTGTTGTGCAAGTAACTAGGGCTGTTGGTCCCAAGGTGGAACAGACATAGTGATGCAAGATAGTATGATAGTGGTTCCAGTCAAGTCTTTGATATATGTTATAATGTGAGCCTCTTTACAGTGTTGTCATTGTTGATTTGAAGACTTTTTGAGTTTAACTTTTAATTATTTTATAACATTAGATTGTGCAAAGACTTATTTAAAGACTGCAACATCTCTGCGATTTCAGATCTTTACAATTACATTAAAAATTTTGTTTTAATTTGCTGCATTATGATTTTTATAGTTGGGTTGAAGCTTGTGCTGTTGAAACGACGTTGGTGGATGCAGTGAAGTTAAGCATTGCTGAGACGTAAGCTCTTGAGTGGGCGACTGACTGTCCATCGAATATTGTGCCATCTGGTGCCCACTTAGCACTGCACCAAATGAGTACCAACACAGTTGGGAAGTTTAAAAGGGTGTCCTGTGTTGTGGCAGTTTTTATGCCTCAGCTGAAAGGTTCCTTTGACTTCAGGACAACACACGAGAAGCTATCATAGAAGTATGTACAGAATCGTGTTACCCTTTTGCCTTTTAGCAGAATTTAGAAGGTTGTCCTGGTATTATGCTTTGTGTGTTTTGTCTTTATCTTGCGTTGAGTCCTTTGTGTTCTGTCTGATGCACTTTAGAGTTGATGTAAGGGGTTTTCAAATAGAAAGAAATGTAGCTTATATTACTGTGTACTAGTTTATTTGAGATTTTAAATTTTACTATTCTAAATTATTGTAGGCTAGAGTGTTTTCTGAAATGTAATTGGGATTTCAAAGAAATATTTTGAATTTACTTTCAGTGCTAATATTTGTGAATCTCCCAGACTGACCTGTAACAGTGTCACAGATGATAAAAGTTGCTTAAGACCAGAGGATAAAATAAAATCGTGAAAGGGTCTGCAACGTACATTATAGAAAACTACATGACACAAATTCTTGAAATATTGTGTGTTGAATTTGGAATGATGAAATGGCTTACGTAATCTAGTCTGTGCTTCGAAATGTTGTTTATGTTAATGCAACGTGATTTGTGTAATTAAACGGTTCAGTAGCACAGATTTGTTTGAGACAATAAGTTACCAGCATATGTACCTTCAAATACAACCCTGTTTTGTGTAATTAGAAATTAGAAACTTCTGTGCTGCCTGTGTCTAATACACCCTTGTGGCACCTTGTGCCAATGGCACTCCAAAATCAAGTTGCAGTGTTGGTATCAACATTGCATTTATCTAATGCTTCATAATCAGATCAGTGTAAAATGCTCCAAAATCAAAACTCTGAGTGATTAAATAAGATTAATGATTTAATTGTAAGTGCAAGACTTAATTTCTAATATAATTTCTGCTAAGAAATCATGTTTTTTGTAATAACGGCCAATTTCCTGAAATATCAATTTTTGCTTACATGTACTACATGTAGTTTTGTGGATACCGCACATTTAAAGAGTATTTTGTGTTAGAAGCTTTTCTGAGTTTCACCATAAAGTTTGTATTGAATTCAGACAGAGTGAGTTAGACAGGAAATATGACCATCCACTTTATTTGCTTTACCATTATTTAGACGCCCTACCTCCAAAAGTGATATGTATGGGCTTTTACAGTTTTGTTGAGGTATTTGGTGCATTTACCTTTTAATTTATCATTTTTGTGTCAAAACTCACACAGCTTCATCCATAAGAGAGTTAAGTTGCCATTTTGGCAAGTCTGTTGCTATTATTTTCACAATAAATATTATTATACTATTCATAATTGCATATTGCAATGCATTACCTGCCACCATAACTTGCTGCAATGGTGTAATTGTTATGAAGGTACAAATAAGAATCAATCAAAAGAGAAAATTTGTTTTGATGTTTTTGATAAGCTTAGTTTTCTTATGATGACAAATTGCTATTGCAATTGAATCATCATATTAACGATGATAATATTATATGTAAATGCTCTGCTAGTGGTGATAATGCTGTGTAAGTGCTCTGTTACAACACAATATCATCATACTTTTGTTATAGTAGTTCTGGACTAAAATCTCGTCTTTTTAGATTGCCCTTCCTCCACAGCCTGTTATAAATTTGTACGAACTCTGGAATCTCTACTTGTTCAGTCAAAGGGATTGTGATTTTGAAATGTAGTTCACTTAGCATCATTCGTTGATGCATGTCACAATATCGGTGTTACAGTTATCTGTTATTGAACATGTTTCTGGTTAGAACTGTTGTTTGGTTTTAAAATTGAGGGCAGGTATAATATAGTAATTAATAGACTCAGTTTATTTTAAAATTTACAGTGTGTATGTATTGTATTACTAGTGTATATGTATCAAAGCAGTTGTATATGGCTTGTTAGAACTTAGCCAAATTGCTGCTTAAACGGCTGTCTAAGTAAGTGCAATTTGAGATAAGCAGGGAATGTATGTTGAGCAGATTCAGTTGAAACAGTACATAGGCCTATAGATATATGATGGAATGTTGTTCCAAGAGGAAGTTCTAATGCACAGGAAAGCTCAATGAACCCGTACTGATGTGTGGAAGCAAGGAACCTGCAAACCTCCTGGGTAGAAGAGCTTATGATATAGTGATCAGCAACCAGGCTGAGTGAGTGGTACCCGTCCCACCATTGCTTCCCTGGTGACGACAGATTGAGATTAAAATATGACTGAAATCAGTTTAGGGCCAAGACAGGTACACCAAACCAGTGCTCAAGGCAGTGGGGCAAGATGTGTAGCTTGGTCAACAGTGTCAAAGGCTGCAGATTCCTTGACACTGAACCCCAATTTTAAGAAGGTTCCCGTCTTAAAGTTTTTAGCTGAGCTGATATTGTAATATGCAGAAAAACCAAAGTCGCTATATGTAAAACTGAAAAATGGTGGAAAGGGGTCATCCATAAAGGACGTCCGCAAAGAGGGAGGGGTCATGCAAATGCGGACAAGGGTAGGGGTTATGGCCTATGCGGACTACTGCATAAGAATTTGGTACATGTACATAGCTTTTAGTACAACCCGTTCTTTAAACCCGACATAGTCAGATGGCAGACACTCTGAACTGCATTGGTTCATCAATTGTAATGTTCTGTTGCATACAGCTAAAGAAACATTTCAAGTTTTCAATGTATCTTAAGTCGCATCTGTTTATATCTGTTAGATAGCCTTGTGAGGTCCTTTAAAATAAGATAGAATGAGTAGTTTATTAATGACTTTCCGGATGTTGGTCTTTTATTTTCCACTGGCCTTTTAGAGTGCAGACGTCTGCAAAAGGGGGAGGGAGGAGGGTAAGGCTAAATGCGGACAAGAGGAGGGAGGGAGCGGTCCAAAGTAGGTCATTTTTGCGGACTTTCTTTATGAACGACCCGAAACCGAATATGAAAAACCGAAAAGGCGATCGATAGGCTACAGTATACAAATTTTCCCTCTTAAATATTATTTTTTGTACACTGGATATTCTTCAGTAACTTAAAAAATAATAGGGCCTATATGCGTCCCATCTCTATGCTAGCGTAGGCTAATGGCGTAGGCCTATATTTCGTAATCGTAATTCCAAGATTTTTATAGCGCCCAACAAAGTCGCGCCGCGGGGACCAGCTTATTCATAGGCGCTCAGTCAAAACAAAATCGATAGGCAAAAGGGTTCGGTTCCAGGTCAAGATCCAAGAGTCAGGCAGAGAGACAGCATTTTCCTTAATGGCAGTGGTGGCGTCGTGTACTAGGGCCGCTGACTATTTGATGTAGACCTATTTCAGATCAGTGTTCTATCACAAAATTTGCCAGATGACGAATAAGCCAAAGACCGGCAAATACTGCACATCCGTATTGTACTGTTAGCCTATATGACACTTCGGTTAATTGCTTCATTCCTTATGAGATGTCATGTACAGAACTACAGACATTTTAAGAACTGATGACATATGTAGTTGAACACATAAATTAATTACAATTTTAATTTTTTAACAGTAAAACAGCACTGGGCATTACATGTGCGTACTGTAGGCTTACACTGCACAACAGCAACGATGTCACGATATTTACAAAAACCGGAAAAAATACCGGGCAAAAACCGATCCAGTCTTAAAGCCAATAAGCTCACTGACCCAGCTCTATTGTATAAACTTTATAAAGAGTTTCTTTCACTTGTGACTCAAATTTAAGGAAGGAGTTGAAAGTTCCCAGATGCCCTGAAAATCCAGACCAGTAGCTAGCTACGGTCTGTACGCAGTTCAGTCAAAGATTCTTAGAGTCCGCTATTCGAAATCGTAAACACAAGATTTATACAGAGCCCAAAGAAAGACAAGTCGCGGGAACCAGCTTATTCACAAGTACTATTCAAAACAAAATCGATAGGCAGGTAAGGTCAGATTCGGTTCCAAGTTAATAGTTAAGCAGGCAGACAATCAGACGGCTGGCGTATGTGCAGGACTGTATGGCATACATTAATTGCAACATCTGACACAGACCTAGATAAATGTAAATGTACACGGTTTTCTATAGCGACCGTACGGCCTCGAGATAGCGCTATGGTCGCGCAGAGTTGTGTCATCGGCAAATAATGGTATATTATTTTCGGTTGAAAGGTCTATGACGTAACCAGAGAGGTACGTAGCGGCTACATGGACGCTACTTGAGGTCTGTTTATGTTTATATTAAGTAGTTTCTATTAAATGGAAACGGTTTAGGCCTAATGGGTTTTAATCCAAGTTTTTAAGAAATCACTTAATTGACCATATAAGAGCGATTCCATAAGTTCATGTCACATATATCAGTGACACGGTTTGGGTGTGATAGTACTAACAAGATGTGTCACCACAATGGCAGTGAAATGAGGTTAACTGAGTACACGATAGTGAGCAAAACGGTTACGCGAAGCAGCCACATGGGTCGAGCAGACTTTCAGTATTGGAAAAATTGCAGATGCCTTGACTGACGTGGAAACTGGTGGAAATTTGTCAAATGTGGCACTGCTGGGTTACGCAACCAATCGCTTAGAGTGCAGTGAGTTGATGCCACTTGCTGATAACCTTAGCTTGACACGGATCTGCAACAGTTGCAGGTTTTGTGGAGCTTACAGTTTCTTTGGTACAGCACTGATAACTTATATGTGCATTTATGGGTGACTGGGCCTACTTCCGAGATTAGCTGAAGCACATATTCAGCAGAGCTGCTGCATTAAGCAGTTTAGCCACTTTGTGCTTTGCATATTGGTGTGGCAAAGTGGATGGGAAGATGCACATGAAAGCATCTCTTAAATTGGCTTAGTGAAATGCGTCCCAGCTTTGCTTTGCTTCACGAAGCCTTTGCACAGTCAGCAAGCCTAAGCAGTTGCTAAACTGCTTCCCGTAACCACTTTGCAGACTGATACACCCTTAAATGCATATTCACTTGTTGGATTTAGGAAAACCAATACGACATTTTGCAAATTTGTACCAATCAAAAACAAAAGCGGTTCACATAAACGCGTCTGGATATCCAACCCTGAGTTTTCATGTCGACCCAGACTTGCCTTTTTGGATGATTGTTGTAGAACTTGAGAGGTGTATCCTGTACATATGCAAGATTTAAGTTTAGGAAAAAGGTCAACTAGAGTAACAAGGGATAAAAGCTGGGCAGCCAAGCTGCAAGTTGGCAGATGCAGTACCTGGCAGATATCCCTCCTAATCCACCATTTACCATTGCTAATTACACAATTAAATGAATGCAGGAAAAGCTACTTAGAAACATTTATCATATTTACTTGCCTACATATCTTTCTGTGTGTTTCTCATTAGCATAGGTCTATGTAAACTTATATTGAGGCTTGAGAGCTAGTCGTAGTGTGGTCTGAAGCACTCAAATATTTTCATCAATTATTTCCATAAACCTTGCAGGTTTTTATCTTATTAAACAGCTCTTTGTCATCCAGCAATCTGTTTGCCAGTGGGTTAGGAGAGGAGGGATAGTGGGAAGTTTGCCCACCATAACAGCTCCTCTGTGTCCTTCCCTCTCTGGTCTCCTAGCAACCAGATTTTGTTCTTCATACATTGTCTCTGGACAGCCCTTCTAACTTCAGCCAGAGCTTATGAGTGAAGTGGTGCCTGCACTTATCTTAAGCAGTTCTTTAGGAATTGTTGAGTTTACAGTTATGAAATTTACGTGGTTACTCCTAAATACAGATAAGCTTAAACCAGTTCTCAGTATGGGTAATGACCCCATTTCCAACATGCATCCAGGAAAATCGGGTCCACGAAGAGCAAACAAAAAGTGCCTCTACAAATCCTGTAGTAGTGCAATTAACAACTGCCTAAAAAGCGTTTCTAACTGTATGAAAACTGTGCTGTCTTTGGTGATAAGTTAAAGTTATTTGTCTCTATAAGATACTTTATCTTAGCAGGAGAAGCTTGACATCGGAGATGAGGACGTTGGCGGTGTCAGATGCCAACAGTCATGCCATGTGAAGGTTGTGTCTGGGGAAGAGACATTCTTTCAAAAGGTATGCTCTTCATGTATGTTTCTTATCACACTGTTGTTATGATTCATATAAGTTTCATTGACTTCATCATTATTTTCATCATCTTTGTATAATTTATTAAGCATACTTATGTATTTATTTAAACTTAAGTTTGTGTGACATTTACTTAGATGTTCTTTACAATTTTAAGCTCTGCATAAGCAAAATGTTAATGGTGCTTATACTATACATTTGTTATGTTGTTATACCTTTTTATTCATCATGAGTTAAAACTGTTCCTCTTTCTAAATGAGATGTTTTTTCTTAAATTGTTGTAACTTTTTTCTGCTGGGTTTTAGAAAAATAAAAACACAAAATCACCTCAAATACTTCAGATTGAACCTTGAACTACAAGAAAATGCTAGCAGTAATGTTGTAAAAACTAAAAAACCTGGAAAATCCTTGCAATTGGCAATTTCTGGCTTCTCATGAGTAAATCCGCTAAGAATGGAGAACAAACAACCTGATAGCCCTTCACACAACAACAAGTGTGCATCCCCCTCATCCAGGGAATCGACCTTTATTATCTACGGAAACAATGGGTCTAGTCTGTAAGTATAATTCTTCAGATAAAGGTTTTATTTTGTAATTTTGAAATGCAATATGAAGTACGGCTGTGTAATGGCAACCATAAATAGTGAATGCGAGTGATTGACTCATTACTTTCTACCCCTACGTGGTCCTAATGGATGTAGACTCTCTTCACATTTCTTCCTTTTCTGATATTGGATCTTGACCTAGAACCGAACCCTTCCTGCCTGTTGATTTTGTTTTGACTGAGGGCCTGTGAATAAGCTGGTTCCCACAGCTTAGCCTTCATTGGGTGCTGTAGAAATCTTGAGCTTACAAGTACGATTTGAGAACAGTGTCTGGTCTGCATTGGAAAAGTCAGACCAATCTTTATGTTTTCTCTCATATGGGTGGTTGAATGAAGATTTGGCTGCTGTTGGCTGCTGACAGGGTCTGTCTTCAAGGTTTCTTTGGTAATTTGATTGTCTTTTGATTCATCTGTTAGGTGTTACCAATGACATTTTACTAATGGTTGATGTTTCATCTGATCAGGAATGTGCAAAGCTAAAATGCAAGAAGGCAAATTGCTGAAGAGATTTTTGGTTGGGATTCACATTGTTCTTAACCTGGTGCCTTAAGCCTTCCTCTTGAGGTTTTGACTGGATGGCACTTAGTTTTGGCCTTGTATAAGACCCAAATGGCACTGGTTAGGTTTAGAGTGGTTTTAATACGAGGCATAATGCATAATAATTAAATATTTCACCAATAATATTTGAGTCAATAAGTGATGCCAGTCTTGTATGCAGCAGGCAACATGTGACATGTTAGCATTGTGGGAACTGTGTTTTTTTGACAAAACTTGTCATTTATTTGTACAAGTGATTTATTTTTATAGCATAGAACAAATTTTGGTGGAACTAGGTTGGAAGAAACTGGTTGACAAAAACAGCGATAACTTCAAACTCAAATGGGTAGAAAATAAAAGTTCAGTCAACTATGATGCATTCAAAGAAGGTAAATGTAAATGCAAACTGTTGGTTTCACCTTTATACCTTCATTGTTCAGTTAGATAAGTATGCATCAAAGCTGTATGACTGAAACTGATGGAAATTCTGGTTTTGGCCAAATTTCAGTGTTTTCTGCAGTTTTAGATTTGAAATTTCAAATACCTGATTCTGTCTGCAACTGAACTTTGAGTTTAACCTGCAGTTGAAACCAGTTACAGTTACGAATTGGTATTATGACATCTTTGTGCAAGGTTGATGGGTAATAATTCTTGGTCTGAGCAAGGTTGATGGGTAATAAATCTTAGCCTGGGCATGGGTGATACTGTAGGTAGTAATTTATGGTCTGTGCATGGGTGATAGGTCTAAGCCCTTTTATGTGCTTGAAATTCATTATATAAGTGTACAGATGCATGGGCAAGTTTACAACAGAACATTTAACATGCAGTGGTAGGTTGTTTGAGCTGTCACCTCGTAATGCAGAATGCTGGTTGAGCTTCCCTTTAGATGTTTGCTCTTTAGAACCTTATAGCACAGAGGCTAATCACCTTAGCTTTATATGTTGCCATTAGATAGTGGTGCCATAAAATTATAAGAAAAGTAAGTAAATAAATGTGTTTGCTACTTTATAGGTGAGCAGATGGTCAACAGAATCCCCAACTGCTTCTTACTGACGAATAAACTTGGTCTGCTGACCAGTCTTCAGCGCTATGAGCGTGTCTGGACAATGCTAAATCTTGGCCGCATTGTAAAACTCCGCACTTCAGACTTCATTCCAGAAACCTTTCGCCTTGATGACAGCACAGAAAGACGGATTTTCTTGGAAATTTTCAAACGTATGATTGCAAGCATTTAATACTTGTACAATTTTTAACGGCGTGTTTATCAGTAGGAGATTTTCATAGACCTGTAAGGGCTACTTGAACATTAAGACAGAATGCAATTTAACAAGAAATTAATGCCAAAGTTGTGAGCATTGGTCTAGTACTTGGAGACTGTGGCAGTCATGTATAAAACCTTGCCCAGCATCAATACAGAGGTTCAGATTCATAATCATTAGATAAGGCAAGCATGCACCAAGGGGGCCACATAAATTCAAATGCCAGAAGTTATAAAACAAGATTTGAAAGTAGTAGGTCCTATTACATCATATCTCTTTACATCATATAAGATATGTTATATTTTTAGCAAATGACATATGGATCTGTAAGCCAACTGGATTAAACCAGGGTAGAGGCATCTTCCTTGTCAGGAACCGTGAAGAATTTCGAAAGTGTGTGAATGAACGTGAAGAATTGGAGAAGAAACAGCAGAGACCTACTATGGAGCGTGTGATACAAAGGTTCGAGCAGATTTGCATGTTTTTCAATCCCCTATCTGCCATTAAATTAAATATCAAACATATATTTGAATATTCACTTTTTGATGTATGTATTTGATTGTTTCCAGTGATTTAGCTATTTTAATGAAACAATGAAAATTTGTTTCTACTGTTCTGCAGAATGTAATGTGCCTGTGATGTCTATAACATCAGTTACCCAGAAAGCACTTTTTTGTTTTATAGGAAGCCTTTTCCACATCAAAACCATGTCTTGTTGTAGATATAGAAGCATATGACAAAGCCGTGTCATGATTCAGCATTTCAGTTTATAGCTGCATGACATTAAGTCGTCATCAAAATGTTGTGCAAACATGGCAAGGCCGTATCATGCTTCTCTGAATAATTACATATTCTTGATGTAGTATTACTAGTCTGGAGTGTGACATGGCCATGATCTCATATTAGTTTTAACACAATGACTAGGCTTAGTAAATGATATCAATTTTCTGGAAAGCTAGTCTTAACTATTCAATTACAGATATGTCACAAATCCTTTGTTGCTTGATGGAAAAAAGTTTGACATACGAGTCTTCATGTTGGTTGCCAGCACCGCACCATTTCTCATTCTCTTCCACAAAGGCTATGCAAGACTCTGCCTCCAAGTATACAACAACCAAACTGAAGACTTAACAGCACACCTTACTAATCAGGTATATTCATTTGGCTGGTCCATCCCACTACACTAATTAATCAGGTATTTGGGGAATGGTGAGTGACAACATAGTGGTGGCATTTAACTGCTGGATGCGTTGTGTAGCATTAGTATGATTAGCCATCATATTCACTTAACGCTTTCTTTGCCACAGAGGTTTTCTTCTACTAGTTGCCAATTTAAAAATATGTGAATAGGAAATTACTTGTATTCCAAAATCATGAAATTAATGTAAATTCTCATTGCAAAACACTTAGAGATGCTTAGAGTTTTTTGTAATTGTTTGTATTTTACAACAGGTGTTTGCTTATTATTTATAATGTAGTGCAGGGTGCCGGCCATAAACGGATTTGTACGTAAACCCATATTTGTGTATGTACATGGATGTTTGTAATGAAACGAACGTGATGATAATATGAAATTACCGGTAGGCCATGAATAGTGGAACATTTATCAAATTATATGAACAATTAATAGTTTAAACATAGTTTTAGGATAAGAAGACATCCTAAGAAAGAATATTGCATAGGACATCTTATGAATGATTAATGTTTATTTACTATAAAACGTTCTATGAAAGAATTTTGCATAGGACTTCTTGTGAATGATTAGCATGAAACGACGTGTGAAGTAGAGTAGAAGATTTATTAACATAAAAGACTGAAAGACCTGATACTTGTTGACAAGTGGACTTCTGCAGATGAGGAACAGATTCGTGCATATGTAGTGCTACATAGAGGAAGAGATGAGTGGAATGCTTATGAGTGAATACAGAGGAAATTATTAAAAGCTGAGTGTTGGGTACACATATGGACGGGTGAAGAGAGGATGATCCGCTGTGTATCTGGAAAGAGCATTAAGTAAGACATTTGTTAACACGCCTTGCGTCCATTGGCTGAGCAATGAATTGTAGGCGATTTGTAATGTAAACTAGTCCATATTGGTCGGTGAAAGAATCAGAGGCGTATATAAAGGAAGGAAATACAGGAGTTGGGATTCACTCAGAGGAATCCTCTCTCAAGAAACATTGTGACAAGATAATTGAGAAACAACATCTCTAAGTCAAAAGTTAGGTTGGCTCTCTAAATGTAAATGTACATGGTTTTACATAGTGACCGTATGGCCTCAACCCTGCTCATTTTTCAATGAATTGATGGGTGAGGTCCTTCACCACCACTGCCCATTTGAATGGGTGCCACACCAGGTAAGGTGTATACTAGCCCAAGATTCAAATCTCTGAAATAAGCCACGATCAAGGGAACCAGAGATCATCACGCACAGAAGCTCCTTGCCATATGTGTTTACCGATGTAGCTAAGTAGGCCAATATGTAGTGAACTAGGCCAATAATCTAAGAGTGTAAGTAGTAATCCTATATCTATGTCTGTAAGTAGATTTCTGTTTAAAATAAAACATCAAACTTAAGAGATGTGTTTTTGGTGAGTCGTTGCATCAAACAGCATGTCAAGAGACCCTGAAATGATGGAACAACCCCTCAATAGCACTGCTACCACCAAGATTTGTTTTAGATTGATGAGCAACGATATTTGTTTTGAAGTTTGTGCAGAGGAGAGATGCAACGTACGAGTGCTGTAAGGAAGACACCATCTGGAGCATCGAAAAACTCAACAATTACATCAACAAGAAGGTGGCACATCTGAAAGGATTAGAAACAGACTGGGTATATAACACATTAACGGTTAGTGTATTTGAAATTACATTGATCATGGTTGTACATGAATAATACCCTGACAGCTGAAGGCCAGTCACCTAAGCCAATTCCAAGAGGCAGCCATGTCCATGAAGTGCTAGCAACTTTGTTTTCTAAGTCTTGGCAAATGAGGCATATGAGTGGCCAATCAGCTCGACCACCTCCTGATCTTTCCTCTGATAGTGTACTCCTTTTGCAGATGAGTTTCCTATGAGATTCCAGTGAAACAGAAATTTTGAAATATCTTTCTGTCCTGGAGGGGATTTGAACACCAAGCTCTTGACTGACAGTCCAGCGCCTTTGTGAGTTTCATGCGCTATACAAGTGCCTAAATACATACATACATACATACTAACCAACAGACTTTTGTGCACCTCTCAAACATTAAAGCATCCATTACAAATAGCTGCCAGCTTGGTGCTGTGAATACGACGCTGGTAAGCTTGGTGCAGTTAAGCTTAGCATTTGGACGGGTGAACAACAGGCCATCTGGGCCAACTCAGTCTTGAAGCCATTATGGATTGGTATACGAGTGCCAATGCAAGGTAAACAGTTACAAAAGGTGTCCTGTTGTTGGTTGCTTTGGTCTTGGTTTGCACTTTAGGTGAAAGATTCTTCAAGCTCTGGGAACCCATTTCTGTGTACTGGTTATTTATTTGGAGGCATGTAAACAATATTTTCATGACCTTTGACCTTTATGTAATATATTCATGTTAGCCGATTTCTTGCACTTTTCTGTAGTATTCCTAATGCTGGCCAAAGTTTGTGTAAGATTTTCAATCTGTGCATCATATCACTTCTTGTCTCAAAATTTAACCACTGTTTAGTCTACGCTGTACAAACTATAATGAATGAACTCCCAAAAGCCCTGTTAGTTGACTTATCCTTACCTTTCCCCAGGAGCATTCATTTCCAAACAGCATACTAAAAATGAACTGCTTATGCTGTCTTATCCTAAATCCTTGTTCTGCAAATACCTATAGTACCCTAAATTCTTAAGCTGCATGATCTTAACCTCGTTGGCACTGAAACTGCAGATAGCTTTAGGCATACACAAGTGAGCTAAGTCTAGTAATGCAGCTTTGTATGGCACTGAGAAATTTATAGGATTGATGTTACATTACATAGTGATGTTTCTGTTGACAGAATCGAATAAAGCAAATCACATTGTACTGCTTTCATGCTGTGAAGCACAAGCTGAAGTCAAGAGTTGGATACTTTGATCTTTATGGCCTGGACTTCTTGGTCGATGAGAATATGAAGGCAAGTAATTAAAAACTCAATGACACTGAATCAGAGCAGTGTGTGAAGGAAATTGACCTGAAATGTAACTTAGAATAATAATTAGCAAATAGATCCTCGATACAAAAATCTGGTCTCACAGCCATCTGGCTTATTTTGCTCTGTGAAGTGACTTGGTTTAAGGATTTCTACAGGAATTTTTAGTGAATTGATGCCGTGACAGTCACTGCCGAGGTAGATGGCAGTGCTACACATGTTGCTGAAACAATTATATTGAATATCCAACCATGTTCATATTGTGAAGCCATGTTCACAAATGCTATGAAAATTATCTCATTTTGAGCCTCTAGATTGATTCCAATATGGATTTGTATATGTTTTTCCTGCTTTATCCCTTCTGCAGGTCTGGCTGATAGAAATCAATGCCAACCCATGCCTTGCTACTAACTGTGGGACTCTCAAAGAAGTCATACCATCTGTTGTTCAAGAGAGTTTGTGTAAGTGTTTTAAGCCATTACTGGGAGTCATGTTTATTAGTTTTGAGTGAAGAAACAATGTACTTTTATTGGACAAATGTATTCTAGGTGTTCAAAAGTTACCAGCTTGTTAGTGCACACGATGTGCAAAACATTTTTATTTTGCTTAACGTCTTTTGCCCTCTACTAGCGGTAAAATTCTCAAAATATTTATATTGAAGAAAGCATATAATAAGTAAACAATTTTTATTCCTGGATTTTCCTGGATACTGCTGAGCTATTACATATTTTTTAAATGCTTGTTCAAATATGAATCTAATGTTGTACTACATGTGAAAAAATTTAAAGGGATAGTGGGTTAATTTATTTTTTATGAATTTTATGTTTGCCATTAAATTACTAAACAATTCTATGACTGAAGTACTGAAGCTCTGTTTAAGCAGAATGTGCCAGTGTTAATGTTGGCATTTATTTTGATTGATTGATTTATTTGGCATTTATTTTGATGGTCGAAAGGACAAGACTTTAGTTCAGGAGTATGTAGATGGAAAATTGCATTGCAGAGTTACTGTGGAAGAACGTATATAATTGATTCTCTGACCATGTTCAAGTTACTTAGGCTGTGTTGCGACTGTAACTGGCTCCACTGCAAACATAAATCAGGGCATTTTGTCTTTCTTTGAAGAAAATTATGTTACTACTGATAATCTTAAGCCGATCAGTTGTGATGGAACAGCATTTAATACAGGAACAAAGACATAACATGTCCTATCAAAGAACACCTTAAACATCCTCTGTATTGATGTGTAATTCTACACTGAAACGAGCTGCTACTGCGACATTTACCCGAAACACTTGAGGGGACTACCACAGGACCAAGAAGTTTTTCTGGTCTACTTGGCAGGTTGTTGGCAAACTGTGAAAACATACTGGTTGTTCAGGTTACAAAATAGAATCCGATTTGCCTGTTGTTAACATAGATGATCTGAGCAATGATCAACAATACCTTACTGATATTTGTACTGCAGCCAATGGTGGTCATTGCGATAAGTCGCTGTCAGACTGTCAGGAAAGATTGCCATGTCTCGTTGGATTAATTGTAATTGTAATTCTGAGATTTCTACAGTGCCCAACGAAAGCCGTGCTGCGGGGACCAGCTTATTCACAGGCACTCAGTCAAAACAAAATCGATAGGCAAAAGGGTCCGGTTCCAGGTCAAGATCCAAAAGTCAGACGGAAAGACAGCGTGGCAGCTACTAGGGGGTGGTGTTTGGGGTTGGAGAGCAGAGAGAGAAAAGAGGAAGAAGGGGTGTCAGGATAGTTACTCTTGTTAACTGGGTATTGTGTTCATACGCTGGCACTGAAGAACTGTGATACTGTCACAGTAGTAGCCAAGTTTATAATGAAGGTTTAAACACCCATGTGGTTTACAGTAAAATCAAATCCTTCACACAAGGACGGAGTGAAAAAATCATGGACGACAATCCAGTATACCTACAGAATATTGAACCGAACAGATCAGGGCTGTTGTCGATACGATCATTTGACACAATGGTTACTTCTGTCACCTGGAGAATATCCTTCTCGCCATGCTAACGAATGACAGTCTGTAAGAGAACATGCCTAAGACAAATTGTGCCAGCTCGGACATGCTGCTGTTTTTATTTAAGCATTTTACAAGTACAGCACAGTGAAGCTGCGTGTAATAGCTTGTTTAAAACTTAATAAAGCAGCACAAAACTTAAGACAAATATCCCATAGATTAATTATCGACTTTGTATAATTTAAAACTCTGTATTCACAGTTTTGTGGAAGACATAAATTTTTAAAAACTACTATTCTGTTGAATTTTGCAACCTACTGTGTGTTGTTTAAATTCGTATTTGAACAAGCATTTCCTAGGTCTACTTAGATTAAAATTTTTGTTGTGACAATGACATATTGATCAATTTATGTGACTTTTTACAGACTTTTTACAAATAATATCAAAATCTGACAAATTATATCAATGGATGGTGGAGAGCAGAAGACATCATTTAAAACTAGAAATATTTTGTGTGGCTGGTTATCTAACCAGGTTGTAACTTTTGTCCACTGTTAGATTTAATTTGTAATATTATTATTCACATTTGAATTCTTAGTGTTCTTTATTATCATTACCAATTCAATATCCCCGCTTACGAGAAATTCCTGTAAAAAATCATAAACCAGTTTTCTCCACACAGCAGTACAGCAAGAGGAATTGGCATACAGAGCTCTTTGAGATATTTCTGTCACATGTCAGTCTAAAAATTATGCTACTAAGTGATGTTTTCCTGCAGAAAATTTTCTTCAAATGCAACTGATGTAAACATTAAGCATGGCATTGCTAAAATTAAGAAATTTTCTGCTTATTTTGTAGATTTAGCTATTGAATGTTTCGAAAAATCTCGCCGTGGCCTCCCACTTTATCCTCTCCATACTCTTAAAAACTTTCAGATTTTGTTCAACGGCAGCCACAGCAGTGCCTACCTGCATCCCAACTATCCAAGCTTAAAGCGATCTTGGTCCTTGGTTTCTCCTAGTCTGCGCAATTTCACATCGAGAGACGGCCAAGACAAGGATGACGACAAAACAGCCAAAGATATCAGTCGAAACTACATGACATCCATCGTGTTCGAGTCTCCGGATGAACATAACTATTCATCAATTCCAGTTTCAATGTTTGACCTGAACAAAATCGAAAATCAAAAACTCCTGGTCTATCGGTCAGATCTTACCAATTCGCTATCCGGTCCACAGAAATCCTCTACATCACTGATTCAGATTACAAGTCCAGTTAATTTTTATTTTATGAACAGCAAACAACAGTTAGCAGATAAAGAAAGAGAAGATTACTCAATGAAACGTGAATTATCCGAAAATTTAGGCAAAGTTCAAGCGACAGTCTCTCTTGTAAGAGATAGATTGCCCAAGGACCAGACAACATCAGAGAAATTGAGCACGGACCAAACATCTGATATATCAAGCAAGGACAAAGTGACAGCAGAAAAGTCAAGCAAGGACCACGTGCTGTTGGAGAAGTTGAGCAAAGACCAGACGACAGAGAAGTCAAAAGAGGATCGACCAACATCTGAGAAGTCAAACAAAGGTCAGACAATACAGGAAGACTCTAGTAAAAGCCAAGTCCCAGAGAGGTTAACTCCGGATCTGATAATATCAGGAAAGTCTGCCAAAAAGCAAATAACATCATATAATTCTGGAAAGGATCAAATGACATCAACCAAGCTGAAAGGGCTAATTATATCAGACAAGTTCAACAGAGGTCATGCTTCATGGGAAAAAACGAGCTCTCAGATAGCCCACCAGATTGATGACCAAGACACATCAGAAAGGCAGTCGACTCGATCTTTATCTGATCTCTCAGGTTTTAGATCCATAATGTCACTCACAAAATCAAAGACAAATTCAGAAGATGGACCGCCAACAGTGTCTGCTAAACTGAAAGCAGAAGAATTATCTCCAACTAGCCTGACTTTGTTGGCATCTGCAAAACCTGCAAAACAGCAGACAGCACCGCTTATGAAGCCTCAGATCCAAGCAGCAGGGTCCATGCGAGCTAAGCCAGAGGAAGCAAGCACTTCAGTCGCATTTTCAAGAAATGGATCTAATATCAACTCTTTTATGAAACCAATACAATTCCTGTCATCAAGTCATTCACACCATGACAAGAAAATTGGACCACTGGATTCAATCGTTGAACAGCTCAAGCAAGATGAGGCTCAAGCAAAAATTCAACAAGCCGTGTCACGACCAAACAGAGAGTATAGACTGGTCAACACAGACATCTTTGGCAATTCGATCCCTGACAACAGTGTGATGAGAAATTATTATTACCCAATCACAAATCATGAATATGCATACAATTCCTTGAAATCATATGAAGGCAACAGAGCTCCTGAATTCAGTCGGTTTCAGCATGTAGACAGATCAAAGACATTGTTATCAAAGATTTATCCTCGGACTAATATGAACTTCCTCTCAACCCAAGAAAACAAGTCATATCTGTCTCCAAATGTGTTATCCGCCTACAGTTTCACAAATGCAAAGAACCCCATTATTTCGTCTTCAGAATACGTTGCCTACCCCTCTACAGAAGGGAGAGGTATGAGGGTTAATCAAATTAAAGACCTTCCAGAAAGGAAATTTGTGCCATCTTCAGAGTATAGAGAAGTACCAGCTAACAGGATGTCGCCTGTGCCAGCGGATAAGCCATCTGACAGATATTCAGAAGTTACTGTCGACAAGAAGTCTTGGGAGCTCAAGGGTCAGATGCTGTTTAAAGAAACAAGAAATGTCCTAAAAGAAGTCATGCGTTCACCCGCTGATACGACAGAAAACACTTACAACAGTGGAGCCTGGAACCAAGGTGAGCTGGGCAACTCCGATACCATGATGCAAAATGCTATGGGATCTCTTTCTGCAACCAAATTCCTCAGAGGTTACAAGTCGCGTGGGACATGGAATGGCTCAGTGAGGGTTTTTCCTGATCCAGACGTCTGGCACGCTGGACTTCACAAGACAACTGGCAACCAAGTGACGTTCAGTCAATCACCGAACAGTGCAGACAAGGACTGGGGACACTTTACAGTAGTCAGTCCCAAATAAAAAAATAAACAAGTCCTTCTCAACAGCCGGCTGCCTCAACTGCCATACCTTAGGAAATAAGTATGCTCTGGTATTTCAAATAACTGCTTTTAAAAGAAATAGTTTAAACTGTCAAGCTGCAGGGAAGTTCTGTATTAATACTGTCATCTTTTCAAAATAAAATAAAAGGCTAAACAAGCATTATAGAAAACATTCACATTCATACACACACAGATATATCGACATCTTCAGGCAACGATGATCCCCAATCCATTAGTTGTTTAAAATTTTTTTATTGTGGTGTCTACAGTAATTAACCATTTCTTTTTGTCTGCTGTTGCACAGTTTGTTTTTTATTTATTGCCGAGTTCTTACATCGATAACACAGTTGCGTGATTACTTCTCTAACCCTCTCGATAATGCAAACCCCTACTCTATGCGCTTAAAACAGTGTGATGGAGATCAGCTGTACAAGTATCAACATTCAACAGGAAGCTCCAGACTGCTCAAAATTTAGATGCAGTGAGCTGTGCATTCCCATATCCCTCGTGGTTGTTGACAGTCACTGTGCTCCAAGAATCAGTTGCTTCCTGCTTGTGTGCATGGCTTTTCGTTCTCTTCTGTGTGTTTTAATTCCAGTAAACTAGCACAAATCTTACTGGAATGTTTTCTTGTTATGTCATTCGGTTCTATTCCACACCTGAACTGTACTACATGCTCAAAAATAGCCCTGGTGTCCTGCACAGACCCGGTGGCCTGAGCAATGTCCAGTTGCTACATCTTCTACCATCTGCAAGGGAATGCCAGTTGGTGAGTGTAACTGTCGCAGACTTCTTTCAGCTATTGTAATCCTTCATTTTCAGTGCAAGACGGACCAGGAACTCTCAGCATAGAACTCTCAACTGTGGACGGTTGGTCTCTACATGTGTGCAAGTGCTCAACAGCGGTGACTTTTCCAGTTATCTTAGCATTATTTACTTACAGATTACAGTATTTACTTACAGATGATCTGTAACTCCATGTAGGCTAGCAAACACACTTTGAAAGGTGCTGAAAAGACACTACAATAAACTTGTTATAAGTCAACCATGTTATAAGGTGGTCTTGGCATGGCTTCCAAAGACAGCATTACAAGTTTCTGGTGTTGTAATACCTTGATAAGTGAAGTCAAAAAGTAAGGCACAATTTTGGATAAGTCCATAAAAATCCAGAAGGCTGATCTAAGAACCTGCAGTGAATCACAAATTTTGCTGAATCAGAACTGTCTAATTGACATGCTCAACAGAACTTTTTGTGATTTTATCTGTATTAAGAAAGACATTTTCCTCTTACTGCATATTTCTAGCTCAGTGTATAGCCATGACACAATTGCAAAAAATAACATTTTATATCTTTCACAATATGTGTACATTTGAATTAGAATCAAAATTCTAGCAGTCATTATAGAAACCCAAATCTTACATAGCATAGCAAGTTTAAACACAGGAAATTACTTTCCAAGCAGTGCTGAGGTAACCAACGTGTGTTTTAATACCCAAGTACAATATCACACAATTGATTAACCTATTGGGTGCCGAAATCACAACATGCTTAGCAATTACATTACTGGGATGGGATTTGAAGCTAATTGCTTAATAGACGTTTATATCTCTGCCCATGCACAAGGACCGATTGCTGCAGTCTACATCATTACTCATCACTGATCTGAAACGGGTATTCGAAAAGGCAGGGGAGCAGGTAGGCAAGTGACAACATTCTTACTGCACCTCATTAAAGAGTAATAAAGGGCAAATTGCCAGATGATACAGTAGCCTTCTTGTTACAGGTGCAGTAGGTTTTAACTCATGTGGCCCATCAGTCAAGATACCATAGTACATATGCTGTGCAAGTTTACTTGACTCTGTTTGAAAAAAAATGTATCGATTGATTGATGGTCACTTGGGTGCCTGTTCAAAAAGGAGTTAGGTACTCATGTGGCACCTGACTGAGGGTTAGTGAAACCTGCACCCCACTTGCAAATTTTACAGACTTGAGATATGCTCCATAAGTATCTGCAGTCTTAGATAATATGTGCCACAGTTAGCAGATGATCAAGTGGCTTTTTCTCGAAGATGTATGCGCCTGTGCTTGTGATACGAAGCAGACCTTGAAAATGACATGGCACAATACTCGCAAATATATGGTTTCTCACCAGTGTGTGAACGCTGATGCAAGATAAGCCCCGAAGCCTTTTTGTAGCACTTCAGGCACACTTCACACTGGTAGACCTTAACTTTTCGATGCACGTTCACGTGTCGGTTCAGTTCAAGAACTTTTGCAAATTCAGCACCACAATCTCTGCACTTAAAGTGCTTTGACTCCACGAGAGCAAAACTGAAATGATGTTTGATTTCCTCGGTAGATGAAAATTTTTCAAGGCAGACATAGCAGTGAAAATCTTTCTCATAACAGCCTAGTCTTTCACGGTGACGAGCAAGGTGACTGGATCGTGTGAAGGACCGACCACACGTCGTGCACTGGTGAGGCTTCTCTCCAGTGTGTGTCCGACCGTGTCGATGCAGATGCGAGCGTCGGCCAAACCGGGCACCACAGATGTCGCACATGAACGTTCGGTCGCCTGTGTGTATCCTAGCATGCGATGTTAAACTTGGATTATTTATGAAGCCTTTGCCACACGTCTCACACTTGAAAGGCCTGTCGGTCGTGGTGTTGTGACTCCAGGCATGCTTCCTGAGACTATCGTGGTCACGAAATCGCTTCCCGCAGATGTCACAGCACTCCGGTTTCTCACCAGTGTGGCAAAGCTGGTGACGTTTGAGGTGACTCCGACGTCCGAATGCCTTCTCACATACGCTGCACTTGTGATGCAGTCCAGAGTGTGCACGGAAATGATTATGCAGAGTACTTCGCTGCCTGAAAAGTTCACTGCACACCGGACATTGGTAAGGTTTTTCACCAGTGTGTACACGTATGTGGGCACGGAGGCTGGTTGAAAGACGAAAAGCTTTTGTGCAGTATTCGCATTTGTAGGGTTTTTCACCCGTATGAACACGAAGGTGACGAATCAGATGACTAGGTTTCGGATAAACCTGATTGCAAACTTGGCATATGTGCTGCTTTCTTGCTTGCTTTTTTTGTTTCAGTTTTCCACTTCTTCTCCCTTGTCTAGAACGTTTAGGTTGTAAACATTTTTTTATGTTCACCCCTGCACATAAAAAATCAACACAGTTTATTTTAAAGCTATAAAATAAAAGCCTCATACCCTTCAAATGTTTAAATGCTTTATGTTTTCTAATACCACTAATCTAATGTGAAGCTTTCAAAGAACGGGTCTTCCAGTGACAGAAGGAAAAAGAAAAAGAAAAGGAATTATTAGGATACAATATGCTGTTAAATATACCCAAAAGAATTTTTTAGTTAAAATTTTAGCACATTGAGAATTTGCAGTTTTCTGTTTTTCAATGTTTATTGAGTAAATATCTGAAGCAGAATTTATTTTATTTATAATCCTGTCTGAACAGTTTCAACTTGCAGTAGTCACATTGTTTGAAAAAATTTCATTTCCACACAGTACTGACAACAATGTTAAGAAGATGGATCTGATAATTGTTAAGAAGAAGATAACTATAAGAATTCAGTGATAATTCAGATCAGTACAAAATGACTAAATTTACCCAAGTTACTCTTATCTTCTTCAGAACAGTCAAGGTATTCAACGCCAAGCCTGCAATAAAGCAGTTTTAATAATTTACCATCAGCCTTAAAACAAATTTTATCAATTTACATTATAAAAGCTTTAGGTAAACAACAAGCATTGAGCTGTTTGAGTAATATAAGTTATCTTTTGCAGTAATTTATCTTTTGTTAATGCAATGCAGTGTAAATGTACAGTTAAACAGCAGCCATTCAACAAAACTCCTCAGCAACACTGAGCAACTATATTGATGCATACATTGGCACCACTGGCATGTTCACACCTACTAAGGCTATGAAAAAAATGGAACCTTTCAGGCTTTGATAGAATGAAGGCAAGGAAGGCTCAAAAGATTTTAAGTTCCTTGGTAACCCATTCCAACACTAAGGAACAACCACTGCAAAGCTCTAGTGCTGCACAGTGATAGCCTGAAACTGAGTAACAAGCAAATCATTCTACTGGAGACATCTGCAGTCTGGAAAGTTTCTTGTCTTTGAATATTAACACTCAACAGTTAGTCTTATAATAACACTAATAAGTAACAGGGAATATGGCCAGTTTTTTCTATGCACCATTAATAAAGATCAAAAGAGGTTGATACTGTATTGCAAAATCAATTCTGGAATTTTATGGATTTCTGCCAATATTTCAGTATAGGTTAAATTCCAAAATGACTGTATGATATTCTGTTATTTTGAAGTAAATAAGGCAGAAAGTGTACCTTTACAAATACATGCAACATAAAAGCTCTATGTACATTACCTGCTGAGAGGCCACAACCAAGGCTTCCGATTGATCACAGCTGGTGAGTCTCGAGTTATTTCGCCTTTAAAATCTTCTGCTTTCATGTCATGATTATTGTCAACAGGAATATTTCTTTCACCTAGACCCAGGTCCCAGTATTCTTCCGGCACCCTAAACTCTTCTGGTTCGTTCTTCACTTCCACCGGCATTTCATCAGAAAAACTTCTCCAACTGAAAGACGGTGCTGCTGCTCTAACACTTCCTTGTCCATCTTCGTCATCCCTGTTGGCCTCTTCCTTATAGGTGACATTTTCGAAACCTTTGTCAAATGTGTCGCCATAATTAGACGTATCTGTCTCTGACACATCAGAGACTACCGCCAACTCAATTTTTATTGAGTTCATGACATCTGAAACCCATACTGAACCTTTCTGTACATAAGTGTCAAAGTTCTTGCGGCCCTTTTTCACTCCATTAGGTTCAACCAGATTTCTGCTTGCCACTCTATCACTATGCTCAATTTCAAAACTGTAATTTATGGGAGAGCTACTGCTGTCCGCAAAACTTTCTGTTTTATCATCGTCCACCTCCTCCAACTCTTCCTCTTTTATTTCAGAGCATATTTGCTCTTCATGTAACAATGGTACAGCTTCATTATTCCCATAACCTAAACTGCAATTTACTGAAGAGTTGCTGCTGTGCACAAAATGTGTTATTTCATTGTTTTCTTCCTTCTGTTCCATAATTTTGCAATTTTTTTCTCCATTTGGCAGTGATAAAATTTTGTGACTCCCACCATTGATAGACCGGACAAAGGTCTGAGATGGTGCCATTTCTGATGTGATTTCAGTTTGAAACATAGATGACATTCTGAAATAATGTTCATATACAACATTCTGAAAAATGTTAAGTTTACACAGAGTAATGTCTCTGAAAGACATATGTACAAGTTTCTTATAAATTCACTTTCAACTCTTAGTTGTTTTATAGTGAACATGTATTATATGTTAACGTATTAGCGTGCTTCAGTCTGTGTGAACAGCAGTCTCTTAAGCTAGCCCGAGAGGCAGCAATGAATACAGTGTTAGTGACTTCATTTTCTTGGCCTCAGCACATGAGGGCAAGTAGCCAGTCCTCTCCCTCACCCCCTGATCTTTCCATCAGTAGTGTACTTATTATAGTTGCGTTCACTATGGGGAGCAAGTGGTGCTGAAGAATTTCTGCATTGGTGGGACTGAATCCTAAGCTCTTGATTGACAATTCAGCATCCTAACCTGCACAATCCCGGTTCAGTTAATTACACAAAAATTATGAACACGTAACCTGACAGGAATGCTATGTCGACTTAGTTTTTGATTGGATTAAGTGGCAGGTTACAAAGGAAGAATATTTGACATCCAGTGGAAGACTTGGTCAACACAGTCATCTGGACTTCACTTAGCAACAGCCGGGACAGACTGACTCAGTAGTGGGAAGCAGGAAAAGTGGGACTACGAACAAATTCAAAGCAATATCATGGGAGATCCAGGAAAGAAGTCAAGGATTCATAATATTGCAGAACCACACCATAATCACAAACTATCGGTTCAAAAACTGGAAAGGTACCAGCAATATTAGGAAATAACCATTCCATTTAACTTCTGAATGACAGCATATGTTATTAATTTGACCGATCAAAGCTGCGAGTTTTGGCTATTTGCAAATTCTTTATCTTGGCACAATAACTGGATACTAATATCATGTAGTATATTTACAAGCAGCAATCTTCAGGTTTTGAATGATACCCCATACAGATACATGTATGCAAACAATCGCACATACTAGTACATACAAACACATGTACCAGTACATACTTGCAAATTCATTCACACATGAAAATTAACTCCTTGGTTTTTGGAGATATTAAGTTTATTTAGGGTGGCCTGCAGCTTATTATCAAATTCTGTATTAAGCCCAATGCGGGAAGTTTCAGGAATATGTAGACTGAAATCATCGGCATATTTATACAGGTAGTTGTCTTCATATAAGTACGAAGAGTTGCATTAAATATAATGAAAGAATTGGTCCTAACCCAGACACCTAGAAAGAAATGGTCCTAACCCAGAACCCTACATCAAACTCGTGCAGGACCTTATCACGGTTAGTAGGCAATTATTTGGAAAACTGTGAATGGATAGCCTGCGCATAGTCACATACAATCCCAAGACAATCATAATCTCGAGATTTCTACAGCGCCCAACGAAAGCTAAGTCGTGGGAACCAGCTTATTCACAGGCGCTCAATCAAAATAAAACTGATAGGCAAGAAGTGTTTGGTTCCATGTCAAGATCCAAGAGTCAGGCAGGCAGACAGACAGACAGACAGGTAAGCAGGCAGGCAAGAGGTGCCTACGGTGTGTAGTTTGAAATTTGGACTACTAATTGGATGCCCGAATAGAAAACGACTAACAGACAGACAAACCCCGGGAAGGCACAGGGGCGATGACGTGCATACGGTGATGAGAGAGTGGACAGCGAGTACCTTAGTGGATGGTAGCGGGAAACTAGCAGCACAAGTTGCTCGAGACATAAGGATATGGACGCTGTGTTGCCCGCAGCTGCTGGTAACTAAGTGACATGATAGGTTTCCATATATACTGGCGCCAGATCAGTCTGCAATTGGCTACAAAAATACGTAAATATAGTCACAAACAGATTTTCTAAAGCACCGGAACTTCTAGGAGACTGAAAACACTACGCATCGAACATCAAAGACGTCCAATGTTGAATATCAATCATGGGCCGCAGATTTATTTGAGTTAAGAAATTCAGTACTTTAGTGCCGTAATGTGTGATTCTAAGCAGTCAGGTTTTATTAAATTCCGAGTTTAATTCACACTACGACAACTACCAATATTCCCACAAACACAAATTGTTGACATTCGAACGGAAGTACGAGCTCAGGATCGCTATCATGGGTCTATATTTAGAGAAAATGATAACGCGCACCAAACCAGGAGAGCGTTCAAGTGCAAAGAACTGTAGGATATTTGGGTATCCGTTTCGGTTATATAATCGTAATCGTAATCGTAATCTCGAGATTTCTACAGCGCTCAACGAAAGCTAAGTCGCGGGAACCAGCTTATTCACAGGCGCTCAGTCAAAACAAAATCGATAGGCAAAGGGTCAAGATCCAGGAGTCAGGCACTCAGACAGTCGGACGGCTACGGTGGATGCTGTTTGAAATTGAAGCGAGAAGAGAGATAAGGGGAAGAGGAAGAATCAGGATAAGATTTCTGGAAAAGAAGTGTTTTCAGTCTTGAGTGAAAGACCTGCGCAGAAACTGAAAGAGGTGAAGTGTTGGTGAGTTCGTGTGATTGACCAGACAACTGTCGCAATTCTGGCGGGAGTTTATTCCAAAGGGGTGGGGCAGCTATGGCTATGGAGCGATTTCCAAATTTTAAGGATGAGGTGACGGGAGGGCGAAGAAGTGTTAGGACAGATGAGGAGCGGGTTGAACGGAGTGGTTGGATAGTAAATAATTGACGAAGATAGGAGGGTTGGGAGGATTGAAGTGTGTTGTAGGTGAGGGATAAGACTTTGTACTCTATTCGTTCTGGTATTTTAAGCCAGTGCAGTGATTTGAGAACAGGGGTGATGTGATGGTGTTTGGGGGTTTTGGTGACAGCACGTGCCAGAGCATTCTGGATAGCTTGTAGGCGATTTATCTGGGTTGTGTCAATATTGAGAAAAAGTGAATTGCAGTAGTCAAGTTTTGCATGAACTATGGATGTGGCAATGATAGAAGCGGTTTTGAAGTCAAGCATAGGACGGATTCTGCGAAGATCGCGGATATGCATAAAGCAAGAGCGGGAAAGATGGGTGATATGATCAGAAAAAGTAAGGTTCTGGTCGAAAATAACACCTAAATTACGGACAGAGGAGTTAGTATTAAAGGTGTGGGTGGAGGCAGAGTCCAGGCTGAGGGAGATAGAGGGGACAGGAATTTTCTTGAGCTGGTCACGTAGGCCTATAAGAATGAATTCAGTTTTAGATGGGTTCAGGCATAAGAGATTAGATGTCATCCAAGAGGAGATTTGTTTAACCACACAAAGAAGATGATCTGTAGATTCATTGAAACAATTTGGAGAGAAAGAGATGAATAGTTGGGTGTCATCAGCATAGAGGTGATGGTCAACGGAGGATGCTTTAATGAGTGAACTGAGTGGGGTAGTGTAGAGGATAAACAGAAGAGGTCCAAGAACGGAGCCTTGTGGAACTCCGCAAGTGAGAGGGCATGACTTAGAAGAGGCTTCCGAAGTTTTAACAGAGAAAGAGCGGGAGGAGAGATAAGACTGTATCCATAGGAGAGCAGTGTCAGCAAAACCAAACCAGGTTGAAAGTCGGTGGAGTAAGATATTGTGATCTATGGTGTCGAAGGCTGCAGAGATATCGAGGAGACAGACGCAAGAAACCTGTTGATGAGAAATGGCAGAAACAAGCTTGTTGTAGAGAGATGTCAGCAGAGTTTCGGTTGAGTGGCGTTTAGTAAAACCAGACTGGTGTGGGTTAATGAGTGAGTTAGAAGTTAAATAGTCATTGATTCGAGAGAGGACAATCCGTTCAGTTAATTTGGAGATGAAAGTCAGGTTAGAAACAGGCCGGTAGTTTGAAAGAATTTCCTGGTCGAGAGATGATTTCTTGAGAAGAGGGGTAACAAGAGAGTGTTTGAATAGGAGGGGGAAATTACCCGTAGATAAGGAGAGATTAACTATTTTGGTAATGATTGGGACAAGGACAGCTGCACAGTCTTTCAATAAGGAGGTGGGCATAGGGTCAAGTTCGCACTGTTTGTTTGGAAGTGATTTTAACAGGTGCAATATTTCAGACTCTGAAGTGGGTTGAAAGACAGATAATAAGGATCGAGGTGGGGAGGGTGGGGAGTCATGAGTGGGAGAGGGAGCATCATCAGGTTGGTTATTGGTGGCTTTGGGGAGGAGAGATTGAAGAGAGAGACGGAGGGTACTAATTTTGTTCGAAAAGAAAGAACAGAACGAGTCGGCTATTGAAGAAGACGGAAGAGAATTTGGAAGTGGGCTAGATGAGTTCCGATGGAGGAGTTGGTTAATGGTTTTCCAGAGAAGGCGAGGGCTAGAGGATCGAGAACGAACTAGTGAGGAGTAAAATCTCTGTTTAGCTGCAGTAAGAAGGCGATGGTATTGATTTGTGGCAGATTTAAGGGCAGAGAGAAGTTGAGGATCCCTGGTGCGTTTGTAGGCACGCTCAAGGCGTCGCCGGAAAGATTTGAAGGCCTGGAGATAGGAATTGAACCAAGGATTGTTAGAGTGAGAACGGGATTTGGTAATAATAGGAGCATGCTTGTCAAGGATAGTGGAAAGAGTGGTGTTATAGGAAGAGAGAAGGTCATTCAGGGAGGAGGGTGGATTTAACACGAGGTCAGAACAGGAAATATCTTGTATGAAGGCTTCAATATTTATTGAACTGATGCGACGAAAAGAATGAAAGACAGGATCAGGACGTGGTGTCGGAAGAATGTTAAGATATGTAAAGATGGGGTAATGATCAGATGGCGTGTCAAAAGAGAAAGATATATCAGGTGATAGAGTGGAGAATGATGATGTGATAATAAGGTCAAGTGTGTGATTGTGAATGTGGGTGGGGAATTTGACATGTTGAACCAGATTAGTTGAGGACAATAGGGTGAGGAATTCAGAAGCAAATGTGTCAGAGGGGTTATCGACATGTATATTGAAGTCACCTGTAATCAGAAATTCATGAGGTGTAGTGGCGGCAGTAGAGAGGAGGGTGGTAAATTCTTTCAAGAAGACCGATGGAGGACTTGAATATGAAGAGGAGGATGGAGGGCGATATACATTAAAGATAGTCAGATTTGTGTGAGGAAGTTTAAGCGTAACTGATGCACATTCAAAAGAGTGGAAACAGTAACCAGGTGAGTCTAAAACTGTGGCAGGTTCTCGGGTGAGAAAGGCAATACCACTGCCAGTTGGATTTTTATGAGAAGGGCTAGATGGTTTGCAGGGACGAGGTGTACTGTAAAGATGGTAGCCAGGAGGAATACAGTCTTCATATTGAGCAAGAGTGGTGTTTAAATTAAACCAGGTTTCAGATAAGGCAAATATGTCAGGCGGGTGAGAAGAGAGGGCTATATCACTGATTTCTTGGGAATGTGCAGGATGTAGTAATGATCGAATATTTAGCGTGCAAAGTAAGAAGCGGCTGTTGTCAGTATTTTGAGTATTGTCGAGGATGCTGGAGGAAGAAATTCTGGAAGGAGGAGGATAGGTAGGAGGTGAGGGAGGAGGACATGAATAAAAATCCAGTGGGCCAGGATTTGGGTGGATGTCCCCGGAAAGCAGGATTAGTATGTTGAAGATGGTATGGCGGGTGAGGTGCTGTGGTGGTCGCCTGAGAGATGAAGTTAGGAAGAACGATAAAGGAATAAAACACATACGTCCATACTGCATAGTCGCTGTGCCAAATTGGGCGCAGTAAGAATGTTTGGCTGTAGGAACAATGTAGGGCAAGCGGGTGTGGAAGGGTTGGCAACTTATATGGATGGCGATCATGAAACGTAGACCGAAAATAAGAAGAATGATTGAATTGTACATTATGTGATCTAAGATGACGTGGCAGTTTGATGAAGCTAAAATGGCGGAAGGTAAAGACGCAGGCGAACGAGTGCAAAAAGGACAAAAATTAGGCGAATCTTAAGTTGATTATTTGGGTATCCGTTTCGGTTATATAAAGTACATTTCCAACATTTTTCCAGCCCCAGCTCCGCCACTGCCTTTAGTCGGGTAGTGCCTAGATAAAGGAGAGCGACTTCAACGGCCTTTGATGCCATAAGATGTCGTTAAACACTGGAACTACTACTTTCAGCGCCACACAAACACCGCATAAGAGAAAGTCCGAAAGATCAGCTTATTCACCAACGTTGTAGGCCTATTAAATTAAGTCCGCAAGCGCCATGGTTGTTTGGTTAGCTTTGGTGCCAGGTATGATTTCGGGGTGGTGTTACGCTAGAAATCGATGGTAATTGTGGTCATAACTGGTGGTGCATCGTGCAGAAGCAGAATCAGGTTATGTGCGTAATCGTAATCCCGAGATTTCTACAGCGCCCAACGAAAGCCACGCCACGGGAACCAGAATATTCACAGGCTCTCAGCCAAAACAAAATCGATAGGTTCCAGGTCAAGATCCAAGAGTCAGGCAGAGAGACAGCGTGGCAGCTGTGGTGGGAAATGTTTGGGATTGAAGCGGAAAGAGGGATAAGAGGAAGAATGGGAGTCAGGATAGAATCTGTGAAAGAGGAATGTTTGTGGTCAAGATTGATGTTGTTCTGCTATCGTGTCATTGTGATCGTTTATAGATTGGTCACATGCGGAATTTGCTCTACAATTCGTGCATGTTCGGCAAAATGATTTTAATTAGATCCAGCGCTGTACGAATCGACTGCTGTCTGAATGAAGTTGGTGTCTAAGGTACAGGCTATACAGAAATAATTATGTACCAAATTTAGATGTGCAAGTCCTGCGATGCACTGGCTTCGATTCGTCCATTGCTGGCTCAAGGACCAAGAAAAGAGACGAGTGCTCCCCTACGTATCACTTGTGAGATATGGGATATTTTACTTTTTACTTAGCTCGACAAGTTCCAGTTTACGCATATCAAAATGAAACCCTGTGCAGAGCCTACAGGCATGCTTAGAGGTCTGTCTTTGACCTCAGCAGAAATTGATTATCTCATACCGACGTAGTCTGCTATTACTAATGAACTGGGCGAACACAGGGCCGACCTTCGTGGTTTTTCGGACATTGGATATACGTTGGCCCCATGCTTATTATTTATCATTATTATTAAAATTCATACCTGCATAGGTTTTCTTCCAAAAATGCTCATACCATGTAGAGATGTGCACGCTTTCTGTGACCCTGGGTTTACCCCTTGCAAGCATTTCTGCGGGCGCCCATGTTAAACATGTACAAAGCTATCTTAGAATCGCCAAACTGAGTCGGGTACGTAAAGACTGCACAGAAGAGGCGAATGGATCACGGCCACGGGGAGGCTAAGGTCTGCACTGATTTAAAACTCCATTACTCCAAGCACAGTTAGGTCGAACCTAACCCAACTAGGTTTAACCTAATATGCTTGTTCCCCAGAATTTGAAATTTGGGAGCTCAATAATATCGATCTCATAAAACGCTTAATTTTATTAGCAGCAAGAGTATTCATTGCAAAATGAGCAGGGTCGAGGCTATACGGTCGCTATATAAAACCGATACATTTACATTTAAAATCGTAGACTTCTTGACCCTATGCATTGTTATACACCCACATCTCCCAAGGTTCTCTGCGGTAATCCTACATAAAAGTTACTAAAATTGTCAAACTGTACACAGTTTTTAGGAGCCGTCAAACGTTGTTGATACAGAAAACCCTGGGCTATTTCTCATAGTCGGTAAGAAACTGTGGACTCGCTCTTTGTCCTGGGCGTTAAAAACCTGGTTGTAATCTACAAGACAGGTGTTTGAACGCCATTTGGTTAGTTTGCATTTTAACGATTTTCTGAGTTTAGCTTCTGTAAAAGCGTAGATAAACATCCAGGCGAGTTCAACATAATTTGGATTCTATAATTATAATTAGTGAAAATAAACTGCAGTTCCATTCCAACGCTTTCTGATGAACTAAACGCTGTTGCAACCATAAATTTGATTCCTAGTTCTTAATTTTTTTACGAAACGGAATTTGGGCGTGGTTATTTTCCCCTTCCAGTCGTAATCGTAATCTTGAAAATTTCTAAAGCGCTAGGCTACAGTAAAGCTAATTTCAGGGCACCTGCTTATTTACAAGCGTTGCGTCAAGTCAGAGGATTGGAAGGATCAGGGTAACTTTTTTTGGAATGCCTGAGGAGTAATAGAGAGGCTGGAGACAATCAAGGTGCAGTGTGGTGTATGGATCAGTTAGTTAGAGTTATGGATAAGTTAAGTTAGAGAACTTAAGATGATTAGTTACAGAGGAATGGGCAATAGCGAGGTAAGAGGATGAACGAATAGAACGGTCTGATTGTATAGTAAAGAGTTTGGGAAAATAAGTAGGTTAGGAGTATTGCAGAAAGTTATAGGATAGAAAAAGAACTTTGAAATGAATGCATTTGAGGATTTTCAGCCAGTGGAATGATTTCAAGATAGGAGTGATAGGGTGATGCTTGGGCATCCTCATGACAGCTCGGGCAGGTGAATTTTGGATGAGTTGAAGATGCTTATTTTACGTTCGTATAAGGAAAGGGGAATTACACAATGGTGAAACTTGGAGTGTTAGGGTTAGGGTTGGAGGTAGCGATGTTAGAGGCAATTAAAATTGAGCACAGATTGAATGTGCCAAAGGTCATGAATACGAATGAAGCAAGAGATTGGAGATGCAAGTAGAACATGAGAGATGTGGGTCAAAAGTGATGCTAAGATTGCATACAGGTGAACTAGAGATGAAAATGAGAATGGAGAAATTAGTTGAAAGATGGATAATAATAATAATTAGCAACTTCTAATGCGCCAGTGTCTAATGCACAAGGCATCAACCAATGCCACACCAAAACCAAGCCACAATCAGGTCGATATCCAGAAGGTCAGTCCGCACGACAGAGAGGCAGCCTATGGTGGATAAGCAATTTGAAACAGGTAAGTTTTAAGTTGAGAACGATAGAGTCAGGGATTTTCTTAATCGTACTTCTAGGATTAATCTTCTAGATCTACCATGATTAGGTAGACCTGGAAGATCAGAAGACCAAGATAAATTCATTTTTGGCAAGGTTGAGGTGAAGGAGGCTAGAGGACATCCATTTTGAGATTTGGTTGACAATGTCATCAAGCAGCTGAGAGATGGACGAGGAAAGGAACTTGAAGAGAAGGATGTGAAGAGTTGTATGTCATGAATGAAAAGGTGGTGGTTGACTGAAGAGGATTCTATTGAGATGGATCGGTGGTGTAATGTATAAAATGAGAGAAGTAGTCATAGGATGGAACATCGAGGGACACCACAAGACAGTGGGAGAGGTTGTCAGCAATGACTTGAAGCTTTTATAGAAAAGGAGAGGGAAGACAAGTAAGACTGGAACCGAAGAAGGAAAGTATCAGAGATGCCAAACCCTGAAGATAATCGCTGCAGAAGTAAAGTCATGTTTGATGGTGTGAAAGCACCAGAAATATTGTGAAGACAGAGACAAGAGGCTTGCCAGTGAAGTGGTGTTTAATGAATCCAAATTGGTAGGGATTGAGAAGTAAGTTAGAAGAAAATCATTAGTCAGGCAAGGAAAGTGCATTAAGTTAGTTGGAAAATAAAGAAAAATAACATTGAGACCTGCTCTGCCCTTATTACTAGAGCTGGATGATTATCCGTTTTTTATTCAGTATCGGTTTTCGGTATTTACTTTGATATTTTTTTAAAATCGGTTCGGTAGCGGGTTCGGTTTTTTCAATCACATATCACATGGTGGTATCGCCAGTGGCAGCTCCAGGATTGCTTTTGTGGGGGGAAGAGCATTTCCAGAGGGGTGCTATATTCAGACAGTCCACCATGCATGCAGGTCTGGTCTGAGGGCACCAGTATATAACCAAGAGGGGTGTGGCGTGAACCTCCCAATGCCTCTAGCTAAATCGTCACTGGGTATCAGTTGATGTGTTTTTATTTATCCTTTAAGTTTATAGCTCAACTTTGCTCTTGTGCAGTGTACAATTTGCAACTCTATGGTGAGCAGTACTATTTTACTGTAGAACCAAACAAAATGATATGGTAAAATTAAAATTGTATTTTATGTGTTCTGCTGTGATGATCAGTATCTGTAGTTCTGTACATGATGCCTCATGCAGAATGATGCAGGTTACTGTATTAGCTTATTTAGGCTAATACTAGGCCTACAGTACAGTATGAATGTCCAGTATTTGTCATACAAATTCGGTCTTTGCTTATTCATTGTTTGGCAAATTTAGCCTTGGCTGCCTCTCATGGCTGGATTAAGAGATGTTTTTTTCTTGTCACGACTGGTTCTCTGTTCACAAAATTACAGGCTTTCAGTTTCATGTTACATACGGGATTCAAACTGTTAACTTGCTAATGAAGCCCTCAGAATTAACCATTGAATGCATTGTTGCTCTGTCTCAGGTCTCTAAGGCTGGAGTGTGGTGTTGATTGGCTGGTGCACGGTGTTGATTGGCTGGTGCATGGTGTTGATTGGCTGGTGCATGATGTTGATTGGCTGGTGCATGGTGTTGATTGGCTGGTGCATGATGTTGATTGGCTGGTGAATGGTGTTGATTGGCTGGTGCATGATGTTGACTGGCTGGTGCATGGTGTTGATTGGCTGGTGAATGGTGTTGATTCTGATGGGGGTCTGTCTGTTTACAGACATTCTTCAGAATGATGCTGTTTATGTTAAATGTAACAATGGAAGTTTTTTGGTTTCTGGGACAGGAATGGCATCTAACATGTTTCTGTTTTGGGGTTCCGGGTCACCACCATGCTGGCGTGTAATGCTGGCACTGGAAGAAAAGGGATTGAGTGGATATCCAAACAAGCTCATCTCTTTTGAAAAGCAAGAACACAAGGGAGAAGACATTCTAAAGTGGAACCCACGTGGTCAGGTAATGGTGACGAGTTTGACTTTTTTATATGGTTGTACCAGTAAGAAGTGAGTAAGAATAATCTAAGTGGACTGAGACCAATGCATTCACCAGAGATGTCCTTGAAGACATAACACCTAATTTTGTGTGTGTCATGAATATGCATGTATGACGATTTACAAATGCCGTTCGCATAGTCAGTTTTTGGGGACAAGTAGTTATAGACAATGCCCAAGTTATGAGCAGAATCAACCAACTCCACAAGTGAATCACCCAGTTTTAAAGGTTTAAGCCATTCAAACTTCTTGAGCTGCTGTGGAGTGCCAACAGCAGAATTTCAGTTTTCGATGGGTTGTGGAGAAGTTTATTAGCCACCATCCATGGCTGCGCCTCCTCAAAGACAGTGGACAACAGTGGCACAGATGAGCACCACGACAAACTGTCAAACGAAATGTGTATAAATTTGAGCATCATTCATAAGAATGATATCCCAGTGAGTGATTGCCAAGTAATGTTCCTAATGGTGTGGCATACACTGTGAACAAAAGAGGATCAAGGACCAAACACATATTAGACGAAGCATTAGACGAATTATTGCCATTTAAGTATACTGGTTGAGTTCGTGGACTGCGATATGCAGCGGACCCGTGCAGGACCAGGAACCCCAAACCAGTGTTGGAGGCAAAGTAAACAAAATGAATGATCCACAGTATCAAAAGCAGCAGACAAGTCAGGAAGAACAATGGCATTTGTTATGTGTAGGAAGGGTAATGAGTTTTTCATGTCAAACCTTTCCAACTCATCAAAAACGCTGAGGATCAATGAATGGCTGCTTTAACATGAATATTAAGTCACCCATAAGAACTGTTTCAGAAGAGGAGGAAATCAGATACTCAAGTAGTGACTGAAATTTAGTCAGACTGAGGGAAGGTGGGCAATGTATGTTCATACTGCTTGTTGCCAGAATTGAGGGAAGCAGCAGGGACCTCAGATGACTTAGTCACTTTGATAGGCAAAGTGAATCTATGAAGTGGAAGATATGAAGAGATACGCAAGAAGGAAAGCAAGTCCCCCACTTTTACCATTGCATGAGGGGCACTTAGGATAGACAAGGTTGGCCGAGTAAGGTCAGAAATGAATGCCAGTGTATCATTAGGTTGAAGCTAAGTTTCAAATAGGTGTAAGTTCTTGTAAAAAAATTCCTACAAAGACAGTTATGTAGAGCTGCAGATTTCTTCCATAGAGAACAGATGTTGAATTGGTTGATGTTAAGTTTTTGGAGCCTGACTGGTCCCCGATTTTTTTCAACATCACCAGCTGAAAGAAGCAGGAGAAACGAGAACCAGGACAATGCATGACGGACAGTAGACGATAATATATGTGAATTAGCACTAAACCCAAGACCAAAACCTTTAGAGGACAATGAACAGGTATGAAAGCAGACCCAGACTGAGGCTATGAATTGATGCAGGACCTGGATTTGCCTCAGTATCTCCTGCCATAAGTATAAAATGAAATGTCAATGAGAATTGAATTCGTGATCTTGTTCCTTGTGTTGTTGACGCATGTCTACTTTTAGGGAATAGTAATAGGTATGGCAAGCGAAAAGCTGTAGTAGGTACAAGGTTGAATGAATTTGCCTGTTCCAAACTGTGAAACAGACAATGTGGGGAAGAATCTGAAAACTCAAGACTGAGTAACTTTGTTCAAATCTAGTTCTCAGTGGAAGAACTGCCCACAGTAACATGACCATTTTCAGTGCTAGGAGGAATCAACCTTCAAGTGACCCAAACCACACAACAGCTATGCTTGTACTGTCACTAAAACTCCCAAATACTAACACATAACTACTTTTCTCAAATCACTTCACTGTCTTGACATACATGAAAGTATAAAGTCCTTTTGCTTACCTGTAACAGTTAGTCCTCTCAACCCTCTTATCTTTGTAAGTTATTTACAGTCCAGCCTCTCCATTCAACCCAATCCTCTTCTGTTCTGACACTTCTTCACCCTCCCATCACCTGATCCTTCAAATTTGGAATCACTCTACAGCCATAGCTTCTTCACCCTTCTGGAATAAACCCCCACCAGAGTTACGACAATTATCTGACCCATTATACGAAGTCACCAACACTTCACCTCTTGCAATTCCTGTGCTGGTCTTTCACTCAAAACTAAAACATTACTTTTCCAAAAATCTTATCCTAATGCTTCCTCTTCCTCTTATCTCTGTTCCCGCTCCAATACTGAACACCATCCACTGTAGCCGTCTGACTGTCTGCCTGCCTGACTGCTCGATGTTGACCTGGAACCAAACCCTTTCTGCCTATTGATTTTGCTTTGTCTGAGTGTCTGTGAATAAGCTGGATCCCACAACTTAGCTTTTGCTGGATGCTGTAGAAATCTCGAGATTATGATATGAAAACTTGACCTAAAACTGGTATAGGAAAGAACAATCTTCAGGTAATGGGCAACTCATGAACGCAGAAAACTGAAGTGTGCCTGCCATTTTAGTGTGAATCTATACTGAAACAATTATAGAACAGTATGGGGAAACATGTTGCATGGAATAAAGGAGAATGGTAGGCGAGGAACCTAGTAAAATGGGCAATAATGCAGTGTCTCTTTCCATGCCAAGTCACCCAAGGAAAATGACATAAAACCCGTCACATACGCTTCACAAAGGAATGCAGAGCTGTTAATGATTGGGGAAAGGCAAGTGAGCATCGTATCATTGTCATGCAACATTAGAATCTCTTAGTATAGCAAGTCTTCAAAATTTTTATCAAGTTTATAAAAATCACAAGACATCTTTATGGTCTTGTCTTTATACAGCATGTATTTCTAACTTATTTTGGTGTGTTTGTTGATGCAGAGTTTAAGGAAACATTTTATTTGTTTTTTTCTGTTCTTTAGGTGCCAACATTTGTTCACAATAACCATGCCATCAATGAATCTTTGGCTGTCTGTGATTATCTGGAAGTGAGTGTTAATACTGCTGAACTTAGAGACAATGAATTTAGCCAGTTTACTTGATCTGTGCACGTGTTCACTTGTGTTGTCATATTGTTATAACTGGGAGTTGGATTAAATGGTGTGATATCCCATTACATCTTTTTTACTTTTGAATCTGTTTTTGTCCTGGAGTAAATTGTTTGTTGACGTTTTGTTTTCATACTGCACATAGAACATTGCTATACAAATGGGCTCCTGACACAAACTTAGTGTGATGGCAGTCTGTTTGTTTGGAACCACTCCGTCTTCATTCAATCAATTTATGTTCGACCAAAATATTGATTTGCATTAAGAAAGCACCACATATATTTTATTGCAGACAGTATTCAAGAATCAAGGTCGAAAGCTGTTGCCAGATGATCCTGTACAGCTTGGCCGGGTTCTCCAAAGAAAGTACGAGGTGCAGTGCATTTTTGTCTGTTTTCATTACGAAAGAAATCTAAGACAGTTTTCATGAGCATGTGATTTATTCACATAAAGAGGAAATGCTTTTACCTTGCACTGACACTAAGGTTTGGTTTGCAGCAAAGGCCATTCTGCAGCGTTGGACCTTCCAGGGTACAATCTTGTACTTGCATTTGAGGTTTGGCACGTAGAGCAAACACTTCACCCTGGTCATAAGAGTATATAGTTCTGTAATTAACAATGGGATTAATTTCTTCTTTTGGTAACTCCAGCCTGCGAATTCAGTCTGCGCTGAACCATACTGCCAACTTCATCTACGGTATGACAATATCCAACCACATCTTCATTGGTTGTTTGTCCCATATCAGATCCCATTTGAGTTGTGCTGATGACTTAGAAGGCTTCTAAGACTGGTCTTGCACCACGTTATATAGTCAACTACTGCATTCATACCAGCAGAGAAGCATACCACCAGTTTATGTATTGGCTTCTATCTTTGTCGAGTGGAATTTCAGACGTCAGCTGAACGTGCTACAAAGTAACACAAAATTCAGTGAACGCTGTTTTGCTATTGCTGGACTTGTGGTTACCATTCTCTTCTAAGTCTAGGTTTCACTTTCTCAGTGTATCTTTTAACTCTCTTATTTAACGTTTTGAATCATGTATAGCATCCTTCTCGTCAGTCGTGGCTGTATTACAACACTGTATAAATTGTTTTATTATTATTATTGCTATTATTATTATTATGATGAGAAGTCATGTAAGTATAATTGTAAGCTTAAAGTTATTGTTATTATTGTGGGAAGCATGATCTCAAGAGGACTGAGAGCGTGCTGGTAATGTTTCGGAAAGGCAGATGGCATTTCCTCATTGAACAGTCACAGAAATCTTCTGGAAGTAGGAGGTCCTTAGTGCATTGTGGATTGCTTGTGTTGTCCTGCTTCCCAATTCTGCAATGAACTCCAGTCACCAGGCACCACTGGTCTCCAAGGCAACTGCCACAAAGGCTTAAATACATTTAACTATTATTTAGCCCTTTTTTATGAAACTGCACAGTCGACAGCTTCACCTGCTCAGACTGACATGTGAGCTAGATGAGACAATGCACATGTGTTTGGTACTGTAACGTTCCATGCCAGGCACTATCCATGTGACTGAGGAATGAGTGTCACACCATCTGGGCATTTTATTATTAATGTTATTATTAATGTCTTGGTTTCTTTTGTTTTATTGTAGTTTCTAAACCTGGACGAGAAGGGATCAGACTTGGTTCACTATGTCATTGGGACAAAGCCTGAGGACATTGACAAGGTGAGCTGCTGCTTATTGTCTTTTATGCTAAATTTGTATCAGATCAAACAACAGAAAAATTGTCATCAGAATACATATAAATACTAAGATGTTGGAATGTTCATAAAAGATTTGACTGAATTGAAACAACTTTATTGATCACCCAGTTGCAACAAAACATGATACGATATGTAGTTTATATGTCAAAGGGAACACTCAGCAGGAACCACATGGTTCCACCAATTGAGTCCCGCAAGTCCGGAGTTGATTATCATCAGGCAGGAACATAAATCTCGGTTATAATTCATGTTCTGTTATCCAGTTCAACAAAACTGCTTTTAAAAATTAGTGTTCAAGGAATTATTACCTTTTTTATGAATTATCTCATTTTTATCAGGAATTTTCTGGGTGGTTTGCACAGTGATCTTAGGTTCTGATTATCAGTGACATGGCTGTAACATATTCATTGAATTTCAGTCTTTGCTTAGCAAAATTTTCACATAGTTGAGTCACTGCAACACTAGATATTCAAAATTCAAACTTTTGAAGTGGTTATTTTTTTTAGGAAGAACTCAAGAAAAAACTGAACACGGTCCATGAGGAGCTAAAGTTATGGGATAAATATGTTGGCGAGGCATGTGGTATTTTCATTGGCTTAGAATTCGTTTATTAGACATTGAAGAGTAACTTTAAGGTGTAGTGCAGTTATATAAAGTAAACATTTATGAAAACAATTAAGTATCTCTCAAAATCATTGGTAAGCTGTATTGGTACTGGTAAGTTTATCTATTTTTGGCAGGAAACATCTCAAAATCATTGGTAAGCTGTATTGGTACTGGTAAGTTTATCTATTTTTGGCAGTTTCCTGTGTAAACATAATTTTGTAGCAGCTGAGTACATGCATTGGGAAAGTAATATTGACTGTACGACAGTAAGTGCCATATTCCAATTTAAACTTGGTTTATGCGGCTTTGCCAGAATGTTCTGATGCTACTGAATGTCATTTCACACGGAGACCAAATCTGACCATGCCAAAATATCAGTCTTGTTGTGGTGCCCTTCACTGATTTCTACCAAGGTGTATAAATATGCTTATTAAATTAATGCCAGTTGTCCAGTTCTAACCCTTTGAATGACAGGGATTGAGAATAATAACCCTGGATTGTAATGTGATCATCATCTGCAGGTATGAACTGAAACAATTGAAAATTGAAACAAACATTGTAACATTAATTATTTTCATTTGAAATGGTGTGGTTCATATTTCTACTTTTGTACAGTCTGCAGCATAAATTTCAGTCTTCCACTGAAGCTTGCGATTCAGAATAGTTATGCAAAATGCAAGATGACTGTTGTATCTATGCTCAGGTCAAGAGACCAAGCAATTCCATGAGCATACCTTGGAGGACTTTATCCGATAACGGTCGACGTGCAAAAGTTGTCAGTCCAACAAACTAATCGTAATTGTAATCATACAGATTTCTACAGTGCCCAATGAAAGCCACATCACAGGAACTAGCTTATTCACAGGTGCTCAGTCAAAACTAAATCGATAGGCAAACGTGTTTGGTTCCATGTCAAGATCCAAAAGTCGGGCAGAGAGATAGTATGGCAGCTATGATGGGTGATGTTTGGGATTGGAGTGGAAAGAGAGATAAGAGGAAGAAAGGGCATCAGTATAGGATCTGTAAAAGAAATGTTTACAGTTTTGAGTAAAAGGCCAATGCAGAAATTGCAAGCTGTGTATGACAGACTGCAATGTAATTTTCATTGTGAGAATTAGGTATAAAAGAATTCAGTGCACATGTTTTGATAATGCTCCAAGAATTTATCAGATGACTAAGTAATAAAACTTGTATAATCTGTAGTATTATTCATTCTTGTGTTACAGAATGGGAGTGACAGCTACATCGCTGGGAAGGAGTTATCAATGGCTGACATTGTCTTATTTCCATCACTTGCCCTCTATGTTCGAATGGGACTTGACCTTGGAAAGTCTCATTCACACCTGGCCAGCTTTTATGAGAAGATGTGTAAGCTGCCAAGTGTGGAAAAGACCTGGCCACCTCACTGGAAAGGAACTGAAGCCCCCAAAAAGCCCTTCCTTTAGAAGCCTGATAATCAGAGTAGCAGTTTTACAAAATAACTGCAAACATACTGAGTAACAGCTAACTTTTTACCCAATTATTTTCATTTTCAAACTGGATAATATGAGGACAAATACTTTAGTTTTAATGACATTAACTGTAGCAATACAATATAGTTTTAAGATTACTGACAACTAACTGTGGTGAATCATTCACGCATCAGTAACATTTTAAAATGTAGCTTGAACTTTTAGTATCACTAACAACAGGATTTGCTTGTTCTTTTGATGTTTTGAGTAATTTTGTTTTTGAGTTAGTTTAGTATTTTTGCAATATGAACTTGATTTTTAAAATGTGCACACTGAAAATCTGAATAAAATATTTCTCCTACATCTCAACAGCACTACATTGCTCCGATTGTCTGCTCTAAAGAGAGCTGTACAGCAGCCTTATATTACAAAATTTGGTTCTTGGACAGAAACTGATGTCTTCTGCAGATCCTTAGACAGGGACAATTCTGTAAGAGCAGAGAACGGCCTGTAGGTTTAAAATTAGCCATAAACAATGACTGAACTGTTTTTCGAACACAAGCAAAACAATACTATCAAAACATTTACAAACCTTTTATATGAAACCTTATGCAGAAACATAAAATTCAAAATTAGCACAATGAAAACTACAGTGTGCTTTCATATTCATATTAAACTGAGTGCAGTAGAAGAAACCAAACGTCAGTCTGATAAGTTAGACTGCAAAATCAATTCCTTTCAGACAAAGCCTTGGCATTCAAAGAATTGGCACTGCATTAAGAACTTGTCAGTTGGTTGAGTGTGGCTCATGTGGTAGCCATTTACTCCTTGGTTTTGTATTGCAATGCTTACCTCCATAAAGTACTGAATGTCTGTGAGTTTTGGAGGTAATAGCCATTTATTCCATGGATAGGTTTCCATGTGTTACTGCTCTGCATTACAGCTAAATGTTCCTACAGGCTATAAACCTTGGGACCGAAACTCTGACCAGTTCGATGTGAAGGGCTTGCATAAAGTAAGTTGGGAATCGCTCGCAAATGCTTGTAGCCCTCTTACCAGTGTGACTGACCTTACCTATCAAGTGAATTAAAAAACAGCAATCCAAATACGAAGGCAGGCCACAGACAAAAATTGCCAGCAAGAGCATATCCAGTGTCTAATCTGGCCATATCCAATTTTATTTTGGGGTACTCCATTGAATTGGTTCCCAAAAGTGGTTAGGGTAATGGTTCTTTACTAAACATGTAAAAGCAAGGCCGTGATAAAACCAGGAAATTGAAAAGGTCATAACAGAAAATAAACACAGGTAAAAATTTGGGAAAGTAAGAAAGGCCAATAAAATCTGAAATTTTTAAATCTTCAAAAATATTTTTATGCCAACTAAACTTCCATCAAGGTAAAATTGGCAAACCGAACTACAGTGTACAGTGATGCTTTTTACTAGGCCCTCTATGTACACTTCTTGGTTCACCACTAATTGCAAAGATCACAATATATACTGGCCACCGTACTTACCGAAGAAGCTGGATGGATAAACGTCTTGTGTAATGCAGTAGTCTATCATAAAATGTCTGGCTCTACGGATAAGAAAGAGCTTTTATGAAGTTGGATGTGAATGATATGCACAATGTAGAGGTAACAGTCATTTACAATCATCCCTACAGAAACTCCTGAGCAGCATGGCCCATGGCTGATGGATCTTGTAGCTGAGGCACACATGCTTCCATAAAAATCAACTGATAGGACATCATTTTCAACTTGCCATCTTATTTACTAACCTATAAAGATAGATGACTGAGTGAGCACTAAGTGGTGTGGTATTCCATGGATGGTCACCCATTCAAGTACTAACCAGGCTCAATGTTGTTTAACTTCACTGCACCTGCCAGTGATTTATCAACAACACCAAAAGGCCACCAAGGTAGCTGCGTATATATGGAAATTTATATGTTGTAGGATCATATGGAGCTTAATCAAACAAAGAAATTGTCACAAAGAAGAAATTACTCACATGTTAAAAACTTCTGCTTCTACAAACACTTTCCAAGTTTCCATACAAATTTTGTTTTTTGCTGAGCCCTAGTAAAGAAATTAATATGCATTACTAAATTACGACAGAAAGGCATGAAAATGATGCATTTCAAAATATTGACTGGCATGAGACCTAGACTAACTAGTTTCAGGCCAAGTTCAAAATTACCTATATGACACACGAGTGCATCAGACACACATTTACAAAGTGCATAAAATATACATCTTTAAAGTTCAGACACAAACCACAAAACTGCACACAGTCATTTCTGAGCCTAAAACATTTTCAACAATAATGCAAGTGAATTAACTCGAGTTGAAACATTAAGTCTTCAATTTCTCCCTCTTTATACAGAACAGTTCTTGTTTTCCCCAAAGGACCACTTACATTAGCACAGCGCCAAAATATCTTGCACCTTCTTTCAAATAATTCAAAAAGCCTATCATACATGAAAACACCTTTCATAACAATTTCAAAAGTGAAAAGCCCAAGAAATTCTGTTTCATTTCTAAAAATCCAATATAGTGTCTATTATTTTCTTTTACAAAAAAAATCAATTATGCATTTCTGTGCATAATTATTTCAGACAGTCAATAAATACTTAATTCAGTGTGCTTTATGAAAAATGAGACTCTAGGAACATCCAAAATGTAATAAACACGTCACAGCAATTGTCTCTTTAAATAAGTTTTTGTCTTTAAACATTGTCTGACAGGTTTGTTATTAAGAGATCAGATAAATGTACCTATTCCCACCTAAGGTTTCAATTTCCAAAGGTGACTTTCCTTTTGACCTTGCGAGCTAGAGCCAGCCACTTGCCTCAACATCAGACAAAAAGCTTGCTGCAAGGGCATTTACAACCTTCCCTATTTGTGCTGTATAGCAAAAACTCATTCATTTACCTTACACGCTAATGCCATTTCAGATTCATTTTATACACATACATCATAATCTCCAGATTTCTTCAGTGTCTAAGTAAGAGCTTGGTCATGGGAACCAGCTTATTCACTGGTGCTTGGTCAAAAACACAGTCAGGCAGATACAGTGAGGTTTGGTTCCAAGTCCAGATTCAAACGTCAGGCAAGTAGATAGGTTAAGGTGGATGGTATCTGGAATTTGTACAAGGAGAAACACAGGAAGAGGATAATCAGGAAAGGATGTTTTGAAACATACTGTTTTCAGTTTTGAATAAAAGGCCTGCACAAAAACTGCTTGTAGAGCAAAGCCGGTAAGCTGGTAGATCCTAATTCATTTTCAGTACTTGTATTCAGATTGAGTTCAGTTGCACAGGTGCAGTTATTCAAAATTAGTGACAGATCTAACAACAAAAATAAATGCCAAGAGATTATTCATTCCCACTAAAAGACTATATAAGATCAAATAAAAACGTAAAACTAAACATTTACATTACTCCAACTGGTAAAACCTTCTCAATACAAAACAAAATAATCAGATAAAATATCATATACAGGGAGTGCCTGGCTTGTGCTTAACAATATTCCTACTTTCACAGCCTTAAAAGCACTATGCAAATAACTTACATACATGTATACACCAGAGACTCCTTATAACATGCTTCTTTATATTACAAATTCTGATTTAAATTTGGTCCTGTTTTAGCAAATAACCTCAACATAACACAACCTCATTATAAGGCAATTCTGGATATACCTCCCACAAACAATGTTATAACGAGTTTCCAGTTAGTATCATCTCCATCACCCCATGAGTAAAGCACTACCTGCAACATAAGTATGACACTGAAGAAGTCTAAAAACCTGTCTGTGTTGCCAAAGTGATAAGTGGACATCAGTCTATGCTACTGTCGCAACCATGGCTTCACATACAAGTTACAAATCGATCTTTCCTGTACCGACAACCACTTCATGTCTCTGATTTCAAAATATGACTTTCACACATACTTTTTAATACACAACTTCTTAGATCTGTTAGATGGCAATGTTTAACACATCTGAGAGGTTCTTAAATGGTTCTATATAAATATTCCTGCATATACACATATATATTTCACTCAGGTCAAAATCGATGATCAAAGTCAACCTCTGGCACATCAGCTAACCAAATTCAGGACACAAAATTCCACTAGATCGGACTTGGCTCCAAATAATATCTGTAGAAAAACTAAACATTATTACATAACAAGATACAGATGTCCCATTCTCACCATTTCATACAATCCTAACTAGCACTGACATGAGCTACAACTGTAAATTTTATATGCAGCAAACTTTCATCGTAAAATCTGTTGGTATGCATTTCAGTTATACACAAGCAGACAACTGCCCTAAAATCAGCACTGGTAAGAAGACAAACAAAACCTAACAGGTTAAGTAACACTCATTATTTTCACATAGGAAAACCACAGCTGAGAAATAGTTCATTCCGTTTTGCCTAGCTTCTTACATCTTCTGAAACTCTGAAGAGCGACTGGAGGCAGCTGCAGCTGTCACGGTTCGTTGCTTCAGCATTGTCCAGTCAAACACATAATCATAGTTGTAGTTGAGAGTACGAAACAAGATCCTAAACAGCTGACGAAGGTACATATAGTCAGGTGCCTCATCAAATCTCAGGCCACGACAGTAGTTTAGGTACATGACAAATTCTGTCGGATAACCTTTGCAGAGCAGCTCAACCGGGGTTGACATTTTTTTCTCACTGATTTTTTCGTATTTCTGCTTCTTAGTAGCTGCTTTGAGACCTTGCCAAGGCAGGCTACCGCGGTTGAAGTACATGAGAACATGGCCAAGCGACTCCAGATCATCTCGCCTGCTCTGTTCGATGCCCAGGTGAGCATTGATGCTTGCGTACCGAGCTGTTCCCGTCAAGTTCTTGTCCTCACGATACGGAATGTGCGCTCGAGTACGCGTGTCCCGGTATTTTTTGGCAAGGCCGAAGTCAATGAGATAGACACGGTTGCAGTGTCGGCCTATGCCCATAACAAAGTTGTCAGGTTTGATGTCCCGGTGGATGAAGTTCTTGTTGTGCACATACTCAATGTCGCCTATCATCTGGTCGGCCAACATTAGAACTGTTTTCATTGTCAGCCTCCTCGAACAGAAGTTGAACAAGTCCTCCAGGCTAGGCCCCAACAATTCCATTACCATGGCGTTGAAGTCTCGCGCTTGGCCAAACCAGCGTACATGCGGAATTCCGCTCCCTCCTTGAAGAATTTTATACAGTTTGCTTTCGTAGAGCAACTGTGGGTGCCGAGCTTTGATGGGCTCCAACTTCACGGCAACTTCTTCACCAGTGGCAATATTTATGCCCAAGTATATGTCGCCAAAGGATCCACTACCTATCTTCCGAACCAGTCTGTATTGCGCCTTCCCGACTTCTCCAACAATAAACTCCTGCTTCTGGACACCATCCATATTTATGATCTGGTCGACTATTTTGATGTAATTTTAATATGACGAAATAAGTATTCGACTATCAACAAGAAAAAAATAATACCAAAGAGAAATTTAAACGTTTCTTCGAGTACTCGTTGTTCCTCACTTGGTTGACAATAATTAATTATAGCTACAGCAATCACAACTGAGCGACCATGACGTCAGACAATCGTCTGGTTCCCTTCATTTAGTAAGTAAGTATGACTGAGTGAAATCATGAACACGCTCTGATGACAAGAGTCAACTGCATCCATTGCGATGTCTGAGTCTAATCCTCAGATTATTGTTATAATTTTTATAGACGTTGTCAGACGGCGATGTTATAAAGAGCTGGCCATCCGCCCTCATATGACCGAGCTAAGGAAACTGAAGTGGTTAACATTTCATACCCATGGCTGCTTCAGGGCTAGTTTAAAGGACTTATGTTCCTTTTCTCCTGCTTTTTCTTCCGTTTCTTCTATTTCTTCTACTTCTTCTTCGATTTTTACCTCTTCGAATTCTTCTTCTATTGTCGTCGAGCTCCCAAGTTGCGAATCGAACTTTAAATCGTAGATGCACCCGATTCCAAGTTTAACCTTCACTCGAAGAAAACACGGTTTTTATTTTCTCTTTTGTTTAATAATGAACAATTTTTAAATCACGACAGTAGGGCTTACATCTATCGCCGACATTAAATTTCTGTGCCTACGATTCTATAAATTGTTATCGTCAGCAATAACCAACGTCATTTTGTAACTCAATCAGCTGGCCACAAAACTGACACAGTATTCAATAGTCTTGGGCCACCTACAGCGAATGTCCTTGTTTTGAATCGATGGCTTTCACGTGCAAACTAGGTCGTAATTCTTGGTAGAACGCAGTTGAGACGTCCCGAAACTATGGCGCAAGCACACAATCTTCCTCCAGGTACTGTGGTGCCAATCCATGCAGGCACTTGTAAACCAACGTGGTCAGTTACAACACAATCCCCTCACATGTTGGCAGCCATCGCAGCCTTTGGATTAAATGTGTAGCCTAATCGTAATCGTAGCCTCCAGATTTCAACAGCGCCAAAAGAAAACAAAGTCGGGAGCATCAGCTTTTTTCACAGTCAAACCAACATCGACAGGCAGGTAAACTATACGGTCAGGTTTGGTTCCATATGAAGATCCAAGGCTCAGACAGGTAACGTACACCCACCCGATCAGATTTTTCCAGTCGGATTGGAACGGATTTGATCACAAAGTCAAACATGCACAAACTTTAACGAGTTCAGAACTCCTTGGAAAGAGCCATAACAAATACTTCAAAACATGAGCATATAACCTCTGTGCTTAAATCTTTGCATTGGCTTCCTGTTCAGCAAAGGAATAGTTTTAAATTGGGACTAACAGTTTATAAAACGTTTAATTCTGGCCAACCAGAATATTTAAAATCAGTCCTTATTCCCCAGACTTACTATTATTCTGCAAGGTCATCTGATTATCTTTCTCTGATCATACCTTGAACTAGAACTGTTCTCGGTAAGCGTGCTTTCTCGGTTGCTGGACCCAAATTCTGGATGTCTCTCCCTGTGTCTGTTCGTTCTGCTCAGTCGCTTCTGTCATTTCGTTCTCGACTTAAAACTTACCTTTATCAAATTGCTTATCCACCGTAGGCTGTCTCTCTGTCTTGTGGACTGATCTTCTGGATGTTGACTTGATTTTGGCTTGACTTTGGTGAGCCATCGGTTGATGCCTTGTGCATTAGACACCGGCGCATTAGAAGTTGCTAATTACTATTATTATTATTACTGTTGTTGTTGTTGTTATTATCATCATCATCATCATCATCGTCGTCGTCGTCATTGTTAATATTATTATTATTATTAGTAGTAGTAGTAGTAGTAGTAGTATTGTTTTTATTGTTATTGTTATTATTATTATTATTATTATTATTATTATTATTATTATTATTATTATGATCTCAGAACTCGCACTTAATTTAATATTGTAAATATTAGGCCTATATCAAAATTGTTCGTATATCCTTGCACTTCACATAGGCAAGCCGAAATGGAGCCGACAGTCCTTTAGGACTTTGTTGACACCCTGGCGGAGAGTGATATATATTATTTTTTTAACCCGAGGTAGGTATAATTCCTCAGGTGGTAAAAAAATTAGTCCGGAGACAAAAGTGAGCATCTGGAACGGCTACGTCTCATCCGGTTCTGGCAGGGAGAAGGTACTGCGAAAGGCGACGGCGTTGAAGCGTTGAATTATGATTGAGAGCCGTTGAAAAAGATAGTTAGTAAGTTATCTCTCGCGTCTCCGGAAATGCGAGAAAGACAACGGCCCAAATCAGAGATAAAGGATAAACCGGTGTTGTTTATGGGGCCAAGGGTTATTATTATTATTATTATTAGTAGTAGTAGTAGTAGTAGTAGTAGTAGTAGTAGTAGTAGTGGTAGTAGTAGTAGTAGTGGTGGGAGTGGTAGTAGTAGTAGTAGTGGTGGTGGTGGTAGTAGTGGTAGTAGTAGTAATAGTAGATCGGACCGCATTATTCCTCCTGCTGACAATTTAACGCGTAAATGTTTTATTGTTAGGATGTTGTATGAATATTAAGTTTTCTTGTGTTCTTAAATACTTGTAAACCGATGTGCGATTAGCTATTGGTTAATAAAGAATATACTTACTTACTTACTTATGTGTGTTCGGTCGCATTAAAATAATAAGTTCTTTTTAAATTCTGTGTTCCAGCTGGATTTGACGTCATGAATTTTAAGATATGACGTAACTTCTGCAGATGATTGTGGCCGTCATTTTGAAAGTCAGCAATTTGCTAATGGGTTTGGTTTCTAGTCGTTAATAAAAACTTACCTGTTTTAAATCAGTAACAATAATACGTACAGTTTCTTTGTTCGGCTACAACAGAAAGTACAGTTCTGTGTAACAGTAAGTTTAGTCAAAGAAAGCCTAATAATTACGATAATGAACATGGATTCCTGTTAAAAGTAAATGTACAAGTGTTTCTATAGCGACCGTATGGCCTTAACCCTGCTCATTTTGCAATGAATTTATCGGGTGAGATGATAGGCCTACTGCCAAATGTTTTAACTTTTACGCCGCCTCTAGGCCACCATCGCAAGCTGTAATGGCTTCTGGTCTGCTGGCGGTAATGACAAATGTATTTCTGTCCCTGACTTGAACGAACCCTTACAATTCAAAATGATCTTACCCGTGTGTCATAATAACCTGCATTGTCAAAAACCTGACGACAGTTAACTCATCATCCTCAACATATATATACATGTAGCTGCCAATGTCTGCAGGGTTCTCCTATCTAATTCTTAGTTCTGGAGTGTTTAATTCAAAAATTCAGGACAACTTTTTTATGCTTTTATAGTGATTCTTGTAATTAATTATCATGCCACGACACTTTATAAGGATTTTCCGGTCTAGGATAATGCCTACACTTGCTCTTTCGAACCGTTTGGCCCCTTGAACATTGACCTGCGGTTATCAAACAACCCAGCTGCTGCAGATGTCGTTTTATGAAATCTTATCGTTTTCCTGACGTGTGACGTATTCGTGTGACGCTGCGAAATTTCGGAATTCAAACGATATTTACATTTAATTAGCCTACACTTCGAAGAGGAAAATCGAAACAGCCCGTCCGAGCAGCTAATTCTTGAGGATCGAGTAAATATGTGAAGTAGACAATGCATGCCTGTCGGCCTAAGCAATTAGGCCTATATTACAGTTTGCAACATTTGTCTCCAGAATTCAATCCCACGCTGTATGAAAGCGCCATTGTTAAGTAAGTAAGTAATGAAGTAATGCATTTGTTAACACGCCATATGTCCACTGACTGAGCGAGGAATCGTAGGTGTGGGTGGGTCACAGAGGTCAGACAACAAAAGCAAGACGATACGAATTGGTCTTAAACCGCTTTACGAATGTGTCTAGCGAGATTTTGTTGTGAGTAATGTGAAGAGTAGGCCCTAAACAATTTCAGTCATAGGTTTTAGACCTCGTTGTAAACGGCACATTAGCAGTTTAATGCAGTATGCTACTTTATTGTTGCGTATGTTGGCCTATAATTAGGTCATATTAATTCTTGACAGGGACTTCCGAGGTTGTCTGCGGTTCCGGTCGGTCCATCATGGGACAGATCATAAAGGGCGCAAAAAAGCAGCAGAGTAGCGTACAGAGGATTACAATCCAGCTACAGTCGGAGAACGGGGATGTCGAGGTCTTGGAGGTCGACGAAACCGAAGACAAGAAGGATGCGCAGGTGAAGGAAGTCATCGTCGAAAAGAAAACCGAAATGTTCCACTTGCGACGCGTGTCGATTCTAGACAGAATGAAGAAAGTGCACAAGGAAGACGATAAGCTGTCCAAGATGGACAAGGTCGCTCGCGACAGACGCAAAGAACTCGAGACGCTGCTAAGAGATGACTGACACATGTACAGAATAATTCACGCCCATGGCAACGAGAAAGCGTCTGTTCTGTCCATGGACTGTGGACATAGCGATGACAAATCAAACGCACGACATCTGCCGCCGTGCTAATACAATGTGGAGTGCACAAGAAAACTTCACACAGTTTTCGACTAAAAGCTCACATTTCAAAGGACGACTGTAACTGGTGTGAATATTGAGACTGATAATTCATACTCGTACACTATCCGTGCTGTTATTCAATACCCAAAATAAAATTTGGACTTTTTCTCATTGACTGCAGACTGTTTGAAAACGCCCGCCATCTGCTTTCAAGGTCGAGGTATTTCAGTAGTGTGCATGGCATTACTGTAGTTACACTTGCAGCATGAAAAGTAGAAGGTATTACAGGTGCACTGTATGTATGTGATCGAGGACTTAGGCGAGGACTTAAGAGACGACAGGACCAAAGTGACTCTGTTGCAGACAAGACCAAAAAACGCCTTGCAAGACCAGGGCCAATTAAGAATAACAGGAGTCGATGAATCCTGAGAGAAAATGTGCTAATAATCTGTATGCCATTTAATTAATTTATGCCTAATTCATTTTTGTTCATTTAAGGAAGCAGACACTCTGTTGTTTACTTAGAGATTTTGTTCAGTTAGCTGAGCATGAACTCGTGCTGTAGGCCTAGGTCTACGTCTTGAAGTAGGCAGAGACGTCATAGCCAATATAGCCTACTGTTACGAAAAATTCAATTAATGCAGCAATGTGGTTGGTTGTATTAAATAATACCACTTTCATTTGGAATTTTCGGTGATTTTGTTTCTTCACATTTGCATGGCGTCTTCTTAGAACTTGCATTGTTAGTCGGGCGTTCACGTACAGCGACTCGCGAATGATGACAATTTCGAACGCAGATGAAAGGACAGGACCGTTTTTCTGGAATACTTCCATTGTGAATATGCAACTTATCAGCACGAAGTCTTCTTGAGCGTAGTCTGGCTGAAAAGTTCCGATCTTCAGAAAAAGGTTGTTCCAGTTGTAGTGGCGTGATAATGCGCGATAAAGCAAGCGTGATGTGCACGAATAGCCATACGAGAAAGTGGGACCAGTTCCCACGGGTTGCATAGAGGAACGTTCGCTGACTCCATGATGCACCGCTCTTGGATGATGGGGCCTCACCGCTAGCCGCCCTGAAGATAATCTTGAATGTCTGTCCTTGACCTGAACCTAGTGCATTCTAAATAGGGGGAAACATGCCAGAACAACGATAGGTTGGCCATAATGAGAACCTCTCAGCTGCAAAAGGACTTTGACTGGTATATTCGGACACCTTGGCAGGCTGGCGAGGATGGCGTTACAGTAGTCCAAGCGCTTTATGATGAAAGAATGAATTAGGGTCACATGCGTGTCCAACGATAGATTGCGCCGTATGACCCTGATCTGACGCAGTTGATAAAAGCAGGATCTGCTTAGGGAGTGACATGGGCCGCCACAGAGAGGAATACACCAAGATTACGGATAACGTGTTCCAGTTTCGGGAATGCCGTCTCTATCGTATCCTTATCCATCTTTGCTCGTACCTGTCATGAACCCAACCGCGTGAACTGTTTTTCACCGTATTTAGTCTGAGATCTTGCTTACCAAGAGACTCTCTACCACCACCTACGACGATTACTTTGAATGGACCTCGAGCAAGCCTTTCACTTTCAGTTGCGTCATCATTAGGTAGTGGCATTTATTAAAATATAGAAATAATGTATTGAGCTTGGCTAGTCAGAAATCTTTCCGTTGCAAGGCTCCTAGTCATAGAACATCTCCAAGGTGCAACGCTACGCCTCACTGCATGTCTACAATTTAGAGGCCGTGCTACATGCTCTTTACACATTATGTCTAGAACAATACAGAACTTCTAAAACTTCATATGGTGCCTTTTTGCATAAAATGTGTATGTATGTAGGCCTATGTATGTAGGCCTATGTATGTAGGCCTATGTATGTAGGCCTATGTATGTAGGCCTATGTATGTATGTATGTATGTGTGTATGTATGTATGTTAGTGCCTGCCATCACCAATAAAAAATCAATCAGCCAACCGCGACAATGTAGGTTTGCAGGAATATACGACAGGGCTATATAGCCTATAGTATATAGGGCAATATACAGGCCTAGCACATGAAGCGCGTCGTTGACTGTTTATTCGCCACCCGTGAACTGCAGCTATCTGTACAAATAATGAGCCCACAGCCTTTGTATGCAACAATTGCCTGGGTTATGTATCAGAAAGCCACGCGATGGGTAGACCCTACGCATGACATTGGCCAAATACAGGTAAGCACATTGTTCGAAACTTGGCTAGGTCCTTCATGCGGATTGCTACCTGACAAGTTTCGCCTCTGAAGTTTCGGTTGAATTAGTACCACTTCGCGCAGATTCAAGCTTGGATCAGCAGTCTCTAGGCTGATACACACATAATTCAGTGAAATCGGCTTAGGCCTACTGACAGTTAAGACAAGGCCGGCACATCGACCTAGGCCTTTTGGACATACATCATATAAACTACAAGAAGATTGGCACAGAGACATAGGCCCTATGCCTTAATGCGATAAGATGCCTCAGTGATTCGCCAGGCCATGATTCGCCGGGCCATAGGTGCAACTCTCTAGGCCTGTTATATTGGTAAGTGTATACACAACAATGCACCACTATAGTCTACAGTGAGCCTTAGAGACCAAAAGGGGAACTTGTTGGAGGCTAATTACACATACTTACTGTAGATCTAAGAATATTTTTCTACAAGAAATGAGAGGCACGAAAACTTAATGAACACCAACGGTGAGTGATTATCTAATCTAATCTAAAGACTTCTACAGCGCCGTTATCATAATGCCCAAGGCATCAGTCGATGGTCGCTTCAAGTCAAAATCGCAATCAAAATTCATAAAGCGTTGGAGAAGCCGGGTCGAATTCCAAAAGGTCAGAGAAACCAGAAGTCAGGCTACGGCGGGTAAGCACGTTGGAAGAGATGTGTCAGAAATTAAGTTTAGACCTGAATGACATTTAAAAAAATGGCAGAGCGAACTTAACTGGGCAGTGAGTTCCAAAACTTTAAAAAGTAGAAGGCATTTTAGTCTAAAAGGCCCTAAAGTATCAACTAAATGGTAACAAGCTTATGACTTACCCAGATTAAGCAACCTCATTGGATAACCTTTCTTACTAGTAGGCCTACTCTGCTCAGTCGTAGTGATTAGTGAGTATATTAGCCTGTAGTTACTGGATAGGCCCAATATGTATCTGCTGTTCGTCTAAACTTTACATTACACACAAACATAAACACACAAACGTTATATGAGAAATCACTGGACTTACCTAAACGGTAAACATTCCAGCTCAAAGTCTTGCTAATGTTCTTCTCCAAAGGTTCCAATCGAATTAATTACACCATCCTAGACTTCATTCTCTTAGGACGCCTATAGCACCAAGATTGCTCGCTATTCTTACATGGCTTTGATATTGACACTCGTATTACTTTGGAAAATGTGGTAAAAGTTTTAAAAGTCACACAGTTAATAAGTGTGCTACATCATTTTTTAAAATTTCTGCAAAAAGCGAATGCGCCTGCTTTATTAGCACGTCAACTTCAATTTCGCTTATAGGCCTATCTGTATTTAATGGATCTCATATAGTTCGTTTAAGTGCTGCAAAATGCATAAATTTTTAATATGATATCAGAAATGTAGAAAATCACTCTCTCTCTCTCACTCGCTCGCTCGCTCGCTCGCTCACTCGCCCACCCCTCCCAAATGCCCGCCCACCTAACGGAAGATATCTATAAATAAGTATACAAAACTATAAATAAAGAGCACCGAGAAACAAGAGACCATACGACCAAGGTCGCCGATGTCAGACCTGGGGACAGAAGCCATTTTGGCCTACGAGAAACTTCAATTTGGATGCGAAAAACTACTCATAGCCTTAAGGAGCCTGTGGGTCATTTGCTTCAGCTAAGAAACCAGGCGAGATTTAGGAATCCTATTTGACCCCTACATTTTAATCTACTGATTTCAACATTCAACAAAGTACTAAAAGATATAGATAGATAATCGTAGATATATAATCTTATGTTTGAATGCTGCTATTATGATTTAAAGTTATTTTAATCTACCGATTTGCACCGGACTCCATCTCAGAAGCTCTATGTATAAAGTAATGTAGTCTGTAGATTGTCATACAATCCAGGTATCTATATTTAGTCATGTGCTTTCTTATATACTTATAGACGCACAAGACTATGCCTAAAAAGGATGTCAAGAAATGGTTTCTGTCTAAACCTGGGTTCTGAAAAAGGGATTTAATCTATAGAATGCATATTTTGCAGCAAGAAGTATGCCTTTAGACCTTTCATAAAGAATTGTGCATAGATGAGTAGGCCTACAGGTCTGCTGCATGCCTTGTCTTTATAAATAAAGCCCTCGAAATGGCATGCAACATTTTGGTTTACCCTACTTAAACCTATATGTACTATAAACCGTGGAAAATAGCTTACAAGGATACAGAAAGCAAATATGGCACCAAACGCACGGAAAGCCTCGGGTCTGTTATTGTATTTGTCCAGTTTTGTTTGGATGGTTTGGCCATATTTCTGAAAATGCAAGCCTTTAGTTAGCGTACTGATGAACCGATAGAGCCTGCGTAGGCTTGCCTGGCTCTGTCTGCCTGTACAAAGGCTAGGCTCTCTGGTAGGCCTATCAGAAAAAGCGACTCATTTACGAGGACTGTTATAAGCTCTAATGTGGATCTTAGAAAAACAACATATAACCGAATGACTTCTATAACGCCGTTACCACAGTTGACAATGGTTACTGCTTCATGCAAAATCGTAGTAAAAACTTAATTGGAGATGCCTGGTCGAAATCCCAAATGGCAACAGACTGCAGATAAAAATGCTCCTGTAACATTGCCTAAGTCAGTGGCGGATTTAGCAAAAGGAGTGTGGGGTTCGTTTCCCCGCCCCCTCTTGGTTATATGTCGGCGCCCCTCAGACCAGATCTGTGCATAGTGGACTGTCAGAATGTGGTATTACTAGTAGTAGTAGTAATAGTAGTGGTAGGCCTTCTACCACTACTACTACTACTTCTACTACCGCTACTACTACTTCCACTATCACCACCACCACTACTATTACTACTATGGTACTAATAGACGGCCTAACATGTTTTAATTGTAAATACGCACATGTAAATATTGGCAACTGTCACTGATTATGAGCTACATGCGAACAATTTATTTCTAACAGATGAAACTAGACCTAGGCCTACTTGTGCTTAAAAGAGGGACAGTTTTGAATGTCGGAACTTTGAATTCTAGGCCAACATTTGACAATCACTTTCGAGACCACCAAGAACTGCAAAACTGCTTCAAAGCGCATAACTTCAGCTAAATACATCTGTCACACGAAACATGGAAGACGGCGGAGACAGAAGGAGAAGCAGAAAAAGTAAGAGAAGTGGAGAAAGAAAGAGAACTGAAGATGACCGGAGAAGACAGAAGGAACCCGCCAACGTTCATACAGGTGAAAATTCCGACGCCGAACAACCGATGAACCCAGGCAACAAAGTTCCCGAAAAAGAAAACTCAGCTCAGAATCTGGAAGCGGAAATTAGCGCCGAGGATCCTTATGCCACGTCTGCTATTTTTGTCTGCACGGATGATCAAACGAAGCACAAAGAAAGGTTCGTGTTGAAATATTAAAATATAGATTATAGCCTACAGGGCCTAATTAGGCCTATATATATTTTATACAGTGAATTAAGCGGTGACGATCATAGGCCCATATATAGGGCTTATATTTCACTCTCGTAAATCCGAAACCCATCTAATCTGATGGACTTGGAATCTGATAGGGGCGATTACAATGCCGACTTTGACGATGATGTCGAGTTGGTTAGTTAACTAGACACTTGGTTGTAATATAGGCCTAGCACCTTTTGAGTAGGCCTACCTTACGAAAGCGCTGCGTATACGCTAGCCTAAATCATGTTAAAGTTAATTAAGAACAAAAAGTTAATCAGTAAGCAAACAGTACTCAGATAACTGGAAGAGTCGCCACTGGCGGGCTCCGGCACACACGAATTCTCATCTACAGCTGACAGATGTGCCGCAATGCTGAATTGTTAGGTAGCGTTGCACTGAAGATGACTACATGCAGAACTATAAATTCAACCGTGCAGTGATAGACCTAATTAATACCCCAAACTGAGTTTCAGTCTCGCAGCCTCTTGCAGCTTGGTCCTCTGGCAGATCCGAAACTGCGCTGCCTGCCTGCCTGCCTGCCTGCCTGCCTGCCTGCCTGCCTGCCTGCCTGCCTGCCTGCCTGCCTGCCTGTCTGCCTGCCTGCCTGCCTGCCTGCCTGCCTGGTTAAGGCACCAGTCGCCGTTTTATAAACGTGACTCAGTACCTCATCATTTATCCGCTGAATAACACTACATTTCGAGTAACTCAGCACACAGGCTAATCTTGATACATTCATCGTGACTGCTTTTATGTCGGTGTCTTCAACCTAAAAGTGGCATCGTCTGCTTTATCAGACACTGATGCGACGCTTAATAACCCTTCGCCCAGCTGCAGTCGCTTGATTTAAAATCACGGCACTGCTGTCTGCACATCTAAAATAACTCAGCTTTTCAAGAGGCATTTGCTTACGGAGCCCTAAAAATTATATCAACTGAGATCGTTTGCTAAATGGCAAAGATACCTCGCAAAGCTAGCGTATGTCACCTTGCTCGTGTCCGTCCAGTGATTCACCGTCTGGTGCTAACGGCCAGGCGCGGCTATCCGTGGCAGACTCATTGCCGACCTGCCTTCGTGTGGGTCTGGATTGTACCATGACATGCCCATGAGCAAATTCTGGTGTAAAAATGTTCCTTGGTCGTTGGCGCCAATCATCCAGTCGAATCAATACTCTGGGCAGGGACTGCCCATGCGCGAGCGTCTGCTTGACACGGCGCTGTTGTGCTTTGAGCGAACAGGCTTCTCTATATATAGGCCCTGAAGGATAGACGGACGCTGGAACTACAGTAACCGTTATTGTCGGGTTGTGGCTAGAGAAGCGGTTGCTTACGAGAGCAATTTCGAATGATTTATATGCGTGTAATTATTATAAAACGGCGGCTCTTTTAAAGCGGGCGACTAGGAATAAAGTGTGGCGGCGGTGGGCAGCAGTAGGTCGGTCGATCGGTGATCTAGCCAGCCGCTGGACAGCCAGCCGCTGCAGTGGTAGCCGTCGATGGACGAGAGATGGTACATCGAGGCGCAGTCTGATTTTCTGTCGGCTGGCTATGAGCTGATTATGCTGTGCATGGCGATGGATTCCGTTCGACGAGACAGCATGGCTGCCTGGGCCGGCGCCGATCGAGAACTGATAGCAATCAAGGTCCCACGCCAGTTCAGACCAGTTATTCTGGATTTGGATTCGGGCGACGAGGAATTTTTCATGGATGGAAGAGATCGGTAAGGCGATTGGCGATATTTACACTTGGGACGGGTTTTGACTGGATGATATAACCACCAGTTTCGATAACTGCGCGTCTGCTGGTTGTTGCAGACGCAGTAAGATGTCTTGAAATATGCCTCTTATATGTTAATTGCACATTTGGATGATGAGGAATACGAAATTTTAATCAGGTTTTGGTATGATTACAGTTTATGTTTGGAACTATGATTGGAACAATGGCTTACGGTATGTAGACATTTTGCGACGGGATGTTCGCTGTTGCAGCTCATCCATAGGCGAACATTTTAGTGAGGTGTAGGAGAAACCACACATTGGTAATTGCATATTAAAGTTTTACTGAGCTGTGTATTTGAACTGTGTGTTAGAAGTGATAGCAAAGGTGAAAAGGGCTTTTGCGCACAGTGGCGTAGCTAAGAGTCCAAGAGGCGGCAGCCGCGGCAAAGAGGGCGGCAAAATAAAAATTTTAAAGACATATTTTTATCATCTGCACCCAAAATTTCAATAGTGATCACAAAAAACAAAGAGCGCCTGTGTCTCGAAGAGCCAAAGATTGTGCCATTGTAAGACTTCAGACTTGATGTTGTACAGTAGGCCTATCATGTTCAAAACTTTCTCAGTCTCTGTCTGTCTGTCGGTCTAGCCTTACATCAACCAGTGCCAACAGCATTTTATAATATGGGATGCTGTTGGCACTGGTTAATATAAGATTTAACCAATCTTGGCTGGTGAACTAATTGAAGAGTGGATGAAAATGATATGATGGATGGATGAAAAACATTGTGGGAATGTAGGCTACATATAGGTGGATGCAGGGACTGAGAGAAGACTGTGGATAGAAATATAAGGTAAGTTTAGGAAAACAACAAACAGATTGATTTGATAGAAGGGTAGTTTCATTTGTGGGTGTGATAAATTACAGAATAAAAGGGATAGGCATGAACTTCCATTGACCTAAGGCACAAGGCCGTTTTAAGGTTGTCCTAGGCCCTAGGCACTCTCACATTCGCATTCGTAGGCCCCAACTGCCAACTCTGCATTAGAGCTAAACACATTCACAGTATTTCTTGATGTCTATCTTCCCTTGCACTACTTTCAATTGAAAACGACTTAATGCGGGAAATGACATTTGAGGACATTATATGTGATTTTGTTAATGCAAAGAGCCGCAAAGTTAACATAATGTATCACACTTTAACTTAAACTGTTTCCGTACTAACTTTAAGGTTATTAAATTTGTATTTCCTTTTTCTATTTTCAGGTCAATCAATAAATTCATTTTTGTCAATATCTAAGTTTTGACTTTTGTAGGCCCCTATAAAGTTTGTAGGCCCTAGGCACAGTGCCTACTGTGCATAATGGATAAAACGGCCCTACTAAGGCATCTAAACTGAAGCCCCAAAATTGACTTGCAAATGGATTCGTCATGAAAGTTAGCTAATTTGCCTTTTTAGGGGAAAGGAGAAAATAGGAAGAGTGGGAAGTCGGTTTAGCACTGTTAATCACTGAATAAGTTTATTAATGTGAAATGGAAAGAGGATGAGTAGGCCTAGATGAATGATTGGTTACTGGCTTGGATCAATAAACTGATGGTTAATGAATGTTTTGATGGATGGGATCATCCATCCTTACGTTTTGAATAACTATGTAAGGCTCAGTTATTTTCAACATTTTCAGTGAAAAGGACTTAAGTTCTCCTGACTCCAATGACAGTGGAATCCAGGCAGATGCTGCCCAAAGCTTCCACCACCTCAGCAATGACTGCGATGACCTTTATGGTGTTGTTAAGAAGCCCAAGCGGAAGCCGGTGTCTCACACTTTGGATGGCAGATGTCCACCCGATTCCATGACTGAAGTGACCAGTGACTTGCAGGGCACTGTCATGGAGGGGGAGGGCTTTAGTCCAACGGTCAAGCAGAGGAAGAATCATTATGACCCACATGCAACAGTCAAGATGGACTCTGAAGAAGATGACAATGGTGAAGCAGTAGTCAGGAACAAGACAAAAACATCAAGGGTAATGGAGGTAAGATAAATTTTATGTTTGATATCCTAATTAACAAAGACTGCATTAAAATTAGCATTTCCACTGGGTCAGATTGTTTTGCATTAGAATTGCCATCTGCCACTGTACTGCAGCATAGGTACTGCTATCCCGGTACCCCTTTGCACTCTCCCTTACATTGTACTGAAATTGGCATTGTTGCAGAACTTAACTTCTGAATTAATGCTCACCTCTGCTCTTTGGTTTTTGCAAGCATATACAAAATTTGAGCAATAGTCCAGTGGCCAAGCAGAGAAAGAGTCTGGATGACCCATATGAAACATTTGATGATGCTGATGAAGCTGTGGTGAGAAACAAGACAAAAGCAATGAAGATCATTGAAGAGGTAAGATAAATGTCATGCTTAATATCCGAATTGGCAGAGACTGTCTAAGAATTAGCATTTGCTCAGATTCATTCAGTGCTCAAAAAACGAAATTGGAATTGGAATTATGTTCTTTAGAATTAATATAGCCACTACAGTGGGTACCCACAGAAATTTGGAGACCAGGACACATCATCATGTGGACCAGAAGTGGGGGAAATCCCTATCTAGCCCTTATATGGTGTCATCCATGGTCACTATGCCACAGTGTAGTTACTGCTCCTCTCTCCCCCTCTCTGGGTTTCGCAGACACCTGAAGACTGTTACAGTGATTTTACTTGTTCAGGTTGGAAGCGCCTCTGTTGAGTTTATCCTCTAAGAGGTGATTTATGAATATTAAATTACAATTATCCTTGTGGCTTTTACTTTTTGTTGCACTGAAATAATATTGACATCGTTGCAGAAAGTGGCTTCTGAATTAAATCAAATTCGTGTTTTTTGAAAGCAGTGGTCCCAAGGTTTTCATTCAAGTAAAATCAGCTTAAATTAATTTTTTTGGATAAGCTCTACATTATCGAATAGTTTGAGCAGATATGACGTTCATGTGGATTACATTCAAATACTGTATTTTTCCATGGCATTTTGAATTATTTACAGGAAATCATATGATGGTAATAATGAATTTGGTGGTAATGACGAAGATGGGTGGTAAAGATGACAACATGATGCTTGCCTTATATAACCATGTAAAAACTACTTCAAGTTGACTTAGAAGAAAGCTTCCAATGATATTCATCCTATGATGTTAATGACACCAGTGGTAATTTTTCAGTAGTGTTGTGGTTTCTTCCTGTTATGATATTTCTTGTTGCTGCTTCCATTACTTTAATCATTGTCTTGTCCATAGGAATGATATTTTATTCACCTTTTTTACATTAAAAACTGTCTTAACTTTTGCCTAAGATTCACTAATTATGTACGGTATCATACATTGTTAGTTTCTGTTTTGTCTGGTATAATGTCTGACAGAGTGATGACTCAGATGATTGCGATGATAATGGCAATCATCACTTTAACAACTACAATGGACACTGTGATGATAATGATGATCGTACAAAAACTGAATCTCTCTTGCTACCAGAGGGGTGGCAAAGGCATGAAGGTCTGGGAAATGTGTAATTAACAGCTGACTAATTGAACCAAATGGATGATTATTTTTTAAAAATTTTGTTCCTTAATTTTAGAACGAAACTGAGCAATTTCCGAAGTGTATTCACTGATTTAAAAAAACTGCAATATAGGATCTGGATTTTTTACTTTTTGTTTTGAATTCCTCCTAATCTTTTTTATTTTGGCCTTGTGTTCACATGCTGTGCTTTGTTGTTTTCTTTGCTGCTGAGCATTTGTAAAGAAAAAATATTTGCCAGACTAATAGATGTGAAATGTGGGTTTTGCCTCACCCTGGCCAAAACCAGGATGTAAACCTTGGACTGTAGTTGTTCCCACTACCTACCCGCCTTCCAGCTGCGACTCATAACCTCCAAGATATTAAGCCTGTCCACACTCGAACATTCTAGAACTGAAAGATGTCACCTTACATTTTAGATGGTGAACATTTTCCAAGCTGACAAAAAACTGAAGGTACGCTGACAAGATAAAGACATCCGTTTGCTCAGCGATGATGCAGCGCACAAACGTCTTTCATTCTGTCCCTTTTGTATTTTTTCCATTCTATCTTCCACAGTGAACGTAGAAAGGAAAATCCTGTTTTGCATAGCAGCAAAACAGAATCTACCCAGTGTGTTTGCACTTTGACCAAACAACTTGCAACCAGCTGCTGTTACTGATAAATACGTGTACACCTATAGCAGGGCAGTTTATAGGTTGACGATTGGGCCAAAATTATTCGTATGGAGGTGCAGACATAACACTGTCATTGTAAAGCATACTTAATAATAACTGCCACTTCAAATCTGCCGACGGCCCACCCTGGGCATACATGTTGGACTTTAGCATAGGTAGATGATAGGTAGATATGCAATAGTGGTGAAATTGCCAGTCCTCTATCACTGTTTCTTCGTTCTGCCAGTCATGGCAGTACTTGATGATGTCTGTTTTTCCACGATAACAGAGATACCTCTGAATTTTGAACTTTAGGCCAGATGTCATGCTGTCCTTAATCGTCGGAAACTCAGCCCTTATTTATAATTGCTTATAAAACTGCAGAATTGGAACTGATATGCAAATATCTGAAAGTATGAGAGTCTGGTATTTGTTGGCTCTTCATAAAGCACCCTGAGCCGGTAGATGTTGTAAGAATACTGCAAATGGCATATGCTTGAGTTGTGTTCAACCCCTGTCGCAATAGATTAGTAAGATGTTCAACTGAGGTATCCATGTTTTACTCTCTTATCCCCCTTCATAGGCTATTTCTAAATGGATAGTTGAACCTGTAACAGCTCTTCTGTCATTGCCTTAAACTGCTGTCTGGCCACCTTCTCTTCCCTGGAGAGCTTTACACCTAAAGGGAAGAGTGTTCTGGATGTCTTCTTCATGTTAGTGGCATGGCCTTGGAGTTGACCTCCCCGTCTCAGTTTCTGGCTTTCGATTTTACTGTAAGTACGTAAGCAGAACTTGCCATGGAGACTCCTCTTACCCATCTTAATCCAAGCACAAGTGGTTGTTTCACATGTGCTGAAACCGTTCGCTACAGGTATACTCTTGCCACGCACCTCTAATAGGTGATCTGAACTGATCTAACGTCAGAATATCTGGGCCGGCAAAGGATATAAGCGGGGGATTGGCTTGCCATAAACAGCTTTTTTGTATACGTATGCATGTTTACACACAAGAGCAGGCGGGTTGGTGTGGTGTGAGATTGATTCTGGGACGATTATAGTTCTGCTGCTACTTTGTTCATCAGAATAATGTTTTGTCCTAATTATGGCTGCATAAGTACAGGCTGCTTGTTGGATTCTTGGGCTTCTATGTTTCCATATGCTGAAATATTGTTTCACATTAAATTTTGCTATCAAGACAATAGGATACTTTAAAATTTGATTCACTATATTATGTCTCAAGTGGCAACAAAGTGTGCAGAGTGGGGAACGTTTTTGTCCTGGAACTGATCTTGCACTGCATTGGCCTCACTGCAGGCTGATCAAAGTGCAGATCCTGTTTTACTATGCAAATACAAATTCATATTTTTACATCTGCTGAGGGAGACAGAACAAGAGAGAGACAGATATAGGGAGAGAGAACGGAAGAGAGACAGAAAAGGGGACACTGTGCAATTGGATCTGTCTTTGTCACTGTGCAGATGGATCTGCCTTCGTTTTGTCAGTTTGGAAAATTTTTGTCACCTAAAATAGAAGCTGACAGTTTTTGGTTCTATAGCATTCGGGTGTGGGCGGGCCTATTATCATATGGGGTCTGAGTGGGAGCTGGAAAGTGCACGGGCACGTGGAAACAACTACAACCCTGGGTTTACACCCTGGTTTTGGACAGGTTGAGGCAAAACTCCCATTTTACATTTACTAGACTTGTAAGCAATTGTAAAAGTTTGAGAGCCTTAGGTTATTGCCTTGGCAAAATCATACATGTATGTGTTATGGATAGAACTACTCTTTGACTGGTGAAATGTAACTAGCTCTTCAGAAATGAGTGCTCTTTAGAAAATTCATGCTTGCTGCTGCTGCTTACATTATGTTTTCTCAGATTGTGTCCTAGACATGATTGTATCCATGTGTATCTGATAGTGCCTTGTTACAGTATTTCTTGTCACTCTGTATAATGGAATTAGATGTTAGTAATTCATTCTCAGACTTTTTGACCGTTTAATGGTACTACAGATGGCACAACTGGATCTTTGATAAATGATTCCTCTGTTGGCTTCTTCCTAAACATTTCTGATGACTGAACCTTTGTGTTGTTGTCTCGTTGCTAAGATATTGCTTTTTAACTACCTCTAACAGAACTTTTGGAAACTTTCTTTGTGCATACTTAGCTGCAGTGCCCATTTAAATTTGTTCAGATCACCTTTCTGTCTTAAGTATGGTTAGAAGAAAGGCTTCTTTAGCTTGCAAAAAGAGTAGCTTGTTTGGTTTTAGGGTGTTTTGTGCAGCTTTGAATTTCTGAAGCAATCAGTCTTTGAGATGATGATGCAGCAATGCAGATTTTATGTCAGAGATATTTGTTGTTGCCAAATGCATGGCCTGATATATGGGTTATAGCTGCATTTTCGTTTTTCGTTATGCTTTGGGAAACAATGTAAAACACCAGAAATTACGAGTATGTTTTACTGATGTGGTTACTTGCTTGTACTTTGTCGATACAGATGAGTCAGGTTCATACTACTGGCATATCAAAAGTGGAGAAATACAGAGAGAACCTCCCTCTCGTATTTCTGCACCTATCCCAGCTGTTCGCAAATCTAAGGCAGAGGTAAGTTGAGATCTGCAATTTTTATTTGGCAATTCATGAACTGGCAATTTTAGAAGTGTCAATCCTTTGACTCTCTACAGAATTTCATAAGGGGGGGGGGGAATTTTCAGTAATCACTGCTGCTTGAATATGGATATATGTTATGATGATTGCATGGTTACAGTTTATAGATATTTTAAAATAGTTCCAGCCTTTCACGCACAGAACATCTATGCATCTAGTTCGGCAAATGTTCCTTATGGGAAAATCCCCTGTTGCGTAGAGTCATGAAAGCTGTCCCAAGTTTGAGAGCTTTACCCCTGCATGCACCTATGACAGACACTAAACCATTACACACATAAGAATGATGAACAGTTTATCATAAAATTAATCTATTCATTCAGCAATCTTAAATTTCTTTATGTACCGAAATTTCGATCATCTGATCTGGTGAAATACATAGTAAGAGGGTCAAATTATATCACTGATGAGAGACGTTGCCTATTAAGCATCAGTTTCATCCGTATCACTGTCGACTGCCACGTACAGCTATATAAGCCTTTTATACATATAGGATGATCCTGACAGATTTCTGCTAAAGGAATTTTCGTTACTTGATCTTAACTCAGAGCATGACTAATATGTCATTCATAATTTAAACATAGCAACATTTAGGTTAATTTTAACTTTTGCCTAATGTTATAAATATTGTGCTATACTTCTTGATTTCTTTGCGTGAAACTCTTTATCCATTTATTTATTTTATTTATTCTTCACTGAGGTTTATTTATATGATTTACTGGTAACTGAATGAAACTTGAAATTACTAATCTAGCAACATAAAGATGCAATTTTTAGTTGCAGTTATTAAGGAGAAGACTTATGGCCAGAAGTGTAGAATGGACAGAAGTTTAATAAAACGTGTCTTTGCAAAAATATAAGGTAAAGCAAGAACGTGTTTAAAAATAAGAATGTAATAGTTTCTTGTCCTGCTCAAACTGTTTAAATTCAGATTCGTCATCTAGCCACCACAGATTTGAAAGTCTCGACAAAAGCTAAAGAAATGCCAAAATATCCATTTGATGCTGATGTTGAATTAGAAACACGGTAACCAGTTTGTCAAATACTTTTAAATTTAGGTTATGGTAACTGTAATGTGTTTCAATATTGTAACTGACTTTAACAATTCTTATATAAAAATTATTATTAAACGTTGTGTGATTTATTTAAAATATAGTTCTTTTGACATTCTTTTACAGATTTACAGTGGCATAAAACATAGTCAATGGTATCATTATCATTCTGTTTTCTGTTGTGTTCAGTTTACCGGTAGCCTGACCCTATGTCTACATTTCCTCCTGGCCAGAGATACTGCTTGCACATTTATTCACAACAGAAAAATCTGTTTGCCAGGGCTGGGATGAGAATGCTTTTGAGGAAATTTCTTAATGCAGGAGTGCTTTTTCAATGCTTTGAATGAATAAATGAAAAAATTTATTTATTTTATCTTTCTGCTTTTCAATTACTATTTCCCAGGTTGACTGTCTTATCTATTTTTGCAATGTTGTTTGGTGCAGCAAACAGAATCATTCCGCTTCAGGAATCACAACCTCTTCAGCTAATCGATTTCTCGTTCATTGTCAAGGATCAGTTCCACTAGCTGAAGAAGACTTGGCAGAAGACAGAAGTGGCCTGACCATCAACCAGTGCATCTCGTCTCTAACACATCAGCGCAGCATTATGCAACCAGGCAAGCTTCAGGTAACTAGCCTACAGAATTTTTATGCAGAAAGTGAAATGTTAGAGCCAGAAAAAATTGATGCAGATCTACATAGAAGGCTAACCATGAAAATTTAAAAAGCTTTTTTGCCAGATCTAGAACTACTGGTAAGCTACTTGCAACATAGAAGAAACCCAAGTCGAGATAAATATGGTGTTAGATTGAGAAGCATGCTTAAATTTGCCTCAAAAAATGAGGCAGTGCAAGCACAAATAATTAAATTAATTTTTGAAAAGTTGCTTGTTTGGTTGTGGCTTTTGTTAGTTTTTTGCTTGTAATGTCGTCTAAAATGTGCATCACTTTTGCTCTTAAACTTTGAAATCACTTTAATTCTGTTGCCCTGAATTATGTGCTTTGAGTTTAAATGGTGTTTTGTTGTAGTATTGCACTATGGCTATTTGTAAAGTGTGCTGGGCAAAGCAAGGATAAACAATGAGCATTAATTGGTTCTTAATTAACAAACCCACAAAAACTTCTTTCAATATGTGTATGTATTTTAACATCAAATAGCTTGTATACATAAAGTAAAATAAAAAATTATGACGTACCATGAAAATGTACATAAAGTTGTTTATGATAGGGTTTTACATCCTTGCTTTGTGTAATACTTTCCTTCTTTCCACCTAATAAGTGCAGCTCTGCATTCCATATTAGATCGGTGTTGTTTACTGACTTAAAAATGGACAAGCTTCATGTGTTGTAACTGTTTGTTTCTGGTTATGACAGGGTCTCGACCTTTATCTCGAATTCATTGGAGATCAACTTACACTGACTGATGTTCGTACGGATTCAGTTGTGAGCTCAGAAAGTGTAAAATCTATAAGGGTGTGGGGAGTCGGAAGAGAAAAGGACAGGTATGCCAGTCACAAGCTTTTTCTGCCTTGCTGTTATTCTGTTTAATCAGAAATACAACCTTTCTAAAACAAATATAACATTACGAAAATTAAGAAACAGCTGACGTTTTAGAGTTTAGGTTACCAATAAAGGATTCTAACAAAGGATCATGCTAGTTATGACAGAATTTTTACGGTGATCAATAATGGTAGCAACTGCCATGCAAGTTGTGTCTTTCAGCATCTTACCAGGCATTGCAAGTACTGCAGCTTCTGCCTTTATATACTTCATTTATTCATTGGTACAGTCTCTGTTGTGACCTCAAATTCTTTTACTTCCTTCTTGAAAACTCCCTGTTCTCACTGGATTTCACACATTAGAATTTTTACCTGTGCTACCACCTAGCAACTCGAGTCTCCAAATCACACTGCTGAGTGAATTTGTGAGCATAAAAAGTGTTCTTAATAATATTAATAATAAGATGCTTTTTGCACCTTTGCTCCAACAGGTTAATAATTCTGGCATATAATAGCAATTTCTTCATGCAGTAAGATGCTTTAGGAATTTCTTGGACAAGACTTCTTTAGGTTGGTGGCAAGATACTATTTGCAGGGCAGGTTTATTGTTAAATCATTTGCTGGGGCTAAATAAAGCTACCAAACACATTTGCATTAAAACTGAATAGCTGTTCTAGAGAAAAATGCAATGAAAGCCAAAACCTTGCACCACAATGGCTGGAAATTTAGAAAGCAGAGAATGGTTTTAGAGAGTGCCATCATTTTTAATTGATCTACAGCTGAATTGAAAACTGCTGCATGTGCTCTGAATCTTGTGATCAGATCTGATTTATCTTGCACCTTGAATAATGCCGGTACATGTGTCTGATGCCGAAGGCATGGCCACAGTCTGGTTTGATTGTGGTTCAGTTGAAATGTGTTTGCATGATTAACAGCCGAGATTTTGCCTACGTTTCCTTCGATCCAGCGAGGGAGAGACACACCTGCTGGGTTTTTTCATGTGAGAAAACAGGCCATGAAGTTGCGAGTGCCCTGCGTCGCACTTGCTACAAGATTCTTAAAGAGAATGAAGCTTTTGCAGCAAGGATGGCTCCGGCACTTGCCAGAACTCAGAACTCAGGTGTTTATGAGTCGCAGGTTTCTAGGGAATCACAGAAGAGTCAGTTAAAGAACTGGAGTGAAGGTACATTTGTTAAATCAGTCATGAATTCTATAAAAATAGCTCAGCATTTACTCAAACTGGCTTTATTAATGCTCTGGTTAGAGTTATTAAAAAATAATAACTATAACCAGAGAATTAATAAAGCCTGCACTGTTTGAGTAAATGCTGAGCTATTTTTATAGTCAGAAAACTTCCACTCTGTTGTATTTGATTAATTAATACAGCTGTAGTTATCGTTAACACTTAGACTAATGCTTTTAAAATATCAGATTCAGAAGATATTTCTTGTGCTAATTTCATATAAAATTTGAATAATGACCCCATTTTTGCACAGTATGGTTTGTTTAAACTGCATTGTTTTGGTATCTTCTATGTCTTCTACTATTATTACAATGAGAAAGTTGGCTGAATGTCTATCTACTACGATCAGTGCCTTAAGCCAACCTCTTGATTAGAGGCAGCTATGGGGATGAAGTGCTGCTGGTAACTTTGTTTTCTTAGCCTTGGTTTATGACAATGGGTGACCAGTCCTCTCCCTTGCTATGCAAGAAGATGCCAGTGGAGCAGAAATCTTGAAATATTTTTCTGTCATGTTTGTAATTCAGCACCCGTGACCTCTGCATTGTCAGGGTCTGTACTGATAACCACTAAACTGTTGTGCTGTTCGATTTTAAAGCGAATTCACTAACAAGTATGAAAAAAACAGAAGTAACAGTTTGATTTTGTTGTATTAGGTGTAGTGTTTCCAGCTCCAATGAATGAAACAAAGAAGGTTATCAACTGTCATTACCTTGGCATGATGAAAGTTAAACAACCAACTGGTTAGTAAAACTAACAATAAAAATAATATTGTTATATCATTGTATTGGCATGAATTTATTTAAGTTGTTTATAAGTATTAATTAGTTTTGTAATAATGGTTAGTGTATCCACTGTAGGAACAAAGTGTGATTTAAGTTATAAGTAGTGGAGTGAAAATATATGGGTAAAATGCATGCCAGTGTGGGGTTGGTCTGAAGCCTTCTCCACTCCTACAAACAGCCTCCTGCATAAGAATGTTTGTGGACTTTATGTACTGGAGTCTTGTTACAAAATGCTTCATTATATAACATGAGTCTGATAGAACACAGTTGGGACATGTATCCAAAAATTAATTCATCTTTAGCAAATAAACTCATATTAATAGCAAATAAACTCATTGTAACATGATGTTGTCATAAGGTGGTTTTTGAAATGGTTCCCGTTTATTGATTTTCTGGTGTATGCCCAAGGTCTGTTACAACCAAACTACATATGATGATTTTGATCGAAGAGCACAGTGTTTGAAATGTTTAATGAGTATGCAGACAATGACTTATGTTCTATTGTATCATCTGTGAAGAGACAATTCATGCTTGTAGGTAGTCTGTGTGTATGTACGACTGTCTTGACATCACAGTGGCATGGCTGCAACAGTTTCTGTTTAATGACTGCAGTCTGTCCACTGTATTCTGTTTTTTGTTGACTTGGAATATGATTATGGGTTTGCAAGAACCAAAAGTTCATTTTATGAGAGAGTTTTTGTGACCAAGAACATGGATTGCAGTGAAAAGAATAGGAGGATGTTCTAGTCTTACAGTTCTAACTAGAATTTAGGTACAGCGCTTTCATTATAGAATGAAATTGTTATTTCTGTTGCGATGTGGATTTTTGGTTTTGGATCTGTTAGGTATGGGCATGCTGAATGATGCAATGGAGATGATCTTTGCGGGAGTTCCAAGCTCTAAATGGGTTTCAGTCACGGTGGAGGTTGCACCATCAGCCGTGACTGTATTTGATCGTGCTGTGAGTATCTAGAAAAACTTAGTTGGGTAGCATAACTTTCCGATTCCTGTAATTTCCTGCTCACCAGCTTAAGCTGTGTGAGAACTGACATGTTGTATTCCACTTCATCTTTTGCAGCATGGAAATGAGATGTTGTGATGTACATTATGTGTATGTCGAAGTATTTATAATATAAATTATTATATATATGTATATATATTTAAAACTTTATATTATAGAGCCTTATGAGAACCTCTCAGAAGTGCTGCTTACATGGCTATCAAACTGAATTAAACAATTTCCATTGTACAGTTATTAGATTAGAATACATAATTTTATATTTTAATACTTTGCAGGCTGTTTTTCCCATTCTTCTGTCGACTTTTATATGTTTTGGTTTCACTTGCTGAAATTTTTTAATTTGGTAGGGCTACACAATATAATACCTGCAGCTGATATTGTATTGTAATGTAACGTTTACATAGCTGCAGTTGCAGGAAAGTTATTGGTAGCCATGGAATAAAATTTAAATTTGTAATTTGATGATTTGTCTTGTCTTTATCCATCTTTGCTGCAAAAGTTGGTCACACTGTGAACCGTTTAGCTTCATTGTTTTTACTTCTGCTGTCCTAGTAAATGACAAGTGATAAATCCTATCCAGGTCATTATGTTATCAAACCATGCTGTTCTCAGTCTTCCACGTTCTCATGAGTTGGATGTTGTTCCCTTTATTTTTCTTTTTGTATGAAGCAATTGATTTCATAACATTTAATTGTTTGCCTTTGTTTGCAACTTGTTTCAGAATATGAATTCCATCATATTTGAATGTAGAATTCGCTTCCTGACGTTCCTTGGGATCTGCATAAACAATTGCAAGTGAGCCGGCTTTTGGCGCAGTTTTGTTTCATTATAGGCGCTACTTTTCGTTCTTTAGTTATTCTTACTTCTACTGCAATGTATTTTTGAAATGCTGAAAGTTTTTGTCCCGTAACGCGTGCTGGTCATTGAGTGTTGAATTTATTTTCTTTGTTTTTAGGCTTGTTGCATTTATTATGAATTCGGCTCAGGATGAATTCTTTGCTCACGTTTTTCACTGCATCCCAGATGCTGGTCTCTTCTGCCAGACAATCAAAGCAGCCTGTAAGGTAAAGATTATTGGTCGCTTTATAACTGGAAAGTCGGGGGAGTATAGTTTTGAGATTAGGAGTAGCATTAGTAGCTAATTGTGCCAGGTAAAGTGCTTTTGGGATTTCATTTCTGCGCTTCAGATTCAGGTGTACTGACATTGCGTGCATTATAAGTGCTTTAAATAAATAAATAAATAATTGTTGTGATGAAGTGTGTTAGTTGTGCAATTTATTATAGTCATTATAAGTATGAGGTTATTTACTGAACAGCTGCAGAAGTGAGTGACTTTGTCAGTATTTTTTATAGTTATGTGAACCCGACATGATAAGCATTTAATTTTAGGTAGAGATGGGCAGTTCATGGTTGTATGAGTGGCTCGATGCTGCTGGAGAGAGCCAGAGGGTATGTGTAGGAGCTTCTGTACAGATATCCTGTGCAGTCACAATCAAAGATACTTCTCTGTTGATGTTTTATAGATAACTTGCGAAAGTCTTGTAAATAAAATTTTGATATACCTACCAATATAAAAACCTTGTGATATTGTTGCAACTCAGTCATGTGTACAGGCTTAAAGCAATTCTGTGAATTTATATCTACACATTGATTTTGAAAAGAAGTAATTTAAAAACTGCTAGGTGTTTTAGATGAAGATTAGATCTGAAAAAGCCTGATTTTATGAAACTGAAATACAGGCCACGAATGAATTGTTTATTATTATCTGGTTGTTTCAGTTACGTTACCAGAAATGCTTGGATGCACAGGCACAAAAAGAACAGGATCGAGGCAAACCTTCTCGCCAGGCAACGGCCGGAAATCCACTGCCATTTCAGGTCGGTATTTTACTACTTTCCATAACAGCATTTCACTTGGAATTTTGTTTCAGCAATAGTCTAGTGGTTAATGTGCTGAAGTGTCTATTGGAAGGTTGGGGTTCAAATCCCCACCAGGACAAAAATTTGTTTTGAGATTTTGGCTCCACTTATGCCCCCTATATTGAGTACATTGACCATGCACTGTCCACTATTAGTGGGAAGATCAGATGGCAAGGGAGATGGCTGGAACACACCGTCATGTGCAGAGGCTAAAATGAAGTTGCTAACATTTCATATCCGTGATCCATGATGGCTTCTTGTTAGTGATCAGCTTAATGGGCTGCTCTTCTTTATTTCAGCACCAGTTCCCATTAGCACTATATAATCCGTTATGTTGTTTGTGCTTTTTGCTAAACTGTTTAGTTTCATTGAGCCATTTACTTTCATAGAGTTACTGATTTTTCAGCTTACATTAAGTTATAACTTTACAGACCAAACAGACCAATTATGCTGACATATTTGGAGGACTTTGAGAGTTCCCACTGTGTCATTATATCAATATATATATACATATATATACTATATATGTATATATATATATATGTGAACTTATAAATATATTATAATTACTACAATAATAAATACTACTGGGACAAGGCCTGATTTTCCATAGATCATCTGAGCCTAATCTCCTGAATGGATTCTGTCCATTGCTTTGACCTTGAGACTTTCAACTGATGTATTGTATATTTACTTATTTAGCTAACTGACTATAGTAAGGCATTCGATTGCATTGATCATGAGTTGATGTGGAAAACCTTAATAGAAATGGGAATACCAAGGCACTTGATACAACTTCTTAAGGGATTGTACGAAGAACAGATTGCGGTAATAAGAACTGAATTTGGAGATACTGAAAGAATCAAAATAAAGAAAGGAGTGAGGCAGGGATGTATTCTGTCCCCATTCCTATTTAACCTATATGCAGAAAGGATAATGAGGATGGCGGAAATGGATGGAGCAAAAGAGGGAGTAAAGATAGCGGGAAGAACACTGAATAATCTGAGATATGCAGATGACACAACACTATTAGCAGGTAAAAAAACAGATCTGGTAGAACTGATAAGAAGGCTGAAGAGAGAGAGCGAGAAAGCAGGACTATACTTCAATATAAAGAAAACGAAGATCATGACAACAGCTGAGGAGGGCAGTTTTATGGTGGATGGAGAGGAATTAGAGACGGTAACAAGCTTTACATTCTTTGGATCAGTAGTAGAAAGAGAAGGAAAGTGCGATATGGAAATAAACCGAAGGGTGGCGATTGGAAAAGCCGCAATGAATGGACTAGAAAAAATATGGAAAGACAAACATGTGAGCACAGACACGAAAAAAAGATTGGTGAGGGCCTTGATTATACCAACAGTAACATACGGCAGTGAGACGTGGACAATGACCAAGAAAATAGAGAAAAAAATCAATACTTGTGAAATGTGGATATGGAGGAAGATGCTGAGAACATCATGGACGGGGAAAAGGACTAATGAATGGGTATGCAGGGCGATTGGAATTGAGCAAGATGAGACGTTACAACAAACAGTGCTAAAATCAAAGCTGAGGTTCTTTGGACATGTTATGAGATCAGATGGATTGGAAAAAGAAATGATGCTGGCTTGTGGAGAGGGAAAGAGAAAACAAGGGAGACCAAGGAAAAAATGGATGGACAAGATACACGAAGCAACTGGAATGAACTTGGCACAACTAAGGGACACGACATTGGAAAGAAAGAAATGGAGAAGATTGATCATGACGGTCGCTAGAGCTCAAAGAGCTGACAGCACAAGGTGACAAGGTGAGCTAACTGTAAAAGAAAATTGTGTGGCCCTTGTGATTCTAAGAAGTTTCTGTTAGAGTTGCTAATTTACCATTCCATTGCTATTTTTATTGTTATTACAAATGCTAGAAACGTAGTGTGCTAATGGAGTTGTATAATAGTTACTGCAAAGCAATGTAGTGAGTATGGTTCCTTGAGAGGCTTAAGAAGCTATGTAAATGAAGCTATAGAAATATTTGTTCATTTTACTTGACTCTACTTCAAACTTTCTGCTTTTCAGGGACTGAGAGAATCATTTCAGAAAAAGGTGATAAGTGTGAGCAGTTTATTTGGAGGCAACAACAAAAAGCAGCAGCAGAAGGGCTAAGAAGATTTCTGTCATTTCTTCCTCAATGCTATTTCAATAAGATGTTCCTCGAACTGAAGACTGCAGATCTGTTGTCATTGCCTGCAAATTTTCACTGTAAACAGAATAGACCATTCGGAGAACTTGGTTTTACTGATTTTGCACCAGCTTTGTGCTACATGTTAAGCAGCTTTCTGTGTTCAGTGTGTCACACCTGTATATCTCTTGTCTGTTAGGACATGTAATCCTTTATAGGGCATGTTTTATTTGTGCTGCCACGAGTCTACGAGACAAGCCGACTGTGGATTATCAGTCTTGATAATGGAGAGTGGAATAAGAGTTTTGAATTGACAATTAGAAGGATGAGGAAGACACTTTGGAATGCCAGTCATTAAGATGGAGAAGTGAAATTGAATGACATTTCTGAATTGAGGGCTAGAGTCTGATAGTCAAGTGGCTTAAAAATAATGTCTCAACCACTCTTGCAGCCCAAAATGAAACAAAACGATAGGAAAGAATTATTGAGGAAACTGGTTAATAGGACATGTAAGACTGGATGTATAGCTTGCATTAGTGAGTGCATTACATTTAGCACCTTTGTGCAGTTCTTAAATTATGCTGTATAAGTAACCAGATGCATAAATACTGCCTTTTCTGAGCTGAATCATATATGATGGAAGATGTTATCTGCACAGTGTTTCACAAAGCAGAAGGCAATTCTCAGTAACGTTGGTTTTTCTCTGCAGACCTTTGGAGGCAAATTTTAATAATTTTGATTTTCAGTATATCTGAATTTCACAAGTTTTCACTAATGGTCTGCATTATGATTTAAAGCTGAAAGTACCATTAGTCAAAACTGAGCACAATCATTTATTGTACAGACTGTCATGGACTTAAATTGTTCAAAATGTCGTAATTGCCTTATTCTTTGTCTTATTCAATGTGTGTTATAGTGAATGTCATGATTTTACTTTGTTGACAAATGGCATGTGTCAGAACTGGTACTCGGTGTTTGTTCCGAGTTAACTGAATTTGTAGGTGGCTATATCTCGCACACATAAACACATGCGCGCGTGCACCGCACACACTTGGCTGGACTTGTGTGTTTTAAGTCACTTTGCAAAGTCACTTTGCAGCTGAGTCTGCACTTTGAAGTTAATACTAGTTAGTCTGACCAATACACATCACTGTTAACAGTGCACTTTTTTACGTGTACTTATCGCTCTGAACCTTACCTATTCCAGCAATCTGGAGTTAAAAACAACCTGTGACAGGGAATTCAACCACTGTTTTGATTCTACAGTAATGCAGTGTCTTCATAAGTGTTAGCTGTGTTCCATTCTCTGTCTTCCAGTGCCACAAAGACCAGAGACTGAACATGTGTTGTGAGAGATTGTCAGACTTCTTGCTAGATAAATGTCATTTGGCAACAGGTGACTTACTTGTTTTTCATTCATTGTTATTTAGGTTAGTGAGGAAGATTCGTAGAAGATGCTGTACAACTGTCCAGATACATACACATGAGGGAAAATTAGCATTTTACAAAAACTTTGGTTTATTTTCAAAATAACAAACAGAATTAAATGTATTAAAGGATGGAGTGATTGTTGTAATAAACTAATGCCAAAGTAATGAATGAACTGATGATGCTGGACAAGTACTCTGATCGAGTCAATTTAAAGGGCACACAAGGCTTGCATATTTTCTAAATCCTCCTCATTATAGCCTATAACTTAGATTCAGCGTGATTATGTGCCATAGATATACCACAAGGCATACAATGCCATCCTTGGAAACAATACAATTTTGTACGCTTGACTCGGATTGATTTTATTATTATAATATTCTAGTGTTCTTTGATAACAGCTTTAAGGTTTTTACATTTGTTTCTACAGTTACAAATTCTTTCTCAAATTAGTTGAAATATTCTGATTCATAGTTAATAATTTGTAAAGTTTAAAATTAAAATGTTTGATTACCAGCAAATAAAACTTAATGGCAAGATGTGTTAAAACGTTGCCTTACATATCCATAACAAGATAAGGTTGATGTTCTGCTTAAACTTCTAATTTAGAACAATGCATTAAAATCATTGCTTAAATGCAACATATCAAGCAATCTATTAACTAAAGCAACATATTAAAAATACAACATGTGATGCAAACCTCTAAAATGAAAACTTCATTTTAAAAATTGTTAGGCACAGCAGCACAGTCAACCATCAAGTAAAAGTCACATGTGCAATTTGCAGACAAAAGCACACATTTCAATTTGAGTTGCAAACTGCACTTTTTAGCACTTCAGATAAGAAAAGTAACAAGAACCAAGTTATTAATGTTCAGCCACTACAACACTTGAGAGGTTCTTAAAAGATGTTCTATTAATGTTCAGATATATACGAGACCTTGCATGAATAAACTCTCAAAGGTCAAAAAATCAAAACTGAATTTGATACTGCACTGGATTGGACTGGAATTGCTGAATAATTAGGTGACAATCACATGTTTCTATCACAGATAGTAAAAACAGTTTTTAAAGATGTGCACATCCTCATGGCTACTTATGAGAAATCATCAAAGTTTACCATATCTATTACTTGAACAGAGTCGCTGTGCTTGGGGGCTGATGTTTAAGAGAATAGTAAAATGGACAGCATTCATAAGCCTCTGAGACTGCTATCAATGATATCTCCATAAAATGGTTAAGGTGAATGTTTACATGACTTGTTCATTTGCATAATAATAACTGATGTACGCCCTTTCAAATTAGGGCACCAAGGGATGTGTTTAATTATGCCTTTGCTGCACAGCCCCACAATAAAATTGAAATAAAAATAGTTTAATGAACAACTCTACATAATACATAATGACTTATAGTTTGATAGCTAATACAACTAGGAATATAAATATGCAAAGAATTAATTTTGACCCATTTTATGCCTACTTGCCTTCTGAGCACATTTCTTGCAAATTTACATTTCTAGCTTTTTGAGGCTTTTCTCATGCACGGTCACGTATGTAAACAATTATTAATGTGATGAAGTAGCATTTCTGTTGAATATAACTAGTCCAAATAAAGCAAACTGAAGATAAGTACAGTACTTTAGTGATTAATACCTTTGACTAAACTGTAACATGCCAAATAGTTTTACCGGTAAGCATTACTACTGTTCATAATGGTTAATGTTTTCTAGTATCAGTTCAAGTGAATCTGGTGTTGGCAGTACTTGTACATCTTACACGATGGAAGAGGTTGTGTGGAATTAACACAGCTCAAAATTGGAGCTCTAGTTGAACAGAAATTCTTATATAAAATAAGATCTGTTTAGGAATTAAAACCCACACTGAGGACACTACTAAAAGGAGCTATACCCATATAAGACACAACTGAAGTAGGCTAGATCACCAATTACTAGCAATACTTTTCAATACATTCTACAAGGTATAAAAATTATGATAGAAATAACTATTTTTATTTGTATTTACAGGCAGTATTTTTATTTGTATTTGCAGAACCAAAAGGTAAAAATCTTAATAGGGCAAATATAGTAAGTCCGGCCCACATTAAATGCATTGGGTCACTATAGACAGCCTTGTTGCTACAGCAGATAATAGAGGGCAAAGTTCATAACCGCCTTGATTTATTCGTGAAGGTGTTCAAAAACAGCAGCTGAAGACAGCTTGAAAAGCAACATCAGTGTCTCTAAAATTCCTGCTGTCAGGAATAGAAGGTTTTTACTTAAACAGAATGTAAGCATCACTTTAACAATTCCACTTTGGCAATAACACTATAATTAACTAGCAGCGTTAACCTTAGCGCTCAAATTAACATAAAAAGTATCCATGCCAAAAACATAAGCAAACAAGCACTGGAGGTTTAAAACCCTACTTGAAAGTTATGTGATATTCTGGATAGGTCTGGTAGTCCAGAAATACAACATACATTCCTGGACTGGTGATGTTATCCACAACAGAATCGTAAGTCACATCTGCACGGTTTGGAAGAGCTGGTGCCTCTCTGAGACCACCCTGACCCTGACAGTATTTCCCAGTGAGAACACGAGCCTGATATATGTGCTTCTGCCCTGATGTATCTGCAGGGCAATAGCCTCTAACTGAATAATTGGCATTTGTGGCAAAATAGACTCCATTGCCAATGGCAGTACCTAAAGAAAAGGTCATATACAAGGTGTTAAGACATCAGACAAACTCAACGAAACCAGAAATCTATTACTTTTAGTTTTTTGGTGAAGTGTTACAGCTGTTGGTATTTTCGATCAATTATTTTATTTCATGCAATGTTTTACAAAAATTATACAGCACCTATTCAGATATCTACTCAGAAGGCTCCCTGCCAAACTCAAACTGAGTTTGTCTGATAGAAGAGTCTTACGTTTGAGGAAGAAAATTCCAGCAGTACCTCTTGTTATGTGAAGCAAGAAGTTAAAAGTTATTTCAGATTGATAGTGCCACAACTGAAAACGCACATTTTCGCACAATAGAAAAGTGAGCAAAGGGATATAGCAGTTAACTCCTTGCCAAGGATCATACAAAGCTAAAGCTAATCACGCCACAGACAGGACCACATAATTCATTTAAATAGCCCTGAGCCAACCCAACTAATTAATACTTCCTCATTAATACTTCTTTAATATACGTAATATAAAAAGTAAATCTCGATATAATGTGGAGGATTCAGGACATACGAGCTACAGATTAACCAAAGCCCCGTAAGATTAAGTCACTGAACAATAGCATCGCTCATCACCAAGCTTCTGGAAGAAGATTGTGTTTGCCTTCTGATCCTTCTGTTGATGCAGATGAGCACAACAAAAATCTTTCTTCCAGTACATGACTTATCGTGCCATTTCACGCATTGGTTGAGCAAAGGTCTTCCATTACAATTATGCATGACTCAGCTCAACAAAATTCTCACACACACATATCCCAAAGCCGTAAAAAAATTTAAATGGTTTTTCAGAGGTGTATTTAAGTGTAACTAGGTAAGGTTGGTGCACCTCCTAACAACTGTTTTATCTGTTATTAATTTTTATTATGAGACAAACTACAGCCTTACCATGTTGCCCACAATAGCTTCTGTTGAAGTTTCGATTGTTAATGTTGACAACATTGGTACCATTGGTGCCATGCCACAGGCGCTTTTCATTCTCTTGTCCTGGATTTGTGCGGTCCATGTCAAGTTTTCGGTTCATGTACTGACGGTACAAGACTGGATTCTGTATCCTTTCAATCTAAAATGTACAGCAGACATGAATCTGACAATAAGTAGTAATAGCTTTGTGTATTACCATAATGACTTTGTTTAAACGCATTAAATCTGAAAGCATATTTGACTGTTGTAAGATAGAAATATGTTTTAATCTGGAACTATTAGAATCAAACTGCGGCAGCAACTTACTCATAATCATCTGGTACCCTGGAGAACATGTCGGCATAAAAAGTTGAGAATTCTGTGTTCAAATTTTGCAGATCTGAGATTACTGACACAATATCTTTAAAAATGGTACCCATATGCATTATCACCTAGATTTTATTTGTTTGTACATAGTAACTTACTATAAATTTTTATTACCAATAAATAAATATCAAATACTAATTCAAAGAAATAATGGCAACAGGGAACTTCACAATACTACAAATTGCTAAACAATAATTATTTAGCTGATTTTAACCAGAACATTGATGGCTGATTTTATGTAGGAGGACATTGGGCAGCTAAGTTTAAATGGATTTATGTGATAAAACCTTTTCAGCTATCCCACTAATTATACCGTTGTTGCATATTTTAAAATTATTTTTTAAAGTTTATTTACCTAAACATATAAAATATAAACTGGCAGTGCATACCAGGACCACTGCTTTACCTGGCAGTGTTGAAATGTTCCCCAGTAAACTGTATGTCTGTACATCAGCTGAATGGTCCTTCATCATCAGGAATTGGCTCTGAGCTACTTATATCAGTGTTCAACAAGTGCAATTACAGAGCTTACCTTGGTAGGGGCTTGGCACTGTGGATATGATATGGGTAAGCAAAGACAAATTAAGGACCAGTAATGCTGAATGTGACAAGTAATTGAAATTGAATAAGTGAGGTTGTCCATGGAATACAAGTTTATTTTTATGTACTCTCACCTGCCATCACCTCCATGGTTGGTATACGAGCATCAAGACATTAAAATTTGTCAAGGTAAGGAGGTTAACAAGATGTCTTGTGGGACTGCAGTCGCTGATAGGTGCTTCACCCAAAGACCATGCTTCCTAAGGAGTTTATAGTCTATAGAGGCACATAAACGAGTTGGTTTCCTTTAGCTTTTTAACTTACCTAGTTGCATATGCTAGTAAAACATGAAATTTAACAGAGGCATAACATGCAGTAACAAACCTGAATTATTGATCCTACTGTGTTCTGATCTGTCTTTTTCAAATTTGCTTCAACTTTCTTGTATTCTTCATCAGTCGGATTCAGTTTAACAGCTAGGCTATTTGCATCTGGTGCCATTGGCTTCCAACGAGTTGGCAAAGAAATTGCACCTGAAAACACAACATATGAAGGTTTCATATTAGTTAAAAGATCTCTCAATGACCAGGAAGTCCTTGTGACATTAAAGACCTCAAGGTAAGATAAGAAAAGATAAGGAAGAAGGTAAGGTAAAGTATGTATATCTCACATATTTTACTCATTTCATCTTACCTTACCTTACCTTAACTTATTAATTGCACCTTGTTGAAGCACAACCATCCTTAGTCTTCAAGGGCACTGTCCTGCAGCTACAAGATGTTTTAGCCAAAAGCACAGAAAAACACCAACCCCATAAACAGACATGACACAAAACCAAAAGGCAGACAGACATAAGAGTGAAGCACCATAGAAATACCACTTGGCCACCACATCAAGATGGCCTTAAGGCCCAGTGACCTTCACAATCCACAGATAATTGAGTCCAGTTTTCCACTGCATAAGGTGAATGAAGGAGATTAGTATAACAAACTTAGATGTGACAACATGAAGCATTCACAGCCAAACTGATGGCCACAGGATTTTCCAGTTTCACAATAAGGCATACAAGTTGATTTTACACAACATACTTAGGAGTTAAACCCAGGTTGCATGGTTGCCAACATGTTAACCAATCAAACACTAAGCCACACCAAGTGAGGCATAGCAACAAGATAGGAATGAAGGAATGAATGGCCAACATGTTAGCTGATCAGACATGAAGCCACTCCATATGAGGCATAGTAACAACATTAGAATGAAGGATTGTTCACCATGTTAGCCAATCAACAACCAACACAGTAGCTAAACAACGTATATGGCTGCAAGTCTGCATCCATACATGTTGTTTAGTCTAATTCTGTCATGTGGCCATTTCTTCCTCTTGTGTGAACTTGTTCGATAATTCTCATATGTTTGGATTTCAACTAATAATAAGTCTGTGTTTCTGAGTCTTTCTTGGTTCTTGCATGGTTTTTGTGTGTTTTTGGATGGTCTTTCATCATTCATGATAGACATCAGACCTGCCGACCTGTATGTCGTCTGCAACTGGGAAAGTCACAGATTCAGTGAAGGAAGGGTGAGGAGACTCTGGAGTGGGATCGACTATCAACCATGGAGAGGTTCTGCAACCAATCGAATGCCTGTCCTGTGCACACTTGCTGCCTCAAGAGATCTCCAGATGCTGCATAATCTACCAACTGCGAGAGAATGCCGGATGGTGAGGCAGCTGTGTGCCACGAGTGGGAGACCCCATCACTTGTACTCATTCCTCATCTTGGATGCAATGCATTCCTGGAACTCTGAACATGGTATCATCTGTCAACTCTGGATGGCATGTGGAAGCCCACTAACTATGACTTTTCTAGTTATCTGAGGACTACATGCTAATTGTTGAACTCTTGTTCTTAATTACATATTTTTTATTCTTAACATCATAGAGGCTAGTGTTATGAGCGCCTCTGATTTGTTTCTCTTGCAGCAGCACTATATAAATTTCCATATACAAATACAGTTACAATCAAACACTAAGCCACTCCAAATCAGGCACAATAACAAGATTGTGAGGGGCTGCTGGTACCTGACTGATATTCACGGTTACCAAACACTGGTTACAGAATTTAGTAACTTACCTGGTATGATCCTTTTGATGGAAACTTTTCCACCTTGGCCGCGATCATCTGTCATGTCCTTGAAGTTAATCTTATGTTTAACATTCTTTGAATCGGTGTACTCTAAAGATGATTCTCTCTTGTGATGTGCTCTCTCGATGGTTCCAGTAGCATATCGTCCATAATTTTTAAATGTGCCACCCTCATTGTACGCCCAGACAGCCTGCAAAAGATGCAACAAGGATGGTTAGAAAGTTGACTAGCAACAAAATATTCTCCCTTTCAGAGCTAAAAATGGTCACAGACGGTAAAATATTAGTATTATTTGTGCTACTATTAACACTGTATTTTTAGTCGGACCTTTGTAACATTCCTTAAACAGCCAACATCAAGCTCAAATACAAGGAATGAACAAAGTTGACTAGCAACAAAATATTCCCTTTTTTCAGAACTTTTTTCAGATCAGTATTATTTGTATTATTATTAATATTTTTATTATGACTTTGTGACATTTCTTAGAATTCTTGCTCCTCAAACACTATGAATGAGCAATTGATAACAGCAAGTAGGACCAGCTAAATTATAATCTAATTCACCCCAGACCAGCAGTAATAGCATGCATAATAATTATTCTTAGCAAATGATAACAGACAGTAATTTTGCCAAAGGATGCTGGACTTAAAATAACAGAGGGTGGGCACTTCATAAAATTTCAAATGACGTTTGCTCTTTGGGGTGCTTATGATAGAGAAATTTGTTTGTAATAACAGAATTTGAATCATTCGCCATTATTATTATATTTATATAAATATGAAAGGAAATTTTTAAATATTATGTTTACATTTTTAAAATAATAAGTTCACAATGTGCTAACTAATAAGCACAATACTGATGTTCAGCTGTACTTCGGCCTTTCACTCAAAACTGAAAACATTGACCTGGAACCGAACCCTTTTGCCTATCGATTTTGTTTTGACTGAGCGCCTGTGAATAAGCTGGTCCCTGCGGTGCGGCTTTCGTTGAGCGCTGTAGAAATCTTGGAATTACGATTACAATTACTTCTATTTTTTAATTGATTTAAATACCTAGTAAATTTAGCGATTTTATACTGGTATGTTCTTTTAAATAAGTTAGATATAATTTTCATTTTTTTTCTGCAACAGAATCTACCCTTCTTGCCGTTAATAATGACATCACTATAGATAAGGGTAAAGTGACAGCACTTGTTCTTCTGGACTGGTCTGCTGCTTTTGATACTGTAGACCATTCTCTTCTTTTGATTGTCTCCAGCACTGATTTGGGGTTTCTGGTCCTGGCTACATTGGTTCCCAGTCTGTCCTTCATATCTCCCTCTAACAGTCTCCTTTTATGACAGGTGTTAGCATATTAGTTATGCTACCATTAGTGTCAGTCCAATTTTACATGTTTACATAGTTCAAACAAGTTAATCAAATGAATATAGTTCAAACAAGCTAAATAACAAGATCTACGCTTATACAGTACTTAAAATCAATCCTCATCCCCAGACTTGTTCATACCTAAGACTAGAACTTTCTTAGAATTGGGTTTTTTTTGTTCCTGGACCTAAATTTTGGAACTCTCCTCCTGCATCTGTTTGTTCTGCTCAGTCTCTTATGTTGTTTCGGTTGCAGCTTAGTACTTATCTTTTTCAGTTGTCTTTTACACAATAGGCTGTCTTTTGCAGTGGACTGATTTTCTGGTTATTGATCTGACTGTTGCTCGATTTTGGTGGTTTATTGGTTAGTGCCTAATGCATTAGACACCGGCACTAAAGAAGTTGCTAATTAATAATAATAATAATATAATATAATAATAATAGCACTTCTAAATATTTATTAGCAGCAGTAAAAGGTCATGATTTTTTTACATGTTTTAGTTATTGGGGTTCAACCCATCCCAATTACTAGCAACTCATTTGCTCTGTTTATTATACATGGGCCAAGTATTAACAGAAATCAAACCAAGGTCAATGTTTTTCTGATCATTTCCATCATTTCAGTATGGAACATGTTGAAGTACATCAAAATGGTACAGCAAGCAGTTTACAATAATATGCTAGCAATTATTAAGTATACTAAAATGTAATATGTTGGGAAATTTTTGAAATATCTCAACAACACAATCATGTATGTATCATGCATGTATCAAAACGCTTATACAGCACCTTTTAAGGACCTCTTAAAAGCTCTACACACTTGGCTATCTAACTGTTGCTTGATCTAAACAAACTGAATTAAGAAGGTTCAAAAATACACACTGAGCAGAGCCAAATAATGACAATGAATGTGTTCCTAAAACTGCTTGATTACTGATATCGATATATACTAGCAAAAATTATTGTACAACCAGCCCACCACTCATGCAAACACAGTAAATGACTGTCACCTGGACAGAAAATAGTCAGCAGTGCTATACAAATGCCACTTTCGCATTTTAAAGCAAATAATCTGTTGTCATTTACCTGCTTTGCAAAAAGCTCCAGTTCTTTTGAATTTCTTTCCTTAGTGACCATTCCCAATAAAATCTCAAAGATCTCTGCTGTGGCCTTATTGATGTCACCATCTTCTGTCACTATTTGAATTTTTTGGCGATTAGTTGTCTTATCGATGATAATCTGCACTGAACATTGCTCCTCCAATGACTTTAACTTTCTCTCCTAAAAATAATTACAACAAATATATGATCAGTTTAAATCATCTCCCATGTTCATTTTAACTCGTCAACTGTCTTTCAAATTATCCCCTACTTTCAGCAATTACAAAACATAACAAAGGGATTAAAGTAGTTTGAAAGACTTTCGTCTTGTTGTGTCTATTGCACATTTCTGTCTTAATAACAAACCTCCTAAGTTCTGCTAAAAAAACTTCAGTTGCATCTATTGATGTTACAATCTAAAATTATGTTAAATTGACGTTACAATCTAAAACATACATGAATTGCACTGACAACTGTTTGCCTGAAAGATCCTGTAAGTTTCTCAAACAACTGTATCAGTTGCCTTGATATGGTTTTTCTTCCTCTGATTTGTAACCATCTCCACCCACACATTACAGCCATTACCGCTCTGCCTCTGTACCTCATGCACTGTGTCACTGTGCATCGTAGTATCAACTACACATGCTTTTCAGGACTATCTGCTCTTGTCTCATTCACAGACACAGAAGTCAGTGATGCAAGTAAACAAGCAGAATCATTGGGTGACAATAAGCTAAGCAACAAACAGCAGTTCCAATCCAAAAACATAATATTTCTCAAAACTGCTGTCAGAAAAAAATGATTCCAGTTATCCCAACATTACATCAAAAATGCAAAGTCAGAAGGTCATGAAACTGATCCAAGACTCCAAGTCAGTGTAATCCATTGGCTTTTGTTGAAAACCAGAGGTAAATTAGACATCTAATAACAGCACAATATTAAAATAATATGGAAAATAAACCTGATCATGAGTTAATTTGGAAATGGCTTCTTTCACTGGTGGAGACTCAAGTGTAACTTCTAACTTGGTTTCTTTGTAGTGTTGTTGGATGTCAGATATGGCCGAACTGACATTAAATTCACTGAGACCATAAATTCGCAGAACCAATTTGGACTGTTGCAAACGTTTTGTCGGTTTTGCTTTTCTAGTCTTATACACTTTTTTTCTGCCAGTATCCTCTTTCGAATCATCATCAGCTGTAAGTTGATCTTTTAAATCATTAAACAAGGCTTTTGCTTTGTCTGAAACAACAGAAGCATTCACAGTGCATTAACCTTTTTCCAGATCTGAGCAAAGTGTGCATCTAAAACACTTTGAAAATTTTACAAGTTGGCAAAGTAACCAGATCTGGAGTCATTGAACACCACTGCTTTCAGGGTCTACATCTAAATACAACCTGTGAATCACCTTTTCATTGTTACCGTTCAGTCAGTCTATATATGGAGGTGACATCTGGCCATTGTATAAGAAGTCATGTGGATGTTTTAGCTGAAAGACCCTATGTCCACTAGACTGAATATTCACAGGATGGTGAAAGACCAAATATGGAAAAAGACAGTTTGAAGAGTAAAGTTTTGAAATGCTCCAGAAGATAGGGGGAAGATTCAACAAACCGTGACTATAGGATTACACTGCTCTATTCTGTCCACTTTAAAAAAAAATTAACCTAATAGTGTGTCCTCTTTCAGAGTGACAAAGTTATGTCCTGAATGGTCTACCTTATCTATGGAAGCTTTCTTCAGCGCTGTCTGAAGACTATACTGCAATATATCCACAAATTTGGATGGTACATGATTTAAATTTAAAACGATAAAGGTGCAAGTCCACATCCAATGGTATATATCATTTTGTGTCATGTGCATAGTTACTCTAATGCAACCTTAATTAAGTGACGTCTTATTATATTATACTTCTGAACATGTGTCTTGGACTTGTATCATTACAACACTGTCAATGTTAGTGAAAAACTGATCTGTTAGCAGTAATGTACATTGCTATTCTGCAGCATGATGGACTTATCTTTGTATAACATTACTGGATATCTAAAAGAAATTAGAGTAAACTCTGGTGATAAATTTCCACTGCACTTCCATCCTATACAACTCAAACTCACAGAACATGAATTTATGTTAATAATTGCATTCTATCCATGCGAACATGTCACAAGCTACTTGAAGATATTGGTTAAAGTTGCTTAGTTCTTCACTCGTCACTGCCAGGGATCAATATAGAGCAGCATAAGTGTTCTATAACTATTTCTTAGACAGGGAAGCAAAATCAGCCACACCTTAATCTCACTTCAGTTTGAGATGGACAAACGAAAATGCAGAAGTTCCAAAACTTGAATGTGAAAACAATCAACTAAATTGTAATTCTCACAAGACAGAGCACAGAGAATGATTTGTTGAACATGCTACACAAGCATTTGGTTTGAATATGCAGTTTACTAGAAGCTTCTTACAGAAATTAATAGCATTATTACAATGGCATTACATAACTTTTAAATTTTCAATATAATTTATCTAAACACAGATATATAAAGATATATACATATATAGCAGACTCTAGACTGCATTGCATACTGATAATCATCTTGGTCAGCCGCTGGTCCACAAAGAATACCGAGTGGGATAGCTGAGTAACGGATACTACACTTCAATCTACTGAAAATTTCTTAATTAAAGCAGCATCTAATTCACCAAGGAGAACATAACTATCTTAAAAAATTGTAAAATTTACAGAAAGCTTGCCTTTAATTAATAATCATAATGCTAGTTTAAATTTGACCCTATCATTTCAGTCATAAAACAAAATATTGGCCTAATGATGGAGACTAATAAGTTGGTCTAATACGGCTTTTCTGATCTTGGAAACATTAGAAAAGCACCAAATTAAAATTTCTAAACTAACTTCTAAATATTTTACTGTGCAACAAAAAATATAAAAGAAATGAAAATATTACTACATTAATTTTGGGGAACTTGTTCAAACATAACTAAGTCTAACCTGCTGCCTTGGACAAAATCTTTTTTAATGGTTTTCCCTGCAGTTTTAGTGCTTGCTCAGTTGCTTCGATGAAATCATCCAGCATTCCTTGATCCAGGATGGACACAGTAACGGTCTGAAGAAACTGTGGTCGCTTCTGTGAGAAACTGTCCACTTCATCAACAATGGCTTCAGCAAGATCTTTTATTGTGACACTGCCACGACCTGTGAGTAAAGAAGCCAGTTTCAACCATTCTGTTTGTTCTGTCAGGTGAGAAACACCTCTGAGGAGTTGTCTTGAAGAGGCCCTATATAAATGTTCACTAAGGATTATGATTACAACTACGAAGCTGACTTCAAAGTGTCACTTGGATCATTTATGCGGCATCTGTTCAAGATGTTTAATGAGAAGCGCTCCCAGCCTAGTCTCTGCAAGAGAGCAGTTTTCAAGTCTGCATTGCACAAAGTGAACAAGTTTCCCCCTTACACTGTCAACTGTCAGCATAAATGCCAAAAGTTTTAAGCAACACAACTTCAAGATGCAGTTTTAAAATGTGTCCAAACTTTCAGCCTCTTGAACAGAAGCTGAAGGCTGTTCTACACATGCAAGCCACTGACCCAAAAGGCCCAATCATCAGTTTGAGTCTTCATTCATCGCAAAAAGACATCAGCAGACTGATAATCACAGCTGCTGCAAAGATCAACCTTTTGTGTAAATGTAATTAGCAACTTCTATCGCACCAGTGTCTAATGCAAAAGACATCAACCGATGGTGCATCAAAGCCAAAACCACAGTCAGGTCAACAGCCAGAAGATCAGTCTGTTAAGACAGAGAGGAAGCATATGGTGGATAAGCATTTTGAAACTGGTAAGACTTAGGCTGAGAACAAAAACAAGCAATTTAGCAGAACGCACAGATACAGGGAGTGTGTTCCAAACTTTAGGTCCAGCAACTGAAAAAGCTTGTTCATCAAGAACAGGTTTAGTCTTACATATGACCAGAGAAAGACAATCAGATGACCTAGTTGAATAATCATAAGTCTTGGAAATAAGGACTGATTTAAATATTGTTGTAGGCCAAAGCTCAGTGTTTCATAAACTCTAAGTCCCAATCTGAAACAAATTCTTTGCTGAACAAGAAGCCAATGCAAAGACTTAAGCATAGGAGTTATATGCTAATATTTTGAAGTATTTGCTATGGCTCTAGCCAAGGAGTTCTCAACTCTGGAGTTTCTGCATCTTTGATTTTGTGACACGAAAAAGAATAGAGTTACAGTAGTCAAGGCAACTGGGGACCAATGCGTTTGCAAAAGATATTCTTGAAGACATGGGGATAATTGTCTGATGCAATTGCAAAATAATGTGGTGCACAGTTGCAACAAAACTTATAAACTAGAAGGCAAGAGTTTGATTTTGACATGCTCACTGATCTTGAGCCATGTAACTTGTCTCCTCAGAATCAAACCAAAGTTTGACGTGGTGGGTCACATCCTTTGTGAGACACCAGGAGACAGACTTCAGCTGTCTCAGAACACCAAGATCACAAAACTTGATCCTTGGCTCTACTGCATCAGCAACAATGACAAAAGGGTTGCAGTCTGATATGCTTACCCTGCATAAGGACAAGCATAAGAGAAACCTGTCTAAGAGGAACTGAGCTGCAGGTGACTGCATCTTATCAAGTCCGTGATGTCACTAATGTAGCTCACTAAGATGGGTCATAGACACTGGACATCAGTGACATCACATGACGTCTGCAGGGTTAGGTACATATGAACACTATAAAAAAATTCACTTCACCATTGAAAAAAAATTAAGTGACAAGAACAAGCTTGATGCTCAGCTTTAACATGTAAGCTACTACAAAGCTTGTTAAAACTTCTTTTAAAAATGCTATAAAACTATTTTCAGCAAGAAATACCCAGTATTTCAAGCTAATATGCTTAGGATACTGACCAACTCCCACTGGTGGAATTGCAATGGACTTCAGCTGCAACCTATCAGCTTCATGCAGGACATTTCCAATCACTGCTTTCCAGCCCTTTGTGTCCTTGGCAGTTATGTGGAATATGCATTTGCAAGACAATCGCCCTCCAGAGGACACTGCCATGCCACCTTGAAGACCATCTGCAATGATAAAAATCAACACCAGTCTTCTCCAACTTCAAATTTTTTGGGATTGGTAGAGGATAGATTGCCAATGTGTTTACCCTTAATCTCTGTGTCCAGAGTTCCAACCCCAGTGCACCAAGTAAAAGTGACATTCACTGTTGTATGTGTGCATGTACATAGCTGGATATTTATATAGCACCTTTCAAGTACCTCTCAGTAGTGCTGTTGTGCAGTTGTGCCATGTTAAGCAAGCAGATTTGTTGTCCAGATATTGGATTGCTCTTGTCATGCTTGCAATTCAGCTAAAAAGATCCTCAACCTATGAGAACTACTGTTAAAAAGGTATGTAATAAATAAGCAAATAAACGTACATAAACATACATAAATTTGCGACTTCACTGGTACAGTGCCTCAAGACTGAACCAACCTCTAGAAATGAATAAAAAGGAATCAAGTGCTGGCAAATTATAATAAGACCCTGGGTCAGATTCTTGCAAATTCTAGAGCTGAGTATGTGAAAACTACATTGAGAATATAAAAAAACGTGTCTATTATCTGCATAACTTACTCTTCAAACATTCAGTCTGGATTTGACTACCTGCAGCACACAAGATTGCACGTGACAATTTTCCTGAAGTCAACAAACATGTAAGAATGGAATAAATACTATTACCAATAGATAACTTAAGTGTTCTCTTTAATTCTCTTTAAGTTCAGAACTCAGACGATTTTATGAACACAGTTTGAATTTGGTGGTACATTCCTGGCCTATTCTGAACAAGAATTATCTATCAGCTGTAACGTGATCACACCTTAAATGGGTATTATGTAAATTTACAGTACCATACACTGCATCTCAGTAAATTATTTGTAAAAGAGTGTGTGAGCATTTGTGATTCATAAAGTAATACTAACATACATAATACCTAATTATTCATATGCTTTTACCAATCCTGAGTTTTTTGAAAGAATTCCTGCACTACTAAACTTGTCAGCTCAACTGCATTATTTTAGAAATTTTGACATTATTGTAAACATCCATTACCTTAGCTATGATCATGTCATGTCATGTAATCATCTCTGGACTGGATCCAGTCGTTGATTTCTCTATGACACCCCTCCACAAATCTCGTTTCCCGGCCATCTCCTCAAGGGTCATTCTCCGTCTGCCCTCCGTTTTCCCATAGATAGTAACTCCGGCACCTTTCAGATCCTCTTCAAGGCAATCTATCCATCTTCTTTTCGGTCTTCCCACTGCTCTCTTTCCGTCCGGTTTGTATTTAAAGATTTTCTTTGGATTGCGGTTCTCCTCCATCCTCAGGACATGTCCTGCCCACTTCATCCTTCTTTTCTTGATCACATTACTTATCAATGGTTGCTGTGTTCGTTGTCTAATACTTTCATTCGTTACATGGTCCTTATAGCTAACTCTTAGTATTCTTCTGAGCCATTTGTTTTCTGCTGCATTCAGTTTCTTCTCCATTGCTCTTGTAATACTCCATGACTCACATCCATAGATTAGTACTGGGATCACGCATGTGTTGAGGATTTTTAGCTTTATCGCCAGTTTTATATCATGTCGTTTGAAGACCTTTTGTAACCTGTTAAAGGTTGACCCTGCAAGCGCTATTCTCCTTTTGATTTCTGTTTCTGATCCTCCCCCTGCTTTCATTTCACTTCCCAGATAGACAAACTTATCTATTACCTCAATTTCCTGTCCCTTAAGCTTAACTATTGGCCCGTTGTATTCCTTTTTTGTTATGATCAGCTATGATCAGACTCACCCATTTTCAGATTCAGTTTGTCATTTGTCCCATTAATAATGGCATCTGATGACGATCTTGTGATATCCTCTTTTTTAACCAGAAATTTAATGTCTCCAAGTTGACAGTCAACAGCAGTCACTCCTAAAGTAAGAATTGCAAGTTTCAAGAAGACAAAGCTAGAAAGCACTTTAAAGAAAATGTACCTTTATAAATCTTGGGGAACAAAGTGAAACTGAATAAACTGCATAGACTTTACCATTTAAATGATTTCAATAATCACTGATATATAAATGTTTGCTACATAAATATTGGCTTAATAATTATAGTAGATATAAAGAATTTCTTAAAATTGCACATTTCTTTGTGTTCATCAGTATGAATTTTAAGCCACACATTAGACTTTTCAAATCAATAAATGGAAGTTCAGAGTTAAAGCTGTACATTTAAATCAAATAGTTTTATTTATGTTTATAAATTTACTACAATTTCAGTAATTTACAAATAAATAATTGTTAAACTGATTTTTAAAAGTGTACTTTCTTAAATTTTGATGCCTGCCATTTCTTTAAATTCTCAGCCTACTTTAACTTCTCATAAGAAATATTATGCTTACTCCTAAGTTAGTTACCAAGTTCATAAGTAAAAATTTTGAATGCTTCCTCTCACCCGAACTTGCTCTTGATGGCGAGTAATGCGTGGTTCTTTTGGCATATTCATGACCACCATGATGATGCCTTCTTTGCCTCCTACCTCCTCTTCCATGAATTCTGTTACTCTGACTGTCAGGGTCTTGACCATGCTCTGAAGACTCGTCATCATCTGTATAACTTCTTGCAACTTCCTGTTCACCATCTTCATCTTCATCAACACTGCCATCATCCTCTGCATCGTTCTCCTCCTCTTCTTCTTCCTCCTCCTCCTCCTCTTCCTCTTCCTCGTTATCATTATCCTTTATGTCAACATCAGCTTCATCATCACTACCACCTCCCACTGAAGCAGTGTTTCCAGCACCACCTGAAGACTGGAGCACTTTTTCAAATGCCTTAAAAAACAAAACAAAAGAAAAGAAATATGTTAAGTACTGAAGGCATTGTTTAAAATAAGTTCAGTATGACCCACAATAAAGTAAGTATCTGGTAAGCTTTTGTTGGTAAATCTATCTGAAATTACCTATCAGAATGTTATTATGTATTATATATTAGAATTAGCATTTAATCTCCTTTCACTCTTGCCCATCCCTCTGTAACTAATCATCTTAAGTTCTCTAACTGATCCATATACCACACTACACCTCAATTCTAGAATGATCTCCCACTTGAATTTTGCAAATTCTCTGTTCCTCTAACCCTTCTGTCATTCACCCACCATTATCTGTCTCAAGCACCCCTATTTATTACTCCTCACGCATTCCATTCAAAACTGAAGTCTCATCTTTTCAAGAAGTCTTACCCTGATCCATCCAATCCAGCGCATTCCTGTTTCACTAAACCGAAACCCAACCCACCATAACAGCTCCTCTGTCCCCTTCTCTCTGATCTTCTGGCAACCAGACTTTGTTCTCCCTATGGCATCGTTGGGCAACCCCGCTGACTTGACACAGCACTCGTGAATAAGCTGATGCCTGTGCTTAGCTTTAAAGCAGCGATTTAGAAATTCTCGAGATTACAGTTACAAATATGATCTGAAAGACATGATTCAACAGGAGTAACAGAATGAAGCAACAGTGAATCATAATGAGTTCTCGAGACGAACAACGCATGGCCTTTATTATGTGTAGGAAAGGTAATGAGCCGTTTCATGTCTAACCCTCCAACATATCAAGAAATGCTGAAGAACAACGGTTAGCTACATCAAAATGAATATTAAAGTCACCCATAATAACTATTTCGGAAGGGGAGGAAATCAAATATTCATGTAATGACTGAAATTCACTAAAAATCAGTCAAAGAGAGGGATGGTGGACCAAAAATATTCACAAGCAATACCTGTTTGTTGCCAGAAATGAGTGTACAGGACCTGAAATGACTTGACTGGGAATAGGCAAAGTGAGTCTGTGCAGTGGGGGATATAACTTGGAATTAAAAGCAAGTTCTTACCTTAACTACTAACTACACTGAGGTTCATTTACAATAGAGAAGGTTGAAGCAGTAAGATCAGAAATGAATGCCAACTTATCATTAGGCTGAAGCCAAGTCTCGTTAAGAGCAATTGTATGAAAGGAATGCTCATAAAGAAATTTATATTTGGCTGCAGCTTTATTTTGAAGATAGCAAAATTTTAATTGACTGAAATCTAACTGATCCAGGATTTATTTTCAGTATCACCAACCAAAAGAAACAACAGAAGCAGATACAAAGACAGCCCAGGAAGGACAGTCAGAGATGTTCTACATAAATTTTCATTCAACCCAGAACAGAAAAGTGAATCCAACATTCAATTTTTCTAAACACCTTTCAGAATGAGTTATTAATCACAAATAATGAAATATGAACTGGTTTTCCTTAAGTAGATAATGAAAATCAGATTATATGACTAACAGATGGATTTTAATCTTTTCTTGATTTTCCTAGTTAACAATTGCCAGTAACGAGGATAAATTACAACTTCACTCACATCTAATGTTTCCTGATCCTTTTCATAAATGACGAACTGAATTTCAGTCAGTGAAGTTTTTGGCACTTTTGTACTGAATTTGAGGGCCTCCTCAATCATCAGTTGTGTCACAACATTGCTTGGTGTCCTTAGTTTGATTCCGGTCCCAATGGCTGGAAACGCCAGACTGGTCATGCCATCATCACTAGCCATCTGCAAAGTGCTGCTCATGAGTTTCCGAATAACCTAAAGTAAAATTGGAAAAGTTTCAAAAGGCAATGATTGAGTAATCAAAAATAAACCACTGTTTTTCCAAGAAACTTCAACAGTCACACATTCAAGATTTAATGCCTTTTTTGAAGTGTCCATGATATTAAAAACAGGATTTAAAAAACATCACTTACATATTTATCAACTGCATAAGTTTATGAAAATTTAACATATACGACATATTTAAATATTATTTATACAAGATTATGTAAGCCTTTGTGATTCCTGCCACTGTTAGAAGTGATACTAACACGTACAACACTTAACTTATGATGCTTATTTTTTCATAATTAAAAAAACTCTCAATTTGTAAAAGAATTTTAAAACAATGATATGCCTTGAAACACATTTAAAGACTAAGGCATAGACTGAGGCAGGTCCTAAGACAAAACCGACAACAGGCAGTTCTAAGTCTGAGGCACCATTGCTCAGAAACTGCATAAAATCTGAGGCAGTCTTTATGAATACTCTGACAATAGGCTCAGAACAAGTGAACACTGTGAAAATAGTAAATTGAACACCACTCTGAATGAAACCACCCATATGTTTGGCCTCAGCATAGTCATGACCACAGCCAACTTTTTCCGCTAAGACAATAGCAATTACTAAACTTCTCACAACAACAACATCCATGGACATTTTGAAGTCATACCTGTTCACTGTTACCAGCACCATTGTCCCATCTGACACAGGCTCCATGATATACAGCCTTGCATGGAAGTTTGTAGGCACCAGTTTTGACAACGTTTCCATAGCCGATGCCCTGAGGCCAAGACGTTTGGCATTCAGCCTGGAGCCCACTTCCAGCTGCAATCAAGAGACTCTTAGAGACGGCCGTTCGGGCCAAGTTCAGATCCTTCTCAGTACTGTCAAATATGGCATCAACCTGCCAAAGAACAAATTTCATACTGAAACAGAATTAAAAATTAGTCATAACATTAGACACTACAAAGTCACCATTGTGGGCTGATGTAAAAGAACAGCACTCGTGGATGCAGCTCAGAGTTGCAATTTCATTGTGCTTCCATTCACATTTTCATCTCATGATCATCTCGTTTAAATCATTAAGACTACAGCTTGATGCACAACGGAACTTCAATTCTGCAGATCTTCGTCCCTGTAACTCTTACCAACAAGGAGCACCTTTCAGCACTGGCTTTTCCAAGTTTACACAGATGATCACTACTGAGATATAGGTGTAAGTGACAAAAGGTGGTGCAAAAGAGAAGCATTGTGCTATTAATATTAATTTAATAGTATTAATAAAAAGACATGCCATGTTCACATCTCACCATACCTTATAAAGTAACATCTGTAACATCAGCGAAATAATTTTAAAATATCACAGCATAACCTAGGGTAGTCCAAAGATACATGTAAGAAAATACACTTTGCAAAGCAGTAGGTGAATGGTACAAGTACTCAGATTGTGCCAGGAAACATAAATGAACCGATATTTGAAAAATGTTCAAGAATCGTGGGAGAGAAAATGAACAGCTCACAACCACCAAGAAAGAAATGCATCAACGAAAGACATATATACATCATCATATATGGTATAAAAAGACCTTAAATGATAATGATCATATATTTCCGTAACTGAACTTCACCTTAGCATTGGCAATTGAGCCTCGAATGAGAGAAACGGTGATTCCCTCTGGCGTCTTCAAAGAATTAGTGCCACTTCTTGATGCCTGACTGTTAGATCCTGTCTGAGCCTTGCCACGTGGTCTTCTCCCAGAACTGTTTCTTCCTGGCCCTTTAAAAAGATTTGCATCTTGCTAGCACTAATGACATTTGCAACAGACCTGACTAACAGATATTTTCAACATTAACAACCAATTACTGTCACAACTCATTTTTATCATGACCAATGATTATAGAAGTAGATATGAATTCTGATGTATTGTCTGGTGATACGTACACTGGTCTCATTCTCACTGACATTTACATAATGTACACTCTCGTGATATATACTCCTGGCCCCATGTTTTTGGACATTGACATTTACTGCAGATCTGTCATTCCCATATTAGAATTTGTTGCTGTAGAAGTATGATTTAACTATAAAGATTTAATAAACTATTTTCTACAACATTTCAACCTCAACATGATGCAGTTGACAGCTGTTTGATAAAGTTTGCGTTTCAAAGTTTATTAATGAACTTGGAAGCCTCTTGCAAATGTCTGGCAACTTTGAAAATGGATAAAAACAACACAATGAGCAAGGCAAAATGATGGAACACACTGAAGCAACCTATCAGGCAGAGTCACATTAATCATGGTCCATCTTGCTACAGTTCATGCACTAACAAGTAGAGGAGCAGAAACAATTAGAAGACAAGCTCTGTGAGTAATGATGCGCTGTGGAGGAACATTTTTCCCTCCTTTTACATGCAACCTTTTTATGGCAACCAGTTAAGTCTCCCATTGTCGTTTAGACCTCTCTTGCAGTCCAACCAACAGGCAACACATTCTCCACAAACCAGCAAACGTTATTCTGCTGTCTGGTACTCCGAACATGGCTGAATTTACACCAGATATTCTTTCATGGAATGCAAAACATTATTATTGCTTCCACTTTTCACATGTCGCCAGCAACCCAGTGAGTCATTTAAATATATCTTCATAGCACTGAGGCAAGCATATATCTGATCATTCCATTGCCAGCTGATTACCAAGACCCCACCATTAAACCACATAAATTTTATTGGTACGGCTAAGGTCTAAAGGGCCATGACAGGCCAGCACTTGTCCATGTGAGTATTGATGCAAATGAAGTTCAGCTCTTAGCCTTTCTGGATACCCAGGTGCAAACATCAACATTCTGCCAAAGAAATCCCTGTCATAGTTTGGGATCAGTTGAAGGGCTCTTCAACCAGCAGACATCACCAACGTGATGTACAATGGAAGGCATGATTTCTCACAGGGATTTTTCAAGGTCAGGGTCAGCATAGATAAGTAAACCATAACAGGCTAAACATATGTCCAAAAAGGAGCTACACAATTCCTATTTTCAGACATCAGATGTGAGATGCTAGGAATAATCTCTCAATTCCTTCTCACAAAGTGCAGGCAGTCACATCAACAACAATATCCAATGTCTTAAAGATGACCAACTCAATGGAGGGAGATCTATCTCCAGAAGGTATGAAGAGCATTCATGGGGAATATACTTTACAGCCAGCAGAAGCAAGCACAAAATCAAGCACATACTCGTATCATAGATAAAGTCGTGTCTCCACTGGAGAATCTGTGGTCAAGTGAATTCAGGCCTCTTGAAGTGGGGGACATATTTAAGTTGGGTTCTAGATCTATCGACAAAGCAATGGTCTTCAGTTGGTGACAATGTCCAAGCCAGACAGCAAAATTACATGTTGAAGATGCCAAGTGGAAAGGTCCTTTGGTGCAACCAACAACAGTCTATCTGGCTGAAGATGGACAGTCACCACCCACTAATCAGTCACCACCCACAGGGGGACTTAACCTAAGGATACAGCAGTTCCTGGGAAAAGAGTCCACTTCAAAGAGACTGTTGAGACATTAGAATTTACTTGAGACCCACAACCAAAGGGAAGCCCCCAAAATATATATCAAACTCCAAAAAATTCCTGAATGGGAAGTTGATGCATATTATAGTGATATATACTCAGATCTCATGCCTACAGACATATGACATTTCCTCTTGTGATATATACTCTGGTCCAGTGCTTCTGGACATTGACATTTACTGCAGATCTGCCTTTTCAGAGTAGAAATTTTAACTGTGTTGCACCAGGTAAAATAAATATTGAAACGTCTACAAAATATTTTAACAGTAATAAAACCTTAATAGAAAGAAAACAAATTTAAAGAAAAATAATACAATTACCTGAAGAAGGTCCAGAAAATGCTGATGGGGTCAAAGCAAAATCACTTGAGAACTCAGTGAATGCACTTCGTAAAATATCAAGCGAATCCTGCATGCCGTTGACAATATGCACCTCAGAGACACACTTTGAAATCCTCAGGAAATCTGTGATTGTCCTGATAATGATCATTGCAGCTTTCTTCTTGGGAAACTTGAATATGCCACAACTGAGGAAAGGCAGTGATACTGACCGATAATATCTACTCTCAGCCTCACATAATGCTGCTTTAACAGCTGCTTCAAGGTCCTTCTCTTCACCACTTTTGCCGTCCTTCCATATAGGTCCAACAGTGTGGATGACAGACTTGTGTGGGAGACTGCCACCAGCCACTGAGACATAGACAAATCCAGGATGAATCTCTCCTTTATTTTTGACATGCTGTCGGCACTCTTCTTCTAATCTTGGGTCTCCTAAAACAAAACACAGCTTCACAGGTCACAGAAAGCCTGAAAAGTAAATTACTTTAAATTTAAAAATATCTCAACACAGAACCATTTTCAGTACAGGTCTAAACTGCCTCACACCAATTTAATTGTAATCGTAATCTCAAGATTACTACAGTACCCAATGAAAGCTAAGTCACGGGAACCAGTCTATTCACAGGTGCTCAGTCAAAACAAAATCGATAGGCAGGAGGGTTTGGTTCCAGGTCAAGACAGATGGCTACAGTGGATGGTATTTGGAATTGAACTGGAAAGTGAGATAAGGGAAAGCGGAAGATTCAGGATAGGATTTGTGACTGTGCCCGTGAAAACCCTCAAAAAGACGGAAAAGTTAATTTGCTAGAAACGTGCTCAGATGGCAAGCAGGCATAAAATTGGGTCAAAATGAGTTCTTTGCACATTTATATTCCTTGAGTTAATTATCAAATTGTAAGTCCTTACTTAGAATTTTGCTGTATAAGCATTTTTTCAATTTTATTATGATTCCCTGTAACAAAACTTGATTTAACATGTCCCCTTGGTGCCTTAATTTGAAGTCATGTGCATGAATTATTATGCAAATGAACAAGTCATGTAAATATTCATCTTAACTATTTTATTAGACATTTCATTGACAGCTGCCTCATAGGCATACGAACATGCTCCAAGTTACCTCACTCGTAAGCATTCACAATCCCTATCACAGCGAATTAATTCAGGTGGATCATAGTTATGGTAAACTTTAACTCACAATTTCTCAAAACTATCCATGAAGAGACCAACACCTTTAAAAATTTTAAATGTTTACAATTTGCGACAGAAACATGCATTTTCTCTTAAATATTCAGCAGTTCCAGCCCAATCCAGTGCAATATCAAACTCAGTTTTGATTTTTTTCGACTTTGTGAGGGTTTTCTCAGGCAGGGTCACATTTTCACACATAACCTAGGTAACTTGGTTGTACTGAGATCACTCAGGAGTAATAAAATTATTGGGCTGGCTTTACCTTCCACTATCCAAGTTTAAAACTCTCATAAATGCAGAGAAGACTAATAGAACCTTGAAAATTTTAAACGCAGATGCAGCCACTACATGTAGCAAAACTGTTTTCTTCTCTGTTGGGTTCTTTAGAGCTATTATATACCAAAGGAATTGACCGATGACACTCCAACTAAAAACTTATGTGTTCAAAAGCAAATCCCAGTATGTTAGGGAAATGCTTAGGGAAGCAGTCTGCCAACATTACTGAACTGAATAAAAATAAACTTGTTCTAAATTACTTATATTTGTAAAATAACAAATTACTTGTTTTGAACTGCTTATATCTCTTCTTAAATAAATTAAATAAACAAAATAAGTTTCTCAGGGTTGTTTAGACTTGCCTCAGACTCAAAGCAAATAACTTGATCTGAATTTGCTCTTTAAAATACACTAATTTTTTGCTCAGAATCACTTGGATTTGCAAATAAAATGAATTAAAATCAATTGCTCCAAATTGCTCAGGCAAGTTTAAAGTACTGGTAATGATTAAATGATTTTAATGATTTCAAATGATTGAGTTTAAATGATCATATGATTAACTAGCTCTAAATTATTCATAACTGCCCTAAAGGCAAAAAGCCCTTGCTCAAACTTATTTGATTTGCTTCAAAAAGAATTAAAATTAGTTGTTCTGAATTACTTAGATTTTCTTCCTACAAGAATCAAAATAACTTCCTAAGCATTCCTTAGATTAGCTCCAAATAACTAAATAAATAAATCCAAATAACTAGATGTAAATAGCCTAGATCAGTTTTAATGGTGCTCTAAAATCATTTTCTCTACTCATCAGTAGATTTGCTATTAAAATTTTATTAATCGCATCCTTGAAATTGCTCAGACTGTACCTACAATTCCTCAAGTTCTCTGGTGGCCAACATTCTACCCTGGACTTAGCTGGCCAGACCAGAGAGAAAGAGAGAGGAGACCGTAAACTCTCCAGATGGAGAGCTTACGGTGGTGCCCTGTCAGCCACTAAACGGGTTGAACTGCAACATTCCCCATCACCGATCATTCTCTTTTAATGGAATCAACTTTCATCCACAGTATACACAGCAAACCGCTTAATAATTATGAAAATATAATTTACAGATTAGCAGTTATAGGCCCATTCCAAGCATGTGTGTCAGCTAGCTCCATTTAGGCACCTGCATGGTGGTGCCTACCGGTAGATTGGCACTCTGGGCCTTAGCCTCTCAAAGTTAAAACTGTGTTGCCACCGCTGGTTAACACTGGCCATAGGTAAATTGACTCATATCAATTTCAGGTGACTTGTAAGTTTTAAAAAATCTGACAGATCAGTTTAAAGATTAAATTAGAAGTGTCCTGTCAGTAGTATCCTTCTGTGTAAACACTGAACATGGCTGCCTGGTATGACCTTGCAAGTGTGCAGTTTCAGATTGGTTTTGTCAGTTTAATTTAGTTTTTTTGCCAGCATAGTCAATTGAATTTTCTACAAATTTATGTTCACATTATCTTGGTCACATGATACAACCCGATGCAATTTTAGCTTGAAAGACATAATATAAATTCATCAGAATACCAATTAATTAGTCAGCCATTCTAACAAACAGTCAAACAATCAAGTCATTCAGCCAAATAATCAGTCAGTAGTATGCTTACAGTATCATTCATTCAGGCAATGATCACATATGATAAATTCAGTCAAAATGCAATCATACCTGCTTTTGCTATTGCTCTGGCAACTCCACTTATATGATCCAGCCTTGAGTTGGCTGCGTTAACAACAGTGTCGGTCTTATCTTTGGTGATATCCCCAAGAACAAGCTTTACAACCTTCCCAGAAGCCCTGTGCTGAGCACTCGCATAAATGACTGGATCAGAGTAAATTTTACTCTTAATGTCACCTTTTTCTTCATCAGCAGTCTTGATCACAACTTTATGTTTTGAACCAATTCCAAGAAGTAACAGACTATTGGAAAGAAAAAATTTCACTGCTCCCTGCTTTAGGACTGGAAAGTCTCTAGAACATACAGTCGTCAAGAACTCCTTCACTCTAGCCACACCCTGCTCAAGTGCCAGTTTTTGACCACGGATGGAGAAGCCACATTCACCTGAACTAGACAGACATTCTTTCATTTCAGCTGGCTTAATGCTCTCCCTCAACTGTTCCAGTGCTGAACTACCATGTGTCTTCAGAACCTCCATTTTACCCTTGGGTAGTGTGATAAATGTCTCATAGTGTGCAATACCACTAATGAAGTTCTTAATTCGCTGTGAAATGGCAGCAATGTCACTTTTCTTTGATACAAAAGTTACTGATGCATTAGACTCTGACAATTCGAGCAGTGGAAAATCTTTGGAAAGACAAGCCTTGTACGTCGTCCAATCCTTCTTTCTGAGAACCTCCCTCATTGGTTCATCAAGATCAATACTCTTTTCAGCAACTTCTGAAATGAGTAAGTCATATGCACGATCAAGCTGCTTTTTATCTATACTGTACAGCATCACATCCCTCTTCCGCACTTCATAAGTTGCTATCACGTTACTCTTTGTGAAACATTCGTGAATACGATTCCTCATTGCAACCTTGTTCAGAGCTTTTGGAAATGCATCTGATTCTGACTTGAAGTCAACTAATTTTTCTGACAGGTTGCTTGCAATTTCTAGAATTTTCAACTTTGTCTGACGGACTGCCTGTGGCTGGCCAATGATATTAAAACCTTTTCCTGATTCTTCAAACCTGATATCTTTCTTATCATGAAAGAAATCCATGGCTTTAACTAAGTAAGCCTGATGTGGCCTTAAAGATGCAGATTCTTTGATTTCCTTCTTGGATCGGTCAAGTTCCTCTTCCAACTCAATTTTAATATCTCTAGCCAATTTCTCAAACTTGTCTGCATGTGTAGCAATTCCAGAATAAAACAAAACATGTCGCTGATCATCAAACTCTGTGAGCAGCAGCTGGGTTTCCTTTTGATTTACTTCTCCACTAACTCTGTCCTTGAAACATTTCCAGATTTCATCCAAAACATTCATTTCTCCATACTTAACATTGCTAAATTCATTTATGAGGAAATCCTCACAATCTAATTTCCATTTCTGAATCACCTGGAAAGCATTAGGATCATTGGAGTCAACTATACAGCGTAAGGTCATCCGATTTCCATCAAACTGTGGCCACATCAAAAAGCATTTTCGTTTCTTCAGACAATGTTCAATGTGTTTCTTTTGGTGAGGAGTCAGCAGGAAGCGCAAAATTTCTCTGTCACACTCCATTTTAAAATCTGGAGGAATTGGAAGGGCTGGCAAAGAGCCATCAAAACCAGGTGGAAAAATTCCAAGGCATGGGCAGTAGAGCTGGATGTCAAGATCATGCCCATTAAATTTATGCTTCTTTGATAAAACCTTTTGAAGAGCTGTAAAAACAGATTTAGTAGGAAGTATAATTTAAATTCACAAAATAAAATCATTTACAACACAAACAAAATTCACTTGCATCTACCACAGCTCATTTCTGAGCAATGAAGACTGACAGTTGAATGAGTTGGTTGATGTTGCAAAGCCACCAGGGAAAAAGTCCGGACAGAAGGTGACGACAAAGCATGATCACAGAAACAACATCAAAGAGCCAAAACTAGAAAAGTAGTCCAACAGCACTGGCAAAAAATGACTTATGAAAAAATCTAGGTGGTATACAGAACAATCAAACGCTTTTAGGTATAAAATGAATTTATTAGACTTTTCAACAGCATAAAGAAGACAAGTTTATGTGCCCCTCAAAAAGCTGCTATCGGATAAGTAAGATTAGTGCATCTGACAGGTTTAAAAAAGGCACTACATAATTTTAGTATATATACATATATGCATACAACTAAAAACAAAACTATATGAAAAAAACTCAGTAGGTGTCTCAACAATAATGTATTCAATGGCACAATATTGGAAAAGTTCTACTTACATCTGTTAACTCCAGGCATAAAAGTTAGCAATTAATAACTACCAATTAAACTCTGCTAGATCGTGTCTTAATGTCTTTTCGTGGCTGACTGACTAAAAACTTAACTGACAAAATGACAGCTACCAGTATATGCATATCCTGAATGATGAAAACTTCTGAAATTATGTCCACATATTATGCATGCAACTGAACAGTTCTAAAGTGTCTTCTAAGAACCTCTCAAAGGCACTCCTTGCTAACCTAAAAGATGCCACAGTTCATTGTGGACAACAAGTTTATCTGCTGGCAAATGATTGGAAAATTCACTACTGGCAGTTTATGACTGATTGAATGACTCAAGTCACTAGATTGGTAAAATATACTGACTTCAAACTGTTGACTGGCTGGAAAAAATAAGTTACTCACCATCTCGTTCAGCAAATTCTATAATGGCATGACTGCCCTCAATGAAATCTACGATCTTGAGGTTGCCTCCACCATTTTTCGGACTTTCAAAGTACAATTCAAGATTCTCCTGACTCAGTTTTCCAATGGAATGAACCTGGATGCATTTCGTGATCTGAACTCTCTGCACTGAGATCATTTTTCCTTGAAAAGGACGACTGCATATGATTGTCTTCACATTTTCATAGTCTGTAATGAATGGCAAGTCTGATTACAGATGACAAGTATAATATACAACATTATGCACAATTTAATATATATGATGTATATAAGCCAGTTCACATGTAAGGTGAGCCCCAATTTAAGCCCAAAACATCATACAAATGAATAGGCATGCCCTAAAGTAATCACTGCCCCTCAATAATGTACAAGCATCAAACAGTGCATTATCTTCAGCTCCATCTCATAAAATGCTAATACTACATTTTGAAAAGGACTAAGTCATGCCAGTGGGAATGGACACAACACATATTTTGCCACTACCAATTCCACGATGGGCTTTGTCAGATTTTTGTCTTTGGTAGTCCACATTTTATCTGAAACATGTATAATTAACTGGAACCTATGGTATCAGAATTTATGAGTTTTATGCACCTGTAACATGTCACATAATGTAGCTATTATGAAAATCTATCCAAGCGATCACAGCAAAAAGTCACTCTGCATTTAAGCAATCACTATACTTGTCTATGAGAATAGATTACATAAATCTGCAATTGCTAAACCTATTAGTTTGAATAAATATTGTAATATATGATTATGCCTGAGAAAACCTTCACAAAGTCAGCCGATGGACATATGGCGTGTTAACAACAAGTAGGAAAAAAACAAAACTGGATTTGATAATACACTTGATTGGGCTGGCATTGCTACATAATTAGACGAAAACTGCAGGTTTCTATCACGAATAGTAAAAGAGGTACAGTCCTTCAAGGATGTAGGTGTCTCTTTGTTGCTATTTTTGAGAAATCACAAGTTAAAGTTCACCATAACTACGACCTGACCTAAGTCACTGTGTCTAGAGGTTGTGAATGTCAAGCAGAATAGCAAACTGGAGCATAACCATCTGCTTCTGAGACTGCCATTAATGAAGTTTCCATTAAAAATGGTTAAGATGAATATTTATGAATATTTACATGACCTGGTCATTTGTGTAACAATATAGGCACACAAATTCAAATTAGGGCACTAAAGGGGTTACATTAAATTAACATTAAACTTAACATCAAATTAAGTTTTTGTTGCAGCACATCAATAATACTGAAAAAATACACTTCAAAATTCTACATAATTTAACACAGTTTAACATGTAAGACAACAAGGTATATAACTAAGCAAAGAACTTATTCTGACCTATAACACCCATCTTGTGCCTTCTTGCCTTCAGAACATGTTTCTTGCAAATTAACTTTCCCAACTTTGTGAGGGTTTTCAGACATGGTCACATATGTTAAATAATTTTTACATGAATGTATTAATGCACTGCTAAAATCATGTTTTGGTAGAGCTATTATAAATAGAATGGTCATTCGCATAACAACAGCTATGAAACAGAAATGTAGGTCTGACAAATTCTTTGCTGTAGAAGTAAAAAATCACAGATTATTTCCAAATATATATGGAAGTATTTAAACTTGCCTCTAAACACAAACATTCCAGTCACGTTTTCATTACATGAACTCTGAAGGTCTGTTTAGCTTAACATCCAAATGTTCATCTTGCTCACCCCATCTCACTCTGCCCATCCCCTGGGGTTCACGATATTTTGTGTATCTTCTTATTGAACTTTTCTATGTTACATGTGTGGTGGAACTTTGAACTGTGATATTTATCTAGTGTTTAGATAAGTAGTATTCTTAGGTTGCTTGCAAGTGTAAGGGTTAGATTATTAAGAATCTTAATTAATTTCTTTCCTGCCATGTTTATATTTTTGAGCATATCCTCAAACTGCCTCAGATGTCCCAACTGGTTAAAAGGGGTTCAATAAAGCCATAGTCATCAGGGAAGCATCACAATAAAGCACAATGCAATTTGTCAAACTTTTACATAACCAAATCATAAGTTGTTCATTAGTTGTTTTCAGGCCTTTTCTTATAGAATAAATTTCTCAGCTAATAGGCAGCCATACATGGTACACTGCTGTTTCTTGCCAAGAGGTTATAAATGTGCTTACCATTAATTAATGTTCCCAGCTGGAACAAACTAGATATCTTCCTTTCAAAGACACTTACTCCGGTATATTTAGACTAAAGGGAACAAGAGACTCAGGAAAGAAACAAGAACTGTAAAGAAAACAACTTGCAACAGCTTCATAAATCATATAAAATAAAACAATACCACATTTCCAGTACACCTGTTAAACATTCTTACCTGGTTGTTTGGCATACTGAACCAGAGCCATGCCTGGACGACTACTGTATGTTATCTTCTTAACTGGTGCTTTTCCAGCTTTTTCTGCAAACTCTTGCAGTGTGTTCGAGTTAATCTTCAGTGTATCAAGTTTGGTGAAGAGCAGCTTATCTGGGTCAACTTCCTCCAACGTCAGCAATGGAGGAGGGCGGCTAGGCATCAGTGGTTCCACCGTAAGCTTACAGCCTTCTAGCACATGATCCTTGCTATTTACACGCTTCACAACTGTAACAACATTTTAACAGTTTCAGCTGCACTAACAACATCATATGTGCAATTAAGATGATACAACAATAAAGTAGCAATAATTAAAATAATTACGACGTAATAATAAGGAAGTATGTTATAAAATAATGACAACAAAATTATAGCTATTTACACTTATTCAATAAAAATACTGTCATATCATAATTGACAGCATAACACAATAAAGAAGTGAAGATTATAATATAATATATAACAGTAGGATAAAAGCACATGAACTAATATATTATAACATAAATATAGCACATTCATATCTAAATAAGGCAAAAATCAAGATTAATACTGGTAAGGTAACTTAACGTGAATGACAACGGCATGCTAGAGATCCTAAAATAAGTTTACACGGAAATTCTGCACCAATTTGGACCAGAAATCAACATCACACTGGAACAGTCCCATCTCTAGATCACATACGGGCCATTGTAAGGCAGATGGAGCCAGTCTGATTGATTGCCTGGGCCTGAATGTGCAGCACAGTGGTCTATTGGTAACGCATTTGGTCAATGATCATGCAATTGCGGGTTCGACTCCGTGTAACGACCCTGGGCAAGTTGTTTGTGCACACCAGGCCTCTGTCACCAAGCAGTAAAATTTGGTACCAGTGTAAGCTTGGAAGTAAACAGCAAGTCTTGCGATGCACTAGCCCTTTGTCCAGGACCTTGGGATTCATCCATTGCCGGTCCAAGGGCCTAAGAAAAAGAATTGAGTGCCTCCTCTATGTTTTACTTGTGGGATATGGGATACTTTACTTAACTGCATAAGCTGCCTATGGCAAGGAATCTGAAGCATTAACTTAGGCTGGACACAAAATCCACCTGTTTAAAGCTTACACACTACCAATCCTTTGTTATTGGTCTGAGACGTGGATGCTCACATATGCCCTGGAGAAGAATCTGGTTGGTTGCCTTTCAACAAATGTGTCTGAGAACTCAGGATCCCACACAAAACCTACATGGCACACATCGGCTAGCATAGACAGCACTTTTGTTAGGCACACAAAAGGCGCTAAGTTAAGTGTCTAGAAAGATAACTAATCACAATGCAGTTGGTATGACCTTCTGGGTTTCTGAATGTGATGACAGCTGTTTGACTGCCTTCTTCGTAAAATAGCTCCTCAAAGATTTCTCCTCCAGATCTCTTTCTATTTTCAAAGTACATCTCGATCACTTCCCTTGATGTTTCATGTTTGAAACCCTGGATCTTAACTGCAAAAGGTCCACCAACATCCGGCCAACTGTCAAGCAGGGTTGCTGTCAGCTTCACTTTGGACAACAGATGTTTACGTTTCTCAGCCACACGGGCAGCATCTATAATTAATTATAATTAGAAACACTAACTGAAAAAAATAAACACCATTTCAACAAATTCTAACCTGTGTATTGGATTGAGCAAATTCTTTATTAATGATAGCTGTACCAATTTAGAACTTCATATCAAAGAAGGTAATGCCACAAAATTATTTTCAAAGTTTTCTGATTTAAATATGTTATGTTTTCAGAGGCCTCACAAAGCTCCAATAACTGCATCGATACACTGATTATTTTGTAAATATTGCATTAAATTCACAACATATTCAGCACATTCATTAAAAAATCAAACTGAAATGAAGAAAGATTATCAATAAATGTCCTCTGTTAAGACAAATAATTATTGTAATTACATTGTAACACTGTAATTGTAATTGAAGATTTATATAGCACCTCTTCAAGAGAGATTCATCAAGGTGATCCAGATCTAATGGCAGAATACCTGACAGAAAGAAATGGTTTCAAGCGCTTACAGAACAGAGGTAAAGAAAGACCAAGGAGCTCATATCAGAGGGTGCTAGGCAACCTGTTCCAGAAAGTTGGACCAACCGCAGCAACGCACATTAGAGAATAGTCAACAGGCACTCAGTACCCCAGGTTGTATATAAAAGTTTCTATTATATTGTTTGGTGAATGATAACCTTCAGCATGCCGATATAGAATAACTGCAGCATCCTTTGACAGGATTTGTATAGAGTCCACTGTTCCACCACCTGATCGTTTATTCTCAAAATAGAGTGTGAGGCTGTCCTTGCTCAGGTCCTTCAAGCAGCCACGAATCTCAACAGTACGAGACTTAACATGGTCTGCTTCGACTTTTCTCTCAGTTGTTTCAACAGTTGATTGTGAAGAGCACAGAGCAGTGACCGGCTTTCGAACGTTCATGACACTTTTGCCAAGTGTAATCTGTCCTTTTTCTATTACTTGCTCTGCAACTACAGGTGTCAGTGGCAATTTTTCAGTTTGATACACATGCAAACAATTCTACAACCACTAGAAATTTGTTGCAGTAATCAACAGTAAAAATCTACAAATGTTGAAAAAGTGACAAAAACACTTCATGGTATGGCATCTAGGCACAAAAGTACACTTTCAGCTCAGTTACCATTAGTGACCTGCAGCCCTAGATTTACAGAGATCAATTTCTTTGCAAATGGTCTATATGCAGTGTGCCGTGGCAATACTGGAATGGTTCAAACATTGATTCTTCTACAATACAATACAACTGGAATTTGATCATGTCCCTTACATAGTTCAGAAGTGCATATTGAAACAGAGCAACAATAAAAATCAACCAAAACGAGACTGGATGAGGTGAGATCTCAGTTTAGAGTGAACGATAGTAACAATGAGCCATGATAGTTCAAAATGGAGGGACCTGCAAATTGTGAATGAGCACCAGCCAAAAACAAAGCACGTACAAAGAACAGCGTAAGACGCCAGAAGATGCTGCTAGAAGAACAGCATTACAAAGTGTGTACAAAGAGCTGTTGTCACTCGCCTGCTGGGTCTTTAAAAGTCACCATCGCAGTTCCACTCTTTTCATCATAGGTGAACCCATCTTCGGCAATTTCTCCACCTCCTGACCGTTTCTTGTTTTCAAGGAACATCATCAGTGTATGCGATTTGGTTCCTGCAGGAATCTCACTGATTTCCACTTGGCCAGGAATCTCTGTACTTTTTGGACTGGAGTCCGTAAGGGCGCGTGGTGATGATGTTGATGACGATGGGCGATATACTTCCAGCATGCTTCCATCTGTGTACTTAATCTTTCCCTTTTCCAGTAAGCTCTTTGCCACTGTACCAATTTTGCACAAAATACAAACGAAAGTTATTCATATAAAATAAAGCATAATATTATTAAGCACAAAATATTAAATACTTAAATTATATCACAATACTAAGTGTAAATGTAAAAATATCATAAAAATAATAATACAAAAAACAATTTATAATAAATCCATAATTGTAATTGTAATTGTAACCACGACAGTTTACACAGCACTGTCAGTAGCAAGCTACTTCAAGGGTGTTTACAATGTCAAATGTCGGCACGCACAAGAGTCCAACAATTAATGATAAATGGATGATGTACAAAATCAAAATCAAATGCTGATCCTAGAGTTAGTCAGTGATCAGACAATTTTAACTGTTTAATCTCTATTTTGTTGTGATTAAGAAAAATGTTGAAGTTTAGAAGGTAAAGCTTTAAAACCAGCAAACATTCTAGTTTTGAAGTGTTCAATCTGTATGTAACAGGTTCACTGATAACTAATCTGTATGTAACAGGTTCACTGATAACTGTTTGGATAGTGTCAAACTGACTTCTGTTACCAGGAAATCATGGATAGGTATGCAAAGGAAAGCCAGAATCTTTGCAGTGGCATTGAGTGGGAAGGCCTTCAACCAACCAACTGGCCATTGACATAAGCACCTGCAAAGACCTGGTGGCATAAGGGTTATCTGGATGTGGTACGTTCTACCATCAGTCCAGGGAGTGCCAGTTAGTAAACATAACTGTGTGCTCTGAAAGCTTCATTTGACTGTTGTCATTCTTTAAGCTCAACACCATATGGACCAGGAACTCTGAACAATGTTTTGACTGTCAACTGGGACACCACTGGTTGTGTTCTACATGTGTGCAAGTGCCTGCCAGTGGTGATATTTCCAGCTATTCAAGCACAACTTGCTTACATATCAACTTATTGTTCTTAAGAGCTCTATGTCATTTAGGCTATTAAGGGGCTCCTTCAAGAAGTACTTAGAAGGTGGTGCCATAAACTTTTCAGTAATAGATATAGCCAAAAACATCCAACCTGACATTTTTAAATAGTTCATTAGCTATTAATTGAGGCAGAGTCAAATAGGCCATTGTGTCTGCAAAACAATAAAGGAAGGCAGGTCGGTCCAAGAAATTAAAGATTAAACAAAATGGCATAAAACATCCGTGTACTGGATCGTAATCGTAATCAAAAACTTATAAAGCGCCACTTCAAGATGAAACTCATCAGAGGCGCTCCCGGCCCAATTTCCCATGACTAATGGGGAATAACACGGTCTTCAGACGCTTGCGGAAAAGAGAGGGAGGAAGAGAGAGGAATTCCCGCCTAAGGTCACCAGGCAGGTTGTTCCATGAGGCAGGGCCAACAACGGCAAAGCTGCAGCACTGTGCAGTAGTAGTGCAAGCCGTAGGAACTACCAGGTGTCCCTGGATTGCCGATCGCAGCAGTCGGCGGCCAGGGACAGAAGAAACAGGGACACAGAGTTCCCTTAGATAAATAGGTGCACTGCCAACAAGGCAGCTGTGCACAAGGGCCAGAATTTTAAACTAGATGCGTTCTCGAATTGGAAACCAGTGGATTTTTTCCAGCATGAATAAGGAGATATGGCCAAACTTTGGAATGCCACCAATCAAGCGAGCTGCAGCATTTAGGACAGACTGAAGTTGGGAGAGGGAAGAGGATCCAAGACCGGCAAAAACCCTTGATGTCAGCAGGATACTGGAATCCAGTTGTTTCCAAATCAGTTTCAAATGGAGATCTTCATAAAATAATTCTATGTCAAATATCAAGTCAAAAGTCAAAACCCATTTCCTACGCTAAAGACATGCTGCCGTTAAAACTGGGTTGCCCTACCATGGCAGTTCTCTCACCACTTTGCATTAGCTTTCTCATATTTAAAACCCTACATTTAAGACAGAAACAGACTGAGCCTTAGCTTAAATGGGACTCAAAAACATTCTGGAAGAAGAGTAGAACTCTCACCCTCAGCATCTTGGAATTTAACAATAGCTCTTCCTGTGGCTTCATCCAAACTGAGTTCCACAACTTCACCACCACCTGATCTCTTCTTATTTCCCAGGAACAACTGCAGAATGTCTTTGTCTGTCCCCTTTGGGATCTTTTGAATCTCAATGGTATCTTCCACCTCCAAAGCTGTGGGAAGCTCTTCTGGCACTGGCAGAATTTCTAAGGTCATCTGCTTGAACTGGATACAACCAGCTTTCAACAGGTTCTGCGCAACTGTTAAGACAAGCAACTTAAAGTGAACACTAAAATAACAGTTTTATTTGTTATTCTTTGTTAACAAAATGCATATAGTCATTTACATAAAGAGGTCAGTGATGGTAACAACTAAAGAAACTACAGACCAGTTTTAGCAAACACCTTTTCCACACAATCTTGGAAAGTGTGCAATACTGTTCGTTTTTGTGAAACAACAGATGTTTCCTTTATGAAAAGTCTACTTCAGTATATTAGGCCTGTTATGATTATCTCATGCAGGACCTACGGATGGCATAGCAAATATTTCCATAAAAAAATAAAATTCAAGTCAGACCATGGGTACAGATAGGTATGTAGGCATCATGGTTGTAATATGAGGTCAATTTCCTTATCCAGTGCCTTTCTATCAGCATCCAGTGCTATAATGCCACAGCACTTTGAGACATGCTTACTAATGTTGTGGAGAAGAAAGCCTGGCTTCTCAGATACCCATTAACAGCCCCTAGAGTATTTTTTGTTCCTGAGGGATTACACTTACCTCAGGTAAAAACAATAATAATAATAACATTGACAGCAATAAAAAAGCAGCAACAATAAGAATAATGATAATGCTAGATTTACCCTGATAATCTTCAAACTGAACAATCGTCTGTTCATCTCCAGTCTGAAAATGCATACTGACAACTGTACCACCTCCATTTTGTTCTCTCTCCAGCAGAGCCAACAGGACATCATCAGTCATGACTTTAGGAATTCCACTAACAAGGACCTCTGCAGATGGAAGCTTGCCTTCTTCATTGTCTCTCTCCTCATCGAAAACGTCACTGGTCATGCGATTAAACTCAGATGGAGGAGGAGGAGGCACAACTGCAAACTCTGTATTGCCAAACTTGACTAATCCTGCCTCTAGAATTCTCTGGGCAACTAAAAATTCAAAGAATCATTACATGCCTGTACAACTGATAAGCATCATTGCAGAACTCTGTTACACATTTTGGAGGCTGAAATCTCCAACCAATGAAAAGATATTTCAAGATTTCTGTTTCACTAGTGTCCCTTAGCGAACTCAGTCATAAAATGAATGCATAAACATATATAATTATACATATATATATAAAATGAATTTACAGACCATACACTGTTGGTGTGAAGATTAGACAGCAAGGCAGAGGACTGGCCAATACCCATACGTTCTCATACACTGAGGAAAAGTAATGAAGTTGCTAACACTTTGTTCCCATGGCTGCCTCTTGTGATTTGTTTAAAGGACTCCTCTGTTTTTTTCATACAAATTTTGATTCCTACATGAATTACATTACATTTCAATTACATCACATCTCAGAGAACTATCACAATCTCTGGAAACTTTCAATTCATAAGCTCTCAATTTCATCACTGTGAAAACGGCAATTGAGCAGAACCAGCTAGTAATAGTAAGAAGAACCAATACCAAAGCCTGCATTGGATGAACAGGAAGCAGGAGAGCAAATGAATTAATGACATACCACAAAAGTCTTCAAAAGTAACCATCACATTATCCCCATCTTGGATCAACTGTTCGATGTTGCCACCTCCTGATTTTTCCTGGGTCAGAATAATTTCAAGAAACTCCACCATAGCTGATGGAACATTCTGAATGCATACGGTACGAGACAATGCATCCTTGTCACCAGCAATGCTGGTGTCATCTTCAATCTCTACATCAACATTGTCTTGTTCTGGCTCGTCTTCACCAACACTGACAACGATACCTTCTGCAGGTGGAGGTAACAGGGCCTCAGGAGGAATCTTGGAGAAGAAGAGCTTCTTTCCTTTAACTTCAATAAATTTCTGGTCTAAGAGACTAGCAGCAACTGTTGTCAATAGAAATGCACACACAAAAATACATAGCACCTCAGTTGCTCTAAATACCTCAGTATTTATATGAAAGCAAATACCGGTAATTACAGAAGATTTTGTGGAGTAATATGTATGCTTACAAAATAATTGCAGAAAACAAAAAAGTCAACTCATATGATCTTCAACTGCAGCATCTGATATGAATATATACAAATCCACTTATTTTGCTACATTAAAATAACTAGAATTAGCTGAATGAATAGCCAAATTAAGTCCACATAAGAACCCTTTCTTCAACATCATAAAGCAAATACATAAACTCTGAAGTTTAACTTTGGCAGGAACTGCTCAGTTCTTATGTTATTACTTAGCTGTGGCAAATTTTCCACCTCTCTTTTAAATCACAACAATAAACAGCCGAAAATATTCTACACGTTTTTTTAACAAACAGGTTTGCTTATCAGTAAGTCTATGTGCTACATATATTCAGTAGCTACCTGGTCTCCAAGAACGGGTTGCCCACGTATTGGATTTGCCTGTGGGAACCAGACCCTAGTCATATAATTAATTAAACTAAATATTAGGTACTCAAGTCATGGAATTCCCAAAAAGTACATAATTAGGGTGGCACCCAAGTTCTTCATACATGTAGAAGTTTGTACCTGACCTGATCAATAATGATGAAAAATACCACTCGATTTAATTAGAAATTTCATCAGAATTAGCAACAACAGTGTCAGTAAAATGCTTAAAGTCAGTAGAGCAATTATTAAGAGTCATTACATAAAGCACTTCTAGATATTTCTGTTACAGCAAAAGTAATGGCAAGACAGCAACATACAAAGTAAAACACATTAAGCAAAATATGAATCTTGGTAATTATCTTAGTAATCAAACACCACAAACCTTCCTGTTCTTCGAAAGATACAGTCACCGTTTCAGAACTGATATCAAAGCTGTAGTCTGATATTGATCCACCACCTTTCTTCGGACTTTCAAGAAACAGTTCAAGCATTTCATTCACTTCATTTGAGACGCTGCGTACAAACAATGTACATGGACTGGGAGGGACCAGAACCTTCATTGTATGCCCTTGTATTGTTATTACTCCAGTCTTCAGGAAGAATTCAGCAACTATTTTCGACAGACAAATTACACCATTTGTAGGATTAATCATGACTTTGCCACAAACACAGAAGATCCAGCTAATCAGTGTCTAATCGCTGTACGCCAACTACTTGTTTCTGTTTTTGGCGATATTCAGTCTTAAATGGCTAGTAATAAACTTCTGAATCCTGTAAAGCCTGAATTCTTTCTTCTAGTCATAAGCCAATAACTCCATAAATTTGAATGCCTTATGTATGTTCAGTTGGTTGGTTTACTTATTAACTGTACTGAACGTGCACACAATTTGGGTGTGGTGTTTGATTCCACCATGTCATTTTCTAACCATGTTCAGACCATATGCAGATCAGCTCAATTTCACATTTGGGATATACACAGAATCAGACCTCTTTTGCCTCAAACTATCTTAATCCAACTAGCTAGTGCATTGGCGTCCAGCAGACTTGACTACCGTCATCATTTCTTATTGGTATCACTAAGGGTGATCTGCACAAACTACAAATCGTTCAAAACTCTCTCATCAGGGCCATAACAAACACCCCTAAATAAATATCAGCATATTAAGCCAATATTAAAATAACTGCACTGGCTGCCCACTGAGCAAAGAATCCAATTTAAAATCTGTCTTACAGTTCACAAAATTCTGCATTTAAATCAGCTGACCTATCAGTGTTCCATGCTCACTCCTAATACTAACAGACATTGCCTTCAATCAGTGGACACTGTGACTCTTGCTGTGCACTGTACCTGAACAGTGTTGGGCTCTCGGGTCTTCTCGGCAGCTAGTCCAAAGCTTTGGAATTCACTGCCCAGTTCAGTTCAGTCTGTCAACTCTTTGATGTCATTCAAGTCTAAACTAAAGATGCATCTCTTTCAACTTGCTTACCCAATATAGCCTGGCTTCTGATTTCTCTGACCTATCAGAATTCGACCCGGCTTCTCCAACGGATTATGATTTTGACTGCAATTTTCACTTGAAGTGACCATTGACTGATATTTTGGGCATTACAATAATGGTGCTATAGAAGTCTTTAGATTAGATTAGACTATGCTGCATTCCAGACAGAGAAATTAGAGAGTAATGGTGAGCAAGAATTAGTGAATGAACAAAAGGCCACATTCGAGAAAGAACAAATGCTTGCAACAGAATCTGTATCTCATCAAAGACCAAAAGTCATGATGAGGAAAGGCAGTACGTAATAAGCATTCTTTTCTCAAAAGCAAAAAGGAAGGTTAAGAACTATAATATTGAGAATAGATGGAGAATCATAAGGTAACCTGGAAGGTAGCAGTTAAGACAACCATTGCTGCAATGGTATGGTAAATAAATGATAATGATCTGGCCTTTAGTTCATCCATCTAGATATCAAATCACAATGACACCTGGATGCATCAGAGACCATAAATGTGTTACTCAGCTACGCAAACAAAACAGAAAGGCAATTAAAACTTTTGGATTCCACAGCCCACTGTAATAACCACTTAAACCAGCTCTTCTGTCTTCTCTCCGTGTTCTCCTGCTATTAATGGCTAAAGATTATGGTCTTCATATGGTATCTCTGGACAACCCCTCTGATCTGACACAGTGCTCATGAATATGCTGATCCTTGCCCTGAACAACCAAGTACTTAGGGCTTTAGAATTTTCTGAGTTTGCAATTTAAACCACAGACATTTACATTTAAACAAGGTTCAGGTATCAAGTATACAGAAATTCACCTGCAGGATCTTCAAATGTTATCCAAGCCACTTCATGCTCTTCATCATATTGAAAATCATGTATAGATCCACCACCCTTCCGCTTGTTTGAAACGAGGGCCTCCAGCACATCTTCGTAATCCTTAAGGACCCCTGCGACGAGCATTGTACAGCCATTCTTGATTTCATCCTTTGATTCGCTCATGATTCATTGGCAGCAAGATCATACAAGCTTTACCAGAAAAAACATCCCAAATCAATAATACCAAGAGAATACTTGTATAGCCATATAATCATTAGGACTAATTCTGAGTGCACGGTAAAAAGTAGCTCACATTAGAATTGATAAATCTTTTCACATCAAGACCTAGTGGTCCAGTATCTGAATTGGTATTAGCTAAGTCTACAGTGCAACTAGTTTACAATAATAAAGTTGCTTACTTAATTGAAATTTAATTAATTTAAATCAGTGTCACTTGAAATAAGAGCAATTAAAATGATGATCATGACACACTTTGAAGAAATTAAAACATTTTAAAAGGGGTTTCCTGGTGTTGGCTGGTGATCCCCATGATGAACTCTTGACAAGGGCAGCATGTACCAGTGAAATATATATCCTCACATTTGTAAGTCTCATTTTGAACTGAAGCAGTTACGAACATTCATGAAAATTTCTAAAGCCTAATAACTGGCAAATCTAAAATTCTTCTATGTAGATCAAATGTGCAAATTAATTGTGGTTAACATGCCTGGAGTCCAAATTAATTGTAGTTCATACACCTGTTAGCAATTTAAATTTTTGGCAACAGTAGAAGACCATTCTTTTCGATCACGGTCTTATTATTGTGATGTTCAGCAGAAGTTCTCACAACCAACGCCTGAGGGATGATGAAGCTGAAAGGATTCTCAAAGAATGCTTCAACTAAAATCATTTGCTGTGGGGACTGGAGAACAACAGAGCAAGCAGGTGCTGATGGATAATGCATGAACATTCCTCAATCACAAATGATCTTCTGATAATATCAAAGACTGTAAGATGTGGAGTATGCAGAAAACAGTATCTTTACAGTTGAGTTGTGCTGATTGCATTCACTTTTGTCTTCTGTATTTGTTAAACAGTGACTTCTTGTTGTACATGCAAAGGTAAAGGAAAAGTGGCATGCTACAACATTGGTCATTAACTCAAAAACAGCAAGATACTCAACTGCAAGTACCAAATAACCAAAATTAATTACCTTTGCTAGGAGGCACTCACTGGAAATTGCAGCAGTTTGTAAAGATTGCCAGACATTGAATTTTGCACCATCCACAATTGCAATTGCAATATGTGATGAAGCAATCCTTCAGCCACCTGACTTTCAATTAATCCTTTTTTATTTTTATATGAAGCTTAATAGTACTGCAGTTGTGATTAAAATTGCATTGTGTCTTGAAAAGCCCTGGAATTTGTTTTGTGTTTTTCGGTCTTTGGTATTGAATACCCTAAAGAACTGCAAAAGGTTTATGTATTTGTACATAAGCTGCTAGGCATGTCTCAGGCTAGTGCAAAATTCAAAGTCTGGCAATCTTTACAAACTGCTGCAATTTCCAGTTAGCACCAGACATTGTCTCCTAGCAAAGGTAATTAATTTTGGATATTCTGGTACTTGAAATTGAGTATCTTACTGTTTTTGAGTTAATGAACAAGTGTGCCACTAGTTAAGTCATTGCAAAAAAGTTCCTGAATAACTTTGCTTGCCACTAGTAATGTAATGTAATCAAAAATTGTCTGAAGTACTGCTAGTATGCACAGGATTTTGGGAAATGTATTACATACAATTTTAAGTATCTCTGAATTCATCATTTTTTGATTGACTGTGGATTGACTGTATGCCTGGTTGAAATTGTTTGTCCCTATTATTATTTCTTTCAACTGGCTGACTCTCACACAGGCTGCTCTGAAAATGTGTCCCTCCTTATACCGTATATATAACACAATTTATAATCTGGTGTTGTTTCATGATCCAGAGGTGCTCCAAATCAGCCCCAGAAAAATCTAACAAAAGTTTAGATTTAAATTTAAATTTCCGGCATAAGGTGTCTGAGCCACCACTGAGGTCAAAGCTTAGAGACTACTACTGGCACCTACAAAAGCCCAAACACACATAATCCACCATCTGCTTATTTCAAACCAGGTAGGCCTACTCTGACTTCGGTGTGTAATAACTGAAAGTGTCATGGCGTACTCGTAACCAAACCGCAACGCCTTCCAGCATGCAGTCTACTTTCATTATAATTTCCTATGTTATTTAATGGATATTTTAAAATTTATTCTTGCTCGTTGATATCGCCTGTTAATATTTTTCAACAATACGTTTTAAGATTCAGATTTAACCAAAAATGTAAAGAATTGCTTCTCTTTGAAATACCTCAATTCGTTGATCAGCATCCTAACATTATCGTTAACCTGTAATATTATCTCTAAACACCTATAAGGCCACGTAGAAAATACGATAAAGCAGCCATATATAGATTTTAATCACTTAACCTTTGTCTTTCGCCTTTCGCAAATCTATCGCATTGCCAGGAACCCACTGGTTATTAATAGAAACATGGAATTCCCTGCTTTCTCTCTCACACAAAATTCCCACTTAGCTTTTCGATTTTGCAAAATCGAAATCTGCCGAAAATAGGAATCAAATTTTAAATTTATCCGACCGATGGACCGAATGATGCCCACACCAAGGCTTGATCCCCTCCGGATTCTGAGATGGTACTGAAACTGACCTAACAACTTGGCTTTCGAGGACTTAATTTTAAATAGCGACAGTTAATTATAAGCTAGTCTCTGATGCAGTTTCGTAATCGTAATCGCAATCCCGAGGTTTCCACAGCGCCAAACGAAAGCCACGTCACGGGGACCAGCTTATTCACAGGCGCTCAGTCAAAACAAAATCAATAGGCAAAAGTATTCTGTGTGGCGCTGAGAAATTTCGAAAATTCACACATTACATGCTAGGCTTATCGAAGTGGGGGCTGGGGTAAGAGCTTCCAAAGGAAGAACATAGCTATTGTGAATATTAACAAGACCGCTGATTATCTCTGCAAGCAGCAGTCTTATTAATATTCATAATATCCGTTCATAATCAGATGTTGTTGGCGGAGCTCAGCGATGGGTGACGTGTGATAGGGTTCAGGAATTGTGGTAAGTAAGTAAGTAAGTAAGTATATTCTTTATTAACCAATAGCTAATCGCACATCGGTTTACAAGTATTTAAGAACACAAGAAAACTTAATATTCATACAACATCCTAACAATAAAACATTTATGCGTTAAATTGTCAGCAGGAGGAATAATACGATCATCGGTGTGGGGCCGTAGGGAATAACTGAGGGTTTTAATTGGTGGGAGTAGTTGATGTAAGACATGATTTGGGTTGTTCAAGATTGCTTTAAAGAGACGAGCATCAGCTGTGGTAAGCGTTCGGAAGAAAGCCTTGCTAACCCTTTCGCTTTCCTTCCAATTATTATTCAGCAGCGTATCCAGTTCAAGATCCTAACGCTTATGCGTAATTGTCTTGTTGGCTCTGCTCCATCATATCTTAGGGACTTCTGCATTTCGGTCTCCTTGGTTCCAGGCCGTAGCACTCTCCGGTCGGCCTTCCTTGGACTTCTGACTGTCCCTCGTATGCGCACTGCTACAGCGCAGTCTAGAAGCTTTGCCTATGTTGGACCCAATAGCTGGAATCGCCTTTCCCGAGAGCTTCGGCTAATATTCCTCAGTTTGTCTCTTCCACAGTTTCGCAAGCGCCTGAAGTCTGTATTATTTGCCAGTGGTCTCACTGGTTCGGGTCGGGAGCACTTCTGATGAGTCTATTCTTGAAGTGGCGCTTTATAAATGTCAGATTACAATTACAATTACAATTATTACACTCTTAATCTTGTAAATTTTTAGAACCAGTTGAGCAACTTCATATGCCAAATTTCTTAAATCTGTTACCTCTCTGGCCCTCTTGCCTCTGAGTTCTGACTTCCCTAGTCAGCAAACCTTGATCAGGTTTGCATACCGATAGTGGCTGTATTTCAAAGATTTGAGTGTTTGGCTAGCCCGGTCCGTACACTGAAACCTTAAACAGCATGGCGCCCATTCAAACGGCCTGCGGTAATGAGGGATCTCACCCGAAAATTCATTAAAAATGAGCAGGGTCGAGACCATACAGTCGTTGTAGAAAAACGTACATTTACATTCGCACATTTACATCTTCACAACCCACTTTATTACCGCACACTTCATCTCACTATCATTTCCTCGGCCTTTCTTATAATCTGTGAACAATTTCAATCTGTCCTCAACATCACAGATCACTGGATAGTGGTGGTGAAGGACCTCACCCAATCAAGTCATTGAAAAATGACCATGATCGAGGTCACATGGTCACTATAGAAGTATTCATTTACATTTAAATCTGCTTAATCACTGTCAGTATGGGCAATAAGCCATCTCTGCCATTTCCTTCTTATCAATCTTTTTGCTGCTTTGGATCCAATGGCCGTAAAGCCTCGATGCAAGGCATCGGAAAAATCGACTCCCAATTCGTTTTAGTCACTCCATCATCCCTTGATCTCCTAGCATGGTACAAACCCACTTACCAGCCTCCTTGATGCTCATGTGCCACAGCTCCGCCTAGGCTACCAAACACAGCACACACGGAAATAACCTTGGTGCATTCAAATTCATTCACTGAAGCCTTAAGCATATATTAATGCACTACTGATTGCACAACCAGGGCAAACACAATCACAGGAGTACAAAGTCCTATCATTTACCTATAACTCACTCTAATCCTCCCGACACTCCTACCTTCGTCAGTTATTTACATTCAAACCACTTGACTCCTCTTCCGCCTTAACACTTCTCCACCCTTCCATCACCAAATCCTTAAACTTGGGAATCACTTCACAGCCCAAGCTGCTCCATCCTCTTGAATAATCTCCCACCAGAATTATAACTATTATCATACTGCACCTTTTGCATTCTCTGCACAGGTCTTTCATTCAAAAACTGCATTAAAACAATCCTGTGTCACAAATCCTATCCTGATCCTTCCTCTTCCCCTTACTCTTCTTGCCACTCCATCCACCATAGCCTTCTGACTATCTGCCTGACCCTTGCAACTTGACCTTGAACCGAATCTGTCTTTACCTGCTGTTCAATTTTGTTTTGACTGATCATCTGTTAATAAGCTGCAGTGACTTAGCTTTCTTAGGGTACTTGAGAAATCTTGAGGGTACAGTAACTACTGATATGCAAAAATCAGTCACTGACAAATACCATCTTCTGGAATAACAGCCCAAATGTCAGAAGACTCTATCAATTTTAAAGAAGTTGCTTCTTAAACAAGTAGGTCCTAAAACACATAGTCATGTTAAGTAAAAGATTTTTTACTTACTCCCCGGACTTGTTGGGCACCTCCCTGAATAAGTGGTCTTTCAGTGTTGTTTGGCTAGCTAAAATTTGTGGCAGATTTATCTATAAAATGTTTGACTTTTGATTGTGATTTCACTTTCGAGCAACCAATAACATTTTGTGTCATGATAAATACTCTACATGGATTAGCACCATCATGAAAATGCCTTGGCCATTTAACAAAACATCACCGATTTACCCAAATGGTGATGAATTCATTGTCAAGCTGTTTTGTTAAGCTTACACCGTGTTGCCAAACCTTGTATCATGCCAGGAATGTTTTACCACTGCCTCCTGCAGGAAACCTATTGCAGGTAGTTCCATCAACCACAAGACTACATCTTGAGGAATTGGGAGATTTGACAGGCCTTAGGCATTGAAATGAATGCATCTGCAGGGAACACTGGTTTACAGGAATAGTAGTTCTGGTTCAGAAACTAATATAAAACTCCCTTTAAACATAATTTATTTCAGACAACTCCATAAACCAAATTACATACCAACAGCAGCAAAAGATGCCAGCAAGCTACTGCATTAGAACCATTTATGTGTGTAGAGTGATATCAGAATGATAAAATGATAAACAACTGTCACATAACACTCACAATTCAGTTCAAATAAAATAAACAATCTCTTCTATACACAATCAATCATAATTCATTAAAATTAACTTACTTTTCCAAAATGATTTGCAAATAAAATTTTTAAAACGAACACTACAGTCGCAATAAACTAAAAACAGATATTCTGAATGGACCCAACTACGACATTGAACTGTTATAATACTGTTATCCGTACTTTGTTATCTGAAGTTTCAACATGCTACTGAATGCATAAGACAAGCTACAAACAGGAAAAACAATCAAAATAAGTGATCAATAGAAAGTTCCAATATACAGGTACAAATAATATAATGTATCCATATATTTCTATATACAGCTGTAAATGCATTACACATGATATGCATATTGCACATACATATATATGTACAAACTGGAGCTCTCAATCACCAGCACTCTTGAGCGGTCCAAAATGGTGCTTTATTAAGTGTCGTAATTGAAATCAACTAATCCTACGATGAAAATTTTCATCATGTACTTACTATTAATTAAAATTTGTAAAAAAAGCCCACTTCTTATATATATGTCTATGCATATAATACATATATATATATATATAATATATATAATATATACATGTTTATATTAAATATATTTATGTATATATAAAATGTTTCCAATACAAACAAACTCAATCACATCTCTAAACAGAAATGGCACAGTTCAGAGCAATTGTAGGCCCTGAGAGAAAACTACACAAAAGTGTTGGGTAATAAACGAAAAAGAGGAGCAGACGATTGAGCTAGCCCCGAGGCAACCATGGGTGCGAAGTGTCAATGACTTCATATTTCTTTGCCTCGGCATACAAGGACGGGTCACCAGCCCTCTCTCTGCCGCCTGAGCTTCCCACTAATAGTGTGCAGTCGGTGTACTCATTATAGTTGGCCTGGAAGTGCAAATGGAGCCGAAATCTCGCAACAAACTTTCTGCCCTGGTGGGGATTTGAACTCCTGACTTTTTGATTAACAGTATAGCACTCTAACCACTAGACTATCACACACCCAGTTCGGCAATCAGATTCACGATCAAATCAATTTCTGTGCATGTCAGTTAAATAAGTTAATCAACTGAGGCATCTTATTTAAATCACTTCCTGTCTACCCTGTACAATTCAAGAAAATTTAGCTTATTTGCCTCAAGTATAAACACTATAAATTCATAACCTCAAAAAAGGTTACAATGGCTTAAGCAAATTCTAGATTATCTAGGCAAAGCAAGTTTTTAACAACAGGCCTGCTAATCACGGCAATATAAAACTGAGCAAGTGATCTTAACTTTAAAGGTTATTTTATTTCATAGCTTATTTAATTTTACCAAACACCACAATTCGCAGTAAAATGAAATTCAATAACTTGGTAGAATTTTGGTTAACTACCATCTTGTCTCATAGAACACACTTTTGTATGATGTACACCTCCGTTTAACCCTGATGTAAAAATTTGTAAACCTGTCGATAACACAAAGGTCAATATTAATTCGTTGATCTGGACCAACATTTAACTTCTCTTCCCCATCTTCACTGGCTGCACCCTATTAAGCATCATCACATTTGTTGTAGTTGGCACCTGATGCAACATCTGCAGTTTGCATTGATTACCATCTTAACCTCAACATCAAAAATCAGTTCACTTATTCCAGATGATTCTCCACAGAAAGAGTCCCTATATGTTCCATTGCCTGTTACAAAATCAGCACAAGTGAATGCTAATTGACTGCTGGCTGCATTTATGGCTTATTATTAATATAATTAATAAACCCTTACTTTCATTACTGTGATCTGTTATAAACTTCTGCGCTTTTGAGGTGAATTGGTGAATTCATAAATTAGCATGATGTAAATATCTGATTAATAATACCTTCCCACTTCTCTCAGCTTAAACACAAGCCACCCTAACAGTTCCTTTCCCCCTTCTCTCTCTGGTCTTCTGGCAACCGGACTTGGTTCTTGACATGGCATCTTTGGTCAACCTGAGACTTGACACAGCGTTCATTAATAAGCTGGTGCCCTGTGCTTAGCTTTTAAGTAGTGCTTTAGAAATTGTGAGTTTAAAATTACAAATACTTGTTAAACACAAGAGGCGCACTGCTGTTATTCTGTGACTCCACACGTTTCCTAATAAACGATGTTGCACCTGTTGCAGTTAAGTCGAAAGTTTAATGGTTTGTTCAATTGTGACTTTATATATAGTTGTTTAAGCCAAAATATTTAAAAACAGAACTGTCCTCATCAAGAACATTTGTATACACATCATCAACCATTGCTGCTGTATGATGTGGTTCTACTAATACTAAATAATTCTTGGTAAAATTCACATCCAGAATTAAAGACTCAATTTCAGAGAAAAAAAACTATGTTATATTTGAGACATTATCAGTAGCCTACTACAGGGGCTGAGATTTTCTGAATTGCAAAAACTGAGCAGAATAAGTCGTGTTTTAATCTGAATATCTCAACATAGTAAAAATATATATACCGGTAGACCTATACATTTATACACAAGAAAAATTAAACATATATTATATACACATACATAAAAACAATGACTGTGCATTCTTTCCACACTGCTGGAAGTAATTTGGCATGTATACATACATATACACGGGTTTTGATGTAATAACGTACAGTCACATACGTTCACGGTTGTGCATATTCTTGTATGTTAGCACTTAGGTGACTATGGGGTGAGCATGCAGTCTCAATCTACACAGTTTGACTATTATATAAAGTAGCAAACACTTACAGAACTCAACAACAGCCACCTACTCTAAGGAGCGAGAAGAATAAGGTGCTGTACCGCAACAAAGTAACCAATGTTTTGATTGGAATGAATTTATTCTTTTTCATCCAACTGTCTGTTTAATCTGCATCATTTCTTTATAAATTTGAGCTTCATTAAGCACAAAGCTAGATATGGTCAGCCAGGTTAATTTTGTGAGGGTATTCAAATTTTAAAACAAATTTTGTTTTTTTTCTGACTGGATGGTTTAGTTGAACTGCAACAAACAATGCCTTTTATATAATGCCTAAATCATAATGTTACAATAACAATATTCACAGGTCAATTCAACTGTAGCATTCATGGAGTACTGGCCTATAACAAAACATTTACATAAGAAAAAACACTTCAAAAAGCTTTAGTTTAGCCCTTCAACAAGTATGATATTCACAAATGAAAGTGAGGCATACATATTCAATAAAAGAAATGATGTAACTAAGTATCAACAAAAATTTAATTCTTTTTTCATTCATACTAAAAAGAGTGAAAGGAGAGAGTGTGTACAAGCATATGTACAATTCAGGAGCTAAAAGAGATAACGAGTTCAGATGGGACACTAATGACCAACAAATCACAGCTGACCGAGGGTTACCTAAAAACGATCAATAAACTACACAGAATTCAGGATTATATATAACATTCAGAAATCTGGAATATTTTAAAACTTAATTGCCCTTAAGTTCTGAATATTCTAGATCAGCAAGAAGCACAAATAAAATCACTAGACCTCCACATATGGCAACGTGGTAAGGTCTCGGGTGACATTAAAGATGTGAACATGTTGCTCTGCTCAATCCTATTATCTGGTGGCAGATAATAGGATTGAGACATGGTGTACTTTATCTTCTGCTCAGGGATTGTCAGTAGATGAGCACAACTGTGTGCTGCAAATGCTTCATCCAAGGTTGTCAGTTACTGTCCCAAATACCTCATGGACCAGTAACTCCGATCATCAATGAATCATGGATGAGAAGAATCAGTTGGTTTGGTTCTACATGTGTGCAAGAGCCTGCTAATGGAGACTTTTACCGCTTCTTTAGCATCATTTGCCTGCAGCTGAACCTTTCATTCTTATCAAAATGTAACATCAAAAAAGGCTAGCGAGGAGCACCTTAGAAGGCTCTATATAAATGTCCAGGTATATAACTACATACATATGCCAGAACAAGTAGAAACATTATATTACCATAAAACTCCAGAAACATAAAAAACAGATATATAACACATATAAGTGACCGCAGTAAACCCAACCAAATTAAAACCAAAACTCCAAAAGACACTTAACATGACACAGGAGTGTATGTTGGTTATGCATGGGCCTCAGAGACCTTCAGGCAAGATTACCATTGGTTGGGAAACTCACCAGATATCCAAGGCCGAACAATGAGGCCAATGAACGACAAATATGCCAGCCTTCATTTAAACACAATAAGATCTACTGTCTAATCAAAAACTGTAGTTATAATTTGGGCTAAAATGATAAAGACAAGCACAAACAAAAAGACAAACCAGTCCTTTTAGGGGTCATCTTATCAGGACAGATCAAGATAACAACAGATACTTGGCTTAGCTATATTATAATACAATAAACAGAGAACAAAGAAGTGCATTATCATCATTACAGGACACAGGATGAATGCTTTGCCTAGATACCAGCCAATGTCATTGAGCCATGATACTTACCTAAGATTAAGAAGGCACAGATCTGCCAATGCAACAGCAAGTAGTGCAGACAATAGGAATATAGGCTCACTGTATTTTTACAGCAGCTCTTAGTTTTGCTGCTACTTTGAAGCATTCAGAAGGCACAAGTTCGCTGAAATGGCTTGTACATTGCTGAAAACGCTATGCATGCTATCAACCACCACCAGCACTCAAGCTACAGATGTAGAACACCAACACCTGGAATCAATGCCAGAGAAGCCGTGTTTCCAAGCATGATTTTCTTATTTGTCTTTAGTCCTACCACGAGTAATTCCAAATACACAAATATCAACCAGTAAGGTACTATGTCCTGTAAACCAAGCCATAAACCAGCAAAACTTCTAATGTTAAGTACTCTCAGCATAAAGCTGATTTGTTTGCTTGCACTAAATTTAGGAATTTCTGTGAAAGCACATTTAGTAAACTAATCACATTTCTTGCCTAAAACAAACTTTGTAACAAAACATACACATATCAGAAGCAGAATCTCAGTGAAAAAGCTTAACATTTGAACACAATTTCAACTAACTAATATGTTACAATACCTTAGACAAAATATTGACTTGCAAAATACAGCTGTATTTGTGAACCAATTTCAATTTTCGACTACCCAACTCCAGAAATCATACATGCTGAAGAAATAAAATTTCATAAAGTCTTAGTCTTTGGCAGTCAAAATTCACGTGCTTTCAATTTTTTCCAAAGGCCAACTGTAAGATTTAATGATCAGGCAAAAATTATACAACATGCCATTTTCAACATAATTTAAAGTTTAGCATAATAAAATGTTAAGGTGATTTCTATTTAACTCCTATGCATAAGTCACCACTCAAGTGACTTGCAAATTGAACAAAGAAAAAGAAAATGACTGTACCAAACATTTTGACCAAGGCTAATCAGAAAAAAGCTGCTAAACTAGTTGTGAACTTGTTCATGTGCACAATTACCTGAAGCTAACAAAAACAAAGTAGATTTATAAGCAGCATTTACTGAACAGAGAGTAGACTAGGAGCTTAACCAATCAAGCCCTGTATTACAGACAAAGGCATTAAAACAATGCACACAAAACAGTGACTGAGTGATGTATGACTTGAAAGATAAACTTGCCAAAACCACACTGCTCTCATCCTTGGCACTTGTTTTACCTGGAGAAAAATTAGGTGGTCTAGACCTGGAAGAGACACCTTTATTAAGTTTTCAGTTTTAGTTTAACCACCGGCAAGCTATCAGCTACTGACGATAAAGGTTGATGATGCGTTTAGCCTCTCTTTCGCCACTCAGCAGGGCTCCGTGTGAACTTGAATAGAACTTGGGATGAGTTGCTTCACCAGCAAACAACAGAATCGGCTAAAACAAGAACAAATGCTGTTCTAAGCCTAGCAGTCATCTGCACTTAAAGTCCATGGTGCTAGCCGAGTTCTGATGGTAGTCTTCTTCCATTTGGTCATAGCCCAATGGAATTTCTTTGCATTGTTTGTCAATACATTATATCAGACCCCTCTCCAGTTTTCATCTATCTGCATTTCCCTTTCACATCCATCACAGTTCATGTAACCAGCTAACCACCTTTCTGGTGAAGAGAGTATAGCTTGCTAATTGATTAACTTTTTGTTCCTAATGAACTTTACACCACTTACACTAGTGTAGGGAGTGCCTTTGTGCAGTACTTACAGTATTTAAAAGGTGCTATATTAATTATCTACATACATACATACATTTTCCCAATTACACATACCAACCTTACTTTAAAAATATCAGCCTTTCACCTCTTTGTAAGGGTTCAAATTCTTGATCTGAACTTTTCGTATCAGTACAGTATTAACTGTTAAGCCACACGACTTGTAAAGAAAGTCTAGTTTTTAGCATTAAATTCTCAAGTATCTTTGTTTCGATGCGACATAATTAGTGATGTGAGCGTGAAATATTTCATTTGAAATATTTCATTTCTGACAGGTTTTTTTGAAATATTTCAATGACCAAAAAAAACAACATGTCTTTACTATTAATGATGGTTTACTCTGTCTGACTGATAGTACTATTTATGTTTGTGTTCTAAGTTCTATTCTTAGAACTTTTTGTAAAATTTTGTTCGCCGGATTATTATTGAGTCTAGTTGACATAGTATTTGTGATTTATAATTTGTCTTGTAAAGTCACTAAAGTGTTTCGAATTCTATACGATTGACTGTGTCCTAGCCTCCTAGGCTAGCAGAATTTAGCTAAAATCACATTTATTTCATTTATGACAAAACAAGTGATTAATAATAAATGTTAAGCATAACAATGAACAATAACATCTACTTTATTAGATCAAACTGTAATTTGTGACATTTGGTGAATAAAATATGTTTTTCAACATATAATGTAACTCTCATAAAAGTCATTCTTAAAAACAGGTAATTAGAAATAAATTGAGTATCTCGAGGATGGTCATCACTAACACAATAATGCATATAATATGTAATATGAGAGAAATAAATAAACTGTTATTATGGTTGTAATTAGTTGTAAAATGTAAAAAAACATAATTTCAAATGTTTCAAAGGAAACTGAAATATTTCAAATAAAACTGAAATATTTCAAATAAAACTGAAATATTTCATTGAAATATTTCAACGCCAAAAAAAACATGTTTTTTTACATCTCTAGACATAATGCAAACACTCAACAAAGCAAGTTTGTACTTAAAACGGCTTCCAAAGCTTTGCATGCAGAACTGAAATTGATTTCTTGAAGACCATCATTATTAATTATTAGTTAATTAATTAATCACTTATTATGAAAATTAGAGTCGCAATTAGTCATACAACAGTATGGATCCCAGAGGGTAACATGACAGGAGAAGAAATTGGGTCTGATTTGGATGGTGAAAACTAAAGAAGGATGATGTGGGAATGTCATCTAGTCTCATCCAAGCTCACAATCACTGTTGCCCACATATATGCTGTGATTCACAGAAAGCAACTTCACCTTATGAAAGTCTTTTGCAAAGATCTTATATAGAGCAAATTTATGATTGGATTTAACTTGGAACAACAGAGAAGAACATCTGATTCCGGGGCAACCAGCCAGCAAGGGAGAGACTGGAATATGAGCATTCTGTCAGCAAGTTCTGGACCAGGTTTTGCTGTAACACACTAGTGTGCTAATAGCTTTGTGAATCTTAGCCATGGCAAAAATTGTCTGGAGTATTTGGTGATCTTGCATCATCAGTAGATGGATTCCTTCTTTAGTTTTCACCATCCAAATCAGACCTAATTTCTTCTCTTGTCATGTTACTCTCTGGGTTCTTAGTGAAGCTATTTTCATGGCTGCATATTTCTTCTTAAGCCAAAATCCTTCAACTGCTTGTAATAATGCACTTTCACCATTCAACATTATGCTAATTTACAGATAATGCCCTGTCTAAAATTATCTTGTCTCAACCTTTTGATGCTAACAACAACTGGCAACATCTCAAAATTAAGACTATATCTAATAAAATCTGGAAACTTCTATAGCATCATACTGTAGTAGACTAGGTACTGGTCACTTCTAGTGTATAACCACTATCATTTGAACAGAACCAGTTAAGATCTAAAAGGTCACAGAGACCAGAAGACAAGCTACAGAGAAACAAGACTGTTCTTTCTTCTCAGGACAGGGCATCTGTGTACTGTAGATCTGTATCTTGAAGGGGCGCTATATAAATTACAAAGCAATTTATATTACATTACAACTTTTGAAGGAGACAGCTGTCCTACTTTAGACTTCATAGCCATAAAAATGTGTTTAAATGACAGATCATCAAATTATTTTACAAGAGAGTAATCTATTTACCACATCCTTATCATTACAGACTGGTTCTGCCAGTCGATCGATATCTGCAGCCTCTGCACCAACTGGGATGTGGCAATAAGAGCCAAGTGTATAGGGGTTACTCTTCCAGAATGACCTTCACACAAAAAACACACACTGATAAAATGGTTCAATTATTTCATTAAGTAAATTATAGAATTATCAGCCAGTAACAGGGCAATCAAACAACAGCTCTAGTCATTAAAAATAAATAAACATAATCAGCAATTACACCAACTGTGATGTGGCAATAAGAGCCAAGTGTATAGAGGTTACTCTTCCAGAATGACCTTCACAAAAAAAACACACACTGATAAAATGGTTCAATTATTTCATTAAGTAAATTATAGAATTATCAGCCAGTAACAGGGCAATCAAACAACAGCCCTAGTTATTAAAAATAAATAAGAATAATCAGCAATTAAAGAACACCTAGTCAGACAAAAAGCATTAACTAACATAAGACAAACGGCACATTTATGTACAAGCCTCTTTCAAATACTCTATTCAGAGGCTGGGCCATTGGACTGTAGTAGGTTTCCTTGCCGAAGCACATACAAGCACATAAGTAACAAGAATCGGGTACACAGAGAGTGTGGTTTCAGAGGTTAAGTGGTTCCTACAGAATTCAAATCCTTCAGGCAGCTGTAGAACACCAAGGTCTTCTCATCCATCTACCATTCACTCACTACCAACTGAGATGAGGTACTAAAACTGTTTCATTTTTATCTGTCTGGGTAATACAGTTGTCTGCTGGTTAACAAGCCAGACTGCCTATCAAAAAGGCTGGGGCAACTGAATGACCTGATTTTCCAACATTTCATTCATACTACTAGAATTCATTTCAGGATACCAGTGGAAATCAACAAAAAGTTACATAAATGTGCTACATCAACATTCAGATCCAAATATTGACTCAATAAAACAGCCCAGAAATGAAACGTCAAAATCAGAACCAGCTGAAACATGGCTTATAGCTTTCAGTGACTTTTCAATCACTCACCGAGTGACTTTCTTTAGGTTAGGCATCTTTCTAATGTTTTTGCGGAGAAATGCTTTCAGAACTTCAACACATTTCCTTCCCACTTCTTCGTCTGACAGCTTCTCCATGTACTCTGCCTCCTTTCCAGACAGCCACCCTATAGAGAAGAGAATAATGAGAACATAAATATCACCATAAACTAACAGCAAACACAGTACAACTATACCAGTGAACTACAGCCAACTTCTCACTCAGTGAATTACTGCCGTTATCAACAGCTGTGTGAAGGACAACTGTCAGGTTACACTGACAGATCAAGTAACAAGGACAAAAAGAAAACTATAAACAAGAACAAACTCTATTGCGCACCAAATGACCTCAATATTTGAAGTAGAATTATGCAAAACAAGCGCTATGGTTAGTTGCACCAACCGCCTGTGGCCTCCAAATTAGAATAGGGTCACCTATATCCTCTTTGGCGACCCTGGTCAGATTAAGGTCATTAGTTTTGTCCTTAGAATTAGAATTTTACCAGACTTTTAGCAAGGACACCTTGTCACAGACTTATCTTCTTGCAGATCTAGATGAAGACCTTGTTCGTTTGTTAGAAATGGAAGCCATGAGGCACGACTCAGGCTGGATGCTCATCACTGGCCTTTCTTCAAACATTCTGAGGTTAAAATACTATCGATAACAAAGGGCCATTGTTGAAAAAATCACACCAGAAAAATTATTCACACAATAAGACCCGAATTCACAACCACTTTCTAAAGAATGCACAAAAGAGTGCAGCCATGACTTTAAATAAAACACATTCTGTACAGTGTTTCACTGCACAACAATATTCTACATCTCATCCTTGGCTCTAGATATCTTGCCATGTGCTGTTCCTCTTTCAAGTCATGCTACCACAAACTAAAAAGGTCATGTTAAAAATCAGGTTTCAGTTTAATGGATCAGCCTGAAGACAAACCTGGCATCTGTGTAGCATCACAGTCCTACATTCAGCCTTATATAAACCTTTTACATACATCTGAAGTTTCAGTAATATATCTGGTACAACAAATGAATTGGGCACTCTGCTTAAGCAGTAGGTTTGTACAGGGATCTAAACATACTACAACATACTGTAGTACATCAACATGTTACATCCTTGTTTTTCCTGTCCAGCATCTTCTGAAAAGGATATTGTCCTTGGAACATGTCCTGTTTGGAAGGCACTCACTCATTCACGGTCTTACTGGGCCTACCATTCACACTAAAGTGAAAGCTTAAATATTCCCCTCTGCCTATGGCTAACGTTTCCTACTGGCAGGCTCAAAAATGCACCTCTGAACTGTCAAGGGTAATATCAAATTTCATTCTGTTGGTTATACATGTGGAAGAAAGGACACTAAAGATTCAGTTCTTCTCCGACTTTTAGGTTAAACTAACAGAACTGCAAAGAGAATTCACAAGTCATGGTCATGGTTTCAGCTGCTCCTGTAAAAGGTTGGAGTTTATTTTTGTCAGAAGGCTTGATTTCGCCCATGATTCTCACTGATGAACACATTATGTGTTAACAAGTCTTACTTGTTTAAATATCATCTGCCAGTGACCCCGATCTCACAGAGTAATATCTACATAATCAAAAGCTGCATGTTATTCCACAGAACACACAGCTGCAAAACTAAGACAATACAGTTTTAGTTTTGCGATTAGCATGACCGATTCTAATCAAACACAGTGATACCAGTAGGCATATTTGGCATCAGAGCTACAAGGTCAATATATATTGCATCTCAGAACAATGAAACCAGCCAGGTTAACTGAGTGATGACTTGTCTGAATGTGTAAAAAATCACAAGATCTGTGCTAAAATCCAGGAAAGTTCACTGGCATAAGAAGTTCATCTTGCATGTATGTACGTATGTATGTATGTACCTGTACGTTTATAAAGCGCATTTTAGGAACCCCTCAAAAGCACTCTTCCTCCAATGCTTTCAGTGCCTGACTTCGGTCACCCTAAACTAGTAACAAATCTCAACAGCCCCCCCTTGGTCTTGAAATTAGACAAAAGCATCATCATCTAGCAAACTTTAGCCCTTGCCGTTAAGAATTATATAAACTAATACCAAAAATCAAGATAAACATCGCCAGTCTACATCATGTATCCTCAAGACAGCCATGCATAATCACAACATCCAACAGTTATCCAAATGGACTTTGACATTTTTACCTGCCCTTGGTCTTTGACTAGGCAACTCATACATACATAGAAACAAGTGAACTCTAGGGTTTAACTGATGGATTTTTCAGCTAGATCACAAACACAACAATCCAAGAACATGGCCTTTGGAATATCCCAACTTGTATTGGTGTTGACCTGCTCCTGCTACCAACCCGGAAGAATGGAGAGCTGGGTTCGCCAAGATGAGCTGATACTCCACAGATGGTCACCCGTCTAAGCACTATGTGTCATTAATTAACATCCAAGAGTCGCAGATCATCTGAGAGTAGATGTCAAAACCCTGATCCATATATTGATATATGTATGCATGCAAATATGTATGTTTGTATGCATGTATATATGAATGCATGTCTGTATTTATGTATGACTATGACTTGCTTGAAGCCGAGGTTATAGCTTTGTATTTATGGTAGCAGAAGACAACATTTGAAACATACAGGATATGCATAACACACAAATAAACTGATGTTGTTTTGAAACCTTGCAATTTGAAACATGATGGAACTTACCACATTTTTAAAATTAAAACCTGTACTTACTGATAGATTCCAATTGCTAATGGTAAGCATGCACATGTTTGTTGGTGAATAATGATAGTCCAAATTATAAAAGACTGCAAATAAGAACATTTTCTATTCTACAAACATAACCTGTAGTCCAGTTTAGCAGTGGTTTGAAACCTGTGAGGGTAGAAGATTAGATTCCGAACAGTTTTGAATGACTATGTTGGTAAATATTAGTATCATATCAGTTAAGTGAAGGGTCACATTTTGAAGTACACAAAATAAGAATGTATTTTAGATATTCAAAGTCAAAAGAAGAGCTTAGTCAACCCAACATTACTTGTACCAGTAAGCAAATGAAAGTCAGTAAACAGACTTTATCATGCACAAATGCAACCAGCTGCTAGAAAGGGTACCAATAGTGGGGCGTGTTTTTACACAGAAAATCAAATTTGAATGTGTATGGGTCATTTTTCACAAATTTTCTGAGCTGGTTTGGGCTTGTACTGAATCTAAATAATGTAAGGACATCAAAAATATTATTGCTGAGTAATTAAAGCTCATTTATGTGGCAATACAGATGATTAAGAAAAGGTACCATCAGTTGGCTCATTTTAATCTCTGTGTTATTATTTTACTTTTTTACAGTGAGTCAATTTTTCACAAGCACAGATCAAGGTCTGCCGAGTTTATACATTCAATAGTTTACGCTGGGTTACCTCTTTTTCGGTAAAACAGCTTTGTTATTATAAAGTCTTTCATGTATCTGTTTGGGTACAATAAATTTTCAGTGGTTAAAGTTAAAACTTAAAGATACGCCAAGTCAATTATAAGTAAATTACTGATATTTAGCCTTTGCTCGGTGTCATGTATAACAACCTACTGTGGTTCATGCCCATGTTAGATAGGCATAAATGAAATTATATGAAATATTTTTGAATGACTTAGCTATTAAAGCCGATCCACTCATGATGAAGTAGTGTATGCATGGTTCTGCATTGGTAGTGTGTGTATGTACATGTTAAGATGAGCAAAATTCAGGCACAGATAGTAAAATGAATAGTGGATGTAATATATGGTTCAATATTACTCTTTTCTCATTATCCTCTTGCATTAAGTATGTTTTTATGATGTCTGTTTACTACACCAGCATTTGGAACAACAAAAAGTTGCAGAAACTTTTAAAATGTCATTAAAGCACTCTTGTTTTATAGTTGTAGGAGTCCAAAATCATGTTGAGACTGCATGATATCACAAAAACCTTAACTCTTTTGGACTGGACACCACTTATGATCTTTGAGATGTCTTGATGGACGATGATAGCAGTGATGATGTTGTTGCAAATGAGAATACAGCAGAAGTTACTTTGTCATTCCTGTAATCCCCATGAGATACTTCTAGAACTTTTTCACCAACTTGGATCATGATCGAACAATTTAAACATGTGGTTGCAGTTATATGACCGATGAGCTACAAACTCATGTCTGCAGACTAACCTAATTTAACGACAACTATAGTGCCATTATCATAATGTCCAAGGCATCAATTGATGGTCACTTCAAGTGAAATTGTGATTTTAAAAAAAAAATAATATAGTGATGTCAGTCTTCCACCTGCCTTCAATAGTCTTCACTGGGTTTATTTCACTGACCTTAGTCATACATCTTCCATCTAATTCACCAGCATGTGTTGGAAGACAACCAGGATATAGTCTGTTCACCCTAGAGTCAGTGATTACTGAATCTGAATCAGGGCTTGATGCCAACACAAGTAGTTCAGCATAGTAAGTCTGCTGCAAGTTCCTGTTCCACATGTTCTTTACTCAGAACAAGCCATGCCAGGGAATGTAAACAAAGCTTCACAAACCAACACCAAAGTGACTAGACCAAAAATTACGCCAGCAAAGTGTTCAAAAGGTTGTGACGTTGGACACAGAAACTTGTGTCCAAAGTGCAAAAAACAAATCTGTCATGCAAGCGGCAAATTTAATTAACTTGAGACTATTTTCAGCAGCTGAATGTTTACAGTGTACTGAGCATTATTTTATTTCATGGCGAGATTAAACTGAATACCAATAAACAGCTTTTGGACCTCTACCAAAACAACTATCGAATGCAAGACTATTCTGTTTTGACCCCAAGTTTTGATAGATATGTGACATATTCATAGCTCACCGCATATAAAGTTGTGACTTGCTACAGAGGATACTTTATAAACCTTTCAAGGGTGTCTTATATAAGACATGTACAAAGTTTAAGTCATAACAATGCATAATTTTTGGAGTGGTGGTTTAAATATCTGCAACTTCCCATATCGATTTTCTGGAAATGCCGTTTTAAGATGGTCATCTTTAGAATTTAAGTCTGACACCATTTTGGAGACATAGTGAGATAAAATTTGGCAAATAAGTCCCAATAATATCAACAAATTGCAGGGCATATGTACTCCAGAAACCCCAGCGACCCATTGGGTCACAAATATAAACTCTAAAGGCCGATGCCTTATGCATTACACACTGGTACTGTAGAAGTTGTTAATTAAATATATTCAATCCTGTACATGCTTTACCGCAGCATCCTACAGATTGAGCAATATAGGCAAATTACGCCATTAGTCATACTTTCTCTGCTGGGGCTTTTTTTAAATAAACATTTAAGCTAAACCTTAGATATTGATTAAACAGAACTTCTTCCAAAAGAGAAGAGCACAGCAGATACAAAAGACTTCAGTTCAGCATCGTATAAGAAATCGTTAAAACATAATTTCTGTGAACTTACCCATTAGTACATTCTCTGATATTGCTTCAAAAGAAGGAATTTTCTTAACCCAGCTTTGTGCAATGTCCTCGCTTTCAACACTTCTCCGATCCCAAACCAACTCCACTCTAAAAACTTCATTGGGCAGAATCTGTCCGTCAAATTCAAGTATCACCTTGTTCACCGTTCCCATGGCTATCCTCTGGATTGCATTCTGCTTGACCTCTGGAAGTCTGGGCCAGAATAGCCGGTCACCATGCAGTTTGAGGTAGCCAAGGGAGATCGTTACCAAGCAGATGTCGCCAGCGTACTTCTCTCCATTTTCACACTCAACACACACCGGATAACCTCCTGACTCAATCACACCCTCCGAATTCCATGAGATCTTGGTCACTGGGTGGTTGAGAAGGATTCTTTCTGGCGGAATGCTCTTCTTCAACATGTGAACAACCCTGTCAAACCCAGGTGGAATAACATAATGAACACCTTCAAGCTCTTCAAAACAGCCAACCTCACTGAGCGCCACATCGTGCATGGAATGCGCTCCACTGATAATGCATTCACCAAGCAGTCTCTGCGTAAGCATAAGCTCCCTCAAGCGATGCTCTTCACCAACATAACGCAAAATCTTATCCTCAAATTCTCTTTCAACGTAAGCACCCACGCTGTCATCCTCACAGGGCGTTGGGATCTGTTGCTTGTAGAACTCCTCACATTCACTGATCAGCATTCCGTAGTGGAGGTCCACATCTCCAATGATACGAGTATGTATTGGATCACCAGTTTCCGTCAAAAAGATCATCTTCTTGCCCAGGTTGCGCCCCTTGTATTGGGTTGATAGCAGGTTATGCTTGATAGCAATGCAATAGATTGGGTTAAGCTCTATCCCGTGAATCCAGTTGGCACCCAGCTCCACCTTCAGACCTTTTTCTGATTCTACAAGAAGCATTCCATATCACTCCAATAAGGCATTTGAAGTCTTGCTCACAAAATAGTTATTCAATTGTAATACATTACATGACAACAGAACCATATGAAGTAACTGTAAATTCTGTAACACTTTGCCATTTGTAATTAATGTCCAAGAGCGGAGTCATTGGATTCTTGGACCCTAAGGGCAGAACACTAAAGAAGAAGAAACTAATGTCCATATCAACAAGGCACTATTGTTAGAGAACTCAAGCTTGAAAGCATTGATTCCAGTTACTTACACCTGCAACACTGAACTGTGCTCAGTGTTTAACCAAGGAACAACTGGGCTCAGTGTTTAACCATGGAACCCATCAATCGTTGTCAGTTATTTGTTGGTTTATAACTCACTTCTTCACTTAATCTAAAACTTTCCAAAGCATGGTTTATACTCATGCCTGATGGAGGTGCAAACTGACAAGAAATGATCCTATTTAACATGCATAAGATTTCAGTAGTCATCTGTACCAAAATGACTGAATTGTAACACAGCATTTCTTATATGCCTCTTAAGTGCACCTCTGAGGCTGGTGTCCATATTAACAAATGTATTGACTGAATTATATAAAAATACAATTAAAATAACTTTACAACTCATGCTGTGCGAGTTTTAAAGCAAATTGCACAAAATATAAAACCCATAACATTCTTATATAAGATCGCAATCTGACTGTTTTTGTCTGAAGGTCTACTCACCGAGTTCAATCGACCAAATTCGTCCGCCAATCCGGTCAGTAGCTTCGAGAACCACAATATCGTTGAAACCTTCCCGACACAGCACGTCTGCCGCAGCGATCCCTGATATCCCGGCTCCAATAACGATGATCCTCGGCTTTTTCATCCCATCCCCACAGCCGTTACATTCCGACGCATCGGCCATTTTCCTACCTTCAACCAAAATGTCAATTCAACAAATGACACGCCGCTAGTCAGAAGATTTTATGCGAATCTATTCCGCTAACTGCGTCACGGAAATTATGGTTGCAAAACACGCAGAAAAAGAGGCAGAAAGAACTGTTTACTTAACAGGACTGACCTATTATCAGAGACAAAACCAAAGTTCTGCCCTGCATTAGGGACAACTGAGGTAAATGTAACCATAGCGTTATTGGTTGCGTTCTCGTTCTTAATCTTACAGTCGCCAGCGCCGAAACACTACGGCGCCGCCGACGGGTGGTGGGCCAAGTACACACTCCTACTGACTTAGCACAATATAATATGTAAATGTACACGGTTTTATAGACCTGGCGACGACTCTAACCAGTTTCAGATTGCTTAAGAGTTTACCAGAAACACTAAACAACGCGAAAACACCAGAGTGAGCTTTAAAATGAAGAGAGGAGAGAGCATTCATGCATACATGCATACATACATACATACGTACGCACTAAAGCATCTATGTAACACCATCACCAGTTATCAGCCTGGATGACTGCCAGCCTTCTATACCTCAACCCTTTGAAAACCGAATTTCTCGAAAGTGACCTCCTTGAACAATTAAGCAAACCTTTAACCAGTCCTTCGGACCTTTCTCCAAAGGACTGCACTTCATCTGCGCCTTACTCTTCTCTAGCCCCCAGTCTCGAAATTGTCTTCGACAAAAACCATACCTTTGCAGACCACATCAATCGTTTATCTTGCAATTAATAATATATGCATATTCGTGACCTTTACGGTACGTGCATCGACTTCGCCCACACTACTATAAACTCCCTGCACAGTGGCCACATCAATTGTTCACTTCAGACTTTAATACTGCAACCCCCTTTTCAATACCATCAGCACTTCTCAAAAGAAACGTCAGCTTTACTACTGCAATTCACTCTTCTATACCATCAATAATTCTCCAGTCAAACGTCTTCAAATACTCCAGAATGCTCTTGCTCGTGCAGTTACCAAAACTCCAAATTATCACCAGATAACTGCAGTCTTCATATCACTTCGGTGGCTTAAGGTCCTCGGGCTGTCCTCAGTGCATCCACTATGAAGTTTCATCTCTTACCTACAATGCCCTTCAAACTTTTCACCCCTCTTAGTAAATTCGCCAGCTGTTCATTATCCAACCTGCCAGATCTACTCGTTCTACTTCCTCAGATCCTTCTCTATTTCGGCCTCCAGTCTCTTCCTCTCTCAAATTCTGCAACCGCTCCATTAGGACATTACCAGCCCCTACCACGTATAGTTGGATAGCTGAGTGGGCGCCAGCATTTCTCCAAATACTATGCTTAACCGGGCTTGATGGTGCTATAACTTCACTGTGCCTGCCATCGTTATATCAACAACATCAGGCAAGCAGGTAGTCCTAGCCACTTGATTTGGTTGATTCGTGTGTTATTGTATAGGCCTACTTAAGAACTTACTGCAAGTTGGTCCTATTTTGGCCTACATCATATACATTAGGCCTATACGTGCATTCTTCTTTCATTGCATTTGTAATTGTAATTGGAAATTTATATAGCGCCACTTCAAGATAGACTCATCAGCGGCGCTCCCGGCCCGACGTCCCGGAGCTAGTGGGGGGAACAATTCGGTCTTCAAGCGCTTGCGGAAGAGAGGGGCTGAGAGAGGAGTTCCCGCCGAAGGCCACCAGGCAAGTTGTTCCATGAGGCGGGGCCAACGACAGCGAAACTACGACGCTGTGCAGTAGCAGTTCGAGCCCGAGGGACGACCAGGTCTCCCTGGACCACTGACCGCAATAATCTGCGGCCACGGGCGGTGAAAAGTGGGGCACAAAGTTCCCGTAGTTAAGTCTGAGGGTAGTCAACAATGCATTTCCGCACGAGGACCAAAATTTTAAACAGAATGCGCGCTCGAATTGGAACCCAGTGAAGGTTTCGTTGTGAACGTCTCATTAAATAACTATCAGTCTATTCAGTTGAAGCTTAAAGCCATGGCTTGCATAGGCTAAGTGTACGACGTTAACGCGTAACATATCAGTAACTTTTTCTCGCCCCCGGGTGTATGCCGGTACGAACGTATTTAATCATCGAAACACGCACAGCAAATCTTACATGCCTATAAAATCTAGCTATGTCAAAACATTACAAATTAAATTATAATTTAGACGAACATAAATACGTGTATAAACGCATAATTTCATTTAATAATAAAATATTCAGTCCTTGTACTGGCTATAGTTCTTGTTGCACTATAAGGTGGTATACGCATTATATACAGATGTCTACAGGTATGTACACATAATCTTCACCTTCCTGTTTAGGAGGTTTAGGCTATAACACGTTTATTCAAGATATATCGTTATACATCTTTTAAGATCTCCAATCACATTAAGATCTCGAAGTAGGCCAACGAATGCTTACATACAGATGTAGGCCTATCTATGCAAATAAGGGTGGTAGGGTGGTATTCTATTTAAGATCTCAAAAGTCGTTGTTATCGGTGGATGAATGGGTGGCCAACCGAGGAGGAATAGGAGGAGGAAGATCGTAGAAAGCACTGGGAGGAGGAGATGGAGGTGGAGGAGGAGCAGGATGTCTGCGTCTGGAGGCGTGAATGGGGAATGGGGAAGATGGGGAAGGGCACGATGACGTTGAGATGTTTGCGCTTCGAGTCGGTCTTGGAGGACTTGATGTCACATCCGGTAACCTATCTTGCTGCTGTTGTTGCTGATGTAACTGAGAGACTGTCAACAGAAAACGGCGGACTTTCATTTAGCACAGAAAAGCCATCATGAACATTGTGAAGGAGCCTGTAGAAATGATACATATGTATATATGATATCATATATAAACTCCTTTGAGTTTTCTGTCGTTTATAATCGTCCGTCCGTCCGTCCGTCCGTCCGTCCGTCCGTCCGTCCGTCCGTCCGTCCGTCCGTCCGTCCGTCCGTCCGTCTATCGATCTATCAATATATCTATTTCTCAACTGCCTGCGATTAAAATCACTGAAATTCTCCTCAGGTAGACCTACGCAGCAGAAGGCACTCCAACACATCAAAGCACATGCCACTGATGCCAACACGAGGCAGATTTGCGGAATATCCAGATGTGATGATGTGTCTAATTATATAGCTACGCGAAACCATGCTGTACCTGTCGCGACACTGTCTGACTAGAATGCTCTTCCCAAATGAGATCTGCCTACGTTTCAGAAAGATGCTGGCATTGCCCTCTGCCGAATGTTAAGACCTACATCTGTTTTGCGAAGGATTAGAATGCCTCTAAGTTCCATACTCAAACTTAAACAGGGGCTATATAAATTATGTATTGCATGACACTACAATGGCGCATAGCCTCTGGGAACACAACAAAGCCCATGAGAATTGGAGGCAGAAGAAAATGCTGCAAAGCCAAAAGGTCCGAGGAAAGCGATTAACCTACGGTCATGGGATGACGCGAGATGGCGGTGACGAGATCGTTCTGGAAGAACGGGGGGACTTCCGAGGTAAGAAGTTGACTCGTGAGTTCGCGACAACGAAACTGCAAACAACAGTTGAACAGAAATTTAAGGCTGAAAGATATAACTTAAATCAACTGTCAAAAGGGCACACATATAGCAGTTTAGTGGCTAAAAGAGTATGGAGACACATGCGCATACATGCATGCATACATACATACATACATACTAGTCATGCATACATATACACATACACTCAAGGTATCAAGCAGGGCTTCGTTTTTGGTTTTGAACCTGTCTACCATTCAGGGGTGACAGCAGGTTCCCCGTTGGACAACTGAACCTCAGACCTGCACGCCGTCCAGTGGCGTACCTGGCCGGGGCGTTCCTAGGGTCCCGACTCCCTAAGGCCAAGACCATGAACCTTGAGACTCGAGTAGATCCGATGAGAATTTTTGGCTGCGACCTTCCCTTTCCCCCGATCTATCGATGGATACGAGTGTCATACAATGAAGAGTATTTTTCAGGCCGATTTCATAAATTCTATTCTTAACCTGTTTTATTTCGGCAAAACGCGTTTGCTTCCGGGGTTCCGCCTGGACCCCACTATGGAGCTTACGACGCTCTCCAGACCTCTTAGTCGTTAAGGGTTGTTGTCACATACCCCCTCAATTTCATCCAGGTACTGAATCTCCTGGATGAAAAGTCCCGTACGCCATGGACTGACCTGAAAAATCTTGGGTTCGGTGACGGAAGCTTTGAGAAGCTTCTTAGGAATGGCATAAAACCGTCAATCACGGGGAGATTCGGCGACCAATCGGATGCCTGTCCTGCTTCGGGCTGCTGCTGACGCTAAGAGATACCTGGATGCTGCGTCCCCTACCAACTCTGAGGGGCACGGTAGCCTATTGGTTAGAGCGTTCTGCCTGTACTCGGAGAAGACGGGTTCGAGCCTCCTCTGAGGCGGTTACTGTGTAATGACCTTTAGTAAATCCTTTACTCAATTTCCAATAATAATAACAACAACAATAAAATAATAATTATTATTATTATATTGTTGTTATTATTATTATTTCTACATTTCCATCTAAATGACTCAACATCAATCGATCTTGCTGAGCAATTGTGAGTAAAGGATTTAATTTCACTGTACTTATCAAGGGCGTATCCACATTCCATCCACATCACCAAGACAAGACCCTTAATAATTGGGCCAATTGGGCCAATTGCATAATGAATGGCTAAAGAGATCGACAGATTTATAACCAAGTTAATTTAAGTACGTACGCACGTATGTAAAGTTAGTAGTTGTCGTAGTAGCCTAGTTACTAGCCTAACTAACTCAGTTTAGTTGTTGGGAGGTTAGGAGAGAGAGAGAGGGGACAGCTAATGCAGAGACATCAACTGATGCCAACACCCGGCTGAGCCAGTGGAGTAGGGGTAGGACATCTGATTAATTGTTTTCTTCAGACAGAGAGATGGGATCTGATAACTGGGAAGTGAGTCAACCGGCCACACAGAAAGCGATTGCACAATCAGATGCAAGAGAGACATGGAGACAGACGGATACAGATACAGGGAGAGATACGCAGACAGACCACGCCGAGTAAAAAGTCCGCTTTGATGCGAGAGAAGTCAGTCGAGAGTTAGGCGTCAGAGAACACAGTCGAATAGCTCTGAAAGTTCTACTCTCGGAGATAGAAATGTAGCCGCAGTAGTGTCTAGTGTCTTCTTGACACTACCGTGTAGAATTAGATCTTAAAGTTCGTCGCAGGCCATTATTCGCTCCGTAAGGTAACTCTGATTGAACTAGAATCATACTAGCGTTACTACAGCTATTGCATTAGAAGAATATTCATGTGTCGAATGACAATCCGAAATAAAAGATGAAAACTGAAGAATGCGATCCGGACGTGAAACCAGTATCATATCTGATGGTCACAGACACTTATATCGTAATCGAAAGCAGAACTGAACCCTACAATAGATTGATGTCCGACGACTAAAAGTTATATGTTAAAAAGAATATAAGGACGAGCCATAACACAAGAGGACATAACGGAGCCTATAATAACAGGTCATAACAGAAGGAAACACGTGCAGCATGGCCCAACAGCTCTTCAGAGAGAGAGAGAGAGAGAGAGAGAGAGAGAGAGAGAGAGAGAGAGACAGACAGACAGACAGACAGACAGACAGACAGACAGACAGACAGACAGACAGACAGACAGACAGAGACAGACAGACAGACAGAGAAAGTAACTTACGGTCATTCGAAGATGCGATATGATGATGATGATGATGATGATGATGATAAGGTCGTTCTGGAAGACTATGCGGACTTTCAAGGTAAGAAGTTGACTCGTGAGTTTGCGATGACAAAGCTGCAAAAACATTTGAACAGGATTTCTTAAATGAACTGCACTATGTGCACACGTATCATCATCAGGCATCATTAACAACATCATCCATTCATCATCCATCGTCATCCCTCATCATCATCATCAAGCATTGTCATTTATCACCATTGGTCATCATCCAATATCATCATGCATCATCTATCATCATCAATCACCATCAATCACCAATCTGCACCCGTTACCTTCAGTCATCGGTTATCATCAATCATCATTTAACATAATCCGTCATCCATCATCATCAGTCTTCATCCATCATCATTTATCATAATTCATCATCATCGACCATTATCAATCATCATCACCATCCATAATCATTAGCCATTATCAATCATCATCAGTTATCCATCAACATCAGAATCAGGGGATCAAGCCTGGGAGGATTTCTTAGATGAACTGCACTACGTGGACATGGTGCTGCTTTGGAATCATTGGTGATAATGGCCATGAGATGGCGCAGGAGTTGGAAGCAGAATAAGATAGCTTGAAATGTTCGTTTTTCAGTCTTGGGTGAAAAGATGCAGAAGAGAGAGGGCAAACGGAGGAGTGCTCATATTGAACAGGCCAGAAAGGAGGATGAGCGAATTGGCGGAGTTCTTTCGAGAGTTCACTCCAAAGAACTGGCTCAGCTTAGGTTAAGGAGCGGTTGCAGAATTTGAGACAGGAAGAGACTGGAGGCCGAAATAGAGAAAGGGCTGAAGAAGAACGAATAGATCTGGGCGGTTGGATAGTGAATAGCTGGCGAATGTAAGAGGGTGAGAAGTTTGAAAGGCACTGTAGGTAAGAGATACGGTTTCGTAGTGGATGCACTGAAGGACCTTAAGCCAATGAAGTGATATGCGGACTGGAGTTATGTGGTGATGTTTGGCAGTTTTGGTAACTGCACGGGCAAGACCATTCTGGAGTGTTTGAAGACGTTTTACTGGAGAAGTGTTGATGGTATAGAAAACTGAGTTGCAGTAGTAAAGTTTGAAGGGAACAATTGATGTGGGTATTGTGCAGGCAGTTTTAGCAGTCGAAGTCGGCGGAGAGCATGGATAATCATGCAACAAGTGAGAGATAACTGATGTGGTCGGCTAAGGCAAGGTTTTTGTCAAATCTGATTTTGAGATTGTGGACTGGCAACGAGAAAGGCACAAGTGAAGTGAGATAGTAAGCAAAATATTCAAAGACATACTTTCCATGGCAAAAGCGATGTCTTCCCTTTTTAGAGATATTTTAAAAGCGCTACATTAAGTGTTCTGCTGCGTATATACATACATACGTAGGTACACAAATACATGCGTTTATACATATATACGCACGTACGTAAATACATACGTACGTGTTCTTACATACACACGAATAAATACATAGCATCGCGGCCAATGACACATTAAAATATTGTTTAGATTTTTTAAAAACGGCGGAACTTGCATGTTGTATTTTGGGGTTATATGTTTTGGTCAGTTTCGGTGCTGTGTAACTTTGCGCTGTGGAGCAAAAAGGTGGAATGGGTGACACTGTGATGCAGAGAGATGATCTACTGACTTATAATAAAACACAAGGCATCAATCACTGTTAGCTTCAAATGAAACCGTAGTCAAAATCGCAACCCGTTGGAGAAGCCGTGCAAAATCCAATAAGTCAGAAATCAGAAGTCAGGCTATGGTGAGTAAGATGGAGCTCAGCCAGCAATGCAGTTTGGCACAAGCATTACGACCTTAACCTCAGTGCGTCTTCGCAGAGGCAACCAGTGCTGTTTGTTCTGCATATACAGTAATTTAATTCTATAGAGAATTAGTTGTTTCATGCGTAGTTATTGCCAAAAAGCTCATCTCTCTCTCTCTCTCTCTCTCTCTCTCTCTCTCTCTCTCTCTCTATATATATATATATATATATATATATATATATATATATATATATATATATATATATATATATATATATATATATATATATATATATATATATATATATATATATATATATATATATATATATATATATATATATATATATGAACCCTTTTGTATATATGTACCGAACCCTTTTGCCTGTCTATGTTGTTTTGACTGAGCGCCTGTGAATAAGCTAGTTCCCGCGTCTTAGCTTTCGTTGGGCGCTGGTAGAAATCTTGAGATTATGACTACGATTATATATATCATATATATTATATATTATATATATTATATATATATATATTAAAATTATATATTATATAATATATAAAATATATTATATATTATATATATTATATATATATATATATATAAGACGTGTGTACCTTGGCTGAAATCGAAAGGAAAAGCAGAAAGTGGAGGACTTTGATTTCTGCAGAAGACAGGAGTCGATGGTCGGCGACCTTCAGCCGCTGGAGCAGCAGCAGAGAAATACATGGGGGGAAAGACATCTACAGAAAAACCGACAAGATTGATCTATTAAGTATTTATTTATTTAAAGCATGGAAATGGCTGAGATGAAAGTGAAACTAAGGGAATTTTTTATTAGTCATGCTGCACTGAAAGCGATCGTTATATAACAGTATGGCTTTACGGTAATAGTGAAATGTCTCTGTTGTACCGACCCAAGTTTCATGAAAATGTGTTCTTTAACGCTCGTTTCTTGACAAGGAACTCTTTTGAGTAGAGCTTTACGAATAGTCCATTACATTATCTGACCTTATTATTTATATGACCTTATTATCTGATCTTATTATCTTAAGTCTACCTTGTTTCAAAGCGATGATTAGAAAGTTCTGTAATTGTAATTATATTGTTTATATCGCCAGCCAAATAAATACCAATTAGCGCAAGGAGCTGTAGATACAAACAGCGGTCGCTGTAGCTTACAACGCAGAAAGGCAGACATCCAAACCGAGAGACGAAGAGACAAACACAGACAGGATTGTCTGTCTGTGTATCTCTTAGGTAGACAGAAGGAAAAACGCAAGGCAGAAACATAGGCCTACAGACAAATACCTAATCGTGACCTGATAATAGATGATCTACACATGCATCACAAGTCGGCCTCTAGAATATTAAGCTACATTACCAGTTCTGCTAGTGACTGCAGGCGGTGATTGAGTTCTTGTCGTTGGCGGATATGGAGTTGGAATCGAAGGTCTCCGATATGCTGGAGGCGAATCTAAAGCATTTCAACAACTTACTATGAATCCATATACAGTTATAGCGCTTTTGAGAGGTACTTTAAAGGCGCTATATTAAATGCATGAATACACACAGTAAACACGCACACAGTGTTATTGCATAAATACAAGGAAATGTAATGTAATGTCGACGCATTGCATCCATAAAATGTCGTTAAACTATAACCAAGCAACTAATTAATCAACCAAGCAATCAGTCAAACAGTCAACCAACCATCAATCCGGTGAATTAAACAATCAATTCAATAACCAATAATTTAACAACCGTTCATCCAATCAATCATCCAAACAACCAACTTAACCAATCAAACACCTGCTTTATAGGCCGACATGAGGCACAGATTATAAACATCAAGGACGGTGATCAATGAAGGATAAAACTTGAATCGGATGACATAATTATCCAACTGCTTCTGACTGAGCACCAGGGCAGTTAGAGATGTTTCATTCAGATGCAGGTGTTAATCTGACTGGTCCGTCCTTCTAAACAGGGCTCCCATGTAGTTAGCTCCGTCCATTGAAGCCTTACTTCGACACTTATGATTCATATGTAGTTCATCTATTATCAGGTCACGATTAGGTAAACGTCTAATTATCTAACTGCTCTTAATAACCGTTTAACCATTTATTCGTTTGCACGCAGATAAGCCTGGCTTAAATTGTTTACACACAGTTGTTTGGTTATTTGCTTGTAATTGCAGGCGAACAAGAAGATACAGGCCTACAACACATGCACGACAGTCTTATGGATCCAGATAAGGACTGCATGTGAAACTGACCTGACCATACGAATAGGCCGGCTGTGTGTCCGGGTTCACTTTGGGCATGATGCAGATACCAACCATCGGCCCTCATCGACTGCTGCTGCTGCTGCTGCCTGTGCCTCTGCACCTGATGCTGCGATGGCCTGCGCGGAACCACGGGAGATCCACCTTGACTCTTCAAAAAAAAAAACGAATCAATCAGCCAATCTACAAGCGTTCTTGATGATATCGACCTACACATATGAATATATGCGTAGCCCATATAAATACATACATGGGTTGTAGACCTGTAATACATGTGAAGTCATATATTTCGTATACATATACATACGCACGTGTGTATATATGTGTGCATAAATACGCTTTTGGTGCCTTTATATATGTATATAAATACGCACACATTATAAGCCTATGCTCATATATAATAGTGTATGTATAGGCCTAATGCTCACATAATATATATATATATATATATAGTATACATATAATTATACTTATAGTTATACGCATGGGTCGTAGACACAGGTGAGTCACCCTTGTCATAGACATAGATCTACGACAGGTGATTGTTCAGCGGAACTCGACGCATGAGCCATGAATGCCGTATAGGCACCAAAAGGGATAGGCCTAATTATGGAGCCTCTCGAGAAAGTTGAAAGGGCTGGTTTCCCAGACCTCACGTGCCACGTTTGCCATTTAGTCCATGTTGTTTAAGTCTATAGCAATTGATGTGTATGCCTTCGCGTTCGTGTGCGTGTGTGTATGGTAACTGCGACAATGCACGGTGACTTACGACGTCTGTTTCCATGACGTGGACGGCGGTGCTAATGGCAAACGTCACTGCGTTCAAATGTCGCTCGATTTTCTTTGCCTCGAAACATCGAAATTCAAAAAGCCCTTCTCCTGTACTGCTCGACCTGTTCGCAAACAAACTGTCAATACTGTATATGATATAAAAAGAAGTCAACTAATTGAGATGTGGGCACGGTAGCCGATAGGATAGAGCGCTACCGGGTTCGCGACTGGTCGGCTTGTAACGCGCAGAGTACGGGTTCGACCCTTCCCTGAGACCTTTTGTGTGACCCTTTTTTCCCTGAGACGGTTACTGTGTAGGAGCCTTGAGAAGTCCCTTGCTCACAATTGTTCAGCACTATCGATTGATGCTTAGTCATTAGTGGCGCTTAATAAATCCAGAAATATTAATATCTCTAGAAAACAGAGACACACAAGAAGGTTGTCCGCGACCTGGGTGTACTTCTAGACATAGATCATGTGCAATTCTTTTGCAGATACGACTTTATTTATTGCATAGGCTGTTGCACAGGCTCCATGCCGCGGATCATATTGCATTCAAGGCCCTCCAGCAGTCACGTGCTTCACATGTTGGCACCGTCCCGGCACAGAATACATCAGGAAGCTCTATGTACCAGTCCACAGGCCTACCGAGTTCGACAGAGCCTAGCAATTGAATAGCCCTAAGTCTTCCATAGATTCGTCCAGTATATAAGTACCCTGACATGGGTAAGACCTCGGTACCTATTCAGGGACGCAGCTTAAACCAAACATTCATTTATGAGCTGCTAATGGTGTAGCACTGTATGCAACCAATATTTTACTTATGACTAATTCTGTAATTCACTAGTTACCCTACCTTTGTGCTCAGAGCCGGAACGTATGCTACTTTTTATTATATAGGGACATTGCTTTATTATGCTATGTGCATGTGTGACTTATAACTCATTTTATGACGGTATTAGCCTAATTACAGTATTAGCTAATTACGATTAGCGATAACTCACCAAGATACTCTCAACTTTTCTGTAAACGAATGACTCACTAAGCAGTAACTGCTTTCACTTATTTGCCTTCTGAGCTTCCTTATATATATTCATGCAAGGCTTCAGTACCTTCGGAAGATTTTAACCGTGTATTTTGAGATAATTTTATGAACATGATGCCTCATGAACTAAAAACAATGCTGGGGCATGCATAGATTATGCATGTGATTCTTCACGATCCGAAATGTTCGATTCTACGTTGATGAGGACTCCCTACCTCCCTTCCTCAACTCTGTCTCTCTGCAGCCGAAGTCTGCCTGTGATAAACTATGACTACAGTCAATCTGGCAGCCTTCGGCGGAGTCAGTAAGCGAGTGAGTGAGTGAGTGAGTGAGTGAGAGGGTGGGTGGGTTGGTGGGTGATGAGTGAGTGATATGAATACCTTCCAGTTTCGATGTGGAGCTGTTGTCCGTCAGAGCCGAATCTTCGGATGGTGACAATATCCCAAGTGACTAGAAGATTATGCGAAAGATCTCTGATGATGACGTTCGATGACGACACTTCCATGTTGCATTCACCACAGAAGGAGACAAGAAGAGACGGCTGCAGGAACACGCGGAAAGATTCTGAGAGGCCACAACAATTATGGCATCATTCTATCGTAATCATGATAAACATCACCCTCACCATCATCCACATCATCATTCGTCCGTCGTCATCATCAAATTCATCAGAATCATTATCGTTATCACCAACACAGACTTGATCACTACCACATCATCACCACAATAAAAATAACTATTAACTGTAGTATCATAGTCATCAACATCATTACCAGCACCTTGATCCCAATACAGCGACGATTGTTGTACCGCCTGTATTGACTATGTAGGGCGTAAAATTCGGCATGCAACACCGAGTAAGCCTATAAAGTCTGCAGACGTAGGAAATCCTACCTGTCTGGTTGCCTAAATGTGTGCCTGGGACCGTATCATTGCTGAACCTTATGTCAGCGTAGATCATGGAAGAGACTTCTTCGATGTGACGGCACCACTGTTCGGCTTCTTGGGCTTTCAACGAAAAGCAAAAGCAAGTCAAACAGACTCCAGTTTTATAGACAGAGCCTGTCGTATAGCAACATAGTCTGGTGGTTGTTAGAGCCGGATTAACCTGTATGCAAAATATGCAGTTGCATGAGTGCCCCTGAATGGACCCTGAATTTTTTTTTGCAGTGACAAATACTGAAATGGAATTCACTGTACTAGCTATTTTCCATAGGACCAAGTCATTAGTTTTCATTTTATGTAAGAACTTGCGTCATGATCATCTTGCAAAATGAAAAAGTCAACCAAGCAACTGCTCTTACATAACTCTTTCTTATAGTCGAACGCTTTTCTGTCAGTACATATTCTATGCTGATGTCCCATGTGTTTTTTATTTAAATGCACAAAGTATCATTGATTTTAGTTTAAGATAAAGAAATAGAGACAGAGAATTAGAAATAGAGAACTAGAGATACACACACAGTCTCTATTCTGTATGTCAGAAATTGGCATTAAGAATATTTGTGGCAACAGTGTATAGTAAAAAGCATATCCGGACCCTCTGATGCCAAGACCAGCACTTTTTGGGATTGTGTAGATCCAGTGAGATGTCTTGGGTTTAACCCTCTCCCGGTCTGTGACTCTTGACTTAGCTCCGTCGATGGATAACAAGTATCGTACGATGAAGAGTACTTTCCAGACTGATTTGTTAGCCATTATATGTTATAAAAAGCAGAACAAACATCTACCAAATGTGCTCAATTTGTAGGCCTACTATGAACGTTTCAAAATGCTTTGGCTTCCGGGGTTCCTCCTCGGACCCTGATGGACAGCTTACGAAGCTTCTCAGACCCACTAGTCGTTGGGGGGCGTCGCCCTTTGGCGCTTGCTGTTCCAAACCCATGAATTTACGTCTGGCTATAGAAGCATGAATGCCGCTGTGCATCATCCCTCCTCCGTTTGCCATCTGTCCTGGAGAGTTTCACTCCAGACTGAAAACTGAACGTTTCAAAAGTTTCCTGTCCCACCAAATTCTGACCTGACACTGAAACTGACCCAGAAACCTATCTCTTTCGGACTTGAATAGATATAGCGCCGGTCTAGAAGCTGGTTTCCCTGACGCAGCATTTCTGTGGCGCTGAGAAATTTCGGAGTTTTACAGTGCATTACATTGCATGCCATACATAATATTTTTCTTCTTATATTGACAACATATATATTTTTATCAGTATAAGAAGAAATTGAAAAAAGTTTTATAAAACTCAAAAATGTAAAGAATCAAAGTTACAGTTGAGCTGCTCAGTATAGTGTGCAACACTGACCCATCGTCTATTTGTCTCTAACCTTCTATATATTAATTTGTTTATAGCATGTCTACGGCATCCCATCCATCCATGCGCAGTACACTTTGGCCATTATGTGTAGTTCGCATGCAGCCCCCGTGTATAGTTTGCATGGGGTCATCCCGACTGGTTAATCCGGCCCTGGTGAAAGTAGTGCCTACAGTCGGGCACTCTGATCTTTTGTCTGTCTCCATCTTTCTGTGTGTACGTGTGTGTCTGTCTGTCTGTCTGTCTGTCTGTCGGATTGTTGTTCTCCATAATATAACTCTCTGCTCGTTTGTCTTATTGTCCTTATGTTTCTATATATTAATTTCTCTCGCTTCATTTCTCTATGACTATGACGACAAAAGTAGCCGTGATGACGATTTTGATGTTGATGATGATGACGACGATGATCATGTTATGGCTAGTTATGATGATGATGATGACGACGACGAATATAATGATGGTGGAGGTGGAAGGTCGTGGTGGGTGGTTGGTGGTGGTCCTGATTTCCCTCTGTGGTAGGCCTACAGAGTCCCGAAGTCGACTCACCAGAGCGTGTGCGAAACTTAAACTGGTCGACCTGGTTGTTGGCAAAGCAGATGGTGATTTTCCTCTTGCGTGGGTTGGGTCGGGAGTTGCCTTGAGTGACCCCAGCGACGTTGATCAGAGGCAGAACGCGGATGGGGACAGTCGACATGGAATCTTTAAGGCTATGAAATGCATGCCGCTCAGTGAATTCCTCGAGTCTAGGAGGACCAGCGCTCGAGTACCTGCGCAACACTATCCAGCGCTTCTTCCACGTCTACAAACAACATCCAACCATAGACTAAAACACTGATGCTCTTTACAAGCACCACACGCGCGCACACACCCACACACACACATATATTTATATGTAGACATATAAATAATTTACATATAGCTACATTGTTGCAGGATGTATAGAAATGTGATAAAATAACAGCCTCAGGGTACAATAATGATTTTATTTCCAAAGCTATTTACAACCGTAGCCCGACTCACGCAGAGCAAACAGACGCCAGCGTCAGATTGTGACAAAACCAGCTAAAAACTCACGAAGAAACAAACATCCGCCAACAGACGAAAACGACTAAAAAACGAAATGGCTCAGAAGAACCCAGAAGTCATCCACGCAGGGAGACTAAACACGACTAGGCGATAGAATGGCACCAAGACGGTCGCACAGGACCAACAATCAAAATGAAGTGGGCTCGGATTGGCTGCCCTAAGTGACTTCCAGATCTAGTCTATGGACTCTCCTAATAATTCATGCATGAGTGGTTGAATCAGTATATTTACGGTTTAACCTATAGCTTAGTGCTGTGGATGAGCGAGACACCCAAATATAGTTCCATCCATGATTCCCATGAATGAGTTGGACATTTAGCTTTATTGAGTAACCGCCATGGATCATCCAGCGAATTCGTTTGCCTCGACGGTCGAATAGGAATGAGTAGAAACTAGGAAGAGCGGGAAGTACAACTTATACCCCTCCCAAATAAGACCAGCTTACGTCAATACCAATCAGTCAGGTTGCAATTACTTAAATTATTCCAATCCGGTCTTTTCACATTAAATAAGTGCACTGTACCTCGCTTCTGTTGACTTCAGTTTTATTGTAAAGCACAAAATCATCCCCTATACATTGAAATTCTTCACCAGGCATGTAGGCCATCGTACTCCAGGCGAGTACTAGAGCCTTGATTAGATACCCTGCTGATATTCCAGGGCTCACTATGGTAATGGGTGGGGTACTTTCATACTACAGTGTGAAGGAAACGAACTCATATATATATATATACGTTTATTCGCCAGACAGGTAGAAAATACAGAAACAAAAAAATACAGACAGATGCGATATTGGCAAGCATGAAACGATCAATTACATGATACAACATTGACATATCGATACCTTAATCACGACAAAGTAATAAAATCCAACATCGTAATAAAGTCTTTTACAGCAATCTAGAAATAAGAAGCATGTAAAATCAGCTGGTTGCATGGTCGAATTTTTCAGTTTTTCAAGATGGTCATGGTAAAAATTCTTGAATAAATTAAAACTAATGACTTGGTCCAATAAACAGTGACTTGTATGTCAGAGATCGTCACTGCAGAAACAGTTCTGACTACTGTCGCCTGGTTAACCAGTATGCAAAGTATGAACTATTATTGGCTTTTACCTATATTTTGCATAATGGTTAACCCGTCTCTGCCCTTATGCCTAATGCTGACGTCCGCATTTAAACTTGGTAAATACAGTTACTTTAGAACAGCCCGTGCCTTAAGCACCAACTTCAGCAGAGTCTGCTCTCTCTGCGTTGAATCTAATTAACTTACTCCAGGTTCTTTAAATGTATTTCTATAGATATGCATGTGGTCATCAATGCTCTGGAAAGCTCAGATATTGCATGCCACCGTGATCATATCCATATCGGTTGCATTGTATATGCGGATGCATAAGCTGATCTCCTTGACGCAGCTTTTCTGTGGCACTGAAAAATTTCATTATGCGTCTTTCTTTCTTTCTGTCCATCTCTCTGTCTCTGTCTACCTATCTATCCATCCATCCATCCATCCATCCAGTAGGTGAAATTAACTGCAAGTCTGTTTAGTTAGCAGTGCTCAGACCAACCTACTTAATCGAATGGGAATACGAGGGATACTTACGTATGAGATAGGAAGTGTATTATTTTCCGCCTTAAACGGTTTCAGTTAAGTTAGCTCACTGTTTGGCTTAAGCTACTGGCTTATCTGTAACTCCGGTTTTTCTGATAGTGATGAATACTTTTTAAATTTAAATGTTCAACGGGTTGGGCTGGATGTATGCACTGATGGATGGACGGCCGAACGGACGATGGATGGATAGATGGATGAATGGATAGACGGATGTATGGATTGATGGGTGGATGGACGAACGAAAGGACAGAGGTTGGATGGAGAGATGGATGGATCGACTGATGGATGGATGGAAGGAAGGATGGATGGATGGAAGGAAGGATGGATGGATGGATGGAAAGCTGGATGGATGGATGGATGGATGAATGGATGGATGGATGGATGGACGGATTTCTAGCTTCAGATCTCGATGCAACCAGTGAGCACAGTGCTCAACTATCATAATTTATACACATTATGATGATAATGTCATAATAATCGAGTCAGGCTATTGCAAAACCCATTGTTACAGATTAATAAGCAAACGCTCAAATTAGCGGACGCTGTTGTTTTGTTGATTCAGAAGCCTGGACGACCAGAAGGGGTTTTGCGATTTAGACAATGCCTACTTAATTCTACATTATAACCAAATGTATTCAATTTGGCCTTGCTTCTGCCTCACCTTCCGGATGTCTCTATGTCTCTGCATTTGATTCAGTGTGTCTGTGTCTATCCGTCTGCCTACTGGTCTGTCTCTCCAGATTCTCTCACATCCCTCTCATTCTCTCTCCTGCCCTCAGACTTTCTCTCCTGCCCTCAGACTCTCTCTACTGCCCTCAGACTCGCTCCTGCTCTTCAGACTTTCTCTTCTACCTCGCAGACTCTCTCCTCCCTCTCAGACTCTCTCTCTCTCAGACTCTCTCCCTCTCTCTTTCTCTCTCTCTCTCGCTCTCTCCCTCTCTCCCCCCTCATGCTCTCTCCTTCCAATTCTTTATCTGTAGCACGTGTACTTATAATAAGGAAAGGGAAACTTGATCGAGGCATGAAATTGTTTTGAAACCATATGTGACGATGTAGTTGAATCTGGAGCGAGGGGGTAGATTTTGTGCACTTAACAGAAACTGAACAGAACCGACTGAATCATATGTTATGGGGGCATGTAACATAGGCCTAGGACATTAGGCCTACCATTCAATGTCTAAATGTAGCCTTCGTTCTCATTGACTCGCACACGACTTATTTGGAATACGAGGAAAACTTATCAGATATGAATTAGGGCCTATACTATTTCCCGCCTTAAACGGTTTCAATAGTTTATGCGCTCATTGATGGGCTTAAGCTATTGGCTTATTGTAGCTCCAGTTTTGCTGATAGTAACAAATACCTTTTAATTTAAATGTTCATCGGGCTGGGCTGGATGTATGCATAGATGGATGGACGGCCGGACGGACGATGGCTGAATGGATGGATGGATGGATGGATGGATGGACGGACGAACGGACGGACGGACGGACGGACGGACGGACGGACGGACGGACGGACGGACGGACGGACGGACGGACGGATTTCTAGCTACAGATCTCGACGCAACCAGTGAGCACAGTCCTCAACAATCCTAATTTATACACATAATGATAATAATCTCATTATAATGATATTGATAATCTAGGATTGGCCATTCAAGAACAACGCACGATAAACTTTTTTATTCAAGTTCCGAGGGATCCTTTCTTCCTAGGGTTTACAGAAATGATATAATAATAAATGATAATATCACCATTAGCAAAATCATCGTCGTCGTCGTCGGGTTCATCATCATCACCATCATCGAAGTCATCATCGAAGTCATCATCATCATCATCGTCATCATCATCATCATCATCATCATCATCATCATCATCATCATCATATAGGCTAGTAAACAGAATTTAGACATACTCCGAATCGTTTGCACTTTACTTCGACCAATCCTTGTCTGACGAAATCGTCGGAATGCGAGGCCATTTGGTGTGGGAGCTTCGACAGACTGAATTAGGCATTCGCTGTCGTGTTTAGGCCTACGTCCAAATCAGAGCAGGAACAATGCAGGAAAACGATTGGGATCAAACGACGTCTGCGTACATCTCTCAGTGTGCTATTCGTCTTTGTTAAATTCCGTTCATATCTTCGTGGTCGGTAGAGATGTCATTATTAGGGCGAGTAGGCCTACTCTTTATCTACGTTAAAACATCTTCACTGACTATAGGGGTTATATACAGCACTGAAGTCGCAGTCTATTTATACACTTGCTCTTCAGTAGAAAACGCTAAATCGCCGGCTGTTAAAATTTCCTACAATCATCAGTCCAATAAGCATGACCGTTCAGCTGCATGCAATCGTATTTCCACGTACATATGACCATCTCGTGCACAGGCATATATAGCAATTTCAACGAAAAAGTCCACACGTAGAAAGTCAATGTGTAACCACGGGAAGTCACAGTGTACATCCTATAGCATCCTCGTGCCCAATAAGGATGTTTAAAAATAAAGTTGCTCTATCGCAGGACTAACTAAGCTGCTGGAGGCCTAAGTTAACGGCCTATAGCTGTACACAAATACGAAGCCTAAAATTTAGGTTCATAGTTCGATAGGCTCATTATGCCGAGGTAATTACAGTCACAATTATACTAGAGATGCTAATTACATCAGGCTTTCAGAAAATATAAGCATTTTGCCAGTAGGCCTACACGCACGATTTCTGGAACGCACATGCAGTCCTCCCAAGCAGAGGCGACAGTTCTGGTGTTCCCAGCACGCGTCATGCACTCAGTCCCCCCCAGCGTATATTCCCAAGACTTCTATATAAGGGGGATATATGACTGTGTATATACATGCAGCATTTACAGTATATTATGTTGAGCAAAGAAAATTAAATGTAGGCTACCAATGCTGCATTGAATCGATTAGGCCTATATATCGTATGTCGAAAAAGAAGAGCACAGTCACGTCTATAATATGTAATAAAAGGCCTATAAACATGGCCAGTCAGAGGCCTTGTAAGCGAATAAAATGATACTGATGTGCTAAGATATTGGCTTAAAGAATTTCGAGTTCGTTAATAAATATCGTTTCACAAATTTCAGGATCACAGATGTTATTCTTCGTCTTCTTTTAAATTGTAACAACAAAAAATTAATTAAAGTTCCACACTAAAGATACCGTAATGTGATTTGCACTTAATTTGCAATCCAGATAAGCTATAGCACATTAAGTAGCACAATCCAGGCAGCTGTGGACTTTTGCATACCAAAGACGCACTCCAGCTTGGTTAGAACAAAACCACTTTCCTATAGGAACAAAGAATGCGAAGAAGCCGTCTATAACAGAAAGGCCGCAGAAAAGATAATGCTTAAAACAAACGACCTAAACGTCAAGTAAAATACCTGGAAACGAAAGGCAGGGCGCAAAGCGTCATAAAACAATCGTAAGATGATTACTGAGAGGACTACTGCGATTCTTTAGTACAGGATTCTAAATTGTCGTCCGTATGGAAATGGCCAAAAGGATATCTGGAACAAATTCCCGCTTTGTTATTCCAAATTCAATCGAGAAAAATCAGATAAGGCCTATATGTCACCTCTAGACAAAGCAAATCTCAAAGGCAAAGTTCTGTCAACACAAGTAGGCCTACCGGTGACACATACTTCCCCCAAAGAAAGGCAGCAATGGAACGTGAATGGAAAAGCAAAGCATAGATGCCAAACCCGGAAACAGGCGTATTTAGCGAAATTAATAAAATTAAAATATAAGCTTACCAATTACCACCTGTTTAGGCTGATCAACAGCGATCATTCTAAACCATCAAAAAGGCATAAACTGCCGTTACAACATGCCATTAAATTGAAAACTTCCCGAAATAAACCTGTTGAATCATAATAATCGATGAATCATGGGCAAATCACTGCCAAAAATTCAAAGCAGTTGTCGAAAACGTGTAAAATTATAAATGAGTACCTGGAAACCTTAAAGTCAAAAAGAAGGCAAATATTCTACGACACACGACCATGGCCATGTTGGCCGCGTGGCTTTCTATGTGTCATTTTGACAGATTATATCGTCTAGCGTGACATAAGCTCCATAATTTTCTGCAGTTTCGTTGCTTTCTGTTGCCGAGTCTGCATGTCAGAATTATTTTTCCTTTCCAACACGGATTTACTGCAATTCGGACGGTTTCTTTTCCTGTTTTCGTGACCTTCTGCGCCTGGAAAACTCCACCCACAGAGGGGGGACAGGCTTCCAGCTTGACTGTCGAGCCTCGGACCTTCAGACCAACGCACGCCGTCTACGCCGGGAATTTGGTTCGGTGGAGGAAGGGCGAAGAAAGTCTTAGGAGCGGCTCCGACTGTCAGCCACGGAACGGTTCAACTAACTAACGGCTTACTAACTAACGGCTTAACAACCTACTAGCCCTTTCTACATTGGTGAATGTGCTGTCAAGCCAGCGAATGAGGTTCGTGATCTTAGCCTCCTACTTGACAGAGATCTCTCGATGACATCACACATTACAGGACTTGTGAGGACCAGCTGCGCCATCCTGAGACAGCTCAGGTCTGTCTCTCGGTCCCTCACAAACGACGTAATTCGCCTACTTGTATAAAGTCTGGTACTAAGGCAAAATCGACTACTGCAACGTTGCCTTCGCTGGCTTGCCACAGTGCAGAACCCTTCGGCTTCAGGCAGTCATCAACGCCGCCGCTCGTCTGGCCACTCGGACTAGCAAATCCGACCATATCACACCCGTGCTTCAGGACCAACTTCAGTGGCTAAGGATCGGCGAGCGTGTTAAATTCAAACTTTGTCTGCTTACGTACAAATGTCTGAACAACTGTGCACCACGCTATCTTGCAGACAGCATCAGGCCGCTATCTGATGACCCCAACCGACTGCGACTGCGATCATTAAAATCCGCCAGTGTCTTGGTACCAGCAACTAAGACTAGAATGGGTGATCGGGCCTTTCGGGTCGCTGGTCCGCGTGCCTGGAACAGCCTCCTGGCATCCATTCAGGAGTCCAAAAGCGTCAACCTCTTTAAAAATCAGTTCAAATTCTATCTACTTCATAACTCTTAGTTCTTGAGCTGACTTTTGACTTTGTAAAGCACCCTAGAAGTAGCATGCTACTAACGATGCTATATAAATTGTCGTAATTACAATTACAATTACCGGTCGGCGGGCGATGAATACCTGTCCGTCCTGCGTATATCCTTCGGATCGGGGAATATCTGAACGCCGCGTCGCTTTCCATCTGCGAGGAACTGTTGGGCGGTGAGACAACCGTGTGCCATCGGCGGCGGATCACATCGCCCTTCGTCATTCCTCATCCTTGGTGCTCCGTGCTTCAGGAACTTCGGGACTTCAGAACATGCCATCATCTTTTAACTCTAGTTGGGAATCTGTTGGTATGGCTTTGAGTTTGTGCGCGAGCTTGCCACTGGTGACTCTTTTAGTCGTCTTTTAGTTATCTCAGCTATGTTCTCTTACAGGATACTATTACTGTTCTATTCTTAATGACACTTAACATCATTAGCGACTTTTAACATCAAGTCTAGCGCAGTGAGCGCCACTGATTAGTCTTTGCTTGAAGAGGCGCTATACAAATTTAAAATTACAATTACAATTACAAATGGCATTTTCCCTAAACAGTTGCCGATAAGAAACTTAAACAGCTGATAAGCAAGAAAGATAGTCCAGAGTAATAAAATGTTATTCTTTGGAAAGGTATAGGCCTACTTAATTATAATAATGTTTTTTGAAATAATTAATGGCTTTTGTTCTTTGTAATCTTGTTGCAATAGACGCATTCGAATTCAATCAGTTTTGATGTTATTGTTATTTTGCTATGTTATGGGAAAAAGTTACCTTCATTGTGTAAGCATGAATAGGACGCCTATGCATGCTAGAAAGTCATGCTTTGGTTTTCGCTGTTTCCGGCTTTCAAAATTTGGCACAGACTTTGCACGTGAGGCCGCAAAGTTCGTCTTGTCCCCGCGTGCAGAAGATCCTAGCTACGCCTTTGGTAACTGGTTAATACAATGATGACATGAATGCCATTGCTGCTTTAAAAAGCTTTAATTAAGTTTTCCCACAAATTTTCATCAGCTTTATATGCTGCCCGGCGTAAAAACGAGTCAATTCTTCCAACTTTCAGTTCTATGCCCCAGCTTCAAGCATCAAAATAAGTTACATTGTGATCGAATTTTAAATCGTCTCAAAAGAGAACTTCCAGAAATTTCACAATTTTAACTCTTTCAACATCGATAAGTGTGTGTGTTAGTTACGTTTCATCAACAGCCTTCGTAGTTATTTGTGTGTGTGTGTGTGTTTGTTTGTGTGGGTGAAGATTTAAAGCTCAAGCAAGGGCTGATCCAGAGGCAATCCAGCCATGGTCCCTCCTTCCCATTTTGGGTAAGGGTAAAGGGTCAGGCATGGGCCTGCACCATGGCTGACCATGGCGAGCAAAATATGCGCATGCATTGGGTGAATTAAAAATTCACGCCCTGACTGAGATTCATCTAGAAAACTTTCCACAAAGGCAGATCCGGGGCAGTACAGTCATTAGCCATTTTAATTTCGAGCATGCCACTGAGGTGACTCGAAACTGGTTTGGGCGAGGTTTTCCTACTGATATGAGGTCATCAAAAATCCCGAGAAACCAGTAGGCCTGTAACTGGCAAAAATTAATAAAAAATTAAAAAATCCACAGGAAATCATGAAACTGGAAATCTCCTAAAGAAATAAAAGGAAAAAACATTAGAAATATTCTGCATAGCCACAGAATATTATTAAAATTTGCTGAGGACTAAAAAGGCCATCGAAAATGAAGGTAGAAAATGGTCCCCAAATAGTCAAAGTTAATCACACATATAGAAGCAGTCTCATGGTGACATCTAGTGAATGAACACATTCATAATCTTTATTCTTGCATGGCTGCAGGTAGTGAATTAGTCTGATCGGTCAATACAAAGTTTACTTTAGCTCAAGTTTGAAGTTTATCAACAAGAAAAACAACCAACAAGTATCTACAGCCTAACTAAAAAAAAAAATAAGTAAAGATCCAAAAATATTTCAAACTGTTTCCCAACAGCAACGTCATATGTAAGACACATGAAGCCCACATAATAATCAGTGATGTGCAAATCACTTTTTAAAAGCATTTTTAAAGTACAAAACAAAACGCTGGCCAAAGGTATTTCAAAAATACAAAAATAAAATATTTTCAAAGAAGAATTTTTAAAATACAAAATAAAATATTATTTTTAAAATACTTGTTCAAATACTTTTTGAAAATACTTTCTTTTCTTGCACATAATTAGGCTTATTTCAGGTCATTTTACAAGGTTGACATCTAAGTGGCATTTACATTGCTATGTTCTAACTTTTTTACTTTTGACAAACTACCTTGACAAAGTAATTGGCCTCACAGATTGTTTAACTGTCTAGAAGCAAATTGTGAACTTTGCGTTATTAAACTCTGCATGGTTTGACATTGATTGTGTCAAGTGCATGAATTTGTCGTAGTAAACTAGGTAGTATTCCTCTGTTGCAACACATCACAGTTTCAAAACTTCAAGGTTGCTTATTGTAAATCTTCAAAAGACGTTTAAATCAACAGAAGAATCAAGTTTCAATCTTATAGGTATCTAGAATAGACTTATTGTGAGAATCCATATTGCAATAGCACCAAAAGGCTACAAGTTAGGTCAGAAGAACACTATGCTACAAGTGAAATACTGAACAGTGACTTTACATGAGTGTAAAAACTAAGTTATTAGCTACGTGTAAGCATACTGTCCCGGATATAATAGCCTCAGTTTTAGTCAGTGGAGTAGAGCCAAAAGGCTAAAAAGCTTAAACAAGTACCGTAAGTCCGAACCCGGACTAGTACAGTAGTACAGTTAATTTATAATTCATCACCGGGGTACATAACCGTACATTTCTGTACAAAAAAGACAGTTGTATACTAGTGTTGATGCTGACTAACAAAGGCTACATCACCAACGCTGAAACTGTAGTAGGTTAATGCTATAAGAGACAGTCACTGCTAATGAATGACTAAACAGTAAACATCAAGGCACTGGCATGATTCCGCATTTCTTTCTCACGTGTCCAATTTAGCCGTGGCGCAGCCAAGTTTCGAACAATGCTGGGCGAAGCCGACTTCGCTTGGTAGAGCCTATCATACGGCCAATCGAAAATGTATGTAGAGCAGCTGATAATGATGGTGTAACATTATACTTTATAAACATGTTATACACTCTCCAACTCGAACGTATTTTGCGAAAAATGTTTTTAAAAAGTATTTTAATTTCTCAAAATACTATTTTTAAACTATTTAAAATTCTAAAATAAAATAGGCCCTATTCCTGATAAGTATTTTAAAATCCAAATAAAATACTATTTTGTATTTTCAAAATAAAAAATACTGTTTTCAAAACAGTACTTCACACATGCGCATCACTGATGAAATTTTTAAATATGGGCTTTATATGTCATACCATATGTAGGACATATGAAGCCCAAAGAGATACTACTTACACACCATTGATGAAGCCCATATGAGAATTAGAGCTGGGTCGGTATACTTTGGGTACTTTGATCGGTAATTTTCAGTGAGGTTTGGTATCGATTTCGGTTTTTCTGAATATCGCGATATCGGTACTGGTTTTTGGTTTTATCTGAATTCTTTATCCTATAAGTTTATAGTCTGACGTTGCTGTTGTGCGGTGTAGGTCTAAAACTTGCAACTGTGTTGTTTCACTGTAACAAAATTACAAGTTAAATGTTAAAATTTAATATATAATTTTACCTGTTCAAGTGCGATGAACAGCTCTTAACGCGTCTGCGGTTTTTTACACGACGCCTCATAAGGAATCAAACAAGTGTCGTCTTTAGAATAATACTTAGCCTACAATACAGTATCGGGATGTCCAGTATTTGAGCACCAAGTTCGATCTTTCACTAACAGTTGAACTTGTTGTGGACTGAGCCATGAGTTTCTGTTGGAGCACAGTAGCCAACACTTGGAAAATTCTCACTAGCCGCTTATGTGGCTGGAAATTTCGACTGGTTGGCAGCCCACAATTTAAATAGATTGCTGGCTTCTGGCCAAAGAATAAACAACAACAGGGATATTAATATTCATGATGTCGATGGGCCTAAGTGCATTGCACGTCACCACAACTTCCGCTACGTAGTAGGCCCTACGTCATTTTATCTAGTCTAACTTAAAGATGGGACCTTACTATTACTCTTTCAGTGAAAGAAAAACACCTGTAGGCCAAAGTAGGCCTATCAGTCAACATGAGAACTTTCAACAATGTTAAAGTATGTTCAGTGAGCTCCAAATAAAATCCGGCGTGAGGGAAAATAAAATTTTGATACTTGCATTCTGCATATAAACCTACCGACTTTTCATTTTTTCGGTTTTTTAAAATCCAGCTTTCAGTATATTTCGGTTTTCTGAATACAGACTTCGGTGCCGCTATTGGTTCTTCTGAATAGGCCTATCACGATATCGGTTCGGTATCGGTTAAACCGACCTACCATTCTTGGGAATATTGCAGTGGCGTCTTCAGGATTGTTTGCGTGGAGGGGAGAGAGCATTTCCAGAGGGGCGCCACATTCTGGCAGTCCACCATGCACGGGGCTGGTCTGAGGGGCGCCGGCATATAACCAAGAGGGGCGAACAGCCCCACGCTTATAGCTAAATCCGCCACTGGAATATTGTCTTATGGGCTTCATATATCCCACATATGACCTTGTTCTTGGTTTAAAACAGCAGATCGACCTAAGTTTATGGGCTTCATATGTCCTACATACGACGTTACACTGTTGGGGATCTATTAAACACTTTGGCTTTTGAATAGTAATTTGCATAAACGAATGGGGATTGCCAGAGGGGAGGTTAAAAGACTTCTTGTTCCGGAGACTCGGACTTGATTCGGATTCGAGTTCCATTTCAAGGACTCAGACTCGGGCTTGCGTCAAAGTGACCCAGACTCGGACTGATTTTAATCACGGCTGGTGGTTGACCTTTGGCCTTGAGTCCAACTGCCCACCCTCTTTTAGCAAGGTGGACTCCGTATTTGCTGAGTCGGTAACCTATAGTCCCTATACTCGTCGTTCAGTGGTGATATTTCCCCAGCCAGTCAATAATTTTTCTGCGTGTAATTAACAATAAAAAATCGTTAATCCTATTTATGTTATTTGACATCATGTGTGTTCACAAAATAGACTGGAGGCCTAATTTATGATATGACGGTGGAGATAATTAGCTGAATTAGGCCTGTAAAGATAATGGGCAGCAGGAGAACGCAGACATTCGAGAAAGAGGCCTATAACCATTACCCTTGTGAATTTTGATGCTACTAATCTAACTGGCGTTCCACAGTCGACTTACACAGGCCTGTTCAGTGTCATTATCACGCTTACAACTTGTCGACCTCTCTCAGAAAAGGGACAGAGGCTGTGAAATTGGGGACTTGTCTTTGATCTAAAGAGGCCGCCTCTGCCAATAACGACTTAGGCCTACACGCACATTTGTGCGCCGTATAGGGCTATATGTAGGCCCTATTTGCTTAGATACTGAATAATTAACCAATGAAACAAGTGGCACATAAACCTATATGTCCGTTTGTATAGAGAGGCCTGAATCCATGACTATTAAAAATACAGAAATTATCCTTCCAATTTACAGATAGCCCAGCCTGATATATCTTTACGCAAGTTTGAATTTGCGGGGATTGAAATTTTCCGGAGGGGTTTGGGGATTCGGTTGCAGGTTCGACCATAGGCCCTAAGTCAACTCCAGTACATGGTAAAAAAATCGGTCCGGGGTTCGATGTAAACCTCATCCCAAAATCCTGCGAAATTCAGTTCCATAATGATCACGTGTGCATTCTCGTTTGAGTATTGAAAAGGGGGAAAACGGCTGATGTGACATTATACCATGCAGGGCCTGATTAACCACTCAAGGGCTATGCAAACTATATACACAGGGGCTCTTGTACTGCACATGTGATGCCGTAATGACATGCTCTAATTATTGAATCAAAGTGTAGGGTGATGAGTCATTGGTCCATAACGGCCTACTGTGCTGCATGCTCAAGCATTCAACACAGACAACTTTAATGCTATGCATTTTGGAAGCCATCAAAATTTCTTTTAATATTTTGTTATATGGTAAAGTATGGATAGTTTTTAGCCAGGGCGTCCAGTACTCAAATGAAAATTGTAGGAGACTGGGACAACAGGCGCTGAAGGCTCGAAGCCCTTTACTAACAGAAGGTCTGGCGAGCGTCGTAAGCTTCCCTCAGCGGGGCCCGAGGCGAAGTCCCGGAAGCCAAGGCATTCTGAAGCACCTGGTATGAAATGGGGCATATTTGAGCCACATGTTGGTGTTGCTGTTTATAGCACATAAAATCAGTCTAGAAAGTTACTCTTTATTGGTGATACTCATTATCCATCGACAGAGCAGTCAAGATCATGGACGGCAACGAACTTTGCTTCGGGTGCCACTTCTTGGGTATTTTATCGAACTTGGCTAGTGCCATCCGTGCATTTATATATATATAGGCCTATAGGCTCTGTAATCTTTCCTGTCATCTTGAAAAACTCATTTTTGGTCTATGTAATTTTTTCACAAAGTTTGCAGATGAAATTGTGATTTTTGCACAACAATTATAGAATAAATTAGTAGAGCGGAACATGCTTATTTTTGCTACTTTTTCACCAACTAACACCAACTACGTTAAGCAGTCTGCTTGAGAGCCAGGCAGGCCGCAATAGAAAACCATGGGAATGCCAGACCAAAGCCCGAGTGAAAGAAAGCTCATCATATTTCTCAGTGCAAAGGTCGCTAAACTGACATGCGCACAACTTGCGACAGACTTTCAGTAGCGAGGCTACCTACTGATGCAGTGTTGCACAAATAAGCCAGACAAACCATCCTCCTGTTGACAGACAGATACCAGATGGACCATGTGTTCGAGCCCATTTAGCAATGCGGAGGATAGTAGTCTATGTGAGAACATAATTATATTTCCCAATCGTACTTGGTTTCTTTTGTCTGCTTATCTAAATCTGGTCATAAGTACATGATTTCTAGTGCCGCTCAGCGTGCCATCTCAAAATGTCTTGCCCTGCCACAGAGTGGCACGCGTGCCATATATGTTGCCGACTCCTGGTCTAGAGAAATCGATCGGGAGGAGGCATAGGCCTACCTAAAACACTCCAAAGGATCTACACAAATCCCAAGAGTGATAGGTTTAGACTTAGTAGCTCCTGACCCCAAAGCCCCTCTCCCAGTCAGATAAGCCAGTTACTATATGTATCCATATCACTTTTATTAAAAAATTGTTTTCATGAAACATAGTGGTGCGGCACGGTGGTTTATCGGTAACGCGTTTGGTCAATGCAGTTGCTGGTTCGACTCCGTGTAAAGACCCTGGGCAAGGTGTTTGCGCACACCGTGCTTCTGTCACCAAGCAGTAGAATTTGGTACAGGCGTAAGCTTGGAAGTAAACGGCAAGTCCTGCGATGCAATGGCCCCGTGCCCTGGACCTTGGGATTCGTCCATTGCCGGCTCAAGGGCTTAAAGAAAAGGAAATGAGCGCCTCCCCTATGTCTCACTTGTGGGATATGGAATACTTTACAAGTTAGGCTATTGTAAAATTTACTTAATGCCAATTTCTATGGTACTGAACCCCGATCTCTATCTTTGTTATTCTGTCTCTATCTATAGTAAACAAATTCAACGAAACTATGAGCGTGTAAATAAAAACAAATGTTACATAGCATAAAATACATATTGACAGAAAAATGTTTCAACTACATGAAACGTATGTAAAAACAACCGTTGCATGGTTGTTAGTTTAAATTTTGAGAGGAGATAACGGTGAAAATTCTTATCTAAAACGATGGCCAATGACTCGTTACATGAACAGATAGCTGGCATAATGAATTCTGTCAGTTTTGCCACTGCAAAAGTTTGACTTCAGTCGGGGGCACCCTGGAAACCCCATGCAACTGCATAGATTGCCTACTGATTGATCCGGCTCTGGATATTACCCTTCTCGTTGGTATTGCCGCAGAAGTTTCTCGGGTTTTGGTATCTTTGATTGAGCTCAGTTTGTGGTAGTCGCGTCCTGTACATAACTTCGCGGGGCGGGGTTGACTCCAGCCCAGTTCTACGCTCAGAGCCACCCGCATCACTGCCCCTTCCACTGCCAACATAAAATGGTTGTTCCGTACCATCCCTGCCCATGGTGTCTGTTCTCTGCAGGAATGTTCACGATTGGCCGCATCCTTAAGAGAGGCAACACAGTAAATCGAGATCCGATTTTGCCTCGTCAGCGGTCGCTGGAAGGGCAACGTCCCCAGGATGGTCTTTTCTCAGAACAGAGGTCGTTCCTTCAGCAGCAGTAGTTAGTCGGTCCCTTTTCGTGCGCCTTCTTAACTACAGGCTTCCTCTTCACCACTACTGTAGATCTCGTGGCTCTTGAACTTCCGCCATTTAATATGAGACACCAGTGGTCGTGTCTCTCCGCTCCAGGCACTTAGAAAAATGGGGCAACGCATCTTCCCCGCTATCACACGTCTCTCGCTCCATTTCGTGTTTAGGACTTCCAGCCACGCACGTATATGTCTCATGCACCACAACTTAAGGAGTAAGTTCTCGTACCGGCAGCTGTATTGGTGGTTCTCGATCAACGCAGTCAATAAATTCTGCTTCGGAAGATACCGGTAGGGTCGCCATGGAACTCCAGCAGCGAAGGTCCTTTCTTTATAACCTTCGATATTTGCACACAGACCTTCGTCCAGACCTAGCTACGCACGAGGGCCCAACCTCGCACTTCAGTCAGTTCTCTGAGCTGTGTGTTGTGACAAGCACATACGGAGCTGGTATCAAGCGTGTTGACTCTTATTCTACCTAGGCAACCCTAGCCGGACTCCGACGTATCGGCTATTTTCTTGGTCTGGTTTAATAGTACCTTTATCTGGTCATGTTTTGGGTGTGGACTCTCTTAGTCTCACCCGTTGTATCTTCCCGTTATTTCTTCCCGCTGTCTGAATTTCGACAAGGAGTAATGTGGGCCCATCTCCGAGCTTCGCAGAACCTCTTAACTTCTCGCTATGTAGAATCAGTCCTTCTTGCGACCTCGCAACAGGGTGGGCCCGTACCCCGAAATCGAATCTTTTTGAGGCGATATCTGAACCAGACACCGGATGTTAGCCTACTGTTTTGACTTTCCAGAAAGCGCTCCGACCATTTTCTCGAACGGCAAAGATGGGGTAAGCTTCCGTAGCGTTACCCCTCTTTTTTACACAGACCTGTTATTTATTTATTTATTTATTTATCATGAACGGGACTTCTCCGAGTTCCGAACAACCTCATTTTCTCACTATTGGGACTTAGACCGCCTCGTGATCTCACAACTGAGTGGGCCTGAACACTATCGGATCTGCGGAGCCAAACCTAGGACCCAGACAGTGATTGTTTCGGCTGTGAGTCGGGAGCATTGATATTATTTTACTAAAGCATCAGTTGAATCAGTCCATTTAAACTAGCCCCTACAGACAGTAATGGATATCAATTTGGATATCATTATCAATTTGAACCTATAAACGATTCGGCAATATAGTTTTTATGCAAGGGCATATTTTGGATGACATTTTAAGACATTACAGCCTCGAAACCATGGCATAAACTTTGTCTTAAGCATTAACTGATTCTAAGCATTTCCTAAAGTCTTTGCACGTAGAGTATTTTACAGAACGCTGAATCTCATAATCTAATCAAGATTAAGATAAATAGAAGGGCTTAGTCCAAGAGATTTATGTCAGTTGATGTACAGATGGGCGTTGCCCATTTACAGACGGGCGAACGTCCTAAAGGCGCCCATAAATTTGCCTGTTGAAGGAGGGAAAGACAGAGACAGATGGTGAGACAGAGAGAGAAACAAACGGACATGTAGAAGCCCAGTTACCAAATTTAATCTAATTTAACCTTATGTATCACCAGTTTTACCGTACAACTAATATTTGATTGTCTCACGTGAATCTGTTGGCCAGATTCACACGACTCAGTTTTTTGGCTCTGAAGAAATGTGGAGTAAACTAAACTATTTGGCCTACGATGTGTGCAAGTGGAGGCTACCGTTTCTCGTTTATCTAGTCTGCAAACATTTATTCACACACACATACACACACACACACACAGATATATATTATATATATATATATATATATATACTGAAGGATATTACAAATACCACCAAACAGCAGCCAGAAGCCCGCAATAGGAGAAACTCTGTCTGTCTATCTGTCAGTCACCCTGTTTGTATCTTTCTCTATCTGCCTGCCTGTCAATCGTACGTACGCCCTCTATATGTATGTATGCGTATCTGTTTATGTATGTGTATGTATATATGTACGTATGTATACTGTACATATGTATGTGAATGTAGGTACGTATGTATGTATGTATAAACACACATGTGTTAGGCTAGTGTCCTTCACAGCCTTGGGCAGCAGTTGAGCAGAGTCTAGCGCTGCGCGGAGCACTGGCGCCGCTGGCTCTGGAGTCAGGATCCGCCTCCCTCCTCTTGCCCGCTTAGCAAAGGCCTCGTATACAGTACATCTTCCAATCGTTCGCTGTTGCACTAGTGAGTGTGAGTCTGGGGCTGCAGAGGTTGAAGCTACTGTGCCTGAGCGGTTCAACCGGGACTTTGTGTGTATTGGTATTAGGCAAGGTGTGGCGTTAGGAATATAGCGAAACTTCACACACCGATAGTCTGATTCTAAAGACTGCGTTGGACGCGTAGTTAGCCAAAGGAATCAAATCGTTGCAAGTACTTCCTTTCTTGCTTCCTTGTTGTTATCGCTGTTTCTAGTTATGGAATGTAGCCTACCCTCCTCTCCAGTCATCGCTTCGTTCTGTCATCATCATCATCATCATCATCATCATCATCATCATCATCATCATCATCATCATCATCATCATCATCATCATCATCATCACAGCGACACGCCGCCATTATGACTTAAGGCGAATAACTTACGTTTTGACTCGGCACTTGTCAAAGTCACAAGCTACAATGAAAAGAAACCAGAGTAGTTAAATCGCGATCCTAGCAAGCCTACGTTACACAGCGATTACATCGTCATCTCTGTATGCCCTTAACAGCTACCGCAGTTCCCATGAGGTACACCTCACTTGCATATCTACGTTGCCTCACTTATTGATGAAACATGACCTACTTCATAAAGAGTGCACTATAAAGTTAAAGACATAGGCCTATAAATGTAAAGATACATGATTTCCTGTAGCGACCATATAACCTCGACCCTGCTCATTTTTCAGTGCATTTATCGGGTGAGATCCTTTACCACCGTAGCCCGTTTGAATGCACGTCACGCCATTTATGGTTCCCGTGTACGGACCGTACTAAGCCAAAATTTAAATCTCCGAAATATAGCAAGAAAGAATGATGATGAACTGATGATGATGATGATGATGATGATGATGAATTGATGATGAGATGATGATGATGATTGACGATGATGATGATGATGATGGATAAGTATAATAACAAGTATAATAATAAAATCAATAATATTATTGGGAAAAAAATTATAATTATAACAGCAACAACAACAATAATTGTTATTATTATTTCTTAAGTGAGATAATAATAATAATATTATTATTAATATTATTAATATTAATAATAATAAAATGGAAACAAGTAGGTTCAGCAGCACCGTTGAGACTGGAAATGCTATTGATGACTTTGGATGAGAACAGTGATGGAGGTGATTATGTCATTCGAGATAACATCTGCTCTCTTTCACTTATGATTGTCCTATCAGAACTAGTTACCCAGTGGCTAAGCATAATAAAGATAATGATGTTGGATATAATTATCACAATAATTATAAGCGTGATGACAACATCCCTTTGCATGTCGGCTACATTGTCTACCAAGAACTAGTCACTCTCCCTCTGCATGTAGGCTACATTGTCTACCAAGAACTAGTCACTCTTAAACGTGAGAGGTTCTGCAAAGGCTCTGTACAATAAAATACATTTGGTAAGCAGTTGAGAGGGTTTGTGATAGTCTAGTGATTAGGGTACTGGACTGTCAACCCAGAGGCTGGGGTTCAATTCCCTGTCAGAGCAGAATGGCATTTCGAGATTTCTGTTCCAGTTGTGCCTCTAGTGAATTTGGCTATAAAACGAGTACACTGACTGTACACCGTCAGCATGGCGAGGAAGAGGATTGGCCATCCTCCCTCATATGCCATTGCTGATGAAGTGAAGTTGCTACCATTTTATACCTATGGCTGCCTCTCATGACCAGGTTAAGGGTCTGCTCTTCTTCTTCTTCTTCTTGTTTGCATTCTTCTTCTCTTTTCTTCTCTCTTCTTCTCATTCCCCTCCTTCTTGTAGCAAGCAGTTAACCCATGTGAAGTCATCAGACCTATTATGTCCTTTATCTAAGAGATGAATTTGCTGAAAGAAAAATGGCCAGTACTAATGAAATCTAACAGTGTTGTTTTTCTTAAGCATCTTTTTTCTCCTTACCCAGAGTAAAAGAGCGATGTTGTTGATGACGTGTTTTGTTTTCAGATGCTGTCATCTCCTTTGTTTGACCGCTTTGCATTCTGCTGTTACTGAAGAATGTGAAGTCATTCCTCGTTTCCTGGTTTTTTCTGGTTCCAATCTCAAAATAAGTTCCACACTGAGAAGGTTCCTGTCTTGTTTCTGCTCATTGCGGGCAGAACCTGACAGCAGAGAGCAAGAACCATCGCCACAACATCATGAAGAGGAAATATCAGACAAGGGACAAAGTGTTTCAACCCATCTCTGCACTGGGTCTCATGCTGAGGTTGGTATTATTAATACTCCTGTAATTATTAAGTGCCGCTATCTAATGACGATGCAAAAAGTGAGCTATTGTGCATGAAGGACTTGCTTTAGGTCTCTAGTTAGTATTCATCTTAGGGGAGGTTTGAACCCACAAATTCTGCTTCACAAGGCAAGAGCTCAAACCAGTCTGCTACTGTGTCATGCAGAGACAGACACTCAGGGATTTAAAGATGTCTGTAACATTTATGAAAAACATAACATGGTTGGAATTGTGACTAGAACCATGGCATGCCTCTATAAAGTAAAAGTAAAAGGTTCAAAGACATAGCTGGGTTGACACTTAATATGAGAAATTCTGTTTCATTTTCACTGTTTTTCATAAAATGCTGTAATGTAACTCTGTTTCATTACTAAATGCAAACTAGAAATGATCAGAATGGCACAAATTAACACCTACAGTCAGTGGATATATTTTTGTCTGAGTCTTGCAAGTTCTAGCATTGTAAAGATAAGAGGAGGTAATTTCCAGGAAGTCATGGGCAGAACTCGAGAAGTTCTTATTCAGGTTGTGATCGACTCTGTTCACAAAGTTTTCTGCAGCATTCTAGGGCAAGGTGTTAAAACCATTTATTGTTGTTTACTAGTACCTCTCTTACAAAGTGCCTAATCTGACAGTGTGCAACAGAGCTCAGCAATAGTAGAGTTTCCAAAGGGAGCTTCTTCTGGGTATTGTCCCTCTGAAGTTGAGGTATATGCTCACTTGTTATCCAGCTCCTTCAACAACAGTAGGCCTACTCAGATATTTGAGTGCTTACATTAAAATGGGCTAATAATAATAGTTAATATCATTTAGCATTGTCACATACTCATTCCAGAATTACATAATTATTCTGAGGTTTCATTGCTTCACTGGAACTATTTTATAGTCTTTGTATTGTAAAATTTCAGATTGCTCTAAAATTATAACTTTTCAAATTCATGTTTATTTTTTAAATTTAAATGAAAATGTCATACCAGTAAAAAGTGATGGCCTTGTTATTGTCAAGCTTTGGGCAGCAGTCAAAACAATTTCTTAAGATGACATAAAGTACGCCTTTGATTGTGTCCTAGTAATGTTATCAAAGATTTAAAAATCTAATTTCTTAGGAGAAAATGTGATTTGACAATTGTTCATAAACAAATGTAACGTAACCATTTCATAATCAGTCTGCCAAAGCTGTTCATTTGACCTGCTTAGTCAAAATTTTTGTTTCTAATAAATTTTGAGTACACATCATTTCTTTGCCTATACGTCCATTGTTAACTATTAGCATTTTTGATTAAGAATAAGTTGAGTCATTACGGTTTTATGTGTATATCATAAAGACCATAAATTTACACAATTTTATAGCCAATAATTCTGGTAGACCTCCCCGTCTGTGAACTTCATCCATTTTACATTTAGCTTAATCTGTTTTTGGTGGGTGTGAATGTTTAATTACTGCCAATTTAATTGTAGTGGATAATTATAATTTATTGCCGGTATCAATTATGAGGGCCATAGCTATATCTGGCATCTCCTTATTATTGCATCAATTATAATCTGTGGGTTGAGACTTCAGAGTACCTTAAAGTTGCTTCAGATATTTGCAGCATTTCATTCATTCAGTTAAGAGTATTTATCTAGCACCCTTATGTGGTATCTAACCAGAAATACTCTCAGCAAAACTCCGATAAATAAAACTATTTTCAAGCAGTGAAGCAAGGTGCATGTAAAGTTGGCCAGTTGGCCAGAGGAAGTTGAGTTCTTAAGGCACAGGAAGACCATTCAAGGCAGGTGGCCAAACCTAGCATTCTCAAGAGTTGCTTCCTCCTCCTCCTCCTCCTTCTCATCCTCATCATCATTGTCGTCGTTGTCATCAGCATCATCATCACTGCTTAATCACATCCTAAATTGTTCCCATCAATTATCGTGAACAGCTTAATCGACGAGCTTCATCACATATGGCCATCACAGTGCAACCCAATCTTATGCAGTGAAAGTGGGATTTTATTCTTCCCAAATCCAGAACCCCATTGTACTTCATTTGGGACATAAACAGGTGGCCTTCGTGAAGAGGTTACTATTCAGAAAATGTGGGCTAGTTATTTGATTTAAAAAGGTGTCTCCGTCACTGACATCTAACACTTGCAAAGCCCAGTTTTTAGACACAGTAGCACATGAAACGCTGACTTTGTGCTTTTCAGTGTTTAAGTTTTCAAAATGCTTGAATATTTGCCCTTTTTGTGCCTAGTAGGAAATATTTAGTTACCACTTTTGCAAATGTTGTTTGACCTATTTTCATAATGTGTGATGAAATGAAAACAAGTGACGACCTGAAATGCTACATTTGGCTAGAAATGTTTACACAAATCAAACAAAATATTTGCCCCACAAATACTCATTTGGCTGATTTTATTTAATGATATTCTTAGCTCAAACTCCAATAAATAAAATTATTGTTGGACAATATGAAACTGACAAAATGTTAAATGCTGTTCATGATCAAAATGAACTTGACCAATTTCTAAGTGTAATAACTCAAGTTATACTCAAGTTTTCGTTAGAGATGAAGATAGGATTGCCCAGAAGATGTGGGCACCAGCAAAGAGTAATTTAAACTTACTGTAAATAATGCTGGAGATTGGTATAATATGGATGATTGATGATAAAGTTAGAATTTAATCATATAATTTTGAATGAGACTTTTTGTATTAATGGAAACGCAGTTTACTGATGTCACTTCAGTAAGTCCAAGCTGTCATTGCTGCATTCATGATCATATCAGTTAGCTAAAGGCAACATCCTGAAATCTATGCACACAATTATTTTAGTCCTTCATCAACAAGTATAAAAGAATTTTAAGAGTTTGTTGAAAGAGGACCAATAGCACCCAGCCGCTGTCGATGTAGTCATCCAGTATTTTAGAACAAGTGTTTTAGCTTTTTCATGCTAGGACACTTGGTGCTTTTTTATGAAAAAACAGCTGATAAACAGCTTATTTATGTAACCTGTGATGCTAAAGGTTCACTCCGGGAACTTATCTCCAGGTCATAAGGCTGACTCTGAGGTGACTCATTCAGCACTCCACCCATGGTGTTCGCCTCGGAAGGGGCTATCCCAGAAGCCCCAGTTCATTCTGCTGAAGGTTCTGCCCCAGTTCATTCTGCTGAAGGTTCTGCCCCAGATACGAAAATGGGTTGGCTGGTAGATAGTATCAAAGATGAGCTTCTGTTATCCCGCAGGATACCCTATCTCGCCCACTGATTTGTTCACCTCAGTGGAGTGAAGGGGTTTGCTGAACAAAGGGGCCGAGACTTCTTCCTCCAGTGATGGCTTCTGAGTATCAGAAGCTGGTGCCATATCCATTCACCTTCTTTACAAGACTAGAAGTGAGCTAATCAGCCTGTCACCTTCTTTGTTCCACAAGCACTTGAAATCTGTCCTATTTGACTGTGGGTCTTTTCTGACTGGTCGGGAGTGGTACTGATGACTTTGTTCTTGAAGTTGTGCTTTATAAGTCTTCATTTCTGTTATGTCATTGCCATGAGTGGAGATGAACCCCAGGGTGACCCTGTAGCATCACAGATTTCTTACTTAAGCAGGCAGCAACCTCTCCTATTCACAGATCAGGATTCGATTCAGTCCCTGTGTTTCCCTTAGAGCTCTCAGTTTCCCTTTCTTCGTCTTTATCATCATCTCGTTTATTCTTACTCCATAGTATTTTAAAAGACAGGCCTCTGTAGCAGTTAGGTGCTTCGACAGAGGTTCCCTCTGGCGAGTAGTCAGCTCAAACATGTACTGTCTGGCCGGTCAGTGCTCAACCTGCTCTCTAGTGATCTGAGAGCTGTTCAAACTGTTCTTTGAATCTGCCGAATTCTTGAACTATCATTTCAGACATCAACTGAAGCGACCATTGATTGATCTTGCTACCTCTTGCTTTGCCTCTGTTTCTCCATCTCTTGGTCTCTCACTTTCTCTGTGTCTTTCTATCATTTGCCTTGTCTCTGTCTCGCCATCTCTGGTCTGTCACTTTCTCTCTGTCTTTCTACCTCTTGCTTTTCTGACTCCACCTCTTGGTTGCTTAATTTCTCAGTGTCTGTGTGACTGGTACAGCATAAGAAGCTGTTTATAAATATGATTCTGGTGACTGTTGTTTGAGCTTCTTCCTCATCCTGTTGTTGTCTCCTGAGGGGAATTGTCTTATCTGCAGCTGAATGAGGTTATAGTCTTTGACCCCTGTCTTAGTCTGTGGCTTTGAACTCCTAGTTTATTCCTGGCACAAAAGCAGCTGTTATGCTTGGATATTTCAGTACTTAGGTGAGTCCTAGTTATTAATATAGGATTAGCGCTCAGTGTTGTATCATAATGAAGGTTTCTCTTACCTACATCTCGAGGGGTATAAGCCAGAATGTTGTATCTAAGTTTTACATCATTTAAAGAAAAACAGAGACAGAAAATTTTAGTAGAAAAATTTGCATTAATCATTTTTGTCTTAGACAATTAAACTTATTTTTAGCAAAATGTTGAATAATGACAATCCTCTTCAAAATGCATTAAAATAAAATGTAAAATATTGTTTACACATACTGCAACAATTAGGTGAAATTTGTCAAAATTTGACTAGATGCACCCTTTTAGCAAGATACGTACGTATGTTAGACATGCAGCCATTTTGGCATGAATTAATCTGCAAATTTGGAACTGATTGTTTTGCTAATTTGTTTGGCAGGACTACAAGTTGCAAACGAAATACTATACACCGTATCCATAGTTTTACATCCTTAGGGCATAAAAGTGACCCATAATTTGTGGTGTATCTTCGCACCAACTAGTCTTTAATGAAGCCGTACAGTTACGACCTTCTGGCACAAGCTTCTTTGACGTCAGTCAGTCCAATGTCTGTCAAAACCCCTATTTTGAATAAAATCATTGATACTACCTTCTGGCTTATACCCCTGGATCTGTATTTGATTTCTTTGACATTCTGTTTGGAAGAAGAAAATTCTTTGCTTAATGATACTGATGATGAGGCACAACAGTAGTAATGGCAAAAAGTTGATCATCATATGTGATGCTAATAATAATGATTACAATGTGGTACAAGACAATGATGCTGCTGCTTTTTTTGTATTTGTATGTGGATATTGACCAAATAATTTTAAACTTAAAATTAATGACCTTAAAGTGTTTTGCTCTTTCACTGGTGATTTACAGGTTCAGGATACTAGTAGGGCCGTAGAACCTGCTGCTGTCAGAGAAGGTAGCACCACACTTGAAGTCCAGGACCTACCAAGCAATGCACCCACGGATACAAAGGAAGGTTCTGAAGTGCAAAAGTAACTGAATATTAATTATACTCAAATTTTACACATTGATATCAGCCTTTTGTTAGACAATTTCTGTCAAGGAAGCACACAGTAATTAGTGTTCCTTCCTGGAATGTATATTAATCACCGATGTTGCATGCAAGTTTTTCTTATAGGCCATGATACTGAAAAACAATGAAACTTCATCTATGTTGAGTAAACAAAAAGAAATCAGAGCTCAAATTACGGGATATAGATGGATCAGTAGCTTGAAATAGACAGATTTTTCCTGCATGCAAACAAATTGAAATTTTACCCCAAAAGCTATGGCATATGCTGAAAGCATGGTGAGAATATGACAATATTTTCACCAAATAATGTTGCTATTGGAGTAAAATTGCTTATATATATATATATATATATATATATATATATATATATATATATATATATATATATATATATATATATATATATATATATATATATATATATATATATATATATATATATATATATAATGTGTGTGTGTATATATATACCTTTTGATTTTTACTGGAAATGATGTTGTAATGTTAAATTCTTTCCAACTATGTTTTATGCTCTGAAATTCTTAAATAAGCACCATCTTATCCAATGTTCTGTCTTAGCTGTGACTTGCATGACTTTTGAGATAGCATGCACAGCCATTTTCTGCTAGGAAAAATTTAGTGTTTCTGGCATTTCACGGTTAAATTTAGCTCACTGTTATCACTGCAGGCATATTTAGCCTACTAAGGCCAAAAACAAGGTTTCCAAGCCCTATGCTGTGAAACCAAAATGCATGTCAGCCCACCTTTATTATGGAGAGTACTCCCAGATAGAGTGAGACCATCAAATTCATCTGGCCCACATAATATATTGAGCCAAGAGCTGACCACCAGTTATCATGCACCAGTAGCAATCACACAAAGGCAGACAAGAGAAAATCAAATATACGTTTTAATTTGTCCTGAATCTTTTCTTTTTGTAGCCCACAACAGATTTATATATCCTATTATTAGTCTAACAGAAGTATATTAATTATCACGCAATTGACCAGGATCGTGGGTACGCTTGTTGGCAATCGCACAGAAACAAACAAGAGATAATCTAATATAAATTTAATCAGAATGAAAAATTGATCATATGTTTTAATTGGTGACAGAATTATAGGAGTCTTATAACCAATAGTTTACCCATTTCCAAATTTCCCAATTGGTGTCAACTTCCTTTACTGCTCTTAACTCCTGATAAGAGTGAATGCTTCCTGTTCAGACCCTGGACCACAGTAACCAAGTATGAAATAGGTTGCTTGAATTTGTGGTTCTTGTTTCAGCAGTCAAGTTGTGGAGAAAGAATTTAATGGATTCAGCCATTCAGAAAAGGAAGCAGAAGATGTGGAAAAGGAGCAAAAGCAACCCCTGTTGGCGGCCAAGACCACATCACAAAAATCACAGCAAAAGAAATGGTCTTTATTCTCGAGAAAAACACCAGGAAAGCAAGAAATTAAACAAGGTGAAGCACCTAAAGCTTCAAGTGCTCAAACACCAATTGATACTGACACAGAATGCTTTCAAGCACCAGAACATGTTGAACTATCGCATGCCAAAAACCAACACTCATCTGTGAAAATTTCTAATGGCGTTTTTGCCACAAAGGAAGGTGAAGAAAGGTTTTGTCTGACCGCTGGGCTGGCCAACAAAGATACACCTTGTACCGTGAATTCCAGAAACAGTCAAGAAAACCTTGGAATTTCAGAACTAAACAACATTGAAGACGTGCAACAGAAATCCGAAAAACCCGAATGTTCACTTGAATTATCTTCCGTAGAGCAAAAAGAATTGAAACAAAACGATGAACAGGGCAAAAAAGAGGAAGCAGGCTTAGGTCATGATTCGACAGAAGATCTTGTGTTTCAGAAACTAGTTTCATCAGAGAGCAGGCAGAGTGAGCTGCCTACCAAAGAAGCTGCTGAAAGTGTGATCACACTGAAGAGTAAGAGTCAATTTATTTTTGAATTTAGCCTTAAAGGTTGAGTGTCTTGTTTGTTTAGCTTATACGTTTACAGCCAGATTCTGCTTTTTATTAAATTTTCTTATACAAAGTAAATGCTGCTGCAGTTTGCTTTTGATATCCAAGGTGAAAAACTTAAAACTGTGGTCTTCAGTGTTTATGTGTAATGTCTTGCCATTGCTTCAATCACCCTTACTTTACGCCTTAACGAAATCTTCCACACCCAATTTATTTCTTGTTTCTTCTTTACAACGTGATTAAGTGTTTGTTGTGGCCAGATGGCTTTGCTGAAATCAGCCAGTTTTATTCACCTTTCACAAACACCATACCTATTGTGAATCAAACCCAAGAGACATACAGCCACAGTGGAAATAATTTTGTGAAAGCAAAAGGAAACTGTACATACTGTGGTTATTTATCATTTAACTTTGTTAACTGAAATACTTAAGAAAAACTGAGTCTTCTGTGCACAGATTAATTTGATTTGTTGTCCCTATTCTTTTAGTGCCATTGTCTAATCATATTTGGTGATGCTTTCAATGTGTTCAGTTTACGTGTGTTTCTGAACCTTGTAGGGAAGACGTTTGTTGACTCTGCATTCTATGCAGATCCTGAGGGAAAATATCCCACTGCGGATGAACAGATCAATCTTGCCCGCCAATTGGCTTACTCCATTTTGTTGCCAATTAACCAAAACTCACGAGGACATCAGATGTTTAAGAAAATGGGACAGAGAGCACGTGCCTATACCACTGGTGCCACAGCTGAAGATATAGCTGCTGCGCTGGCCGAGCTGAACCTCAGCCCTGATGAAACAGAGAAGTTTTACCAGGAAAGTCCATGGGCCAGAAGGAAAAGTGAAAATAAGCCATTGGAGGACAAAAGCGTGGAACTGGTGCCTCCAAGGCTACAAGTCCCATCATCAGTTTTATTTGCTCCAAACTTGACAGCAAACATGACTGCTGAACAGCTCAGTGCTCTGAGTTCTGAAGAGTTGGAAAGGGTGATGTTGCTGCAGGAAATATCAGATAGCGCAAAACCTTCCAAACCATCAGCGCAGCAAGTGTGCTTCCGATTTTCTGAAGACATTCGTAACATGAAAGGAAAGGGAGCAAGGCTGTTTGCCGAACGCCAGGCTAAGGCAGAAAGCTGGATGGTGGAAGACTCTTCTGCACGGGAAAGGGAGAGCATACAGCCAGCAGCAAACGTCACTTCAAATCGCATTTCACTGGCACTGTTGGAAGGTGGTAAAACTGATAGTGCTTCAGTTTCTGAGCACAGATCTATCAACGAACCAAGTTCGCCCACTCGATCTAAAGTTCCACCCAAGACCTTACCAAAGACGTTGGGACTACATGCTAAGGGGGACCAGCATGAGAATAACAAATCTCCACATTCACCATCTTCTGGTGTAGAGAAAGACAAGATTCTGCTAGAAGATGGAGAAAAGTTGTCATCAGGTGTGCTGCTTGCTATCTAGATTTCACTTTCATTCGTTGAACTCACAGCACTTACAACACATATGCTTTAGCCACATTATTTGAACAGAGCTTTATTTTGTGGTATAAAGATGTAACTAGGTTATTGTGCTGGTTAAAAAAATCCAGAGATTGGGCTTTCATTCTCTTCCCTCAAACCAACTCTGATAACAAAATTGAGTATCTTTGGGTATGCACTCAACAGAAGATTAGGTTGTGGGGGAGAAAACTTCCCTCAGATGCCACAAATGAAGCTGGTAGTATGTTATAGCCATAATACCTCGAGCTGGTTTAAAAAATAATCTTTTCATGTTATAGGCATGTTAATATTCATTGCTTATGTGTACTGAAGTGGGAAAAAGCTTTTGCTCTAAGCGAATTCTATTGTTTATGCCCAATATTGTAAATGAAACTATTAGTCAGGAAAGATTTGCTACCAATTTTGTTTTGGGATGATAGCTAAAATAAAAGCAGCATTGTTCTAACATAAAACAATTCTAAGCAGCTAAACACCACAGCTCGCCTAGTTAAAAGCCTTGGCCCTCGAGATCACATTACTCATTCTTTACAACAACTTCATTGGTTACCCATTCAGGCCCGCATATCTTTCAAAATCTGTCTATTTATGTTCAAAATTATGTCAGGCTCTGCCCCGTCCTATCTGTCCTCTCTAGTTAAACCTTGTACTTCCACTGAATCCAGAAGAAGATTACGTTCAGCTTCAAAAGGGGACTTTGAAGTCAGGAGAGTTAATCTACAGTTTGGTAAAAGAATGTTTGAAGTAGCTGGTCCAGCTGAGTGGAACTCTTTACCTGAATCTGTTCGAAGATGCTCTTCAATAGATAATTTTAAATTAAAACTTAAGACTCATTTATTCTCTCAGTACTATAACTAATTATTATGTTGTAACGCGTCCTTTGAGTAAGACATTGTTTTATTAAGGCGCGTTATAAATATAAGTTGTATTGTATAGAAGGATTCAGCTTATGGTGAATAAGGGGCTTTGGTCTCCCAATTGAGTATTATATTCTTGCAGATGTAATGAGAAATTTATACTTGGGGTATACACCTTTAATAGGGCAACTTTCTCATTTCTGACAGACATTTACATCCTCTATAGTCTTACAGTAACCCCTTTTTGTGACATTTAGTGGTGCCAGTCTGTAGAAAGCTTTATAATGGATTCAACTGATTTAATTTTAGAGATGGCAGGTGATGGAGAATTTATTTCTTCCAGTTTGGGGCCAGATTGTAACAAGACTTCAGTGCTGTCTTCTAGTGCAGAACCACTCTCTGAGGGCACATCAGTTTCAACACATTGTCTCAAAGACCCAACTGGTGACATATCATCTGGATCACAAGCTTCCTCCTCAGGACCAATTTCTGACAACGAATCTCTTCATCTATCCTCCGTTACAGAGCCACCTCATGACTCAACATTGGTGTCAACTTCTTCCACCATGGGACCAGCTGTTGATGGAAAACCTGTGTTGCCTTTCCCAAGTGCCGAACATCCAGTGTGTGACAGTGTGTTAGTGTCACAGTCAACTGCAACTGAGGCACAGGCAACGGCACTTTACTCACAAAGTGGACCATCCGTTCAGGAAAGCTGCAAAAGCACCAATGAAGACACTTCATTAGCCACCAGTACCTGCTGACTCTCCATCCATGATACCACCTTTTACTTAGACTCTTAGAAAAATGATTAAGTTACTATTTTGGTGTAAATATCATTTGCAGCATTTATAAAGCAATGTCTTATTAGTCCAGAAAAAGTGCAATTTTTTTATTTTGCTAACTACCAGTTTTTTTGTAATCTTTCGAGCACATATTAAGTTTTAATACTTGCATTTCTGTATAATGCTAAATAACTATGATGCCTGCCTGGTTCGTGCAATTATGACATTGTGTTTTCACTGTGTATTTTTTAAACAGCAAAGCCTGCTTCAATTTTAGAATGCACAATTATATTAACCTTATGCCTATAAAATTTTAATCTTAAGGTATGCGGAAAATCTGTTATTACGATTTTAGCATGGAATTTATTCTGATTTACTGTAAACAAGATTATACATGTAGTTTCTTAAGTGTGGGTTTTTTATTAATAGATTTCATACAGTAGTTCAGTTAGTGTTTTACCGGAGTGTCACACCCAGTCAGTTGTTCTGTATATGACACTGGCAGAAACAGGGAATTAAGCAGAATGCACAAACCTGGATGTAGCAATCCACTTACAGGACACCTGCTAACTTACCGAATAGTGTTTTACCAACTGAAAGGATGGAGGGATCTCATGGCTGAGTAGGCACCAGATGGCTTGTTATTTTATGGATGGTTACCACTCCAAGTACCAACAGCACTTATGCCTTACCTTTAAAAATATGTTACATAACCTTATAACAATGGATTTTAGACTTCAGCCTTTTCACATTCTACTCGATCTCTGAAATTTTTACGTCACCCAATTTCCCTTTCTTCTGGTCACTTCCTGTATATCTGAACTTTTGTAGACATTCTTTAGTCTATGCACTGATTTTATGCAACTAAAGTGGCATATTAAACTTCAAATTTTTGGCCTCTCTGCAGATTTATCAAATGGGCCCTCTTCATATCCTGCTTTATTAGACTCTGAACAGGTACTCTTTCAGATTCGATCCCGGCCCCCACAGTTGCGAGCCCTGCAGGCCCATAGTTGTGCTAGGCCTACGATGTTGCAATCGAACTCCCAATTAAAGGGGCTCTGACAGTTCACTAATCGTTTGCCTGTCGACGTTTTCGTCTTTAAAGTTATTTTTGCAAACCTTCCAATACCGACAACACTATGAACATTTTCACCTTACGCCGCACGCGGCTCTCGCCCTCTCTACAGGATCGTCTATCCCCCCCCCCCCCCCAAAGGCCAGTGACCCATTCCCCTAGACTCATTCCCAATACCAATTACGCAACCTCTCAAGGCCAGTTACGCAACTCGCATTGGAACACTTGAAAAGTAGGCCCTTATGCACTGGCGAATCCAGCAGCTTTGAAAAGCGAGCCAAGTCGAAAAGTTATTCAGTCGTCGGAGGACTGAATGACCTTTTACGCAGATAGGCCTAAGTCACGATCCCATAGTTGACCCGCATAATAATAATAATAATAATAATAATAATTAAAAACTTCTAATGCGCCGGTGTCTAATGCACAAGGCATCAACCGATGGCACACCAAAGCCAAGCCGCAATCTGGTCAATATCCAGAAGGCCAGTCCACAGGACAGAGAGGCAGCCTACGGTGGATAAGCAATTTGAAAAAGGTAAGTTTTAAGTTGAGAACGAAATGACAAAAGCGACTGAGCAGAACGAACAGACACAGGCACGGATATTGGTAGCAACTGGTGGGGGCTATGGGACCCACTGAGGGCCCAGTTAGCGTAACTGTCCGAGTTGTGCTCCCATAATTATTTCTGACGACTTTTCAGCCTCCAAAATAAAAACATGAATTTCTTAAAGGATTATTATGACCATTAGGCAAAAACTAATAAGACTTTACCTTAGCACAACTCACCTTCCCTTAACGTTATCAGATCGGTATCGGTTTTCAAGACGCTATCGGTTTTCGGTATTTCTCATTTTCTAATGTGAAGTCAGATGGCTTTCGGTTTCTCAAAATATCGCGATATCGGTATCGCCCCCCCCCCTTTTTTTTTATCGAATTGCATTTTTACAAACTCGAATTTATGTAGTGCCACTACAGTTGATTATTATTATTATTATACAAAATTTTTTTGAGCATCATCATCATCATCCTATATGTTCATAGTAGAGTTCCGGAGAAGCAGATGGCGTTCCCACGCTGGACAGCTACTGAGAGTCTTTGAAGCAGGTAGTTGGTCTCCAGTGGATCGTGGGTTGCCACTGTCATCCTTCGTCCTAACTCCCACACAAAATCCAATCCTTCCGTACTCCATGCGCCGCTGGTCTCCAGTGCGACCGCCACAAAAGAGTGGGTTTGGGCTATAGTGGCGTATTTTAGCCTTTTAGCTGAGACTGCCCGGTTTGCAGCTTCACTTGGTCCGGTTGAAGTAAAACCTAGATGTGACGCTACAAATGTGTCAGAAACTGTCACATCCCATGTAAGACACCTTCCGCGAGACCACGGGATGAGTCACGCCATCCGGTCGTTTGCCATCTTCCCTGGTGAGTCCCAACGGTTCTTTCTTATTATTCTTAATATTTCTACTTTCTTCTTCTTCTTCTTCTTCTTCTTCTTCTTCTTCTTCTTCTTCTTCTTCTTCTTCTTCTTCTTCTTCTTCTTCTTCTTCCTTCTTCTTCTTCTTCTTCTTCTTCTTCTTCTTCTTCTTCTTCTTCTTCTTCCTCCTCCTCCTCCTCCTCCTCCTCCTTCTTCTTCTTCTTATTATTATTATTAATATTATTATTATTATTATTATTATTATTATTATTATTATTATTATTAATTGTTATTGTTGTTGTTTTGTTGTTGTTGTCAGACGTTGTAACGGCTAGAAAGTCTCATCTTTTCAAGAAATCCCACCCTGATCAGTCTTCCCATTTCTCTCAACTTAAACACAACCCACACTACCCTCCTTTTCCATCCTGTCTTTGGTCTTCTGGCAACAGGACTTGGTTCTTGACGTGGCATCTTTAGACAACCCGACGGACTTGACTTAGCGTTCGTGAATAAGCTAGTCTGCGCTTAGCTTTTAAGTAGCGCTTTAGAAATTTCGAGTTTAGGATTACAACTGTTACTTTTATTCAACAGATGGCAGCAACAATACAGATTCTCTATCTGTTCGCTAGAGGAAAGAAAAACACAATGCGTGTTGACAAAGTCAAACCAGGCAGAACTTTATTTTTTGGTTATTAATAGAAAGAACTGAAGTTTACTAATACAGTGAAAAATTAAATTGTTCAGTTATTATTATTATTTACTGTTTCTTCTTCTTATTGTTTTTATGACGTTTTGACATGGTAAGGTCCCGAAAAAGCAGGTGGCGTTTGCACGCTGGACAGCCACTGAGAGTCTTTGCAACAGTTTAAATAAATAAATAAATAAATAAATTTGTGTTGCTATTGTTATTGCTGTTGTTGTTAGTGCTGAGTGGCATCAAGTTCAAGATGCTATGTATTACTATTTGTTTGATACTCGAGGGGTAGGCCTACATTGTCACATGATTTTGTAATGATATTGTAATGTAAAACGTTCGTATCAATTTTGCACAGTTATGGCACACATAGTTCTTACTGCCATCGGTGCAGTCCACGTGTGACCAATTCTTGCAGCTTAAGCACTGTATCCATTCTTCCTTTCTCTTTCTAATTGCGCCAAATGGTTCACAACAAACCATACAAAACCATTCTTCAAGTCCCAAATTAGAATTGATAGAAGGCTTATTTTTTGTATGTTTATTTCTTCTTGTGGACACTTTCTTTTCGGCATCAGGCTTGGAACTGACAAGTTTCTTTACTGCTTTTGATTTTGATTTAGTTTTATTATCAACTTTTTTCTTTTTCATTTCCTCATGTAATGCACATTTCTCTGGGGTATCAGTTAGAATTGCCGAAAATCTTCTTTTTCTACATTCCTTCCTGATTTTTCACTCCTCAGCCTGCGGATGAGTGGAGATTATGCATGGATCAAATGAGGTCGAAGGAATCTGCATATCTGAAATGCTCGTAGATTCAGGTGTACGAACCGATATTTCAGAATTTCTCCTAATAAAACCACCGAACCAGTCAGCCCCTGCCATTTGATTAGACATCCATGCAGCTGGTATTGTTATTTTGAACATTACTGCACACTGATAGGCTAGCTTACGAACAGCAGAAGGCGCCAACCCAAAGTATATAAGAGAGGCATTTTAACATATTCGGTCAGTTTTGCTTCTTGTTCATCAGAAAAAATTTGCCTGTTTCGTTTGTACCCAACAGTGACCTCAATTCCATTTGAAGATTGTAACATCTTAATAAATCTTCTAAGGCTGACATGACACAAGGAGAATCTCTTGCAACAGTTTGACAAGGTCGATTATGTATAAGTACTTCATCTGAAGCATCCTTTATTGTTTGTAATGTCGCTCCTCCTCGATTACTTTTTCTCTTGTAATTCCTCATTCCTACAATACAAATGAACCCACAAATTGTGACTATCGCACAAAGAATTTTTAATAGAATAATAATGCACCTAAACATCCATAACTAAATAGTATTTTCATCTATCATAAAGTTAGAAACATTATCTCAATTATCAATTGCTGTGGGGCAGGTCGTAACACTGTTACAACCAGCCCAGTGCCAAAAGTTACAACTAACCCCATCAGACCACATTTCATAGATGAAAAGATATCATTAGCTATAAATAAATCTTGCGCAGCCGTTTATATTCCGTGAAATGTGACATAAAAATGCTTTAAAATGAATTACTGCGATTAATAATATGTTATACCTCACCTATATTATGATGAAAAAAGTAAACTTGCAAAAAATTACTTTTCGTGTTGAAAATCAAGATTTCGTTCACAAATCACAAAAACGTCCTTCCAATTGCGCCAACCACAAGTATATAAACCGGAACGATATGACGCGCGTGCCAACCTACTTAGACTGGTTCAATGCTATTCAGTTACTTAGTTATGAGTGCTGTTACAACCAACCCGTGTTACTTTTAGCCCCGGTCTCCCCTAATCGTAATCTCGAGATTTTTACAGCGCCAAACGAAAGCTAAGTCAGGGGAACCAGCTTATTGACAGGCGCTCAGTCAAAACAAAATCGATAGGCAAATGGGTTCTGTTCCAGGTCAAGATCCGGGAGTCAGACAGTCGGACGGCTACGGTGGACGGTGTTTGTATCATTACACTGGCCAACAGAAAAATTTTTTTTTCTTGTTGCCTTCGGTTTTAGACCTGTTCTTGGGGTAATTTTGGGCGCTGATTCAGAAAATGCCATTGGATTGAGTGCATCAGGTCTAGTTTCTGAGATATCGTCGATTTTGTAAAGAAAACCCAGTCCACTCTTTAAACGATGTCTTTGGCAAAACTAAAATGTCATAATAAGCTTTATTTATGGCTAATTATAATTCTTGCCGATTCATATAATGCCTACATCCTTATAATGTAAAATCAGCATATCTTGCCGCGTGCTGAGATATTGCTGATTCAACGAAATAACTATTCCGTAGCCTACAGCTTACTCAGCACTAAATTCATGGCCTCATTTAGAATTTATTTGTGCTTATACAGCGTTTCATGGTTTCGAACTATGTAAATAGATTATGCTGAAGTCAGCATTTATAGCCTATATAAACCGCCTCCTGAAAGCTAGAGCAGCCGCAGTCGTCTTAGGGCATATTAAGAGTTGGTCGCAAGAACAATCTGTGAATGTGAGCATTAAATAACTACATGTTCTTACTATTTTTTAGGTTAGTCATTTAATTCCTCAGATGCGAACATCCTTAAGGTTATGGCTACTTCCAGACGGAGCTGCATTAACCATCCAGACATATTCTGCTACATTTGTGGGGAATACACACTAAAAGCAAACAGGAAACCGATTTCTGAGTTTGTAAAAAGAGCATATGTAGGTTATTTTGGTGTCAAACTTGGAGATCAAGATAAGCAATGGGCTCCTCATACAGTATGCAAAACTTGTATTGAACAATTGCGCCACTGGACAATTGGAAAGAGAAGCTGCCTGAAATTTGGTGTACCGATGGTTTGGAGGGAAGAGATAAACCACTTCGACGACTGTTACTTTTGTATGGTTGATATCATAGGCATCAATCGAAATAATCGTCACAAGTTGTCTTACCCTGATATACCTTCAGCCAGGAGACCTGTTCCGCATTCGGATATTGTACCAGTTCCACCTTTTCGCGAACTACCTCAGCTCTCAGACGATGAGACTTGCATGTCCAATATCGGACAAGATGACGAAAGTGAAGAAAGTGGGGGCAGTGACAGTGATTTCCAATCAACTTCACACAGTGAACGTTTTGACCAAAAAGAGTTGAGTGATCTGATCAGGGACTTAAATCTTTCCAAAGAGTCCTCTGAATTGCTTGCGTCCAGACTAAAGGAAAAGAATGCACTTCAGCCTGGAACGAAAATTACAATTTATAGAAACAGAGAAAAGGATTTGCTGCCATTCTTTACCGAAGACAACAACCTAGTATTCTGTAATGACATCAGCAACTTATTGAAGAAAATTGGTCTGTCGGATGAGTGCCAGATGAGTGGCGTCTTTTTATCGACAGTTCAAAACGTAGTCTGAAATGTGTGCTTTTAAATAACGGCAACAAATTTGGTTCTATTCCAATCGGTCACTCCACCAGGATGAAAGAAGAGTACAATGCCATCTCTTTAGTACTGGAAAAGATAAAATACAAAGAACATCAATGGGTAATTTGTGTAGACTTGAAGATGGTAAATTTCCTCCTTGGTCAACAAAGTGGCTACACAAAGTATCCCTGCTTTTTGTGTCTTTGGGACAGTAGAGCCAAGCATGAACATTGGACAAGAAAAGATTGGCCTTCGAGGAAAGACATGGTGGTTGGAGCTCAAAATGTAATCAAGGAATCTTTGGTGGCACGAGATAGGATCATACTGCCACCACTACATATAAAGCTAGGCCTGATGAAACAATTTGTCAGGGCTTTGAATAAAGAAGGTTCATGCTTCGAATACATAGTACACAAGTTACCAGGAATTACAATGGAAAAATTGAAGGCTGGAATCTTCGATGGTCCACAGATCAGGCAACTTATGAATGACCCACTTTTCATACCATCAGTGAATGAAATCGAATCTTGTGCCTGGTCTTCCTTTGTTCTTGTAACTAAAAATTTTCTTGGCAACAAGAAGGCAGACAATTATGCACAACTAGTAGAGGATATGCTTCTTCATTTCAACAAGCTTGGCTGCAACATGAGCATTAAAGTCCATTATCTCCACAGTCACTTAGATCGCTGTCCAGAGAATCTTGGTGACTTCAGCGAAGAGCAAGGTGAAAGATTTCACCAAGACATCAAAACAATGGAAAATCGATATCAAGGAAGATGGGATGCACACATGATGGCAGACTATTGCTGGAATATTATGCGCGATTGTTCCGGCAGATGCCACACTCGGAAATCGTACAAAAGGAGCTTCTTCGGTGTCGAATGACTTGAAATTTTTATAACAAACTTGTTCTGTTTGGTATCATATAAGTACAGTTTCAGGTACTACCATTTTCTTTTAAGTATTTGTATTATTATGTTTATTTAGTGTATCACATAATAAATTGAGCACTACATAATTATAGCTATAACCTTATGTTTTATGGGCGAGCAGAGGCAAGGACTGGTATATGGCATAATGTTCTATATCTCGAAAACTAGACCTGCTGGGAGAAAACTGGTGCCTTTTCTGGAATCAGCAGGTCAAATATACCCAGAAACAGTTCTAACATTTGAGGCTACAAATTATGTGTTGGCCAGTGTTATTGGTCATTGTTATCATTATTATTATCGTAATTGTTATTTATCTATCCATGTTTTAAAAGCGTCAGTCACATGATATTAGTTTTCAAAGCGGGAAGTTCATGAGCAATGATTTATGAGCGGTTATTTATGTGCAGTTGTTAATGATCGCTGCATTTTGAACGCTGATTTTAAAGCGGCCTATAGATATAAAAATTTACTACTTAGGCCTACGCTGTGCATAGTGTAGGCTAATATAGATATAGGTCTTTGTTGTTAGACATAACAAACAATTATTCAACCAAGTTTAGACAGCATCAAAATGTGCAGCATTAAAATTATCCGTGGGATAAACTTGACTAAGTAGCAGCGCAGTACAGAACATTGACCAATCGTAATACACTTTGTTCCCCGCGTGTCTTTGCAGTATCCTCCCATGCGCAGTACGCCAACGTCGACAAGGGCCCCCTTTTGTAATTTGATTTTACGTTTTACCCCCCCCCCCGCCCAGCTTACATTCTGGTTTACGTTTTACCCTCCCCCTGCCCAGCTTACATTCTGGTTTGCTACTTCGGTTAAAGCGCATATTTGCGCATGAGGACGTCGGTTTAATAAAGGTATAAGTATTTTATGTTTAACGACACTGTGCTATAACGCAGATGATCAGCGATGCCTTCCACCTTTATCCAGGCCCTTGAACTGGCACCACACGAGTGCGGCAGTGATGCATTTAACAAAGGCACCATAGTCATATACAGTACAGCGAACACGCCTCAATTCAAGTTTAGGGCTTATAAGTTTATTCAGAGTGAGGAGAGTTCAGTGGTTTCCTAGTACCACCCATTGCATAAAATTGCTTATAGTTAATATAATATAACACATATTTGTAATATCTACATTCTTAGCCTGTAAAGTGTAAATGTAAACGTTTTTCTATAGCGACCATATGACCACGGCCCTGCTCTTCTTTAAATGAACTGATTTTGTGAAATCCTACGCCACCGCTTCCCGTTTGAATGGGTGAATGTGACGAGTGCATTTATTCGTTTCTCTCGTTTGTTGATTTTGCTGATGCGGTTTGTAAATTATTCTGTTTTATTTGAACGCGTCTTAATTGTTGAATGACTTCAGATTTCTTTTGTCCCCAAACAGATTTAGTCCTACTTTTGACAAACTCTCTTTTTCCCATGTGCAAGCACATCTGCTGGTAAACTCGATCCTTAAATGACGTGACATTTACGTCCAACCAGTTGTCCTTGTTAAATTGTAATTCATAACGGTGGACATTGAACCTTTTAAAGCTGATCCTTGACCGGATTAAGCATATTTATAGGGATATCATGGAAGTATAGACCTAATGACACGATAATAACAACAGGCCCACCTACTACTACTCATTAAATCCTCGATCTAACCTATAATCTGACATTTGAATTAGTGTCTGAAGTAGGCTTAAGATCATGTATTGCACAGTTCGTCCCTGTTTAATTGGGGTCCTGATTAGGCTTGTGGGCCATCTATCTACAGGCCTACTTATTATAATAATGATGGCCATATAGTAATATGGTGTAGCGGTATGCACGTGGGCGGTCGACATGCACATGGAGGATACCCTATTTTCAGGTTTATTCGAAAGCTGAATCAACCCAAATGACCTGCGTCTGTGGGTGACAATCGGTCGGATGCCGAAGCTCATTAAGACATAGGCTGACGTTGCAATTATTTGTAGTAGGCCTACTCTCGTACACGCCCAGTACGTGTAGTGTAGGCTACTAGGCCTACTGCTCACTCGACAAAAACACGTACCAGTGCCGAGTAATAATAAATCGTAATGTAAACTCTAGATTTTGACAGCGCCCAACGAAGGTTAAGTCGCGGGAACCAGCTTATTCACAGGCGCTCAGTCAAAACAGAATCGTTAGGCAGGGGTCAGAAACGATTCCGCGTCAAGATCCAAGAGGCAGGCAGGCACTGTGGATGGTGTTTGGAAGTGGAGCGACAAGATAAACAAGGGAAAGAGGAATCAGACGAGTGTTTTCAGTTTATGCGTGAAAGAACTGGGCAGACCTGGGTGAAGTGTTGGCGAGTTCGCATGATGGGTTAGATAATTGTCGTAATTCTGGCGAGAGTTTATTCCCTTCCAACAATGACCAACCAGTCAACCTGCTAGCATCCTTCTGTGGTATATCACCTCGTTTTACGCAATGCCACTCCTGAAATTGTACCGCACGCCTACTAGAATTACTCAGCTTCCTCATCACGTCATCGCCTAGGCGACGAGTCATCCTCATGTGCGCCTACAAGACTCAGCTGGATTTTCCACTTTCCACTGGAAACCTCCATCCAATGGTAGGCGAGAACGGACTCAGACAGCAGAATTAAAGCATCCGAAAACAACCGGCAACAGACGCCAGCGCTAGTCACGCATTTGTCGAGGTGGTTTTTTCCAGCCAGCGGATCCAAAACAACATTAGCTCACTTGTAATCAGTTCAGTTCAACATCGGGCCTCCCGGGCCGCTGACATACAGGCCTGCACGAGCTATGGGCAGGTAATGTGCCCACGCTACAACTTGACCTCGATAAAAGGATGTGTAGATGGATATTAAGAATGACTGCCTTTCGCGATTATCGATTTGGTTGTACAGTCAGACGCCTTGCCAGGAAGAACTAGGTCATCCAGAGCCAGTAACATTCTCCTGGCCGCACACTTCAGTCGCATCTAGGCGGTCGTGAGATTCGAAGTGAACGAAGTGAAAGAAATCTCGTCTGGACTACTTGAAACGATCAAAGTCACTTCACAGTAAACAGCTGTGGTGCAGCTGTTGCGTCAACTGCCGAGTTATTCTTTTATTTCCACCGGTTTGCCAACAACTTGATTCAGTAAGTGTATAAACTGACTTTGAATTGCTCTTTGCTCAGAGTGTCGGATATTAACATTACCTGGACGGTAGTCAGGGCCGGCCTTAGCCTCAATGACACTCCAAGCAAAGTATGCAGTTTGACGTCCTCGACCCCATCTAATTACAAGCATATTTTAGTTTTTAATTACGCCATCCAAAACACTGTAAAAGGGCCGTTACCTGACTTATTACTTCTCAAGAGCTCTTGCAAAACAAGATCTGCCAAACATAGACTTGTTTCTAAATTGTTTGAATCATAGAAACCATATTGAATAGTTTCTATCAATAATGGAAAGTGATAAATTAACATAATTTTTCTAGGAATAAGTGTTTTACCAACCCTTCTGCTTTTTGATACTAACTTCTGTTTGCAATTTTTTTCTTATGAGATTGTGCACCGATAATTTTTGATGCTTCTAGGGTTTTAGCAGTATTTCTTATTATTTTACTTTTATTAACATAATCATAAGACCCAAACTATAAAGTCTGTATAGACATCGATATTATGATCTTAAATTAAGATTTTCACAAATTAAGAGAGCTGTATTTAAAACTAAAGATTAAACTACATTTGAAAAAGAATCAAAATTGACAGTACAACGTCTGCAAAAACAGAACAGAAAAGACTTGAGTAACTAGGGTATTTCCCACAGTCAGTCTCATGTTTTACTCTGGTGGATGTGTTTTTCTTCGTTTTTCTCGTGTCACACAGTTTTGTTCCATCAGTGCGTAGAAGATGCCGATAAACGAAGCGTCCGATACTTTGAAGCGTGCAATGTACGCACATAGCTAACTATTAAGCCTGCCATCTGCATACGATAGCGCACCTTTGGGCCAAATTTGGACTGGTATTGACTCATTAATTTACTAGATGGACAGCCCAAGACTGCAGAGCCGGGCGCCGACGGAGACCAGCCTTGATTTACAGGGAATCTGGCTGCTCTGGCATGGGATTCATCTCCAGCAATCGCCCAGTCAGGCCATCTCATAGGCTTGACCAGACATCTAACCACCAGCACTGGTCAAGTGCAACACCAGCCTCCTGTCCATATTTGTCCAGCATTCGTGAGACATGCTGTACAAACGTGATAGACCCTGTGATGGTCAGATTGCGATTGGGCAAATTTTTTAATTCAAATGAAAAATCATTGAAAGAATGATTGAATAACATTAAAACATAAAACACAACTTTTGGGGAAAATGGCATCCCTAAATTGTGGCGCTCCAGGGAGCTGCCTGCTCTGCCTATATCTAAGGCCGGCCTTGATGGTAATGAAACTACCCCACATCGGTGTTTGTAGTTTTTTTAATGATGCTGTGTCATAACAAAGATGATTAGTGTCGCATTCGTCCTTTATCCCTTATCCTGGATGCATGTCATAACTGATAAGGTTTGGCATGACAGGAGGTATATAAAACAATGTGTCCTACTCCTCTGCTTTACTTGGGTGGTCCCCTGACACCAGGAGGAGCCCACATGGATAGCTACAATCAGCTGTGGAAATGAGGAATTTACTACCGTAACATGACCTCGGGGAGGGGGTGGGGTTTGGCCAACTGCAGCTGCCTGAGTGAGCAGGAAGAAAGGCAGTCTGACTGCACAGAAGCCCAGATACAGTAGCTACATAGTTGTAAATAGTTGCATGCCAACTATTTAAAGACTGCTGAAACACACTCCCCACTATCTACCCTACTGCCTTAAAATCAGCCTGCAAAGCTTCACTTGGGTCAGACGTATTCTTCAAGTTTACTGGAACATACCGACAGGAATATCTTACATTCTGGTTGATTGTTGGTATAGTAAAATCAGGATGCTATTATGCACCAATTTCTTGGGAATTGTTTACTACTTGTATTACAAATAGTCTATACAGCTGGCTGGGCCTTTAGTGTACATGTTTAGGAATTTAATAATGCCACCAGTTGAGATGATATGACTAAAATTAGGACTGTTAGCGATATACTTTAATCCTGTGCTGTGGTTACCCATGTCCATGCCATCTGCATCTCCTTCTGACCTGGGACACTTCATCTACCTTTCATCAGCACTTGAAAACTGCTACATTCACTGCTGGGAGTCCTTCTGAATAGACATCTTGAAGGGGTGCTATATAAATGCTGTGAATGAATGAATTAATTAAATTAGTAATTAATTAATTAATTAACGAGTGAATCCACTGTCCACATGTTTCAACTTTGATTTCTAGCCTCCCCTTAACTCACAGAGTTGCTTGCCACTGTGCTCACTTTGAAAACATTCCATAGGTTCAAAACGCTGTTAGCAAATCAGACTTCCTCAGTTCAGGTCTGAATCACTGTTTCTGAAGATGCATTGTGTGACTTGTCCAATCGCCTTCAATGATTCACTGAGAAGAACTATCTTAGTCTACACTCTGATCCCTGTTTTTAGAATTTTAAAAGTTTCCACTGTGTACCTTCTGATCAGTCTTGTCTGTTTGTTTACAAGTTCTGATTCCATTAGTCTGTTGTATCTGGTATGTGAGCAATTCGCATCTCTTTACCGCCTTTATTTGTGGTCATTCGATGTCCTTCAGAGGACGTTATCATAATGCCGTTATCGTAATAAGTAAGTAAGTAAGTAAGTAAGTAATGCATTTGGTAGCATGCCATATGTCCATAAGCTGAGTGAGGAATCGTAGGCATGGGTGGGTCACAACGGTTACTCAACAAAAGCAAGTCAATATAGATAAGATGAATAGATCTTAAGCCACTTTGTGAATATGTCTAGGGAGATATTGTTGTGAGTACTGCAAATAGGGAGTCGGCTGAAGGCATCAGTCAGTGGTTTCTTCAAATGAAAATTTCAGTCAAAATCAATCTGTTGGAGAAGACAGATCAAATTCTGACAGGTCAAAGAAACCGGAAGCCAGGCTATGGTGGGTAGGCAAGTTGAAAGAGATGAGACTTTAGTTTAAACATAAATGGCATCAAAGAATTGACAGAATGAACTGAACTGGGCGGTGAATTCCAAAGCGGGTCCAAAGACCAGCTACTTTGAAGGCCAAGATGGCCTGAGAGCCCAATCCCATTCAGATTAAGGGGATTAGAAGAACTGATGAGTAAATGACTATAATGAGACATTTATTGCATAGGGTTAACTGTAGTAGGGAACAACGACTTGTTTGAGAATATGAAAACATGTAGAACTGAATGAACAGCTGCAAGTGTTGACTTTACTATGATGGTGCTGTTGGTTCAGTAGTATTCACTTAATTGTTTCCGTTGGTTCATGTAATTATGCCTATCTAATTGTCTAATTGGAGTTTTCTTCCATGGATAGATAATGTATTTCTGGGACAGTATGAAGTATTGATATAACTTAATTGCTGATATTTTTGTCATGGCGACCTATTTTTCCATTTACAGTGCAAATGTTACATGTAAACGTACAAGATTTATTTGTAACGACCAAATGGCCTTGACCTTGCTGATTTTGGAATGAATTTATGGGGTGAGATCCTTCGCCACCACTGCCCATTTGAGTGGGTGCCAACCCACTGGTGGTCCCCATGAATGCATGGTGTTGGCACAAGATTCAAGTCTCTGAAATATAGCCACAGAGATGCCTTGATGTTTGGTGCTTTAATCCAGTGAGCTAACCAGGCCAGTGAATGATGTATACAGCTAAAAGTTATCTATACAATAATAAAGAGCATCTAAAACTTTTTCAATTGTTACTTTGTTCACTGGTCTGGTTTTAGACTAAGAGTAGGGAGGGGAGGTAATGTTAGCCATTGGGTTCAGCCATTTCAGGGCAAGTCCCAGTTGGCTTTCACTTAGCAGCTTCAACATTAATCTGATTAGCAATGAACTGTCACACTTCGTGGATCATAATAATAACCAACAATTGTTAAAAAACGTGTCACTTTCTGTTTTGATGGTCATTGATTCAGCTAGGGTCTTTGATGTTTTTGCAATGAAATTTAAGCTTAGTTGCAAATTTTGGTAGGTCACATGCAGATTAGCACAGGGTGTGAGACAGGATCAGCAGGACTTTGTAAACATTAACCAAAGAGAGTGATAAAGAGTTATGTAAGGCAGGGCTTCACTGGAGCCTGCAGGGAGAGATACGCCGTTGGCTGAGAGAATAATATGGTGCAATCAGGAAGTGAATATTTTAGACGTTGAATTTTGGACAGGCTCGTAAGAGCATCAATAATTTGCAAGTGCTTGAATAAGGAGGCAGACTGACTTTGGAAAGCATCAGGTTTAAGAGCATCAGTAATTTGCAAGTGCTTGAATAAGGAGGCAGACTGACTTTGGAAAGCATCAGGCTTAAGAGCATCAATAATTTTCAAGTGCTTGATTGAGGAGGCAGACCGACTTCGGAAAGCATCAGGTTTTACATCAACAGGAGCCGTTGTAAAAGAGGAGAAAAGTTGGGCTTATATTTGCGGAGTTTCTTCTGCACTTCTGTGCGCAAGGTAATGGACTTTGTACTCTTATGAACCCATCCATACCGACACTATGTCTACCTTTCTGGACATGTGTCTGTATATTTGGCTGTATGAATATATAGCCTTTGTTTAAATGCATGGTATAGCTGTAATATTATTTATTACATTCATAATTAAATATTTATGTCATATTCTGGGTTCAGAGGTTAGTGCATTTGCAGCTGGTTTTGGTTCAAGGTTGTTGTTCCAATATGAGAGCTTTTGTATTCTTCTGTGGCTCTCCCAACCAGTTATATACTGGCAGATATGGTGTGAGTTGAGGCCAGGTGCTGTTTCTGTGGGAAGAATTTTACTGCAGGGAGAGTAGCTGAGCTGTTTGGAGTTCTATTTCCTCAAGCCAACTGCATACAGATCCCAAACTTTTGCTTTGGCCTCTGCCTGGTCTGGTCTTGTCTAAACTATAAACTTGGTTTACAGCTGGCAAGTCTTTGATGTCAGCTGTGTTAAATAAATAGTAATTTTATGGTGGTGGTGATGGTGGTGGTCGTTGTGCTGGTGGTCATGGTAAAGGTAATAGTTGTATTGGTGGTAATGGTGGTGTTGTTGTTAGTGTGTTGTGGCACTGACATTTTTGATGATAACAAGAATATCTACGACTCCAACACTTACAATGCTGATGATGACTTTACCAGTAACGATGATAACCATGGTTATGACATCGATGATAATGACAACTATCATGATGGCAACATTTTCTGATATATATTTGACTGAAATATTATGTATAAAACAACAGTCAATATGTAGCCAATCATGGGCTACATGTACAACCAGATAATACCAACAGAGCCTGGGCGTTTGCCTATGTGGCTATGTTGGAATAACGGTTTTGACATTGAATGATCTGTAAGTCTCTGTGGTTGTAGTAGTTGGATGGTTGGATGGGCTGACCAAGGAGTCACTCAGTAGGGTTGGCTGAGTGACTCCAAGGATGCTTATACCATAGTCATTTAGCCTGTGATTTAACACGTTAAATTTTATGTTGAGTTAATAAACATTGGCTGCTGTCTGATATATGTCTGATATATATATGTATATGTGTGTATATATATATACTTAGTTATACATACCAAAGGTGTGGAGATACAAGATGTAACAAGAGATTCTAAATTATATTTTATGATTTTGTAATAGTTTTGTCTTAAGTTATTGAGTCTGCAGCAATGAATTTTTGTTAAACCTTGTATAGGAAAGGATTGTATGGGCAAGTATTAAGTATGAAAATAATATTTATGTGTGAACATTTATACAGCGCCTTTAGGAGACCTCTGTTCTGTGGGAAGCAGGACTGGAAACTAATACTATGCAACTGTCTGGGCTCGTGTGGGTTTTTATCTCCTGTATGCTGGTGCACATAATATTATGTACTTACAGTGCAGTAGGATGGGCTGTGTTGTATCTACAGTCTATGCTTTGATGTCCATGCTTATTGGATTAATAGGGTAGGTCAATTATTACCATGGCAGTCTGCATTCATTTTGAATATTATTCATGTATTGGGCTTAAATGGTGTTGGCTTTCGGAAGCCAGTGGTTTACAAGTGGCAAGAGCCAGTGGCACAGTTTAGACTTTTCCTGCCTAAATGGATTAGCCTAACTGATATTGTCTTGCTCCATCCCTTCTTCCACCTGGCCTTGTTGCATATGCTGCGGAGGCAGCCTCTGAGCCTGGATGCAGAGATATTTATTACGGACACAGCATCATTCGGTTGGTTTCGTTCTGGTGGGCTGTCTAAGTCTCGAGTATGTTTCTGCTGTAATTGGAGCAGCTTCTTTTGTTGGGTAAGTTTTGTGGTCATAAATGGTTAGGATCTGCTGTGATCTAGTGCTTTTAGCTGGAGTGGTTGACCCTTTTCTCATGATGGTTGTTGCAGAGGAGCTTCACCATCATCGTCCTCGTAACCATCAACGTCGTCTTCATTATTGCCACCAAGGAGCTGAAAATGTTAAATACCTTTTCTTATGATGGCTGTTGCTGAGTTTCATCATCATCATCATCACTGTAATTGTCACCGCCGCTTCCACCACCGCCATTGTTGCTACCAATGTTCCCTCTAATTTTTGTTTCATTGTGAGTGCATTGGCCCACCATGCGGGCAGTAATATTTGAGACCGGAGCTATATGGTCCATGTAAGAATGCATATCTTTTGGGCCTAATTTAAAAGGCTATAAATTTGTACTGTATAAACAGAAAAGATGATCAGGACAAGTTAAACTTATATTAAGATTATCTCTAGTTTGTAATTTGGATCATCCATAGAGGACATCCTCAAGGACTTATTTTCGACCCTCCCTACCCTTGTCTGCATTTGTCCGCATTTGGCATTACCTCCCATCCCCTTTGCCGACGTCCGCACTCCAACGGAGCACTAAGGGATATAGACTGGGCTTCCCTGTGGATCTTGCAGGGCTAACTGAGCTATGTAGTGGGTTACTTTGGTACTGCTGCATCCAGCAGTGGGATTCTAATTAGAACCAATGCGGTACGGACTGTTGTCTGACTGAAAGTTGGTGTTTAAGGCACAGAGTACTGAAATTACAATTTAGTTTTGGACATCTGCATTGTGTATGATCCAGGTTGATTTCTTCCAATGCATGTCTATTAGGCTAAAAAAACCCGTATGGTCGATTCCTGGAGCATCTTGAAAATCTAGTCTAATCTAATGACTTCTATAATGCCATATTTGTAATAGTAAACTCAAAATTTCTAAAGTGCTACTTAAAAGCTTACCGCAGAGCACCAGATTATTCAAGATTATATAGAAGGAACGAGGAGCAGAGGAAGACAACAGAAGACATGGATGGACAACATAAGAGAAGATCTGGAAGGAATGAAAATGACCATGAGACAAGCAAGGGACAAGATCAGCGACAGAGAACTGTGGAGACGACAGGTTGAGGACTCATCGTCGGCGGTGGCCTGACGGAAGAGAAGCAAAGAAGAAGAAGAAGACCAGATTATTCACGAGTGCTGCTTCAAGGCTGTGGGGTTGTTCAAAGATGCCATGTCAGGAACCAAGTCCATTTGCCAGGAGACCAGAGAGAGGAGGCTAGGGTGGGTTGTGTTGTATAATGTCCAAGGCTCAGTCGATAGTCGCTTAAAATGAGAAATCTTAATCAAGATCATAATCCATTGGAGAAGCCAGGTTAAATTCCAATAGGTCAGAGAAACCAGAATTTAGTCTGCAGTGGGTAAGCAAGTTGAAAGAGATGAGTCTTAGGTTTAGTCATTTAGATCTGAATGACATCAAAGAATTAACATATAGAAAGAATGAATGATGGCAGAAATGCTGCTTGTCTATAATCCGATGTTCTGTAACAGAATCAACATAAATTTTTGTGTCAGGTATCGCGTTAAATATAATCCAACTTCTGTACATCCCATCGTTTACCACGGCTGCAGTTGTTAAACCGACATTAGTGTTGGCTTTTGTGCTTACTTTTCCACCTTTTGTGAGGATTTTCTCGAGCACAGTTGCATATTACAAACAATGTATTAAGATTTGTCATGATATGTGAAGCTTCCTTTAACAACGGTTTGTGTGCTGTATCAAATGACGGCAGTTCAGTCTCGATTTTGTTCGTTTAGCCACTCTGTCTGAAATCGATTATTCACAGGTTTTTTCTAGCCAAAAAGCCACTGACAGATAATTTATTTTTCGACAATTTATGTAATTGCAGATGATCGAATGTTAAGAGTAGCGCTCCATCAAGTCAAGTGCACTAATCTACAAGAATAAAATAGGCCTACTAACCAAGAGTGTCTGTGCTATATAAACAAAGGGCTACTTACGCAGCAGAAGGGTCAAATGATATATTCGGCGACCAACGACCAGTAGGTGGAGGGATCACTCATGCTTTGCCTCTGTATCAAGCATCCCTCATAAAGAAGCTTGAGTTCAGAGTGCAGACAGTGCGGCACCGCGAGACTGGTGGCCACCTGTTGGACGAAATGTATTATGTGGACCAGGCGGGTGGGAATCTTCACATCCTAGGCAAACTGTATGGCTTAGGAATGTAGGGTATGGACAGTTTCGACGTCTGAGCTAAGTAGGACAGCTATGCAAGAAGCTGTAACAGTGTGCTGAATTTAACTTTTAAGTAATCAGAACGCTCGCAAAATGTGTGTGGTGGCAGAAAATTGTTGTAAGCGCTATCCTCAAAAGTTGTGCATGCATACGCACGCATGCAGCTTAGAGGGAGCATTGGTTGCTACCCATATACAGATCCATGTCTGTGGTAAAAATGGAGTGGAAGTATTGGATGGATCTTTAACTTCAGTGCTTGCTGATTATTTTGTTGAAAAAGAGATGCACAGGAACTGCTATAGAAATGTCCAGAACATAAATATTTATTGAAACAATCTCTTCCTGGAAATCACGCTAGTATGCAAAATTAAACCAAATATGGATCTGCATTCATGAAATGATATCAAATGATCGCTAGAAGATTGTGTATACTGGTCAAATAAATTGTATCAAAACTTTATGAATCAAATAGATGTATTGTGAGCAGTTGATTTGCAGCAGAAGTAAAAATGGGCTTCTGAAGTACTGAAGACTGTCCACGAACAGGTTGTTGATTGCAAGCAGGAATTATGAAGGTGAAGCTGACTGGATGTGAAAAGATACAAGCAGTTGCATGGCCATCTGGGAGTGGCATGTTTTGATAAGGTGTTGAAAGGGATTCATTATGCTTGCTGCACTTGCTGTGATGAATGGATTTGCTGAAACAGTCTAGAGAACACAAGTTATTGTGTTATAAGCCATATGAGGAGCGCAGAAAGCCAGACCACAAATGTTCCAGAAATGCATAAATTACCTTTTATCTACTTGTGCTAGAGCAAAACAAGCATTTCATAACCTGAATATTTTCCTATTTTCGATATATTAATGTACAGTTGAGTTCTTTTAAGCACTGCTGTCAACACAAGCTGTAACGGATTTCTATAAACATGAACAATTTCCTAGGACATTGGAGAAATTGTGTATGCATCATGCCAGCACTAACACAAGGTGGTTTTCAGTAATAAGCATTGGACTTCACTACATCTGCAATTCACTACCTTCAGCCATCACTGATTTTACCCACAGTGCACCATTTTGAAATCAGAATGAAACAATATCCCAGGGTCAATATGCTTGATGGTATTTGCACTGCTCATTATGAACCTGTATGTATGCCTTGGTTTAAACGCAAATCTTACATGTAATTTATGACCATCTGTTAAACTGCTTACAGAAACAGGGGCCCTAACAACTGAGATAGAGATGGAGAGAGAGAAAGTAGTAAATGCGCCAGTATCAGTGATTTAGATGCTTCATAAAGTGTGAGGAATTTTTCATGATTTATGTAGCTTCTAGGGAATAGTCATCGAAAGATAATGTGGGCTGAAAACTGCAAATGAGTGTTTTTTATAGTAATTTAGGTCGTTGCAGTGAGCTATTTTCTTTTTTCCTTGTACAACAAACTTTAAGTCAGAGACCCATAGTGCATTGCAGTGTAAACCAAATGCTGTGGGTTTTTTACCCATCCCTCGTCCTTCATTGTCTGTGGACTCTGCTCCTTTTATTCAAAATTCCAGACTGAGATTTTAAACTGTTGTCCCAGCCCTCTGTTTTGCCATCCACTGCATTGTAGACACAGTTTTACCTTAGCCTATCATTACACTGGCTCTTTGTGGCTTGAACCCCACCTGCCTCTGATGACAAACTGGCTCTGAAATTCACTGACAACAACTTAGCTCTGAACCAAGATGGATGATTAAGTAAAGATAATGCTTGAACAAATATTGACAGGGAGACTTTTTTTAAATCAGCATCATATTCAGTTTGTATGCCTTGTGCTTTCATATAAATTTATAACTCATGTGAGGTTGGATTGCTTCTATCCAGCATTTTTGCTCAGTAAACAGACTCAACTTTGCCGGCTCTTGTTCAAGATCTGAATGGAGTATACGCCTTCTACGTATTTATGTATTAATACGCTTAATATGGCTCCTTTTAGTACATCACAAAAGCACAGCACACGCAGCTGTCTAACTGGTAGGTGTGTGTTCTTATTGAATATGCATATAATCCAAGCATGGTCGGAGCACAGGTGGAGCTGGCCCTTCAGTCTGGTTGTCAGCTTTCTGTGGACAGGGCTCTTTGATTGTCTTGAAATACAGCTTTGCAGCATAAGCATACAGCACTTAAAAGCAGATTTTGCAGGATATTTTGGGTCAGTATTCCCTAGTAACTACTTATTGTCTTGTATTTCTGTTCCTAAGTTCTAGTTTAAAGGCCAGTGTCTTCAGCAAATCAAGAATTATTCACTACACCTCTGTTTATTTTGATTCCTGCCTCAATGACGTTTAGTCTGAGTGCCATTGCTGCCTCTAATACTGAGTTGAATAAGTATGGTGATAATCTTTCTGTCTACCCTTATTTTGCACTTGACGATTTCTGTATTGTTCAGATTTCTGTGTATTTCTTACACAACTTTGATAAGTTTTCCTGGTATTTCTGCATTTTGCATTGCTCTGCACATTCTGTCATGCCATACACTGCTGAATGCTTGTTTGAAGTCTTTGAAGTTGATGAAGACTTTCTGGTTGTGCTCAATCCTTTTTCATGTCTCTGTCTCATTGTGAATAGCGGGTCAGTTGTGCTTCTTCCTGGTCTGAAACTGGCTTGTTCTTCTCCATGAGCTTAATTGACATCCTGTTTCATTTTGTTTTGTATCATTCTGGTGAATACTTTGCCTTGGATGCGCTGTTGCCTAATACCTGTGTAATTCTTGCAGTCTTGTGAATTTCCCTTTCTTTTTATAAGCTTATAGGAACGATTATTGATTTTCCGGCTTGTTCTTCTCCATGAGCTTAATTGACATCCTGTTTCATTTTGTTTTGTATCATTTTGGTGAATACTTTGCCTTGGATGCGCTGTTGGCTGATACCTGTGTAATTCTTGCAGTCTTGTGAATTTCCCTTTCTTTCTATAAGCTTATAGGGATGATTGTTGATTTTCCCCAATCTTCTGTGATTTTTTCATCTTGTTGGATCTTTGTAACAAGAGCATCCATAGTTTTAACAACTTTTTCTTCCCCAACTTGCAGCATTTGGTAGTGATTCCATTGAGACCTGTTCTCCGGGATCATGGATTTCATCAAGGACTGTCAGATTGTTATGTACGTCAACATTTAATAGTTCAAAATGTTCCTTCCACAATTCTTGTATGTGCGCATTGTCTTTTAAAACTCTGTTGTTTGTGTCTTTGATTGATACAACTTTGAACATGATAGCTTCTTCTGCTTCTCTAAATTGTTGTTCCATCCAGTTGTTTTTGTCGCCTCATAGTTTCCTTCTGATTTCTCTGGTGAGCCAGTTGATTTTTTCTGGTCTGTAGCTTTAGTCTGCTGCCTGGCTATGTTATTTCTTTCCTTCACGAGTTCCAGCACTTCACCTGATATCCATTGGTCGTTAGGCTTTTTACAAGCACATCCAATTACATTGTTGGCTGCTGTGCATTCTTTTTATATGTTTTCCCACATGTCTTCTATGCTGTTCTGATCAGTGATCTGTATGTTCCTCTCTGTCTCCTCTTCATATTATTATTGTTGAATGTCTCATCTTGTAGTTCTTTGGTGTTGTACTTGACGCTCTCTGTTTGTCAAATTCCCCTCCTTCGCTTCGTCTGTAAGTTGGCAGTTACTAGCTTTTCATCAGAACTAGTTTGATTGTCGAAAGATCTGCAGTTGTTCACGTTTGAGGTCCATCTTTTGTTATTATGATGTAATCAATCAATTTATGTCTTTCTGTCGGATGATGTCTGTGTTAATTTCCTCTGTGGTTTCCTTTGTTCAGAAATGTATTCTTTAGTCTCAGGTTGTTTGTAGCGCAGAACTGAAGGAGTTTCTACCCACTGTCATTCTTATCTCCCCATGCATATTTTCCAGGTGTCATTGTCTCTGCCAACCTTTGTTTTGAAATCCCCTACAATTATGTACATGTCATGTCGTGGAATTATGTGAATCATCTGCTGAAGTTGTTCTTAAAGGCATCAATTTCTTCAAGTGTGGCTGCTGAAGTTGGGACGTTCCCTTGGATGACTGTCATCTGGGCAAACTTGATGCGGAATCTTCCAGACATTAATTATGATGACGTCAGGTTGTATCCTGTTGTTGCTTGTGTGGCTTTCTTGCTAAGAACCATCACTACTGCTTCTCACAATTGGCTGTCTTCTATTTCCAATATTGGAACTTTTAATTGATCATGATAGAATTCACCCCTTCTGCACCTTCTTGTCTTGCATAGTCCTGTGATATCCCATTTACGTCTTTCTAGTTCTTTAGCTGCTAAGGCTAGTTGTCCGGTGTATGATAGAGTCCTGATGTTCCAAGTTCCTATTCCTATGTTGTCGAGTTAATTCTATTTTTCTAGCATTCTCTTCAGTGGTGGAAGATTTGGTAGTAGTAGCAGTAATTGATGCTGTTATTGTCTTCGTCATTGTTGTTGTTGTTGGTGTTGTCTTCCATGTTGTTCATGTTGTTGTTCTGGTAGTCAACTTATCACATCCGGTCTTAGTCCCCCCACCCGGCCGGATGGACAGACCTTGTTAAACCGGCCACGTAGGAGCACATTACTGTGGGAGAATTCACATAATGCACTTGGTGAACTGCAAGATGATATTGTGGTTGATAAGGCTGTCTCTGGCTGGACTTAGAGCGGCTTCTGACCTCAGCCTCGTGATTTGTGTCGTGGGCCTCAATTCCATCCTGTTAGAGTTGCAATATTGTTTTATTGTTAATTAAACTTACAGCATGTGCTTATTTATTAAGATTAATTAGGATTCCAGTGTGTACAGAGCCTTTACTAGGGAATGTTTGTACAGTGGATGGCGACCATTACTAATTGCCTTGGCAGACAGACTGTCTGTTCAGTGGTATGCGGCCATTAGTCCTGCCTCTGCTAAATATATACAGTAGGCTGTGTAAGCAATATTAATGTTAATTTTTCTGGTTAGACATGTGGACTTTCTGACCAGTGGCAAGTGACTATTAATGTCCAGTATGTTTAAATGATTAAAGGTGACCGTAGCATTGGGTGTCCTTGGTCTTGTGGTTCCTGACCGCATATAATTAATTAACGAATTCACAAACTGAATTAAATCTTGAGACCTTGTGACCCAGGCTAAGACTTTTGCTAGACTAACAAGTTATGAGTTAGTATATGATTCAAAACCATGATTCTTATGCCAGACCCTTGGCCTCAAAATCAAGCTTTTCGTCCATGCAAAGTCTTTTGCAAACTGTACTCATTCATGACTGCAGTGGCTGGATTACATCAGCAACCGATAATCATGCTGATGGTGAAACCACTTATCAGTCTCTGTCTAAGCATGCATGTGAAACGCGGTATTATATCTCCTGAGATGTGATCTGGGTAGGCAGGAAATATGATGACATGTGGCTGTGTGTGAGAACACCCACACAGAGTCAAAAAAGAAACCAAAACTGGGTTTGATATTTCACTGGATTGGGATGTAAATACTGAATAATTAGGTGAAAACCGAATGTTTGTATCACAAGAGCAAAAAACTTCCAGTTGCTTAAAGACATAGGTCTCTTTGCAGCTACTTTTGAGAAATCGCAAGGCAAAGTTTACTGTAACTTTGACCTGACCTAAGTCACTTTGCCTATGGGTCAATGACTGTGTATGAGTGTAGTAAATTGGAGTGTATTTATTCACCTCTAAATCTTCCTAAAAAAACTGGTTAAAACAAATATTTACATGACTTGGTCATTTGCATAACAATCAGCGCACTCAACTTGAAATAAAGAAAAGAATCAAGGGGACATGTTAAATTAAGTTTTGTTGCAGGGCACCACAATAAAATTGCAAATAAAAATACTTACAGTTAAGGACTTACAGTTTGAAAGCTGACAAAAATAAGGAATATAAATATGCAAGGAACTCGTTTCATCCATTTTATGCCTACTGGTCTTCTGAGTGCATTTCTTGCAAATTAACTTCCAGTTTTGCGAGGGTTTTCTCAGGCGCAGTCACGTATTGTTGGAATATTTCATTACTTCCGTGTAAAACTCAAAATTTATTAATTAATCTGTAATGAAACTAGATAATTTTTGAGTGCTGTGTCAACAATGATAAAAATTTTAAGCAGCATTCAGTTGCCAGCTGACCTAATTACATCTGGATGTAAATGTACTGTTCACATTTTGTGTTTAACGAACCTTTCAGGCGTCTTTGCTGATTTGGTTTTGTCTGTTGTTTGGTCACCATTCGATGTTATGGCCAATTGAAATCTGTGCTTGCTTGAGTGAAGAGATACTACAGCTAATTTTATTGAGGCAAAATCCAGAAAGAAGCTGTTTTATTCTATTGCTTGAAGGTCAAAATTAATCTACACCATTCTGCCTCTTCAGACAGACAACCAGAAAATTCTCTGCAGTATTTTAAAAGGGTGATTGGCAAGTTAACTAAGTTCAAAGTGAAGCATTTTTGTTCAGATATAAGTTGGTCTGTACAAGGACATCAATGCTGATTCTCATGCATTGTGATAAGGGTTTTGTTCGATTAGATTAGATATAAATGAATATAGTTTGGATATATGCATTTAGCAGGAGATTTAATATTAAGTTAGGTAATTGCTGCATTACTATATTTGTTCGGTATTATATGATAATTCTTTTGGTTTTAACGGAATGTGCTGGAAAAGTCACGTGCAAGATCCTCAGCCACGTCCAACTGCAATGGCAATAGTTGTCTCAACTGCAGAAGATTCGCAAATCATAGCAAACGTAACACAAGGTGAGTTCTAGTTCAATCAATTTTCAGTGCTCTTAATTTCAGGATTTTCTTATGATCAGAGAATGTCATGATTCGTTCGTCATCACAGAGAGTGTGCACATTTGATGTCATTCTAACCTTCCTGTGCTACAAAATTGACCGTGAGTTGCTGCCTTTCCTTCGGCAGGCTACATTACGCATTAATCGTCACAATGGCTTCCTGTTGAGGAACAGATTTGATGCAGATAATCCTATGCTAATGGTACTCACTTGGTGGTACTTCCCTGTCATACATAAGGCAGCTCTATGTATTTCATTTGCAAGTCAATTGGTTCAGCATTCCAACACTCCATTCCTCTGCCCATGAGAATTTGCCAGTCCCTCGCTTCCACACATCACAGCCATAACTGGTACATGCAGATATGATCGTATAATCCTGTTCTTAAATCTTTGCCTTGGATCCAAGTTCAGGGAAGGATTTGTTTCAAATTGGGCTTATAGTTTATAAAACATTAAACTTTGGCCAACTGCAGTATTTGCACAATGCCAAAAACTAGAACTGTTTGTGGTTGGCCGGCGTTTTTGGTTGCTAGACCTAAATTTTGGACCTCTTTTCTTGCATTGGTTCATTCTGCTCAGACGCTTATGTATTGTTGGTTGCAAATTTGATTTGCCATTGATTGATACTTTGTATATTAGACACCAGCACTATAGAAGTTTATAATTACAATTACATCAGCTCAAGGAAAAGAAATCTGGAGAAATATACTTCTTCTTTGTGTGACCCAGCTACTCGGCATTTGTTAGGTCAGTGTCTAGTCCAAGATAATTATTGTGCTGTCAAGTGGTGAAACACCTCCACCTGTGGATATATGCCTGTGAGTATCATAAACTTCCGGTTGACCACCTGGACTGCCTCATAAGGAGTTCTGTAAATTCTGTAAGTCAACCTCAGTCACATGTAGGCTCATTGGCAATCACATAAAGAGAGACATGACAGAAAGTGTCAAAGAAATGTTCTTTATATTTTTTGTTTTACAGAAAATGCATGTTTGTAGCACTAAGCATACCAGTTTAATTTAGAACTTTAATTAGTTTAACATGTAGGCCCCAAATGTCTTGCTCATTTGAAAGGTCAGTGCATGCTTAGTGGAAAAATTAGAGGTAACATTTGGCAGTTCAAAAATGTCTCAATGCATACCTGCATATACCATCATTTACAATCATACATAAATAAATGAAGATGTCGCTGCTGAATGGAACTTTGACCTAGCCATGGTGCTATATAAGCTTAGACTGGCTGTACTGGTATCAAGACAACTGGGAATCCATGTTCACGGTATTATGAATACTGTACCCAGATGCATCGACCAGGCCAGACGATTCTTCCTAAGACACTACCCAGACCGAGAAACACCCTGTTAGCTTAGCTTCTACCGGAGTTCGGTTACTGCTTAATGGAAGTTGTCTGAAGGCCTTCTTATGGACCAGTGAACAACGTCCTAAGATTGAGTATTCCATTGCAGATACAAGCCAGCAGCCTAGTTCATCGAGCAGAATCAGCAACCGTTGTCAGTGTGTATGGCAACCTCTGTTCTATGACTGGCTCCAAGTGCGTGATTTCTGGGGTTTATACTGGTCATCCCTCTTCAGTCTGGATCTCAGATAGTCCACACCTAGGACCAACTACGACCCAGGACAATGGTTTTTGCACGGAGATTAGGGCTTCTAGGCCTCTTCTTAGGCAAGAATTCAGTTAGTCCATTTCAGACTGCTAAACAAACGCATCCTTACTATTAGCTCAAGGAGCACCAGATGCAGGTTGTTTCCAAGAACCAATGACAGGCCACATCACCCCTAGGCCTGTGTGGGTGACGAAGACTTGGATAACTAGTGTGAGAGCTGTGCCGTTGATTTTGTCTCAGTCATAGAACCATAAAACCGTTCGCAAGCCGCGTAGGTTGAATCAGTATCCTGAATCTATCAAACAGCAGCGGCCTTTGCCACATTTGCAAGCTGGAAATGATAAATGTGGGGTTTAGATCTGAAAATTTTCCAAGGAATTGATGACATGAGGGAGTTCTGAATACCTTTCTGTAGCATCGTGCTTCCCTTAGTCAAAATAGTTAGTGAAAGTACAATCTACATTAAGAGGAATTATATTCTTGAATTAGTCTTAAGATAGAGTTTGAGAGATTACAGTATTAATCAAGTCCAAAATACATACAGTAAGGTAGTGACCATAATCTACCTATTCAGCACCGATTAAATTAAAGTATGTTTTTATCTTCTTTTTCTTGTTGAAAGGCAGTAATTCGATTTTCCCTCTTTAAGTTGTGCTCATGGTTCAAAGAACTCTGATATCACAGGAACTCTGTATTAACGAGTCTAGTAAGTCCAAGAGTTTGATCATTAGAAGTATAACTTTCTGTAGGAAGCAAAGACTTTCATAATGATTCTTTGCTGCTGTTCTGTGTCTCACATAATATTCAACGATACAAAATCTGACATATAGCAAATTTGACCATTTGATCGTTGGACCAATCTCTGCTCAAATAATTAAAGACTGATGGTTCTTTGTAAAACAAACATCCACTTACACAAAGAACTCGATGGCTGAGTTTTAACAATATTCAATCCACTGACTTGATAAAGTAGTCCACCATAGTCGTTTGATTCTTTAAACTTCATTTATATCTCTTTATTTCGTTTATCAACTATTCCTTGCTGGATTTTAACTTGACATGGCATTAGTAGTTTCCATAGTGACCGGCTACATCGTTAATGCCGTTATCATTGTCTTTAGTTGAAATAATAGACTGTAATTCTGCCTCTGTGTATGTACTTACAGTTTATCACCAAGATGCTGATTCACTATTTTAAAAGGGTCATTTAATTAAATTGTTTATTTTAATTATTTAACAAAATACTTATAAAACAAGTAAGTTATTTGACCAGAGTGAAATTGCTACATTTGCCAACTAGCATAAAGCACATAAAGCACTGTCCATATCTGTGGATTGTTAGGAAGTACAGTATTATGATGCAGCTATACATAATTTTTATGAAACACAATCGAGAGGGTTGATCCGCTGAACTCTGTTTTAATAAAGGTACTGACATCTAACACCATGAACTGACTGAGTGTTCATGACTAGTTATTTCTAATTGTCATTCATAATAGGAGGTGAGTAGCTGTCACTAGTGGCAAGAGGTTTATGTTGTTTATTTTAGCAGGTCTGTAATTTCCAAACATGATAACAGATTTGTCATTTTGCGTGCCAGCAACATGGTTTTGTTTGTCACTGATGGTAAGAGGCACATGGCAAAGGTGTTGAATTCTAAACCTGTAAATAGCTTACAAGTTCTGTAGGTGGTATGGTGTCATCTTATTTAGTTGCCTGATTCAACTTTGTCACAAGCACATGGAGCTTGTGTGAAACGTTTTTCTCTGACAAACAGTTTATCACTAACACTTAGCATGATGCCAAAGTGCACCAGCGGTAATTCATATTACAACATCCGTTTGAAGATTTATTTGTTTACAGTGTGCTTCTTTATATTTTAAAGTAATGCCATGTGTTTTGCTTTTGTTTGTTGAATTTTTACAACTATAGCTTGCTTGCCAGCAGTCACAGTATGATTAGTTTTACGTCCACTTTTGGACTTAGACAGAAGCTGTGATAGTGTGAATGTACAGCTGCTTTCATTTATGTGTGTGTGTGTGTGTGTGTGTGTGTGTGTGTGTGAACATTTATATAGCCCTTTTTTGGAACATGGCAAAGGCGCTGAAAACCTGACTATCCAACACATAAGCTGAGAATGTTTCTTGAGCAGAAGTTTGGATTTTGTTTCCTGAGAAGTTTGGATTTTCAGTGGTAAGTTATTCAGTTGGACAGTCTACTATCCACAGCCTAAATAAGCATAGTGTGCCTGAGTTGCATATGGAAATTCGGGACTGTCACTTCCCCACGAGTTGCTGAGCAAAGTGTTTGTCAACCTGGATAGCCTGGGGCAGAAACACAGAGTTCCCTGATGCCTCGTTGGGCACTGATTGCAGTTTTCTTGACCATTTGGGTGATTTGTGCAGTTAGTGCTAAGACACTTTTGAAGACACAACAGTTCGTTTGCAAGGAGTCAGATCCAGAGTGATATCAATGACTGGTGTGTAATGTAATTCAGTGTAATGGCTTTGAGGTGCTATTATCTTGAGTAACAATCTTGAACATGATCTATTCAAGGAATACACATTGCCGTCCTCCTGTATGGAGTGGAAATCTGGACAATGACCAAGACTTGAAGGTGAAGCTGGACACCTGTCAGCAGTGGCCTGAGGAAAAAACTATGCATTCCATATCTTCACTTGCATTCACCATCGCATGATGCGCATCTCATTGTGTTAAAGATGTTTCAAATGAGAAGGCTTTGGCTGTTTGAACCCATCGCGTGTTGCAAAGGCAAGTAGGACCATACCATGAACACTGATGTCCAGCCCTCCCATGTAAGAGATTGGAAGAGACCAGTTGTATGCCTTTGCCCCTCATGAACACAAGTTGTGGAATCCGACCTGCACTAACTGAATTTAAGAGTATTCTTGGCCTGGAGAAGAACTTAGAGACGGCTGTGTTTGTGTTGTGGAAACGGCAACACCCCAGGGAGGGACACACCACAAATGATGATGATCAATCTTGACTGCCATTCTGTGTGGGTGGAACGATACCCTGCAGGCCAAGAATTAAGGGCTATGTTGAGCCAATAGTTTTATGTATAAGATGCTTCTGTAGTGACTAGGGAGCTGTTGCTGCCTACTAACCAGAAGTGACTTATGTCTGCCAAGGTGGAAGAATGCTTAGTAATGGACGAGTTAGGCCAGAGAAATCTATTTCTTTTGAGGTCTTGCAGATTTAGTCCACAGTAAAAAACATAGTATAAAGTCTGTACCTAAATCCAGACAACACTTAGCTATAATTTTGTTCAGAAACTTAAGACTGTTAACCATCAGCGAACTGCCTTTGGAATACTAGAACTTATGTCTTCACTTTGAATTTTTAATTTACGATTAAATTATAGTCGTCACCACCGCCTCTGTTAGTGCCAATTACCTTATTTTAAGCACAAATAAGTTTAATTATACAACCTAGTATATTCACAACTATTTACTATTTAATGCTGTCAGAGCTTCTGTTAGATCGCCTGAGCTTTGTTAAAACATTTACATAACATAACATAATTAGGGTTTCATGTGTTTCAGAAGACATATAATCTGTGTTAGAACCACTCTTGTCAAACAAAAGTTAACATACACTGGCCATAAACTAAGAACTACTTGTCTGCTCTTTCTTGTGCAAGTCTCTGAATAAAGCCTTCAATGGCAAAACAGCTTGAATGGCTGACTGTTTAAGTGCCATGCAGTTATACAGTCAAGAATATTACCCTATATTTTGCTTACTGTTGTTTAATGATGTCAATATGCATTATATAATTTGAAAATAATTTTTTCCAGGTGGCAGTGCATGTCCTGACGAGGCTACTGCGTGTTCAAACATCACAAGTTCCTTGGTATTCTGCGAGAATGGCTTATGTTGTGAACATAATGGTGAACCGCTCTGCAGGTAACATTCTGAAACAGTTGGTGGTGATTTCCAGTATATGTAATAGGAATTCCATTTCGTATGGAAGACGTATTGAATTGCAGTGGGTGAAATTATTTGCAGTTTGGTACTTAGAGACATCTAAAGCAAGAGGAGCGGTTTAAATAAATTGAAAGGGAATTGAATTTGCATGGTCAGGAAGACATACTACAAAAATGTTAGGTGTCTAGAGGCCAAGATGGTCATTTTCAGAGATTAGTTTGCCACGAGGGGAATATGCTCAGTGATTCTCATAGGTTTTTGGACTTCTGCTTGTCCAGTTCTGCATTTCAGAGTTATTTCTCAAGTCTGCTTTGAATTTCACAATCAGTAAGTTTTTGACAGTATATTTGGTCACACATCACTGAAGCTCAACTTCCAGTTTGAATTGCTTGACCTGTAAGAGGTACACTGGATTCTGTTTGAACAAAGCTGGGCCCAAGACTTGTACATGCCATCTGCAACCTGGAAATCTTGGATTTGGTGATGCAGCAGAGAGGCGGGATCCTTGGAGTGGCTCGCCGAGAGGTGCTACAACCACTCGGGTATCTACCGATGAATGCCCTTCCAGAACAGACCTGAGGAAAATCTGAATGCTTCATTTTCTGCAATCTGTGAGGGAGTGCCAGTCAGCTGTGTTTTCCTCCAGCAATGTCTGGCAGCAACTTTCCATTGCAGTACAGAAGGGGTGGATCTTGTGGAGAAAATGAAGCCTCTGTGATATTTTTGCACATCTTGTTCCATGTGTTGGATGGTATTGTGTGATAGTAACAACTCGTGGATGCGATGATCTAAAGTCTTAGCGACTGCATCAACCACAAACAGCAGTTTCCAGTCAGAATGATTTGCATGATCTACAGACACGACCACATCATTGCATTATGATTTTCTTTACAATTCTAATTGAGCTGCAGCTGGAAGTGCATGAGCAGTGGAACTGGAATGTGGTTCAAACTCATCCCACTACTGTAGGTCAGGTCAACTGCAATAGGTCAGGTCAACTGCAAACAATGCAGATATAAATAGTAATAATAGGTAATAATGTTGAGACGATTTATATAGTGCCATAGCATGAACTAGGCCAAAAAACGGGCTCTGTACATAAGTTCAAAATCAAAGGCAGTCAAATGATATTTTAAAAAGATAGGTTATGAGCCGTAACTTGAATGTGTTCTAAGATGGTGCATTCTTCACGTGGTCAGGAAGACTGTTCCATGCAGTGGGTCCAGAAACAGAAAAGGAACATTTGCCTACCTCATGGAATTGTGGAACATGCAGTTGATTCCACTATGAGCACCATAGCTGATATCTGTTCTGGTGGTATGCTACTCGAAGGTAGAAACCTTAAATATACTCTGGTACAAGGCCACTCAGTGCCTTGAAAGTGATCAGACAACTTGTAAGTGATCTGCCGAGAAACACGCACAGTTCAGGTTGCCTCACAGCAGATCAGTTACATCATCAAATTTTGCCTGGCCATAGATGAGACAGGCAGCAGAGTTAAGCACCGTCTGTTTTCGCTCTAGCTGACAAGTCAGCAGACCTGCCAGCTGGCTGTTGCAGTAGTCAGCACTAGAGGCTATGAAGCAGGGGCCAAGCGTTGATCATTGTGGAACACGAAAGGCAACCAGCATAGGTGATGTTGCCTACCCTGCTAAATGGACAGATTGCGTGTTCCATTTTACATAAGATTCAAGCTAACTGAGTGTGTTCTTGACTTGCTTGGAATTCTTTTGATGACATCATATTACATGATCTACATATTCTTTGTATGAATAGAACTTAATTAATAACTATGCAAACCTTTTAATGTGTAAAAGCTGCAAAAGAATTTAAGCCAGACTGATTATGAAAATGTTCGATTTATACTTGCATTTTATAAAATAACTTTCTCGTCGTAGTGACTCTAAATATGCTTCATATGACCCAATTTTTTGCTTGCATATATAAAACTTGCATATCATAGTGACCCTAAATATGCTTCATGTGACCTGATTTTAGTCCTGCTTAACTCTTTTAGACAAGGGAACAAGAGAAAGCTTGTGAAGAACAGTGTTGAAAACTCTAATTTTTTCCTATGAAAATGGACCACACCCTAATACATACATGCATGCATACAATGGGAAGGCTTCATCAAGAACATCAGCTGTTGACTACTTCATTGGAAGTGAAGCGAAACTTGTGTACAAGGGACAAAGATATAATAGCATCCTCAAAAAAACCAAGAGAGGTGCTGGATCCCCTTTTAACATTCTTCTATGAATCTATTGCTTGTCCACAGTATGTGGGAACATGAGTGAAAAAAAAATAAGTGAGTGTAAAGTGTACTGTTTGACCCAAACTTTGGACTGTTGAATTATTAATATTTAATGCTACATAATTGCTAAAACTGTTAGCTTGCTGTCAGATCTGCTACAAAATTCTGTTTTTTGTAGCTGCTTTTCCGGTTGGTCGGGAACTGAGTGTGAGGTCCGGGACATCTTTGACCCCTTGAAAAGTAAGCATTTAATTTCCATAAATTCCGAATATAAACCTAATCATCATTTCTTTTCAAGTGTTGATATCCCATGATGTTATTCTCAGTTTTATGGTATTGATCAAAGCAGTGCCAGTATGTTAAAAATATTTTACTTGAACAGTATCTGAAACTCACTATAGCCTGCCTCCTGGTTTCCCTGACCTCTTGAATTTCAGTAGGGCTTCTCAAAGGCTTATGATTTTAGACTAGGTTTCATTTAAAGTGACAATCATTTGATGCCTTGTATTTTATGATAATGGTACTGTAAAAATTATTAAAAATTGATTAGATCTGATTAGATTCTAGTGAATGTTTTGAATGACTTGCACTTGTATTTTGCTCATATCGGTCCAGTTATACTGTATGCACAGAATATAGCATACAATTTCAGTAGCTCACTTATGGATTTTTATGTGTGTTTTTTGTCATCAGTGTTGTGAAGAAGTCTGATTTAACCGATACTAACTGCATTATTTATGGCCAATCTCTAATTTTACTTGTTTGATGCAGAAAGCAAATAATTACAAGTAAAGTCTCCCATATCCCACATAAATGCTTGTAAGGGAGGTGCTGCTGCCTTCTGGTGGACTCTGGCAAGGGATCATCTCAAAGGTCCCAAACACCTGACTTGACATTTGCTTCCCAGCTGATGCAAATACCATATTTTAATGTTTGTTGAAGTGGCAGGTGTTTGTAAGCAACTTGTCTTGTTGTTTGTAAACAACCTGTGGTTGTTTACATGGAGTTTCTTTAGTGGGCATAAACCAACAGTTGTTTGATCACAAGGCCACACTATTACAAACAGAATGATTTTTCATATGTGGAAAATAAAACTTACCTCCATTTAGCCATAATAAATGCCATAGGTAAATATGTCCTATATCAGATATATATATATGTAGCTTAAGCAAATTTCATTCATACCTTGAGGAGCTGATTTGATGAGAAGTTGCAGAAATGACAGTAAGAAGGAAATTGCTGAAAAATAAAACTTTTCTGTAATACTTATGATAGAATTTTTAAAATTTATATGCATCAAATCTTGCCCAAAACTCTGATCCTTTCTTATGCCTGCCTGTAGGCATAAAGTTTTTACTTTGGGATATCTTCATCAAATTTTAGATAACGGTCCTGTGCAAAGACCGCCTGACGTCCTGCCCACTGGCATACAAATTTCACCCATATTTCTGCACATGGACCAACCAAAAGGTGTGGCGGATAGGATGGTGCTTGCACATATTTCAGCATGTGGCCCTGCCTGCAGTTTGGCTATGGGATACTTGCATGCTTTACCACTTAGCAGCACTTATGGTATATTGTAGAGGCTACTTTCCCATCATTACTGAGCCTTTTACAGTATGCCATCACTAACAGAAGCATGCTGGGGCATCTTGGATCTGACCCCACTTTACGATTTGTGCATGACGTGGTAAAATGATCATAGTAGTAATTATAACTGGTCTAAACATTCTGAGGAAACAAGAAGAAATTGATTGCAGCATGTACATTCAGTATTAGGTATTAGTATTCAGTATTTAGTATTAGCCAAAAGTCCTTCATGAACTTCTACTTTTAGTCCAATGTAGGGCTTGTGCAAAAAAACCTTTGAGCTGTATCAGCCCAGATATACTGTGCTTAACTGGACTGAAGCACAGACCGGAAATCAACTTCTAGATATAATATAAATTTACACTTCATTTTAGGAACCTGTAAAGTTTCAAGATTCAGTATTGAACCAGGCATGGTGATTCAGTTTGATTAGAGAAAGACTGATCTATAAATTTCGAATCAACCCCTCTCTTTTCTTTAAATAAGTAAGTAAGTAATACATCTGTTAACATGCCATGTGGCCATCGCCATCGCAGGGAATCATAGGCAGTTTCGTCTGGAAGTATTCCGATCTTTTTGTCTGTCTACCTTTTTTGCACTGAAAGATTTTCAGTAAGCTTATATTTCTTGCACAAGTTTGATCAGATTTTCTCTCCACATTCCGTTATGTCATATGCTGTCGAATGCTTGATTGAAGTCTATGAAGTTGGGGAAGACTTCTTGATTGTGCTCTATGTGTTTATGACTGCAAAATTTGCTGTGTTCATTAGAAGAGTGGAAATATGCTGTCAAATCGAATTCTAAATTTAAGCAGCAGTTATTTAACAAAAATGGCAAAAGTTGATTGGCTTGCAGTAGAACTGGAACTCTTAACTTTTGAAGCTATTGTTTGATTTAAGGTTTTCATTTTGTATATTTTCCCTGAATGACTATTAATATACTTGCAGATTAGTCAGTATTAAATGCATACAATTAAGTCCTTATTCTATGCATATGGTTGATGCTTTGGGCTTTTAGGCTAATCTCAGGACATCAGCCATTGAAGAAAAATATGCTATAATTGTGAGCCCATTTGCTTCTCATTCATGTATTTAATATGTGGGTGTTGGACTATTTGTTTCCTGTAACTGCAAGTCATGTTAAAAATTTAAACTATGAACCACTCAGGTCATAAAGTCATATTACCTTAGTCTGTCAACATAACCTAATTCAAGCATATAATTATAAGTAAAGATCAGAGGTACATGCAGGGATGGGCAGACACAGCAGCAGTGGTATTCCCGGAATGGGAACCACAGCACATACCCAGAACCTTGGTGCTTTGTAAAAAATTTATCAATAGTAGACAGTGTGAACTTCATTTCAGGTCCTGAATTTATCAATTGTGCCAAGTCAAGCAGGATGGCACGATTTATAATGGAACAATACAATGACCCTTGTTTAAATCTTGCACTCTGACACCCTAGGATTACTGCAAGAATGTCTTTGCTGGTCTGTTTCTTCAGCCACGGCCTGTCCTCACCTTTAGCCAACCTTTGTATATACTTACATTTATCAGACTATATGCAAGAGACTGCATTTGTCTCCAGATGAGGACGTGGTTAGATTCAATTTATTCTTCTTTGGGCAGTCACAAAATATACTTTTATGATCTTGTCATTGTCATGAGGAAGCAGTTTCGAGTTATGACATCTCCCGTATGACGGTTCGAACACATAACGCTTTATCATGCTTTGGATCACCTTTCTATTTAAGATTGAAAGTCTTAAATAGAAAATCCAAACTGCTCTGTCTGAAAGAGCTCGAGAACCATTTTCAGTCTATTTAAGTCACACTTAACTAACTATCATTCTGACTAGTCATGTTTCAAAGCATTTCTGATATAGAGAGCATTATGTAAACTAGAGCTGTACCGAACATTCACTTCGTTTTGATCACTAATTCGTATTCGTATTCGGCCGAATGGTTGGTCCAATTATTCGTATCGCATATTTGATGGAAATTTTAAGTCTAATTGGAAATGAGATTGCCAATTTGATTCGGGATTTGATTCAAAATTGAATGAAAGATTTTATTCAAGATTTGATTCGAAAAGTCCGTACTTAAGTTTTAGTGTGATTTTATTCAGACATATTTAGCACACCAGTTTAAAGGTCTCCATGCAGAAATCTAAATTCACAGATTCCAAAAACTTAATATTTTGATAAATTTTTATACTGTATGTTTTATACTGTAATAAAGAGTGATCAGTTTCTTCTTGTTTGCGGAGTTTATATAACATATATTCAAAACTTAAATCTTAAAATTTTCTAAATCCAACCTGTTTTAGTTGACTAAAATAAATGTCTTCAAATAAAAATTATACTGAAGCCCGTATGTCATAGCAAATTGATTCTTTTGGCTTTTTTTACATCTCTTGCACCTCGGATTCAGGTGCACATTGTAAATGCTTTAATAAATGAAAATAAAAATTTAATAAATAAATCATTACTGATTCTTGATTATCCCAAAATTACACTATCATCTGCTGTGTTTCTTTCATTTGTCTGTAAATTGCTCTTTATGAAGTACAATACTGTTCTGATGAAACATGTGAGACAGGCCTCCAGAAGTACATTTTGCAGTAGGTATTTAATTGTACAACTTCTTAACCGAGAAACTTCATACTTCTAACTATGTGGACAGTGCAGGAGAAATGAGTCAGACAAGATTTGTCAGTTTTCCAGCATTATGCCTTTCAAACTTGTGAATGATTTTTTGAAACATAAATCATTCATTTAATGTTATCCAAAAACTATTTGTAGATGAAATCACTACAGTTTGCATACTTGTTTGTAGGTTTGTCTTTAGCGAGCAGCACACAGCATTGGCTTATTGGAGTGATGATTGCAGTTTTACTTGTGGGGTTATTGATAGTAGTATTCTTTGTATACAGGTAATGATTTCAAATACCAATTTTCACAGTAAACTTTCATGTAAAACCGATATTATAGTAGTTAGAACAAAATAGAATGGCCATATGCACACTGTTTGCGGAGTAACTTGCCCCAATGTTATAATTGTTGATCTGTGTGTTCAGGACACCAGCAAACCAGTGTTTTTTAAATGTTCAACAGTAAACATTCAGACTTATACCTCACACCAGTTCAACTCCAAATGGGCATGCAAGCTATGTAAACTATGTAAGCTATTATTAACAACTAATTCCATCTGCTAAATTCTTCAGAAAGGCTCCAGCAGTATCAATATCTTTAAAGACAAAAAACTAAAGCTTGAAGCACATGTTAACAATTTTTTATTTTTCTAGGAAGAAAAAGGCAGAGAAGAAGAAAAGGTTACGGAACAGCCAAAATCAAAATCCCGAGGAGGTAAAAACAACTTGCTTCTGTGCATCAGAATAGGGTTAGCAGTTGTTGAACAGACATGTAACACTGCACCTCTTGCAGTCTCTGCACAGGTCTTTCACTCAAAACTGAGAAACATTCCTCTTCCACAAATCCTGTTATGATTCTCCTCCTCATACATCTCTTGCCACTTCAATTCTAAACCCCATCAACCTTAACTGTCTGATGGATTGCTTGCTTGACCCTTGGACCTGGAACCCAATCTGACCTTACCTGCCTATGGATTTTGTTTTGACTAAGCACCTGTGAATAAGCTAGTTCCTGTGACTTTGGTTTCTTTGGGCAAGAGCCCGATGAGATGTTCAAAGTATACCCCTCAATCCCAGTCTTTGACTCCAGACTTTGCTTTGTTAAAGGATAACATGCATCATACAATAAAAAATCAATGCTTGTGAAATGTGGATATGGAGGAAGATGCTGAGAACATCATGGACGGAGAAAAGGACTAATGAATGGGTACGCAAGGCGATTGGAATTGAGCAAGATGAGACGTTACAACAAACAGTGCTAAAATCAAAGCTGAGGTTCTTTGGACATGTTATGAGATCAGATGGATTGGAAAAAGAAATGATGCTGGCTTGTGGAGAGGGAAAGAGAAAACAAGGGAGACCAAGGAAAAAATGGATGGACAAGATACACGAAGCAACTGGAATGAACTTGGCACAACTAAGGGACGCGACATTGGAAAGAAAGAAATGGAGAAGATTGATCATGACGGTCGCTAGAGCTCAAAGAGCTGACAGCACAAGGTGACAAGGTGATACAATAAAAAGTATTTTCCATTTTGACTTGTTAACTTATGTGTTATAAAAAGGAACAACATGTAGCCCAACTGTGATCAGTTTGATACTTAATGCTTCTCTGCAGACCTTGCTGGAGGAGCTTATAATGGCCTCAGACCCTACAGCAATTAAGAGGTTTCGTGCCTTTGATGGTACTGTCCCAGATTCCCTCAATTGACTTATTTAACAGCTGTTTAGTTTACACAGAACTAATTTTATGGAATATTCATTCAAACACAAAATGTACTTTCTATTATTCCAATTCCTGTCTTTATGAATGTTCACAGCGTAGGCTGCCTCTCTGTCGTCCGGACTGACCTTCTGGGTATTGACCTGATTGCGGCTTGGCTTTGGTGTACCATCAGATGATTCTCTTGGACGTCCTTTAAAGATTATAGGAATCGAATTTCAGATTTAGGATAGTGAGTTATGTAGGCAGTAGTTGACCCATTCATGCCATCCCACAAGGTGGCATTACTGTTAGCACTTCTGGCTTAGCGGACTCACTAATGACGTTGATGCTGCGATGAATGTTGTGATAGTAATATATATATTTAATGTATTTATTAAAGGAACTATTGAACTCTGCAACTACACCAAAACGTACATAAGTAAATGAAAGAACGTCTGCACCAACACAGAAAGAACAAAACACCAATGGCAGTGATAAAGGTGCTAGGTGACATGTGAAACATATTGCAGTAAAAGAGGTGTTAGTTTCAGTTCTTGTATTTATTATAGAAAAACTGCCTCCAAAGGGCAGCAGATCCATGATGCTGGAAGTCATGAGCTCCATATTCTTTTAAAAACCTGGTGAAATCCTGTTCTTCAGATTTTCTTTTTGAGAATGGATACAGAGGCAGAATCATTCAAGAAACCAAGAAAGAATCTCTACATCGTTCTGTCTAATGTAAATACAAAAATTTACAGTACGATTTGTACAGTTTTGATTTGTCATCAATTTTACATTTCCATTTCATAGTGAATTGTCACATACTTCAATGCAACAAATACTGTATTTACTGGTCTGTTTTCAGTAAATATGTTAGAGCTTGAAAGCAGTCACAAACTAAACTTATTTTTGGAAGTTCAGTAATCAGTAGTGTAAGCGTAATCTGTTAGTGTTTTAGCGATGTTAATGTTACTTTCTTTAATCAAGAAAGCTTGAAGAATGAGAATTTTAGAACTTGAATGCCTTGTTATTCATTGCTGGAAGTCTTGAAAATGTACTGCATAATCTGTTAGCAAGTTTAGAAACTCTATAAGTATTTAATTTGTATAGTGGGCATTCAAAGTGCATGGGGTTTATTTTAAGAACAAGTTTTTGTGTTAAAGGTCATGACTCTGAAAAGAAAGAGATGATGATAGTCTGTACATTTTGTAAAGAACAGAGTTGCAGTTCTGCTGTAGCTTGTATGACAAGTTTTAGGAAGAAAGTGTTTATCTGGCCATTTATACTTGTTCATGAATCAGCTTCTGTCTATGCTGTTGCTCATTTACCCATAGTATTAGAGGCCAGCTCAAGTATAGTGTTAGTGTGTCGATGTCTGCTAGTTATTCTTTTCTGGGCTGTAGTATAGGTTTGATCTGGTGACATGTGTGACCTATGCGTTAACTTGAGGCTTGTGACATTACAGTATTCATATTTTTAGTTATTACTGAGGAATATCATAGTCTTTACTACTAAAATAACTATGTTGTTTAGGCCTGTTGAAGTTCTTTGGCATATTGCTGGTCATTGTGACAGCTTTGTAGTTGGTTGTACTGTAATGTATGTTACAGCATTTAAATGAACAGTAAAAGAAGTCTACTCAAGCACAAAATCAATGACATTTGGTTTGTTACAATTAAATGGAGTAATTTCAGTAAAACTTCCTGTTCTTTTCTGACAATCAAAGTTTGTTTTTAAAATGCATTTCCAAATGTTCTGGTGTTTGCAGTGGTACGTAAATTGCAATGAAAATGTCCAACGCATCTACGAGAATTAAATGCAGCAAACTTGTTTTCATTAGTTTCCTGCAATCTAATATGAAGTGTCAGTGGCAATGACTGCTTCTTGGATGTCTGCCATTTCACAGGAAAGTATTCTTGTATTCAGCAGCTTTCTTTCTGCAGAGTGTTGAGACACCTGTTGAAATATGACAGTCATCCACAAATATTAATTTCATTTCCTGTGCTTGTCAAAAAGTCAACAGAAGGTCGTCATATTTAGTTTTGGAAGCTTCATAGACTTTAAAGAAGTTACCACTTACTGATGCCTATGTTTTAACAGCGCTATAGGAGTCTCTGGAAGGACAGTGGCCATGCATTAATAAAACTCTGGAATCTGTGAAACTAGATAAATCACGATTCATTTAAATAAATTTTGTACACAGCACCCTCGCTATAACATGCATTGATATATTGCAAATTCTGGTACAACAAGGTCATGGCATGGATCCCAAATTTACCTATACAAACATTATGTGATCTTCTAACCCCAACCCTGTCCTGAAGGAGCTCCAGTCTTTAATTTCTTGTTGTTTGCCAGCTGATAGTGGGTCAAAAATATGCACAATATACCAAGTTAACTGCTACAAAGCGCTAACATCATATTTCTGCAAGAGTTTCGTTGGTTCAGAACTTTTGGATCCAATGTACATACAAAATTTTTATTCCAAGTTGTGTCGTTGAAATAATTTATTTAAGCCTATGAAGAGATAGCTAGATCTAACACACTAGACAAATGTAATGTTATAAAATTTTCTTTTATTTAGAAATATCTAGAAAATTTTGAGAAAAAGCAAGGCCTACTCTGCAGGAGAAGTTGGATGCAATCAAAGAACATAGCAATGGCAAAACTCAGGCAGATATTAGTAAAAGACCTTGGCATTAATGTTTCTTTCATACAAAAGCTAAGCCCTTAAAATGTTGTTTATGTACTTTATGGATATAAGATACTGGTAATTATGCCGCTTAAAAATTTATCTGTGGCACTCTACGTGCCCAGTCAGAAGTTCATGGCATCTGAAAGCAGCAAATGAAAACAAAGAATACAAAAGCATTTAACCAAATTTATTAAAAATTGCTCTGCTTCAAAACAGTTTGAATTATATCCAGTTTTTCAGATCCAGCAGCCTCCATTCCAAAGGGCAGCTCATAATATTCTGGTAACCTTTACAGGTCCAATGTTGCCCATGGTGAGTAGCTTGAAGTCTTGTTTTGCATGACAATAGCATGTTCTAATCCTCTCATAAGCCCAGTCCAATACCACCTGCAATTCAGGTATATAAACATGTACTGAAATTATGGTCACAAACTACCACTTCAGTGTAACGCAGCCCTCGCCATAACATGGTACTTGACATGGATCCCGTGTGACAGGATAAAGGTGTGGTTAATATCCTAAAACTTCTTTAAAAGTTACTTATTCACATGATGAAATAATCGAAACTTTTAAAATAGTTTTTGGATGATCTAGGATAAATGTGATGTTATTGATAAAGACTACCTTTAGATACACTTTGCACTTTTCCAGAAGAAACTTCCATTTTAGTTCAGTTCTTTTCGCATCATTCAAGTTGATGAAATCTTCAACCTAAAGAAAAACATCTAAATAATTAGATATTTGTATTAATTTAAAACCATTATAAAATAACAAAATAGTTCAAATGTCCTGGAAACAGAATGTTCACTCCCAATTCCACGGAAGATTAACTACAGTTGCAATGCAGCTTATTCCACCTTTAAACAACTGCAGCAAAACACTGAACATTTGGATGTCACATGGAAAGAAAATGTGGAGACGCATTGTAGCAGCTGCCCAGCTGACAACGAATATTAAACCTAAATTATATAAAAAGTGTTCTTGTTTGTACATCAGTAGGTATAAAAGCTGGAAATTAAATAAATTTACAAAGCTGGAAGTAAAAAATTATTTTTTAATGCATAGCTTAAGCAAAGTCTTTTAGGAGTATGGTTAAGGAAGTGCAGTAGTCTGGTTTGGAATGAACTGAGGAGGCTACTGTGCACTGAACAACTCAAAAACCTTATCTTGTTTTTATGCTGCTTGATGAATTGATAATTTCCTATAACACACTGAGATTCAAACTCCAGATGCAGAAATGAAAATCAAATGCATTTCACAGTGTGACACCACACCACCTAGTCGAACAGATAAATATGACCTACCTTGTGCAGAGAAACAGAGGATGCAGATGTTATTATATTGAACTATAACAGCAGCAGTTTGCAGCTCCTCTTAAAAGTACAATCTTAATGTGACAAAGACTCGATCGCTGGACACACTACTGGTTGTCCAACTCTTCTTGTCCCTCATACCAGGACAGTGTTGGGTTCCAGAGCGTTCTCAGTTGCCGGTCCAGGACTTTGGAATTTGTTGCCAAGTTCTATTCATTCGGTCAGCCCTGTGATTTCATTCAGATCTAAGCTAAATGCACATTTCTCAACTCACCCACTGTAGCCTGGCTTCTGGTTTCTCTGACCCATCGGAATTTGACCCATTTTCTCCAACAGTATATGATTTTTGACTGCGATTTTGACTTGAAGCGACCATTGATTGATGCCTTAAGCATTATGATAACAGCACTATAGAGGTCATTAGAATAGATTAGATTAGAAATGCCATTTGCACCCCCTTGTCACTTTACTATGTATTGTACTTAATGTAGGCTATATAAATGCCCTTAATGAATGAATGAATGCATGAACAAATCAATAATTCAGCATCAGTTTACAGTTCTCATCAACTGACCAATCCGAACATGGCAAGGACACAAGTGGCATCAGTGGTTAAAGGTAACACATTTGTTTATATGCCTCTGTAGAAAATCTTCAGAAGCATGGTCTTCTGGCTGAAGCACAAGTACAACCACAGCAATCCAACAGGGTATCTTTTTCAACCTCCCAACTTCTGTTGGTTTACCAACCAATAAAGAATGGAGGGCTGAATGGATGCCAGGTGACATGGTATTCACAGATGGTCGTTGGTCACCCAGCCGAATACTGTCTAGACTCGATTTGTTTAAAACCTTCACTGCACCAGCCACTATTCTATCAACAAAACTAGAGGCCACCGGCTTGGATATCTATCGATTTTAAACACAGCTTGGGTGTTTTGAAAGAATGATTGAATCAATGAATCAATGTATTAATGAATGATAAAACTGAAAGGAAACTTAACAGTGCATTCGAGCATTTTCTCAGCAACATCATTTGTCAGAAAGCAGTTGGTTATGGTCCCACTTTCATCACTCAGTGAAACTTTTATGTCAAAAACCTTGGTCAACTCTCCAAGTGCAGGATTTGCAGATGGTGGACAATTCTCATTGCCACATGCCACAGAATCCTTAGTAATCCGGAAATGACAACGAGAGCTAAAATATAATCAAGATCAAGTTGTGCCACACAGGTTAACCTACCAAACGTTTTGTCAATTTGTTTACAGTGTATTAAACTGTGTACCTGCATTGTCTGAAACTGACCCCAGCACCTTGCACTTTTGTACTTTATTTGGCTAAGTGCTAGTAAGTTGGTCCATCTAGCACAGATTTCAAGTGGTGCTGCAAAATTTTGGATATTTCCGTTACATTACACAACAACCTAATTTGCAAGCACCAAGAATTGTAGACCAATGAAAATCTATTTTAACCCTTAGCAAATTATGATATGCCAAAAGTCATTGTTAGTCCAACATGAAGCATGCAGTTGTACAGACTGGACTAAGAGATTGAGATAACTGAAGAAAACTTATGTTTACAATGTTTCTACAATGACTTTGACAACAACATTTGAGATTGTAGACAAACTTACCACCTTGTGGATATCACAGCTGAGATGGAGTCATCTATGTTAAGCATTGAAATGAATGCATAAACTATCCCATAAACGGCTCTGCTGTTTAACCTTTCCAGCAAATGTGGGTCCTTGAGTTGATCGATTTTGTATACATCGTTTATCTCAATCACTGTAGCAAAACATGGTAATTCAAATAAGCAAACTGGTACCTGTCAGTTGCTAATGATTGTATTTTAGGTGCAAGGTAGCATACTTGAAACAGTTGTAGCCATAGCACTAGATGATGCAAACTCCTTTTATCCCTGACTTTTAATATGCACTGCAATTATTTTTTGTTGGTACCAAAAAATAAGTGGTTGAGTCAATGAACAAACAGCTGCTATTTTGCATTGTTTTTGTTTACCTCATCGTCATCATCATCACCACCACCACCACCACCACCATCATCATCATGGGTGGTGATGGGTGCAACTGAACATCTCTATTCTTTTGGGTTATTGTAAAGTCAAATACTTTTCAAAGGTCTTGTTATTGTCTCTGTTTAAGTTATTCTGCATAGCTGTTGTCCTCCTTTGTTTCTCTGTCCTTGAAATCTTGCTTGTGGAGCCTTCTGTGGAATTCCATATGAGCAAACCACTGGCATCTTCATGAAATGAAAGCTGGCTTTCTAGATGTGATGATGTTATTAAGCTCAGTGATATTAAGGCAAACTGAAACTTCTATTATTTGCACTGCTTCTTTATTTCCACTCCATCTTTTATTGGTTGGTGAAAAAAACCAACACAAGTTGGGAGGTTAAAAAGGTGTTCTATTGTTGGATTTCTTTAGTCATGCTTGTGCCTCAGCCAATTTATCCTTTCACCAAAATTTCCTGTAAACACGTGCTTTCGAAGAGTTACATTTTGGTTTATTGTATTTCCATCAATTTTGCCCTAAATTATTCTCCCTCTCTGCTTGTGTCTATTAACTTTACTGGGTTGGCAACAGTGGTAATACAACTGAAATAAAATTAGAAACTTACACGGCATTGTCTGGTCACTTTCTCCAACGAAGGAATCAAAGTCCTCACTGTCTAGGTTAACAGACAGTGCATACTGATAAAGGCGATGGGCTTCTTTGGTATCTAAATAAATATAAAACATTGCCTGTTGAAGACTTATGCTAAAGACAGACAAAATACATATTCACCCTCAAATTGTTGCCATCCTGTTTGGAGTGAAGGCAAGCAGGTTGCTGGCCAGTGATACCATGCGACGTTGAAAGTCAAGTCAGGAAGACATGGTAATCAACCATGTCCATATTGTGCAGTTTACACATATCCTCTTTTCCATAGCATTACCACATGCTTAAGATGACCATGCTCTAACATCAACTTCTTGTATCCCATCTTCTTCTTAGTCCTGGTTTCCCATGGCGATGTTTTGACAAGGTTGATTACCACATCTTCCTGACTTTTCAGTCACAACGTCATTTCAATTTACGTTTATTGGAGAGAAATAAATTATGTTTATTTCAGATAAATTTATTGATTGTGAAAAAAGTAGAAATTTATTGATCATGAAATTCTGACTTATATCAAATAAAAATCAAATCCATCAAAACAAATCAGATGTAAATATATATCATATCAACTCAAAACAAAATATTCAAATCAAGTATGCAAAGTCATGCTAAACATCAACCCCAACTCAGGCTAAAGGCCATGTTCATCTATCTATAAAGAAATTCTATTAATGTTGGAGAAAGCAAGCAGGAAAGACACAAACAACAGAATGAAAACTATGCAGAACAACATGATCTGCAGTGCAGCAAAAATGTTGGTAAATCACCTGGATTTACTGTGAGTATAGTCTTTGCAATGGACGTTGCCACCATCGTCTTTTTCCATTCGTTGAAACTCGCTCGTACATCCGCAGCAAAAATAACTGATTTAAAAATAAATAAAACCGAGTAAATGTATACCAAAAACTTCACAGTTGCACATTTTGATCTTGCATGACATGGTGGCTGATTGGTAGGAAGCTTGCCGTGTAACGTGGAAAGATGATATCTTCGTAAGAACCCTGAGCAAGTGATAGTTGTGACAACTATGTGTGTAGGATTTACTCAAGGTTCTTAGCACCATTGATTGATTCTTAGTCATTAGATAGTGTTGGCATAAAAATAATACTAATATACTAATAATAACAATAATAACACTATGCAAACCACAAATATTACCACTAAAGCAGAAAAAGTCAATGCCAGAGGACTCCATGGTCTAGTTTGCAGAAGGGGCAGTGCAGACAACAGCAGCACATTGCCGTGATTGACTACATCTGGAAAGCGTTGGGTAAAGCCAACATTACTGCACAGAAAGAGCCTCACAAGCGAAGACAGAAAATGATTGGATAGGGTGACCTTTGCTCATGTGGACAACGCCAGTGGAAATGGTGAAGTACGCTACTGTTGCTGATACAAGCACCTTTACGGTGGTTGCACTGGAGATAGGCGACACATGAAGCAAGGAAGGGTTGGAGTTTGCCAAAGAGTTGGGAGAATAACAGATGCAACTCATGATCCTCTACAGACATGCTATCAGTTCCCAAATGATTTCTATCTAGCCAGGAAATGCCACCTGCTTTTCAGAGACTTTACAATCATGCTACGTATTTGGATTTAAGCCATAGTTTTGTGCCACATGTCTGAGCATTTGATAAAGTAAACTTGCTGAAATCAGATTTCTGCTGATTATGTTCCAGCATTATGAGACCCTTCAACAAGAAAACTTTCAATTAGGCAAAAATATGTTAATTTTACTGTTTTCTTTAGGAATCCAAGACTGAGCCATATTTATCAATTCTTCATCCCACCTGAAACAAATATGACAACAACCTTGGCTGCAATCTTCATTAGTGTAATATTCACTCAGTCCACCATCACTTTTACCTTCATTCAGTACACTCTGTTCCAGCACCATCAACGCTGTTTATGAATCCCTTTCAGTCATATTTTAATTAATATAGTAAAACAGACAAATTTATTAGTTATTATTATTGAAAATACTGAAAAAAATTAACATTAGCATGGTTAATGAGTGCATGGTTTGCAAGGTAAGGTCATGGAAAAGTAGATGATGGTTCCAGGTTGTGCAGCCATCGCAGTTTCTGAAATAGACAATAGATCCCCACACGATCATGGTTTGCACTGGTCAACCTGTATTCTTACACCATCAAAAAATCTAAAACTCCATAAATGTATAGGTTTTACATAGCAACCATATGGTCTTGACCCTGCTCATTTTGCAATGAATTTATCGGATGAGATCCTTCACTACCACTGCCCATTTGAATGGGTGCCATGCCATTTAAGGACCATACTAGCCCAAGATCCATATGCTCAAGGGTGACAGATACAAAGATGTGGCCACTCCAAAAAAACTTTTATTACTTTAAATGATTTACACAGACACTAACTTTTTTCCTTTCCTTTTTCATATGACAACAATGAACTAGCTCACAAGGAATATAGGAAATATGCTTCTTACATGTAAAGCTACAATAAATATTAAAGCTACAGCTGAAATAAAACAAGGCTGGAATACAAAGAATAAATTCTTCCATAACAAGACAGACTATAAAAATGTTTGATGCATGTTTTTCATGGTCTCAAATAACTGTTTATACATACAGAACCAGAGTGAAAGCAGAAGCAGAATCATCAAACAATTTAACATCTAAGCGTTGCAGATCTCGGCCATTCTTGCCTCGCATGTGTTTCACTTGCCCAACCTGGAATACACATAACAAATAGCACCCAAACTATCTTTCCTTTTCATAAGAAAAGTATTCTACATCCCATAACAAGACTCAGGTTAGGCATTAAATTCCTTGCCCTAGACATAACTTTAGATGCATCCCAGTCTTAGATATACAGTGTAGGGCCATTTATTTCCCACTAACAATTCAATGTAAACATATGGATTTGAATGAGCTCACTTAGTCAAATCTTTTCATCTGATAACCAGAAGCCGTGTCCCAAAAATTCAGTTAGTAAGCAAATGCAATAACAAAAAAGTATACCAGAAGGCTTTAAAGATAACATAATATGAAAACAAGGTACCTGTCTAACAACAGCCAGAATGCTGATAACTTCGCCGCTGAGGGTAGGTCCATTGGTGAGGATATCACAGATTGTGTAGAAGTCATTGCTTGGCTTTACAGGTACTTGTAATAGTTGTAAGTATTCATTCATATTCCAGTTATTGTAAAGTATCAAGCTACCTCTGGTCTCATTCAGGCTCAACTGGTATGGGCTGTACAGTTCATTAATACCACATTACTTCAATCAAGAACAAGAAATTTGTATTTTATCCTTATCATTCTTGTCAATGTTCTGACTACTGTTGTCATTATAATATTATTATTATCATCCATGTAGTAAAAGCTGTGATCAATTTAGCATATTCAGAGAAGGTGACATACAATGCCAGCACCACATCACAAATATTAGGACAAGGTAATTTTTTGAACTGGCCAGAGATAGGCCAAGACAGAGAAGCAGAAAGAGAAAGAGAAAAGGGGAGAGTGAACAACAGTATGAACAGGCACACACACAGACATTTGCATTCTTTATATAATAATAGAATTAAATATGTGGCCCGTGGTCCATTTACTACATTCAGAAAAAAGCTGTATAATACCAGTACCATCTTGTTAATACTGTGACGATAAAACAGGTTGTAATGCCAAGAGCTGTTACTTGGATGGTAGAAACAAATGCATTTCTGTGCTTTGTTACTTCTACTAATCCTACTATCACTATCATTAAATACTGTATTACTACCATATTCACTGCAGGTTATTTGAGCAACTAACAGAGAAGCAGCCACAGAACTTATCACTGAAACAAAAGTAGTGCCAACAGTGCAGAACCATTATGGAAAATATACAATTGCTAGAGAAAATTAATCACCTAGGAGTCCATGGCTTAAACTTTTCATCAGATCCATCTGGTGGTTTTGTCTGAATGTCAGCATGATCCAGTTGAACTGCAAGAATAAAAGTTCAAATTTGTAGTGGAAGCAAATCGCAAGTAAAAATTCCTACAGAAGAGTTGCTTGAAAAACACCTCTGCTAAAGCTAAGTCTTTACATCTTCGGAAAAATGCAATTTGATTTCAAACAAAACTAATTCAGCTTTAATATTTCTGAAGGGATGGAAAACCTGTATTAATTTTACTTGCTTGAAGACCTTTTCTTCACACGTTTCACTTTTACTCTTTGGAACTGACTTCTAATTTTCTCATTGGATAGAGGCTGAGTTCATAAGTTTTGGGCTAGCACAGTAAATCTCTTTGGAAACTTACTGACAAAGAAACTGTTTCTTAACAAAATTTACTTAAGCAGCTGTCCTTGATTTCAGTGCAAATAACAGTTTTCATCAGTAAGTTGCAACTACATATGTGTAATTAGCGTATGCAGTAATTATTGTTGTCATTCTCAACATTTTATATCATCATTTAATAATGAAAAAGAAAATACTAAAATTTATCACACATTTTAGAACAGCTCTCTGGCTTGAAATTTCTGTTCATACAGATTTGAAATTTCATCCAATTTCATTGAAATTTCATCCAATTTCATTCAATTACAATCACTATGCATCCACTCCAAAAAATAAAAACTACAAAAGACTACAACTAAACCAAAACTTACCAACACTGCCAATATGAAATTGTGAAGTAAGGTTCATTATATGCTGTTCTCCACCCCAACATGTTACATTAATAAAGTCACTGGGAGAATCTCTCAGTGTAAAACTGAAAACATATCTCTCTGAGCTGAAATCTGAAATGAGAACAAAAAATAATTAACAGCATATCTGGCAGCTAAGATCTATAAACTAAAACAGATAACATTTAGAAAACTGCATAAATAAAGCATCAAAATCAAGACATTAAATTCAATAAACTACATAACCAAATTAAATACAGTTGTAAGTGGCAAGCAAAACAACGATGAACATTTGTTTTGACTTATCAGAAAAATGTCTTCACATAGCTTAGACATTCTATTACTTTGGGATAACAGGCAAACATAAACCCAACGGCAAAAGATATATAAAACAAGTAATCATAGCTAAATGACATATCAACTTAAAATTTGAAAAATACCCTTCTTGTTAAGGAAATGCCTTGGTTCTCCCTTTGCTATGATCACCCCAACAATTTTCTGAAAAGGAAACAATCCAATAGCTAATTAAGACATATTTAAAACCTGCCTTTTACTGCCTATTTCTATCATGACATTTTTATTTTAAGTACCCACTAGTACACTCCAAGCATGCACAAAGCAGCATATTGTAACAGTGTCTAATTTTGTGACGGATAAAGGTAATTGAGAACTGGGGTAAAGTAAGTGATTATAGTACTGGCACCTACAAAAAGAGGAGTCTGTAAACTTGAAACTAATAAAGCAGTTCCCCTCATTCTACTGCCACTGACCCTTTTGTAAAGAGTGCCATGCATAGGTTTAGTTATAAACCTCATAGTAAAAATGCAAATTAATCACAAAAACACATTTAAGACATATTACCAGAGTTGCAGCATCAAAATATATTCAAGAAATGTTTAGATATGATGTTGCATGTTCAAATAATAATAGTCTGTTGCGTACTGCATACTTTGTCACCACTGAGCTTGAATTGATAAGCCTTCTGCAACCAGAATACTATGGTTTCACCGAGGCAGTAGCGAGCCATAGTCTTCAGAATGGCATCCACTACAGACATGAGTGACATCGAGGCTGGGTACTGACAAATGCTACTGCATCCATGATGAATCATAGCTAATTGGGGCTAGTGATGTGGCCTCCCCTGGTGGCATTGTCCAAGAGGCAGCAAAAAGGGTGGTATGATGAAATTTTGAAAGGCATACTTTTATCATCTGCACCCAAAATTTTAATGGTGATTAAATAAAAGACACCGAGAACCTATGTCCTAAAAATCCAAAGATTGTGCTCATGAAAAACTTCAAACTTCACTTAACCAGTCTCTCTCTCACACTTTATCTTTGTGAAACCTCCCACACACAGTATTATATATTTAAGGTTATTGGTCCCCATCTCAAAGTACCCCTCTCTCTGCTCTCTACCAACCACTCTCTCCCTATTCATCTCTCCCCCTCTCTCTGTTTTTTAGGTTGAAATATTGTGCATGTCACATCAAAACTTCATCCCTATCTAGATTAATAAAGATGAAAATCTATCAAAAAAATTACCAAATTTATGCCTGCTACAGTTTTCAGGCAATAATTATTCAACCCCGGTCATCTGATTGTCTTTTGCTGGTTGAGATTTTGGTGTTATGTTATCAAGTCATCCATTAATGTTCAATACATGAAGTTTCTTTAAACTGCTGTTTTTAGTTAAAATTCTCATTTTTATTTGGGAGAACTGCCATCACTCACTCAAGCACCAAAATACTTAGCTAAAGCATTGAGTCTAGCAGAATAAGAGATATTCAGGCATCATCATTAGCCCAGAGAGTGCCTGTGGGCGGGGTAACCAAGTGCTGAGAACACCATTTCTCAAAGAAAAAGAAAAGAATTCATTGGTTTTGTTCTATGTATGCACAAGAGCCTGCTGATACAGACTTTCACTTTACCATCATCGTGTGCAAGCAGATAAATTTCAGTGAACTTATCATTCTTACTTTAAAATCTAATCATTTAGGCAGATGATAGGGTGCATGATAGTCTAGTGGTTAGTATGCTGGACTGTAAACCAAGAGGTTGGGAGGTTTAAATTCCAGTCAAAGCAGAAAGATATTTCACCACCTGTGCACCTAGTACAAACTGAGCTATGAAGTGAGTGCACTGACCATAAACTGTCAGTGGAAAGATCATGCAACAATAAAAAGAACTGGCCACTTAGCCTTACTTGCCAAAGCTAAGACTTACTGCTGCCTCTCAAGTTTAGGTCAGTGACTGTTCTTCTTCTAGGCTGGTGATGAAAGGTTCCAAGAAGTTTTTAGAAGATGCCTTGTAAATAGCCTGGTAACTAACACATACTATGATAAATCGTGCATCATTCAACTCCCCACAAAGGTTTTGATGTTCCTGGCAGCAACAGCATTCTGATTAATTGAAGATGTTTTCTTTGTGACGAGAAAGAATCAAGGAAAACGGATTTACGGTAGTCCCAATTAGAAAAAGCAACTACGAGAGCTCTAGAGGCCTATCGTATATGCGATTTTATACTTAAGCATGTGGCAAATTCGAAATAGGTCACCATTTGCTATGCATATGAAAATGCTATCATCGAATTTAGGGGCTGAATGTTATCTATTTCGTGTAGCTCAACAATCAATTCGTTTAATACACTTACCGAGCTAGGCATTCCCAGCGTCAAATCAGCAATGCTTCTGAGCTCGCCAGTTTGATATTCCTGTCCCAAAGGTAGGTTTCCGCGTCCACAATACCGATTCGCTGATTTCGCTTCATCGTCAATCTTGCCCACTGATTGTTGAAAATCCTCAAAATTCGCTACCCAAGCCATAATATATTACTCATACGTTAAATAACTTCGAACTAATTTATTAAAATATTAGAATTATACAGTGCACAAACCATTACGAGTTCTCGCAACTGATGACAAATTGCTATGGTCGTCTGCTACAACCATAGATATAATAATTATCATTGAGATGCACCATCCAGGTTTATTATATCTATGACTACAACATCTGCCCTACTTTTAGTGCTATAAAAATCAACTGCCTTTTGCCTTTGGCCATAACAGCATACCTACGGACAAAATTAAAATTAATGATAACACAGCGCACGATTAACTTAGGTTAAGATCCCAGTGGCATATTTATTAAAGGCCCACATAAAAGACATTCTTTCATGCAAAAAACTTACAATAAATTACGATGTGTGGAGACGCAAAATTTGAGGCCAAAGTATGTCAGCCTTCCAGTTGTAATCGTAGGGCTAATCTCAGGATTTCTTCAGCGCCCAACCAGCTAAGTCGCAGAAATTAAGCTTAGGCCCCTAATTATTTCACAAGCTTTAGTAGAAACGAAGTCAGTGAAGCAGGTAAGGTCATGTTCGGTTCCAAGTCCAGATCCAGAGGTAATTCAGGTAGACAGACAGACTGCAACGGTGGATGACTCAGATTGACTCAGCCCCCACACCATATAGCAGTCATCCCAGTAGGCTATACAATAACCTTAGTGCACGTGAAAGTGACCGAATCTTGCAAAAAAGTGGCACTTATCAGTTATTTTACACTTTACTTGTGATATTAAAGGCCACCATATTAGTCAACGAATATATATATATATATATATACAGTATCTCCCTTCTACCTAAATGCAGTTTTCGTTAATAAGCTAGTACCCTGCCTGAACTTTGATCGGGGTAGCGTTTTAAGTTGGCGCTACATGGATATAGTAGGCAACCTGTCTCTGTTCCAGATTCAGTCAGTGTACCAACAACTAGCGCGCTCGATCAATGGACACTATGACTCTTGTTGTGCCTCAAACCAGGACATTGTTGGGTTCTAAAGCGTTCTTGGCTTTGAATTCACCGTCAAGTTTTATTCATATAGTCAGTTCTGTGAAGTCATTCAGGTTTAAATTTAAGACTCATCTGTTTCAACTTCCTTATCCACTGTAGCCTAATTTCTGATTTCTTTGACCTCTAGGAATATGACTGGGCTACTCCAAAGGATTTTGATTACAATTTAACTTGAAGCGACCATCGACCGATGCTTTGGGCATTATGATAACGGCGCTATAGAAGTTTTACATTAAATTAAATTAGATTAAGCAGTAGCTGGTCCGATCATTAGGAATACTCTACTCCTTTATGTTTGCTAATATCTTGCCAAGCCTATAGGTTTGTTCTAAGAATCTAAGCTAAAAACAAACCTCCGCCTCTCAGCTTGTGATTCGTAATGCTTCCTGTTGCATCTAGCTATGAGTTACTGCAAGGGGAGGGAGAAATGGTGAAATTTGAGTTGTATTATACTGTAGAGCTAGCCTATATTGGACTAAGCTACTAATTTGACCGCTTCTCAAACTCACGAAGAAGGTTTGTGATAATATATCGTAGTATAGAACATGCTAATAATAAGGGAACTAAAGTGTTCAAACGTCGGTTTAAGACGGCCTTGTTCGGATGCTTAGCGACTGTGTATCCTATCCATAGGTGTAGACCTTAGTGGTAATACACTAGAAATGCAGTGTTGTATTTTGTAACTAGGCCTACTTGCTAATTTACTAGTTGGTTTTACAATATATCAGCTTTCTAGTCTTTTGCTCGTCATTAGTAAGTTCTAGGTGATTTTTGACCGTAGTTTTGCGTAGCCTATATAGGCCGACCGTAATAAGAGTCCATATTGCTAAAAACGATTCGATCCATTGTCTTGCTTACGATGCACTTAAGGCCATTTTGGTCGGTGTGTCTTACAAATACTGGCATATTCCCGTCGGAGTCTTGGGCACTCTGTAACTATCTTCACTTACCTCAAATATGAGGAACACGGAGTTGAATAACTTCTCGCTTCAAAGCCTTTTTAGACCGGCTTGCTGCTCACAAGTTCTTTGTTTTAATAGGATAACAATGTAACATGATTTAAATGGGGTAAACATTTATCATTGTCACAGTCATATCCACTTTTAGATTAATAAATTCTGTTCCATTTTACCTCAGGCACTGTTGGATCCAGGCTTGCCTCTATTCGCTGACTGCTATCATATTGAATCTACAGCAGCCAACTGTGTGTCATAATAATTCTAGAGAAAGATTTACATAAAATAGTGTCAACTTCTTCAAACTCTAGGAAATGGGTTCCGATAATTTCCTTCTGAAATCATGATTTACACTGAACTTCATATGATTCGAAATTTCCTTTGTTTTCGCGGGTTTTGTCTTGTTGTCTTCACTACTCGAGATTTTCGTAATTTCCATTTCACATTTTGGAAGCTGAATTGGGCCTAGTTTAAATACTCCAGCGTCGTTTACTACTGACGAACACGATAAGCATAACGTATCGAGCAGCTTGGAAATGATGCTGAAAGTCACACAGTTTGGAAATACCCGTTCGACACCCATGGAATAATACTAGTGCCTCTCAACGGTCGATTATTCACATGTCGTGTCAAACATCCGCCCAAGTGTCAGCGTAATTGGATCGACATCAGTTTACGATCTGCTTGTCAGCATACAATTACAGTACCATCATTAAATGTTTAGCTCATTTTGGATTTGTAGACGAGCCCAGATTGGGCGATATGCCGGCGGTCTGTCTTGCATCAATTAGGCCTTTTGCATCAGTAGGCCTATAGGCTAACATGCATTCCCCACCAACGCACCCTCTCTGTAGGTTAGAAAGGCAAACACGGAGATGACACAAAGGCCGGACGTTGACATTCGGCTCATCTGCTGTAACTTCCGCTTTCGAAGAAAATCAATTGATTCCTCTTATCCATTGTCCAACCTTTGATTTGCTCCCTTGTGTTATATGACCCCAGTCCCATCCCTCAGTTTGCCGCCTGTTAGAACTAACCATCCCACCATGACTACAGCTCGCACCAGCTTGTCTCAGCTGGCATGAAAGTTTTCTCACAGTGCCAGTCATGCTCTGGAAAATCTATTTAAACCATTGTTTTCGTGACCCACAGACAGTTACGCGAGTTACCAAGTTCAGTAGCAAGTAGGCTCTATGGTAGGATTTCGTATGGCCTGTCTTAATGCGCATCTATAAGCCTATTCATTGAGCTTACTGTATTTAAACACAGGCCTGTTCAAATACTGTACAAGGTAATGTATTAAATTACTGTGGCTAAAATACTGCATATCTACACAAATTGTACGCATAGGCCTATATGCAGTGACATTCCTGACTGCATCAATAGCTGCATAATAATTCGAGTTCTCTGCCTTTGAGTTCTTCTTGAATATAATAAACTAAAATCAAATTCGTTTATGGTAAAAATCACTTGCAAATACTGCGTTATTCTGAAAAGAATTATGCTGAGGAGTAATAATTCTGCAATATGCCCAGAAGAAAGAGGTAAAATAAGACATTGGCTGATACTGAAACTCACGAGTTAAGGCTGGCAGGCGGAAACATAGCGTTGGATGAGTTTGCACTAATTAACGCCACTAATAATCGCAAAGGTAATAAAAAATCTCCCTATGCAGTCTATTTTGAAGCTGCGTGGTGCGTTGGGCAAGCAAATTTACCATCTCACAGGGGATTAGAAGTTCACGGACCTTGAATTTGTTTATTGTCACTTCAAAGCCTACGACAGGATAAGGCAATTTGAAACTTATCAAACCCGAAAGACGTGAGACAATTTGCACAGTGGACAGAAACAGAGCCGCCGACCAGAAAGTCCGGGAACCCCCCCTGGCTGCAGTAGAATCTTGGTTCGGAGTGCAACAGTTAGTGCGTTCGACTGGACTATTCATGAGTCTGAGATGAGAGCACAGAGTAGAGAAGCTGACCAATTTGTAATACTGTGTAAATGGTGAGACAGGTTTTGAGATGTGGATTGGGAAGCCAATGGTATTGCAATAGGATCTGGGTGTTTTTGCTATGACTCTGATCAGGGAGTCCTTTTCCATTTGTAACTAGTGCAACTTTGTCGTTGTGACACCAGTTAGAAGTGAATTACAGTAGATTTATTCAAGTCTAATACAGACATGGCGTTAGGTATTGAAAGCAAGACAGGCTGAGCCTTTGCGGCATTTAATATCGGATTAAAGGCATATGAGGTGAAAAACGCCTACCCTATACATGCTGTACGCTGCATCACTAAGCGGTAGGTAGACTGTTCAGCTTTTCGTTAAGGAGGAAAACGTTTCTGACTACAGATCACAGTGACTGGGAGTTAATAAAGAAAAAACTTATTCCTAAGAGGGTCTGCTTCATAGCTTCTAAGAAAGTGTACTGGTGTCATCTAAGATGCAGTCCTCCTCCAGGTCTTTGGGCCTGTTTCCGCTCATGTACGGGTCCTCCACATACTCTTTCCATCGGCCTTTGACTTCATTAGCTTCATGCAGAATTTTGCCTTTTCTGTCTCTGACTGTGATTCCTCCTCCTGCACTCTATTGCTTTGATATTCGCTTTACCATTTCGTATACCAGATTGTATCTTCCAAGCTGCTGCAATGATTCTAGGTATTTACATTGCTCCTCCCACCATTTTTCTCTGATTTCATCTGTTGTTCTTCGTAATTTGTTGTTTAATCTTCTATACGGAAGGCACTGGACCGGAGGTGTTGAAAGACGAGGTTCTGACGGCCATTAATGAATAGAAAAACAACAAATCTGAAGGAATAGATAACATACCGGAAGAAATGCTAAAAAAATCTGGGTGACAAATCAATGATGGAGTTAGTAAGGCTTTTCCAAGATATATAAACACAGCTGGAGTATGGCCGGCAGACTTTTTGCAGACCATCATGATTCCAGTCAATAAGAAGCCAAACGCCACGGCTTGCGAGAATCACCGTTCTATTAGTCTTGTGACTCATGCTTCAAAGATAATGTTACGAATACTAACAAAGAGAGTGCAGGCAAAGTCAGAAACAATTGGTTGGTTAGGTGATGATCAGTTTGGATGCAGAAAGGGCAGAGGGACAAGAGACGCTACTGGAGCCTTAAGAGTGCTGAGGAGTTGTCAACATGGCCAGGATGCGTAGGCCTATATATGTCTTGTGGACTATGAACAGGCATTTAACAATGTCGACTGGAGAAGACTAATGCAGGCACTCAGACGAATGGGAGTGAATTGGAAAGATAGAAGGCTTATAGGAAATCTATATACGGGTCGGAAAATACGGATTAGAATAAATGGAGAATACCCAGAACCCGGAAAACTAGGCAAGGGAGTGAGACAAGGGTGCCCATTGCCACCATTACTCTCCAATATCTACATAGAAGAACTTATCCGAGAGGCCCTAAAAGATATGGAGAAAGGAATAAAAGTCGGAGGCAGACTGGTTAAGGCTCTAAGATTCGCAGATGACCAAGCGATGTTATCAGATAGTACGGAAGGCCTGCAAAGAACGATGGACCGTCGAGTATGGTAAGAAAATAAACATAAAAAAGACAAGGGTCATGAAGACAAGCAAAGGAGAAGAAACAATAGTAACAATAGGCATCAACGGAGAGGAAATAGAACAAGTAAAAGAATTCTGCTACCTGGGGAGCGTTGTCATGCAAGATGCCAAATGCCACAAGGAAATTAAAAGAATAGCATTGGGCGAAGACGCATAAAACAGAGACCATGGTATGCTCCGAAATAATTGATACACTTGTGGTCAAGGACATTGCGAAAAATGCACTGAAACAAGTAGAAACCTTTAAATACCTTGGGTCGATAATGAATGCTAAAGGAGAATGCAAACATGATGTTAGGAACAGGATTAAGGCAGGGTGGGAAAAATGGAAAGACTTATCGAGTGTATTATACCGATGTCAAGACGCCGGTTCAACTCAAAGGAAAGGTGTATAAAACAATGATAAGACCAGTGATGATATATGGAGCAGAAGCCTGGACATTGACGAAAGAGGAGGAAAAATATGCTGGAGAGAACGGAAATGAGAATGCTACGATGGATACTTGGAATCTCACTGAAAGACAAGAAAGGGAATGAGTATATCAGACAGAAATTGGGAGTGGCATGTATGTCTGACAAGGTACGAGAAGCCAGGTTGAGATGGTATGGTCATGTGATGAGCAGAGAAGAGGAAAATTGCATTAAAAGAGACAGCAGAGGTTTATGGACGCCGCAGTCGGGGAAGACAAAAGAAGAGATGGAGAGAATGATTCAACAAGACCTAAAGCTTCTCAGACTGAAGAAAGAAGATACTGAAGATAGAAACAAATGGAAAAGAAGGATTCATGTGGCCGACCCCTCCTCTAGGATGGATTAATTCCAGCCAGAAGAAAGAAGAAGAAGAAGACGCATTCTCAAAACAAAGAGTTAACGAGAGGAAAAATGAACAGGAACTTCAAAAACGAATGATTAAAGCTCTAATCTGGAGCGTGGTGTTGTATGGATCCGAAACATGGATCGCGAGAAAGGAGGACATCAAGAGATTGGAGGCCTTCGAAATGTAGATTTGGCACAGGTTGTAAAAAGTTAGTTAGATGGCTCACAAAACCACGAGGAGGTGCTGAAAAGAGCTGGGGAAGAAAGATATATGATAGCCATAATAAGGAGGCGACAGAGAAAATGGATTGGTCACATAATGAGAGGGGATTCACTTTTGAGAACCGTCATTGAGGGCAGAGTGGAGGGGAGGAGGGCAAGAGGAAGACCCAGATATATGCTGCTGAATTGGATGATGATGAACGGATACAACAGGCTGAAAGAAGAAGCTCAGCACCGAGAGGAGTGGCGTCATCGGACGTTTAAACCTGCCTGACGACAGAGAACCATAAGAAGACTAGTGTCATCACTAACATCATCGTCGTTGTTATCAGTATCATATTCGTTTTCTTCTAAATCAGCATCTGTTTCCGTTTCCACGAGGTGTTGGCTATCGTTTCTGTCCTTGTTCGTATCAAGGCTATATGCCCCTCAAAGTTCAATACCTTCAAGTCAGGTTACACCTCCCGTTGCGATCAATGATTCTCTTGAGTCTTCATCGGATCTCACACTGGCGGTTGAGGGACGAATATAATACATAAAGTAGTCCTTGTTCGCTTCGATATGCAACATTGCTCACCATAAAAAGTATATACTATAGAGTATGCAACTACCTGAAGTAGTCACAAAAGACGTTATATGAATATGCAGATATATACACAAAAACGGAGGCATAATTTCAAACAGTGTAAAGATTCTGAAAGGGACTCTTTTTATCGACGCAAGTGCATTTTTTTAACCAGTTCTAAATTAACCAGTTTGCATAGATGAGCACATTAAATGAAAGAAAAACTAATAACAGAAAGCTGTTAAGCAATTGGTTTTAAACTTTTAAACTTTCTTTTAAATATACGAGTTAACATGCAAGATATCATCAATCCATGGGTAGCGCCTGCTTCCATTTACCTCCCTCCATAGCACACCAGCAGTTTTCTGACCTCTTGAAGTAGAGAAACTCGTGACAGGTTTCTTGTACTGTACGCTTCCGATTTCAAATTTGAGTATGTTGAGAATTTTGCTGTAAACGTAGTACTTTGATGTTGTATACTATTTCATCTGTATACCGGGTTCAAAACTTGCCACTTTCGTTCACCATGGATTTTTCCATGCTAATATAACTTTCTATGAATTTGGAGAAGTTGTAAGCCTTTCTGATATTTCTTTTTAAAGTGTAGTCTATGTGTATGGCATGTTGTTGCTTTCAGCACAAATTAACAGGCTTCAAAACACTGGAATATCCTACAGGTAAATAAGAAACAACTTCTGTCGAATTCTTGAAAATATATGTAATTTCTGCCATTTGCTATAGCTAGCGATATAATTTCGCGCATGACACCTGCTTATGTTCCTAATTGGGGAAAGAGTAGTAACTAACTAATCTACCGGAAGGCAATTATAAATCTCGTGCAACTAAAACTGTATAATGAAGATAGCAATTAGATTCTGCATGCAGGCGTACATACATACATTGAAATCTTCGGCTGATCATCAGGCGTCAGTGTAAACGTTGTTCCATCGCTGATCACATGCATGGCATGCAGTTCAAGCAGGTCATAAACCATAAGACGATTTCTATTTTTATTTTCAGAATAACCCTATATGCACATTCGCCAGTGTTTATGCGTATCATTTATAGGCGACAAGTGTAATATGTATTTACTATATCATATATATGCCTAATTATATTTACAGGCCTATAGGTCATACTGTGGGGGTGTTAGCGGACACTCACGGACGTGTAGGAAGCTGGGCAGAATTCGAGCTGCTGAGGTTATATGTTTCTGTTTCATCGGGGTGTCTCACACGTGCTACTATTGCATCATGGCAAAGTTTACAGCTGCTGTGATTGTCACCTCGCTTATCGCTGCAGGATTTTGGTTCGGGAAAGGTCAGTATATTGCACTGATGGAATACAGTTAGGCCTACTGCTTGCGAGATTGTAAAGAGGCGCTATATAAAGAGCTAGATACTATATAGGCATATATACATAGACATAGACACATGCACGCATGCATATTGATTCAGTAACATTTTTCAGGAATATCAATATGTGTACTAATTGCCATCGGCTGACATGCTTTTTGTGCTTTATAACTTGGATGGACATAGCAAACCCCTTCCACATTCTTTAAAATTTACAGTTTTAGATCCACACTAACATGGCTGGCATACTTTTAATTATCTGGATTATGAGTCGCCCATAAACTGAAGATTTCTTCTTTCTCTCTCTTTAGGTCTAGATTTTTTCCTTGTTGCGCCTCTTTTTCTCGTGCCTTAATTTCTGTCACAATGATTGCTGAATTAATTTCTGTCACTGTGATTGTGGCTACTCCATTACACTGTTTCCTTTTATAATTTACGTTGTTCCTATTCCTCCTTCTTACTAAATATGGTGGAGACAAGTTTGTTATTGGATTAGCACATGCATCACTGCGGTCTAGTTTATTTTTTAAACTGGGTTTAAGAGCATTCATTTTACCTGGTTTCCGGTGCTGCTTTTTCAATTCAGTAATAAGTGCTACTGCTCCTTGGTACCAATATTATTTCCCGTCTTGGGTTGCGGTGGTGGGTTTTCTTTTTATATGCCTTTGTTGCTTCTTTTGGCTGGTGATATTGAAATGATTCCTGGACCAGTTAGACACCAGAGTCTGGATGTTGGTCAATTCGAAATAAATCTGCAACTCTACATTATTTTCTTTGTGAGCATTCCTTGCATATACTTGCTCTTAATGAGACTTTAGCTCAGCCTAATAATACATTAACATTCGTTTTGATCTCACTCTGCCAACCTTCTTTATCCAAAAATAAACTTCGATGCAGTGGTGAAGGTGAGGGACTTGTTTTTCTTTTCATGGTAGGCCTATGTCTTCCATCGCACAAATTCACTTTGCTTATTCTGGCACCCAAGTCATTCGAGGTCATGGCTGCTACTCTCATTTCTGGCAACAAGCGGGTATAGCTTATGACCATTTATGGCTCACCATCACCTTCTCTGTGATTGGCTTTTTGAATGAATTTCATTCAATGCCTGAATATTTGATTTCCTTCTCCTGCTTACATAGTTATTATGGGCGACTTTAATATCCATCTCTTTGTAGCTAGTCATTGTTCTTCAACATTTCTTGATATATTGGATGGGTCTGATATGAAACAGCTCATTACCTTTCCTACACATAACAAAGGTCATGCCTTGGATGTGCTGATAATTCCTCATGATTCGCAGTTGCTTCATTCATCTTGGAAAAAACCCGATTGCTAGAGAGAGGAGATAGTGGGACGTATCAGGGTCAAGGGCATACTCCACCCCTCGACGAGTTTAGCATAGGCCTATATGACGTAGATGTGATGACGTGTTTTATTCACGCAGCGCAGCCAGTTTCTTGAATACCGGGTAGAGGAACGCATAAGGCCTCTATAGACTACTGTAACGCCATCCCTGTAGGCCTGCCGAAGTTCCAGATGCGCCAATTCGTCCTTTCGCGCTCGGCTAACCTGCCAAACTGCTCTTTTGATTTCGACTATATGTCAGGGCCACTGCACTGGCGCTCCATCGAGGAAAAGATTACTTTAAAGATCCTCCCCTTGGGCAGTCTTCGATATATCCACTGTTCAACGATACAGTATAAATGTCAGGGCAGTTGATGTCGACCTAGCCTTACCCTAAAAGCAAGGTCGTCGATATAGGAGCAGAGGTACTTTTGAACCTTAGGTGTATAATTTCGGAATGGTAAAAATTGTGAGAGGTTACATATTTCAATAGAAGATGTGGAAGGGAGCACTCAAAAAACCCAAAAACTAGACAAAACCGATTGTCAAATTTTGACGACATAAAGCGCGATCTTGACCCCATCCAAAGCTTTTGGATCCGTCACTTTGAAGCCCGTGCCGACGGCCTTGACTACAAGTGCGAAATTTGTATACATAACCGATGCGGCCACAGAATACAACAGGGAGCCTTTGAGTTTTGTTTCTAGCCAGTCGACTTGACGATCATTGTGCCTTGCGGCCTCAAGGAACTGGTACAGTCCTGTGTTTTGTTTAGCGACTTGAGCACTTACGACTTTTTCGCTGAACCAGCTTAAATTGAAACATTCAGCATAGCTGATGCCGTTCATTCTAGAACTATCAGATAGCCGTATTTTGACATCAGTTACGTGCCTGAAAATGCGCTATATATATGCCCAGAAACAAAAGTAGTTTTAAACATTGATTTGACCAATCTCTTTGAATCTTAACATTTTATGTCTTAATTAAGGGTACATTATTTGCAACATGGTTCACACTGCCGAGTATATAGGCTATACATAGGTTTCTTTTCAGAACACAAAGGCTACGTGTCTCTAGATGACTGCAAACATCTTCTAATAGGCGATATATACCTCGTCTATAGAAGTTCAGCTTTTGTTAAGACGAAGAAAGCGATTCGCCCGTGGCATAGAAGACTTGGCCGCGCGCCCTCCACCCGGGCAATCAGCCCAAAATGCATCTGTCTTGCACGATCTTTCGACATAGCTCAGAGGCGTCCTTGTGTCTGTACGCGTGTATGTCTGTGTCTCTGTGAGTGTGTGTATAAGTGTAGAAAGCTGTAAGATAAATTATGCATGATGGCAGGAAGTTTTAAGATATTATATTGGTCTAATTCTTGTAACTGTAGCAAATAAGTGTAGTGAATAAGCCCAAATGGTATTCCGCTTATAGGAAATGATAAGGTTTAGACAAAGTATAGAACCAATTTTCTTTTAGAAAGTGTTATTCTTACTGGAGGGATTGTATTCTTGTAGGGAGTGCTATACGGTGTTCCATATGTGACAGCACTGACCTGAGTTGTTCCACGCATCCACCAGCTCCAGAGGAATGTCCATCTGACCATAACTTCTGTGTTGACGTCACTTACTCCAACCGACAAGGTATAGAACCAATTTATTATACTGGATATAACACCTTGTGTTTGCCATTAATGGCTTATTACCATTTCAGTTCAAATGGAAACGTCAGATCTTCAAGTCCGGGGCACTGATTAAGCCATAACAGTATTTAGTTCAATACAGATTTTATTAGGTTCTGGACTTGGTAGTAAGACTCTATATGTCACCTGAGAAAGATTTGATGCCAAATATTAGGCTACAAGACAAAACCATTCAACACGAGAAGTTCTACAGTAGCGCCATATCAGTATCCTGACTCATACATGTGTACATACATACATACAAATATATACATGCATATATACATATCTATATGTATTCAAGAAGGTTTGATCCTTGTGAAGATAGTGTTTTCAACTTCACGTAATCCTCTTCAAATTCTTCTGTTTCTTCAACTTTTTTCTCCTGACTTCTCACTTCCACGATCGGCGATCAACTGACGATAAGCTTTCTAAGCCACGTCACCAAAAGCGTTAATTTACTATCAACAAAACTATTAAGATATTATTTAAATAAAATTACTGTTGTCTTAAAATTCTATCTATAAACCTTGTGAACTATCCGTCAATGCAATGAGTTGCCTACAGCACTTTTTAGAGGTCCTTAAAAGGCGCTATACGTTCATATACATACATGCATACATACACACATATTGTAACTGTATTTGTAATCAGATTTATATATATCCGCCATACAAATAAGCCTATTTAATGTATTTTTAAAATAAACACTGTAATCGTAGACAGCCGCTTCGGAGCAGAAGGCTAGGTCCGTGCACGGGAACCTTAAATGGCGTGGCGCCCATTCAAACGGGCAGCGATGGTGAAGGATCTCACCCGATAAATTCACTGAAAAATGAGCAAGGTCGAGGTCATACTGTCGCTATAGGAAACTGTGTACATTTACAATTAGATCGAAAGTCAACCATCGGAGATTTTACCCTGAAGTTCAGGCCGAGGCTTATCTGTTTAAAACGCATTGCTTATCGAGGCTTATCTGCTTAAAACTTATTGCCTACCGAGGTTTATCTGTTTAAAACTCATTGCATACCGAGGCTTATCTGTTTAAAACTCATTGCCTACCCAAATTACCCACAGAACTCTCAGTTTCAGTACAGAAATGAAATATACATGAAGTTCTAGCATCTTTTTTTCTAGTATCTTTTCCTACTATAGGAACGTTCTTCGCTTATCAGAACCCTAGCATTTAGAGTACATGGCCTAGTAAGCTACATCGGTAAACGCGTATGCCAAGGAGCCACTGTGCGTGAGGATCCCAGGTTCGCAACTCGATCGTGGCTTATTTCGGAGATTTGAATCTCGGGCTAGCACGGTCCGTGCACGGGGACCTTAAATGATGTGGCGCCCATTCAAAAGGGCAGCGGTAGTGAAGGATCTCACCCGATAAGTTCACTGAAAAATGAGCAGGGTCGAGGCCATGCGGTCGCTATATAAAACTGTGTACATTTACTGTGAGTTCACATCCTAAATTTCGACACCCGACCAAAATTTTAGAAGCCAACTCAACCAAATCCATATTGTAGCGATCGCGGCAGCTTACGCCATCTTTCGATTACCCTTTACAATGCAATTTCAGTCACCTTTTGATTTGGCCATTTTCTCTAAGAGCGGATAAACATACGGTTTTGAAAGTAATACATAGATAAATAATGGCGAATATTGGATAGAGCTTGAAAAAGTCAAGTTACATTAGCTTCCTATCTTCAGGCACACATATTTAGATCTTTAGGTAACTCTATTTAGCCTACAGCACTTTTTAGAGGTCCCTAAAAGGCGCTATACGTTCATATACATACATGCATACATACACACATATTGTAACTGTACTTGTAATCAGATTTATATATCGCCTCTTACCGCCGATCAGCCGAGCCACAGCATTTAAACCAGACTGTAGTGGATAATGGGGGAAAGAGTCAGGCAGGCCTGCACAAATAGTATTGCCAAAGTCAACCCTGGTGCATTTGAATGTATCAAGGTCGTGGCACATTGAGTCGTAAGCGAGCGGTGCACAGTGCGAATCTGACGCAGGTAGTAAACAAGACAAAAACAAAATCAATACTTTCGACAGACCTTATTCCCATGCTCTGAGAAGGTCAATTCCTGGTTCAAGGTCACGCCTATATCACGCACAGAAGCGGAGAAAGAGATACAGTATGAGGGAAGCAATACTACAGATTAAGGCAAGTCGATTTTAACAATCTGCCCAGGGTTACTATTGTAATGTAATTGTAATTGTAATGACGACAATTTATATAGCATCGTAAGTAGCAGGCTACTTCTAGGATGCTTTAAAAAGTCAAAAGTCAGCCCAAGTACTAAGAGTTATGCAGTAAATAGAATTTCAGCTGTTTTTTAAAGAGTCGAATGAACATGGTTTTCCGAGGGTTCAGCCGGAGGCAGTTAGACATTGTGTTTTGCTTCTACAACAAAGTAATTACATATCTTCATGAAATGCGACTATACATCCCATGTATCATATAGTCTTGTTTTTCTGTATCCAACCAGGTCACAACGTCAGGTATTCAAAGGCTTGTAGTAAGCTGTGGAGTTCGCACATCTGCCTTAAGCTACCTTTTAACATTGGAAGAGCGTCTCTCGTCTGCTACGACTTCTGTTCTACGGACAGTTGTAATTATTCCTACGGTCTTCACAACATTTTCGACTTTTCGTGAGGTGGCGCTATATAAATGTCCAGTTGTATTTGCATATGAACAACATATAATTTATAGAAAACTTCTCGACAGTGGATCTGTTCTCTTCCACGATTTGCATATTTATATTGCCTAATAAATTATTATTGCAAGATTTGACTTGAAACGTACATCAAAAGTGACGAACTATACACGATACGCTTGAAGTGTTATTTTAATGAAGTGTAAAACAGTATTTTAGCGGTCAGCTTACATAACTCGGGACATTCATAAAAAACATTCATTGCACGCGTGACGCGACCTGGAAAACAATCTCACTTTAGTTAAGCAGTCACGTTTGATGGAGTTTCATAAGAGTCATCAACACGAGTTAATTCTCCTGACCTCAGGATTTTGTTGAAGTATAACCTCCATGGCTAAAACAGGCCCTCTTTTTTATAGTATACCTTAACTTCATGATGGCAAGATCCATACTCATGTTTGACTCGTCTCTACCTGATATTATGCGCTCTACGACGCAGACCATATTGAGATTCAAGCTGGCGGATTGAAATGTATTCTATTAGCGTTCAGAGTTCGAATCCTGCAGTGAGTCGTCTAAAATTTTTAATTTTTTTGTCAAGCGATTTTATCAGCAAGGAAAGGTTGTCTAGGTGCTGGATTTTGCCGTTTTGTTTGCGCGTCAGCCGAAAGATTCTGCAACCCGAGTACTCCAATTGCACACACAATTGTTGCTAGAGTTGTATAATAATTGAGCAATTACTTTTACTTTACCATATCTGTCACACTTTTATTTAAGTGCAATACTGGTTATTGAAGTGCAGCATGTTGTTTCGTGGTGTTTTTAAAGAAGAGTTCATCAAAAGCGCCTTGTTAAGGAAGAAACGCTTGTTGATTTTGTTGTCACTGATAATCACCACAGGACTTATAGGTTGCCACCCGGAAACATTCACAAACAAGTAGGGAAGCTGGGGCGAAATGGATCAGTGGGTTATGAATTAATACATCCCTTCAATTCAAGCCATCTATCATTGCGACATCTATCGAATATGTTCGAATTACTCTCAGACTGTTGAAATCATTATGCATGGTTGACATTTGCTAGGTCACGTTAGGGGCCCCAGCAAACGAAATTTATCAAGCAAACTCCGCCTGTAACCAACTTATCGATCAAAAACGACACGCTAGACGAACACGCGTCCGTCTAGTGCCGCATGAGATAGGTATTGCTGGGTCGGAAATGCTGCCGAGTAGTTTCCTTAAACTGTTCGGAACTTCTTCGAGATGGTCCGAAATTTCGGGCGCTGCGGTCAGCTGTACAGAGCTGCTCGGAGGTGCTCGTAGCTTCTTCGAGATGCTCGGAAAATTTTGGGTGCTGCGCCCGTCTGTTGGGAGCTGCTTGGAGCTTCTCCGAGATGCTCCAAATATTATGGGCGTTGCGCCCGGCTGTTCGGAGCTGCTAGGAGTCTCTCCGAGATGCGAGTCGATGCTGACCGAATGTTTTTCGATGCTGACCGACGGTGTGTTGATGATGGCCGCCTGTGTGTCGATGCTGGCCCGCTGCGAGTCGATGCTGACCACTTGCTTTTCGATGCTGACCGGCTGCGAGTCGATGCCGACCGGCTTTGTGTCGATGCTGGCCCGCTGTGAGTCGATGTTGACCGTTTGTGTGTCGATGCTGGCCGCCTATTTGTCGATGCCTACCGGCTGTGTGTCGATGCTTGCCCACTTCGAGTCGATGCTGGCCGCCTGTTTGTCGACTCTGACCGGGTGCGAGTCGATTCTGACCGGCTGTGTCGATGCTGGCCGGCGGCGAGTCGAGGCTAACTGCCTGCGTCGATGCTGTCCGCCTGTTCGTCTATGCTGACCGGCTGTGTGTCAATGCTGGCCCGCTGCGCGTCGATGCTGCGCCCGGCTGTTCGGAGCTGATCGGAGCTTCTCCGAGATGCTCTGTAAATTTTGGGAGCTGCGAAAATTTTAGGCGCTGCGCCCGGCTGTTCGGAGCTTTTCGGAGCTGCTTGGAACTTCTCAGAGATGCTCCGAAAATTCTGGGACCTGCGCCCCGGTGTGAGGAGCTGCTCGGAGCTTCTGGTAGCTGCTCCGAATTGCTCCAAAAATTTTGGGCGCCGCTCCCGGCTGTTTGGAGCTGCTCGGAGCTTCTCTAGAATTCTCGGAAAATTTTGGGCGCTGCGCCGGGGTGTTCGGAGCTGCTCGAGATGCTCCGCAAATTTTGGGGTCTGCGCCCGGCTGTTCGTTCGGAGCTCGTCGAAACTGTTCGGAACTTCTTCGAGATGCTCCGAAAATTTCGGGCGCTGCGGCCGGCTGTACAGAGCTGCTCGGAGGTGCTCGTAGCTTCTTCGAGATGCTCGGAAAATTTTGGGTGCTGCGCCCGTCTGTTGGGAGCTGCTTGGAACTTCTCCGAGATGTTCCAAATATTTTGGGCGTTGCGCCCGGCTGTTCGGAGCTGCAAGGAGTCTCTCCGAGATGCGAGTCGATGCTGACCGACGGTGTGTTGATGATGGCCGCCTGGGTGTCGATGCTGGTTCGCTGCGAGTCGATGCTGACCGGCTGTGTGACAATGCTAGCCCGCTGCGCGTCGATGCTAGCCACCTATTTTTCGATCCTCACCGTCTGTGTGTCGATGCTGACAGGCTGGGAGTCGATGCTGGCCGGCTGTTTGTCGATGCTGACTGTCTGTGTGTCGATGCTGGCCCGCTGCGAGTCGATGCTGGCCGCCTATTTGTCGATGCCTACCGGCTGTGTGTCGATGCTTGCCCACTGCGATTCGATGTTGACCGCCTGTGTCGATGCTGACCGGCTGCGAGTCGATGCTGGCCGGCTGTTTGTCGATGATGACCGTCTGTGTGTAGATGGTGGCCGGCTGCGAGTCGATGCTGACCGGCTGTGCGTCGATGCTGCTCGGAGCTTGTCCGAGAGGCTCCGAAAATTTTGGGCACTGCACCCGGCTGTTCGGAGCCTCTCGGAGCTGTTTGAAACTTCTCAGAGATGCTCCGAAAATTATGGGCGCTGCGCCCCGCTGTTTGGAGCTGCTTGGAACTGCTCGGAGCTTCTCTAGAATGCTCGGAAAATTTTGGGCGCTGCGCCGGCGTGTTCGAAGCTGCTCGAGATGCTCCGCAAATTTTGGGGTCTGTCCCCGGCTGTTCGTTCAGAGCTCGTCGAAACTGTTCGGAACTTCTTCGAGATGCTCCGAAAATTTCGGGCGCTGCGGCCGGCTGTACAGAGCTGCTCGGGGGTGCTCGTAGCTTCTTCGAGATGCTCGCAAAAATTTTGGGTGTGCGCCCGTCTGATGGGAGCTGCTCGGAGCTTCTCCGAGATGCTCCAAAAAGTTTGGGCGTTGCGCCCGGCTGTTCGGAGATGCTCGAAAATGCTCGGAACTTCTCCGAAATGCTGCGACATATATTTGGGCTCTACGCCCGGCTGGCCTCTGCGAGTCTCACGGCTGCAAGTCGATGCTGACCGGCTGTGTCCATGCTGGCCCGCTTCGATCCGATGCTGGCCGCCTAATCTTCGATGCTGACCGTCTATGTCGATGGTGACCAGCTGTTTGTCGATGCTGGAAGGCTGTGTGTCGATGCTGGCCCCCTGCGAGTCGATGTTGACCGGCTGCGTCGATGCTGGCATGCTGCGAGTCGATGCTGACCGGCTGTGAGTCGATGCTGACCACTTGCTTTTCGATGCTGACCGGCTGTGAGTTGATGCCGACCGGCTTTGTGTCGATGCTGGCCCGCTGTGAGTCGATGTTGACCGTTTGTGTGTCGATGCTGGCCGCCTATTTGTCGATTCTGACCGGCTGTGTGTCGATGCTGGCCCGCTGCGAGTCGATGCTGGCCGCCTGTTTGTCGACGCTGACCGGCAGTGTCGATGCTGACCGGCTGCAAGTCGCACGGCTGCAAGTCGATGATGGGCCGCTGCGAGTCGATTCTGGCCGCCTATTTGTCGATTCTGACCGGCTGTGTGTCAATGCTGGCCCGCTGCGAGTCGAGGCTAACTGGCTGCGTCGATGCTGTCCGCCTGTTCGTCTATGCTGACCGGCTGTGTGTCAATGCTGGCCCGCTGCGCGTCGATGCTGGCCAGCTGTGTCGATGCTGGCCCACTGCGAGTCGATGCTGGCCGCCTATTTGTCGATGCCTACCGGCTGTGTGTCGATGCTTGCCCACTGCGATTCGATGCTGGCCGCCTGTTTGTCGACGCTGACCGGGTGCAAGTCGATGTTGACCGCCTGTGTCGATGCTGACCGGCTGCGAGTCGATGCTGGCCGGCTGTTTGTCGATGATGACCGTCTGTGTGTAGATGGTGGCCGGCTGCGAGTCGATGCTGACCGGCTGTGCGATGATGCTGCTCGGAGCTTGTCCGAGATGCTCCGAAAATTTCGGGCGCTGCGGCTTCTGTACAGAGCTGCTCGGAGGTGCTCGTAGCTTCTTCGAGATGCTCGCAAAAATTTTGGGTGTGCGCCCGTCTGATGGGAGCTGCTCGGAGCTTCTCCGAGATGCTCCAAAAAGTTTGGGCGCTGTGCCCGGCTGTTCGGTGATGCTCAGAAATGCTCGGAACTTCTCCGAAATGCTGCGACATATATTTCGGCTCTACGCCCGGCTGGCCTCTGCGAGTCTCACGGCTGCAAGTCGATGCTGACCGGCTGTGTTCATGCTGGCCCGCTTCGATCCGATGCAAGCCGCCTAATCTTCGATGCTGACCGTCTATGTCGATTGTGACCAGCTGTTTGTCGATGCTGGCATGCTGCGAGTCGATGTTGACCGGCTGCGTCGATGCTGGCCCGCTGTGAGTCGATGTTGACCGTTTGTGTGTCGATGCTGGCCGCCTATTTTGTCGATGCCTACCGGCTGTGTGTCGATGCTTGCCCACTGCGAGTCGATGATGGCCGCCTGTTTGTCGACTCTGACCGGGTGCGAGTCGATTCTGACCGGCTGTGTCGATGCTGGCCGGCGGCGAGTCGAGGCTAACTGCCTGTGTCGATGCTGGCCCACTGCGAAGCGATGCTGGCCGCCTATTTTTCGATCCTCACCGTCTGTGTGTGTGTCGATGCTGACCGGCTGCTCGTAGCTGCTCGGAGTTTCTCCGAGATGCTCCGAAAATTTTGGGCGCAGCGCCCGGCTGTGCGGAGCTACTCGGAGCTGCTCGGAGCTGCTCGGAGCTGCTCGTAGCTGCTCGGAGCTGCTCGGAACTGCTCAGAGCTTTTCCGACATGCTCGGAAAATTTTGGGTGATGCGCCCGTCTGTTGGGAGCTGCTTGGAGCTTCTCCGAGATGCTCCAAATATTATGGGCGTTGCGCCCGGCTGTTCGGAGCTGCTAGGAGTCTCTCCGAGATGCGAGTCGATGCTGACCGAATGTTTTTCGATGCTGACCGACGGTGTGTTGATGATGGCCGCCTGTGTGTCGATGCTGGCCCGCTGCGAGTCGATGCTGACCACTTGCTTTTCGATGCTGACCGGCTGTGAGTCGATGCCGACCGGCTTTGTGTCGATGCTGGCCCGCTGTGAGTCGATGTTGACCGTTTGTGTGTCGATGCTGGCCGCCTATTTGTCGATGCCTACCGGCTGTGTGTCGATGCTTGCCCACTTCGAGTCGATGCTGGCCGCCTGTTTGTCGACTCTGACCGGGTGCGAGTCGATTCTGACCGGCTGTGTCGATGCTGGCCGGCGGCGAGTCGAGGCTAACTGCCTGCGTCGATGCTGTCCGCCTGTTCGTCTATGCTGACCGGCTGTGTGTCAATGCTGGCCCGCTGCGCGTCGATGCTGCGCCCGGCTGTTCGGAGCTGATCGGAGCTTCTCCGAGATGCTCTGTAAATTTTGGGAGCTGCGAAAATTTTAGGCGCTGCGCCCGGCTGTTCGGAGCTTTTCGGAGCTGCTTGGAACTTCTCAGAGATGCTCCGAAAATTCTGGGACCTGCGCCCCGGTGTGAGGAGCTGCTCGGAGCTTCTGGTAGCTGCTCCGAATTGCTCCAAAAATTTTGGGCGCCGCTCCCGGCTGTTTGGAGCTGCTCGGAGCTTCTCTAGAATTCTCGGAAAATTTTGGGCGCTGCGCCGGGGTGTTCGGAGCTGCTCGAGATGCTCCGCAAATTTTGGGGTCTGCGCCCGGCTGTTCGTTCGGAGCTCGTCGAAACTGTTCGGAACTTCTTCGAGATGCTCCGAAAATTTCGGGCGCTGCGGCCGGCTGTACAGAGCTGCTCGGAGGTGCTCGTAGCTTCTTCGAGATGCTCGGAAAATTTTGGGTGCTGCGCCCGTCTGTTGGGAGCTGCTTGGAACTTCTCCGAGATGCTCCAAATATTTTGGGCGTTGCGCCCGGCTGTTCGGAGCTGCAAGGAGTCTCTCCGAGATGCGAGTCGATGCTGACCGACGGTGTGTTGATGATGGCCGCCTGGGTGTCGATGCTGGTTCGCTGCGAGTCGATGCTGACCGGCTGTGTGACAATGCTAGCCCGCTGCGCGTCGATGCTAGCCACCTATTTTTCGATCCTCACCGTCCGTGTGTCGATGCTGACAGGCTGGGAGTCGATGCTGGCCGGCTGTTTGTCGATGCTGACTGTCTGTGTGTCGATGCTGGCCCGCTGCGAGTCGATGCTGGCCGCCTATTTGTCGATGCCTACCGGCTGTGTGTCGATGCTTGCCCACTGCGATTCGATGTTGACCGCCTGTGTCGATGCTGACCGGCTGCGAGTCGATGCTGGCCGGCTGTTTGTCGATGATGACCGTCTGTGTGTAGATGGTGGCCGGCTGCGAGTCGATGCTGACCGGCTGTGCGTCGATGCTGCTCGGAGCTTGTCCGAGAGGCTCCGAAAATTTTGGGCACTGCACCCGGCTGTTCGGAGCCTCTCGGAGCTGTTTGAAACTTCTCAGAGATGCTCCGAAAATTATGGGCGCTGCGCCCCGCTGTTTGGAGCTGCTTGGAACTGCTCGGAGCTTCTCTAGAATGCTCGGAAAATTTTGGGCGCTGCGCCGGCGTGTTCGAAGCTGCTCGAGATGCTCCGCAAATTTTGGGGTCTGTCCCCGGCTGTTCGTTCAGAGCTCGTCGAAACTGTTCGGAACTTCTTCGAGATGCTCCGAAAATTTCGGGCGCTGCGGCCGGCTGTACAGAGCTGCTCGGGGGTGCTCGTAGCTTCTTCGAGATGCTCGCAAAAATTTTGGGTGTGCGCCCGTCTGATGGGAGCTGCTCGGAGCTTCTCCGAGATGCTCCAAAAAGTTTGGGCGTTGCGCCCGGCTGTTCGGAGATGCTCGAAAATGCTCGGAACTTCTCCGAAATGCTGCGACATATATTTGGGCTCTACGCCCGGCTGGCCTCTGCGAGTCTCACGGCTGCAAGTCGATGCTGACCGGCTGTGTCCATGCTGGCCCGCTTCGATCCGATGCTGGCCGCCTAATCTTCGATGCTGACCGTCTATGTCGATGGTGACCAGCTGTTTGTCGATGCTGGAAGGCTGTGTGTCGATGCTGGCCCCCTGCGAGTCGATGTTGACCGGCTGCGTCGATGCTGGCATGCTGCGAGTCGATGCTGACCGGCTGTGAGTCGATGCTGACCACTTGCTTTTCGATGCTGACCGGCTGTGAGTTGATGCCGACCGGCTTTGTGTCGATGCTGGCCCGCTGTGAGTCGATGTTGACCGTTTGTGTGTCGATGCTGGCCGCCTATTTGTCGATTCTGACCGGCTGTGTGTCAATGCTGGCCCGCTGCGAGTCGATGCTGGCCGCCTGTTTGTCGACGCTGACCGGCAGTGTCGATGCTGACCGGCTGCAAGTCGCACGGCTGCAAGTCGATGATGGGCCGCTGCGAGTCGATTCTGGCCGCCTATTTGTCGATTCTGACCGGCTGTGTGTCAATGCTGGCCCGCTGCGAGTCGAGGCTAACTGGCTGCGTCGATGCTGTCCGCCTGTTCGTCTATGCTGACCGGCTGTGTGTCAATGCTGGCCCGCTGCGCGTCGATGCTGGCCAGCTGTGTCGATGCTGGCCCACTGCGAGTCGATGCTGGCCGCCTATTTGTCGATGCCTACCGGCTGTGTGTCGATGCTTGCCCACTGCGATTCGATGCTGGCCGCCTGTTTGTCGACGCTGACCGGGTGCAAGTCGATGTTGACCGCCTGTGTCGATGCTGACCGGCTGCGAGTCGATGCTGGCCGGCTGTTTGTCGATGATGACCGTCTGTGTGTAGATGGTGGCCGGCTGCGAGTCGATGCTGACCGGCTGTGCGATGATGCTGCTCGGAGCTTGTCCGAGATGCTCCGAAAATTTCGGGCGCTGCGGCTTCTGTACAGAGCTGCTCGGAGGTGCTCGTAGCTTCTTCGAGATGCTCGCAAAAATTTTGGGTGTGCGCCCGTCTGATGGGAGCTGCTCGGAGCTTCTCCGAGATGCTCCAAAAAGTTTGGGCGCTGTGCCCGGCTGTTCGGTGATGCTCAGAAATGCTCGGAACTTCTCCGAAATGCTGCGACATATATTTCGGCTCTACGCCCGGCTGGCCTCTGCGAGTCTCACGGCTGCAAGTCGATGCTGACCGGCTGTGTTCATGCTGGCCCGCTTCGATCCGATGCAAGCCGCCTAATCTTCGATGCTGACCGTCTATGTCGATTGTGACCAGCTGTTTGTCGATGCTGGCATGCTGCGAGTCGATGTTGACCGGCTGCGTCGATGCTGGCCCGCTGTGAGTCGATGTTGACCGTTTGTGTGTCGATGCTGGCCGCCTATTTTGTCGATGCCTACCGGCTGTGTGTCGATGCTTGCCCACTGCGAGTCGATGATGGCCGCCTGTTTGTCGACTCTGACCGGGTGCGAGTCGATTCTGACCGGCTGTGTCGATGCTGGCCGGCGGCGAGTCGAGGCTAACTGCCTGTGTCGATGCTGGCCCACTGCGAAGCGATGCTGGCCGCCTATTTTTCGATCCTCACCGTCTGTGTGTGTGTCGATGCTGACCGGCTGCTCGTAGCTGCTCGGAGTTTCTCCGAGATGCTCCGAAAATTTTGGGCGCAGCGCCCGGCTGTGCGGAGCTACTCGGAGCTGCTCGGAGCTGCTCGGAGCTGCTCGTAGCTGCTCGGAGCTGCTCGGAACTGCTCAGAGCTTTTCCGACATGCTCGGAAAATTTTGGGTGATGCGCCCGTCTGTTGGGAGCTGCTTGGAGCTTCTCCGAGATGCTCCAAATATTATGGGCGTTGCGCCCGGCTGTTCGGAGCTGCTAGGAGTCTCTCCGAGATGCGAGTCGATGCTGACCGAATGTTTTTCGATGCTGACCGACGGTGTGTTGATGATGGCCGCCTGTGTGTCGATGCTGGCCCGCTGCGAGTCGATGCTGACCACTTGCTTTTCGATGCTGACCGGCTGTGAGTCGATGCCGACCGGCTTTGTGTCGATGCTGGCCCGCTGTGAGTCGATGTTGACCGTTTGTGTGTCGATGCTGGCCGCCTATTTGTCGATGCCTACCGGCTGTGTGTCGATGCTTGCCCACTTCGAGTCGATGCTGGCCGCCTGTTTGTCGACTCTGACCGGGTGCGAGTCGATTCTGACCGGCTGTGTCGATGCTGGCCGGCGGCGAGTCGAGGCTAACTGCCTGCGTCGATGCTGTCCGCCTGTTCGTCTATGCTGACCGGCTGTGTGTCAATGCTGGCCCGCTGCGCGTCGATGCTGCGCCCGGCTGTTCGGAGCTGATCGGAGCTTCTCCGAGATGCTCTGTAAATTTTGGGAGCTGCGAAAATTTTAGGCGCTGCGCCCGGCTGTTCGGAGCTTTTCGGAGCTGCTTGGAACTTCTCAGAGATGCTCCGAAAATTCTGGGACCTGCGCCCCGGTGTGAGGAGCTGCTCGGAGCTTCTGGTAGCTGCTCCGAATTGCTCCAAAAATTTTGGGCGCCGCTCCCGGCTGTTTGGAGCTGCTCGGAGCTTCTCTAGAATTCTCGGAAAATTTTGGGCGCTGCGCCGGGGTGTTCGGAGCTGCTCGAGATGCTCCGCAAATTTTGGGGTCTGCGCCCGGCTGTTCGTTCGGAGCTCGTCGAAACTGTTCGGAACTTCTTCGAGATGCTCCGAAAATTTCGGGCGCTGCGGCCGGCTGTACAGAGCTGCTCGGAGGTGCTCGTAGCTTCTTCGAGATGCTCGGAAAATTTTGGGTGCTGCGCCCGTCTGATGGGAGCTGCTCGGAGCTTCTCCGAGATGCTCCAAAAAGTTTGGGCGCTGTGCCCGGCTGTTCGGTGATGCTCAGAAATGCTCGGAACTTCTCCGAAATGCTGCGACATATATTTCGGCTCTACGCCCGGCTGGCCTCTGCGAGTCTCACGGCTGCAAGTCGATGCTGACCGGCTGTGTTCATGCTGGCCCGCTTCGATCCGATGCAAGCCGCCTAATCTTCGATGCTGACCGTCTATGTCGATTGTGACCAGCTGTTTGTCGATGCTGGCATGCTGCGAGTCGATGTTGACCGGCTGCGTCGATGCTGGCCCGCTGTGAGTCGATGTTGACCGTTTGTGTGTCGATGCTGGCCGCCTATTTTGTCGATGCCTACCGGCTGTGTGTCGATGCTTGCCCACTGCGAGTCGATGATGGCCGCCTGTTTGTCGACTCTGACCGGGTGCGAGTCGATTCTGACCGGCTGTGTCGATGCTGGCCGGCGGCTGTGTGTGTCGATGCTGACCGGCTGCTCGTAGCTGCTCGGAGTTTCTCCGAGATGCTCCGAAAATTTTGGGCGCAGCGCCCGGCACATGCTCGGAAAATTTTGGGTGATGCGCCCGTCTGTTGGGAGCTGCTTGGAGCTTCTCCGAGATGCTCCAAATATTATGGGCGTTGCGCCCGGCTGTTCGGAGCTGCTAGGAGTCTCTCCGAGATGCGAGTCGATGCTGACCGAATGTTTTTCGATGCTGACCGACGGTGTGTTGATGATGGCCGCCTGTGTGTCGATGCTGGCCCGCTGCGAGTCGATGCTGACCACTTGCTTTTCGATGCTGACCGGCTGTGAGTCGATGCCGACCGGCTTTGTGTCGATGCTGGCCCGCTGTGAGTCGATGTTGACCGTTTGTGTGTTGATGCTGGCCGCCTATTTGTCGATGCCTACCGGCTGTGTGTCGATGCTTGCCCACTTCGAGTCGATGCTGGCCGCCTGTTTGTCGACTCTGACCGGGTGCGAGTCGATTCTGACCGGCTGTGTCGATGCTGGCCGGCGGCGAGTCGAGGCTAACTGCCTGCGTCGATGCTGTCCGCCTGTTCGTCTATGCTGACCGGCTGTGTGTCAATGCTGGCCCGCTGCGCGTCGATGCTGCGCCCGGCTGTTCGGAGCTGATCGGAGCTTCTCCGAGATGCTCTGTAAATTTTGGGAGCTGCGAAAATTTTAGGCGGTGCGTCCGGCTGTTCAGAGCTTTTCGGAGCTGGTTGAAACTTCTCAGAGATGCTCCGAAAATTCTGGGACCTGCGCCCCGGTGTGAGGAGCTGCTCGGAGCTTCTGGTAGCTGCTCCGAATTGCTCCAAAAATTTTGGGCGCCGCTCCCGGCTGTTTGGAGCTGCTCGGAGCTTCTCTAGAATTCTCGGAAAATTTTGGGCGCTGCGCCGGGGTGTTCGGAGCTGCTCGAGATGCTCCGCAAATTTTGGGGTCTGCGCCCGGCTGTTCGTTCGGAGCTCGTCGAAACTGTTCGGAACTTCTTCGAGATGCTCCGAAAATTTCGGGCGCTGCGGCCGGCTGTACAGAGCTGCTCGGAGGTGCTCGTAGCTTCTTCGAGATGCTCGGAAAATTTTGGGTGCTGCGCCCGTCTGTTGGGAGCTGCTTGGAGCTTCTCCGAGATGCTCCAAATATTATGGGCGTTACGCCCGGCTGTTCGGAGCTGCTAGGAGTCTCTCCGAGATGCGAGTCGATGCTGACCGAATGTTTTTCGATGCTGACCGACGGTGTGTCGATGCTGGCCCGCTGCGAGTCGATGCTGGCCGGCTGTTTGTCGATGCTGGCCGGCTGTTTGTCGATGCTGACTGTCTGTGTGTCGATGCTGGCCCGCTGCGAGTCGATGCTGGCCGCCTATTTGTCGATGCCTACCGGCTGTGTGTCGATGCTTGCCCACTGCGATTCGATGCTGGCCGCCTGTTTGTCGACGCTGACCGGGTGCAAGTCGATGTTGACCGCCTGTGTCGATGCTGACCGGCTGCGAGTCGATGCTGGCCGGCTGTTTGTCGATGATGACCGTCTGTGTGTAGATGGTGGCCGGCTGCGAGTCGATGCTGACCGGCTGTGCGATGATGCTGCTCGGAGCTTGTCCGAGATGCTCCGAAAATTTCGGGCGCTGCGGCTTCTGTACAGAGCTGCTCGGAGGTGCTCGTAGCTTCTTCGAGATGCTCGCAAAAATTTTGGGTGTGCGCCCGTCTGATGGGAGCTGCTCGGAGCTTCTCCGAGATGCTCCAAAAAGTTTGGGCGCTGTGCCCGGCTGTTCGGTGATGCTCAGAAATGCTCGGAACTTCTCCGAAATGCTGCGACATATATTTCGGCTCTACGCCCGGCTGGCCTCTGCGAGTCTCACGGCTGCAAGTCGATGCTGACCGGCTGTGTTCATGCTGGCCCGCTTCGATCCGATGCAAGCCGCCTAATCTTCGATGCTGACCGTCTATGTCGATTGTGACCAGCTGTTTGTCGATGCTGGCATGCTGCGAGTCGATGTTGACCGGCTGCGTCGATGCTGGCCCGCTGTGAGTCGATGTTGACCGTTTGTGTGTCGATGCTGGCCGCCTATTTTGTCGATGCCTACCGGCTGTGTGTCGATGCTTGCCCACTGCGAGTCGATGATGGCCGCCTGTTTGTCGACTCTGACCGGGTGCGAGTCGATTCTGACCGGCTGTGTCGATGCTGGCCGGCGGCGAGTCGAGGCTAACTGCCTGTGTCGATGCTGGCCCACTGCGAAGCGATGCTGGCCGCCTATTTTTCGATCCTCACCGTCTGTGTGTGTGTCGATGCTGACCGGCTGCTCGTAGCTGCTCGGAGTTTCTCCGAGATGCTCCGAAAATTTTGGGCGCAGCGCCCGGCTGTGCGGAGCTACTCGGAGCTGCTCGGAGCTGCTCGGAGCTGCTCGTAGCTGCTCGGAGCTGCTCGGAACTGCTCAGAGCTTTTCCGACATGCTCGGAAAATTTTGGGTGATGCGCCCGTCTGTTGGGAGCTGCTTGGAGCTTCTCCGAGATGCTCCAAATATTATGGGCGTTGCGCCCGGCTGTTCGGAGCTGCTAGGAGTCTCTCCGAGATGCGAGTCGATGCTGACCGAATGTTTTACGATGCTGACCGACGGTGTGTTGATGATGGCCGCCTGTGTGTCGATGCTGGCCCGCTGCGAGTCGATGCTGACCACTTGCTTTTCGATGCTGACCGGCTGTGAGTCGATGCCGACCGGCTTTGTGTCGATGCTGGCCCGCTGTGAGTCGATGTTGACCGTTTGTGTGTTGATGCTGGCCGCCTATTTGTCGATGCCTACCGGCTGTGTGTCGATGCTTGCCCACTTCGAGTCGATGCTGGCCGCCTGTTTGTCGACTCTGACCGGGTGCGAGTCGATTCTGACCGGCTGTGTCGATGCTGGCCGGCGGCGAGTCGAGGCTAACTGCCTGCGTCGATGCTGTCCGCCTGTTCGTCTATGCTGACCGGCTGTGTGTCAATGCTGGCCCGCTGCGCGTCGATGCTGCGCCCGGCTGTTCGGAGCTGATCGGAGCTTCTCCGAGATGCTCTGTAAATTTTGGGAGCTGCGAAAATTTTAGGCGGTGCGTCCGGCTGTTCAGAGCTTTTCGGAGCTGCTTGAAACTTCTCAGAGATGCTCCGAAAATTCTGGGACCTGCGCCCCGGTGTGAGGAGCTGCTCGGAGCTTCTGGTAGCTGCTCCGAATTGCTCCAAAAATTTTGGGCGCCGCTCCCGGCTGTTTGGAGCTGCTCGGAGCTTCTCTAGAATTCTCGGAAAATTTTGGGCGCTGCGCCGGGGTGTTCGGAGCTGCTCGAGATGCTCCGCAAATTTTGGGGTCTGCGCCCGGCTGTTCGTTCGGAGCTCGTCGAAACTGTTCGGAACTTCTTCGAGATGCTCCGAAAATTTCGGGCGCTGCGGCCGGCTGTACAGAGCTGCTCGGAGGTGCTCGTAGCTTCTTCGAGATGCTCGGAAAATTTTGGGTGCTGCGCCCGTCTGTTGGGATCTGCTTGGAGCTTCTCCGAGATGCTCCAAATATTATGGGCGTTACGCCCGGCTATTCGGAGCTGCTAGGAGTCTCTCCGAGATGCGAGTCGATGCTGACCGAATGTTTTTCGATGCTGACCGACGGTGTGTCGATGCTGGCCCGCTGCGAGTCGATGCTGGCCGGCTGTTTGTCGATGCTGGCCGGCTGTTTGTCGATGCTGACTGTCTGTGTGTCGATGCTGGCCCGCTGCGAGTCGATGCTGGCCGCCTATTTGTCGATGCCTACCGGCTGTGTGTCGATGCTTGCCCACTGCGATTCGATGCTGGCCGCCTGTTTGTCGACGCTGACCGGGTGCAAGTCGATGTTGACCGCCTGTGTCGATGCTGACCGGCTGCGAGTCGATGCTGGCCGGCTGTTTGTCGATGATGACCGTCTGTGTGTAGATGGTGGCCGGCTGCGAGTCGATGCTGACCGGCTGTGCGATGATGCTGCTCGGAGCTTGTCCGAGATGCTCCGAAAATTTCGGGCGCTGCGGCTTCTGTACAGAGCTGCTCGGAGGTGCTCGTAGCTTCTTCGAGATGCTCGCAAAAATTTTGGGTGTGCGCCCGTCTGATGGGAGCTGCTCGGAGCTTCTCCGAGATGCTCCAAAAAGTTTGGGCGCTGTGCCCGGCTGTTCGGTGATGCTCAGAAATGCTCGGAACTTCTCCGAAATGCTGCGACATATATTTCGGCTCTACGCCCGGCTGGCCTCTGCGAGTCTCACGGCTGCAAGTCGATGCTGACCGGCTGTGTTCATGCTGGCCCGCTTCGATCCGATGCAAGCCGCCTAATCTTCGATGCTGACCGTCTATGTCGATTGTGACCAGCTGTTTGTCGATGCTGGCATGCTGCGAGTCGATGTTGACCGGCTGCGTCGATGCTGGCCCGCTGTGAGTCGATGTTGACCGTTTGTGTGTCGATGCTGGCCGCCTATTTTGTCGATGCCTACCGGCTGTGTGTCGATGCTTGCCCACTGCGAGTCGATGATGGCCGCCTGTTTGTCGACTCTGACCGGGTGCGAGTCGATTCTGACCGGCTGTGTCGATGCTGGCCGGCGGCGAGTCGAGGCTAACTGCCTGTGTCGATGCTGGCCCACTGCGAAGCGATGCTGGCCGCCTATTTTTCGATCCTCACCGTCTGTGTGTGTGTCGATGCTGACCGGCTGCTCGTAGCTGCTCGGAGTTTCTCCGAGATGCTCCGAAAATTTTGGGCGCAGCGCCCGGCTGTGCGGAGCTACTCGGAGCTGCTCGGAGCTGCTCGGAGCTGCTCGTAGCTGCTCGGAACTGCTCAGAGCTTTTCCGACATGCTCGGAAAATTTTGGGTGATGCGCCCGTCTGTTGGGAGCTGCTTGGAGCTTCTCCGAGATGCTCCAAATATTATGGGCGTTGCGCCCGGCTGTTCGGAGCTGCTAGGAGTCTCTCCGAGATGCGAGTCGATGCTGACCGAATGTTTTTCGATGCTGACCGACGGTGTGTTGATGATGGCCGCCTGTGTGTCGATGCTGGCCCGCTGCGAGTCGATGCTGACCACTTGCTTTTCGATGCTGACCGGCTGTGAGTCGATGCCGACCGGCTTTGTGTCGATGCTGGCCCGCTGTGAGTCGATGTTGACCGTTTGTGTGTCGATGCTGGCCGCCTATTTGTCGATGCCTACCGGCTGTGTGTCGATGCTTGCCCACTTCGAGTCGATGCTGGCCGCCTGTTTGTCGACTCTGACCGGGTGCGAGTCGATTCTGACCGGCTGTGTCGATGCTGGCCGGCGGCGAGTCGAGGCTAACTGCCTGCGTCGATGCTGTCCGCCTGTTCGTCTATGCTGACCGGCTGTGTGTCAATGCTGGCCCGCTGCGCGTCGATGCTGCGCCCGGCTGTTCGGAGCTGATCGGAGCTTCTCCGAGATGCTCTGTAAATTTTGGGAGCTGCGAAAATTTTAGGCGGTGCGCCCGGCTGTTCGGAGCTTTTCGGAGCTGCTTGAAACTTCTCAGAGATGCTCCGAAAATTCTGGGACCTGCGCCCCGGTGTGAGGAGCTGCTCGGAGCTTCTGGTAGCTGCTCCGAATTGCTCCAAAAATTTTGGGCGCCGCTCCCGGCTGTTTGGAGCTGCTCGGAGCTTCTCTAGAATTCTCGGAAAATTTTGGGCGCTGCGCCGGGGTGTTCGGAGCTGCTCGAGATGCTCCGCAAATTTTGGGGTCTGCGCCCGGCTGTTCGTTCGGAGCTCGTCGAAACTGTTCGGAACTTCTTCGAGATGCTCCGAAAATTTCGGGCGCTGCGGCCGGCTGTACAGAGCTGCTCGGAGGTGCTCGTAGCTTCTTCGAGATGCTCGGAAAATTTTGGGTGCTGCGCCCGTCTGTTGGGATCTGCTTGGAGCTTCTCCGAGATGCTCCAAATATTATGGGCGTTACGCCCGGCTATTCGGAGCTGCTAGGAGTCTCTCCGAGATGCGAGTCGATGCTGACCGAATGTTTTTCGATGCTGACCGACGGTGTGTCGATCCTGGCCCGCTGCGAGTCGATGCTGGCCGCCTATTTGTCGATGCCTACCGGCTGTGTGTCGATGCTTGCCCACTGCGATTCGATGCTGGCCGCCTGTTTGTCGACGCTGACCGGGTGCAAGTCGATGTTGACCGCCTGTGTCGATGCTGACCGGCTGCGAGTCGATGCTGGCCGGCTGTTTGTCGATGATGACCGTCTGTGTGTAGATGGTGGCCGGCTGCGAGTCGATGCTGACCGGCTGTGCGATGATGCTGCTCGGAGCTTGTCCGAGATGCTCCGAAAATTTCGGGCGCTGCGGCTTCTGTACAGAGCTGCTCGGAGGTGCTCGTAGCTTCTTCGAGATGCTCGCAAAAATTTTGGGTGTGCGCCCGTCTGATGGGAGCTGCTCGGAGCTTCTCCGAGATGCTCCAAAAAGTTTGGGCGCTGTGCCCGGCTGTTCGGTGATGCTCAGAAATGCTCGGAACTTCTCCGAAATGCTGCGACATATATTTCGGCTCTACGCCCGGCTGGCCTCTGCGAGTCTCACGGCTGCAAGTCGATGCTGACCGGCTGTGTTCATGCTGGCCCGCTTCGATCCGATGCAAGCCGCCTAATCTTCGATGCTGACCGTCTATGTCGATTGTGACCAGCTGTTTGTCGATGCTGGCATGCTGCGAGTCGATGTTGACCGGCTGCGTCGATGCTGGCCCGCTGTGAGTCGATGTTGACCGTTTGTGTGTCGATGCTGGCCGCCTATTTTGTCGATGCCTACCGGCTGTGTGTCGATGCTTGCCCACTGCGAGTCGATGATGGCCGCCTGTTTGTCGACTCTGACCGGGTGCGAGTCGATTCTGACCGGCTGTGTCGATGCTGGCCGGCGGCGAGTCGAGGCTAACTGCCTGTGTCGATGCTGTCCGCCTGTTCGCCTATGCTGACCGGCTGTGTGTCAATGCTGGCCCGCTGCGCGTCGATGCTGCGCCCGGCTGTTCGGAGCTGATCGGAGCTTCTCCGAGATGCTCTGTAAATTTTGGGAGCTGCGAAAATTTTAGGCGCTGCGCCCGGCTGTTCGGAGCTTTTCGGAGCTGCTTGGAACTTCTCAGAGATGCTCCGAAAATTCTGGGACCTGCGCCCCGGTGTGAGGAGCTGCTCGGAGCTTCTGGTAGCTGCTCCGAATTGCTCCAAAAATTTTGGGCGCCGCTCCCGGCTGTTTGGAGCTGCTCGGAGCTTCTCTAGAATTCTCGGAAAATTTTGGGCGCTGCGCCGGGGTGTTCGGAGCTGCTCGAGATGCTCCGCAAATTTTGGGGTCTGCGCCCGGCTGTTCGTTCGGAGCTCGTCGAAACTGTTCGGAACTTCTTCGAGATGCTCCGAAAATTTCGGGCGCTGCGGCCGGCTGTACAGAGCTGCTCGTAGTTGCTCGTAGCTTCTTCGAGATGCTCGGAAAATTTTGGGTGCTGCGCCCGTCTGTTGGGAGCTGCTTGGAACTTCTCCGAGACGCTCCAAATATTTTGGGCGTTGCGCCCGGCTGTTCGGAGCTGCTAGGAGTCTCTCCGAGATGCGAATCGATGCTGACCGAATGTTTTTCGATTCTGACCGACGGTGTGTTGATGATGGCCGCCTGTGTGTCGATGCTGGCCCGCTGCGAGTCGATGCTGACCGGCTGTGTGACAATGCTAGCCCGCTGCGCGTCGATGCTGGCCACCTATTTTTCGATCCTCACCGTCTGTGTGTCGATGCTGACAGGCTGGGAGTCGATGCTGACCGGCTGTTTGTCGATGCTGACTGTCTGTGTGTCGATGCTGGCCCGCTGCGAGTCGATGCTGGCCGCCTATTTGTCGATGCCTACCGGCTGTGTGTCGATGCTTGCCCACTGCGATTCGATGATGGCCGCCTGTTTGTCGACGCTGACCGGGTGCGAGTCGATGTTGACCGCCTGTGTCGATGCTGACCGGCTGCGAGTCGATGCTGGCCGGCTGTTTGTCGATGATGACCGTCTGTGTGTAGATGGTGGCCGGCTGCGAGTCGTTGCTGACCGGCTGTGTGTAGATGGTGGCCGGCTGCGAATCGATGCTGACCGGCTGTGCGTCGATGCTGCTCGGAGCTTGTCCGAGAGGCTCCGAAAATTTTGGGCACTGCACCCGGCTGTTCGGAGCCTCTCGGAGCTGTTTGAAACTTCTCAGAGATGCTCCGAAAATTATGGGCGCTGCGCCCCGCTGTTTGGAGCTGCTCGGAACTGCTCGGAGCTTCTCTAGAATGCTCGAAAAGTTTTGGGCGCTGCGCCGGCGTGTTCGAAGCTGCTCGAGATGCTCCGCAAATTTTGGGCGCTGCGGCCGGCTGTACAGAGCTGCTCGGGGGTACTCGTAGCTTCTTCGAGATGCTCGCAAAAATTTTGGGTGTGCGCCCGTCTGATGGGAGCTGCTCGGAGCTTCTCCGAGATGCTCCAAAAAGTTTGGGCTGTGCGCCCGGCTGTTCGGAGATGCTCGAAAATGCTCGGAACTTCTCCGAAATGCTGCGACATATATTTGGGCTCTACGCCCGGCTGGCCTCTGCGAGTCTCACGGCTGCAAGTCGATGCTGACCGGCTGTGTCCATGCTGGCCCGCTTAGATCCGATGCTGGCCGCCTAATCTTCGATGCTGACCGTCTATGTCGATGGTGACCAGCTGTTTGTCGATGCTGGAAGGCTGTGTGTCGATGCTGGCCCCCTGCGAGTCGATGTTGACCGGCTGCGTCGATGCTGGCATGCTGCGAGTCGATGCTGACCGGCTGTGAGTCGATGCTGACCACTTGCTTTTCGATGCTGACCGGCTGTGAGTTGATGCCGACCGGCTTTGTGTCGATGCTGGCCCGCTGTGAGTCGATGTTGACCGTTTGTGTGTCGATGCTGGCCGCCTGTTTGTCGACGCTGACCGGCAGTGTCGATGCTGACCGGCTGCAAGTCGCACGGCTGCAAGTCGATGATGGGCCGCTGCGAGTCGATTCTGGCCGCCTATTTGTCGATTCTGACCGGCTGTGTGTCAATGCTGGCCCGCTGCGAGTCGAGGCTAACTGGCTGCGTCGATGCTGTCCGCCTGTTCGTCTATGCTGACCGGCTGTGTGTCAATGCTGGCCCGCTGCGCGTCGATGCTGGCCAGCTGTGTCGATGCTGGCCCACTGCGAAGCGATGCTGGCCGCCTATTTTTCGATCCTCACCGTCTGTGTGTGTGTCGATGCTGACCGGCTGCTCGTAGCTGCTCGGAGTTTCTCCGAGATGCTCCGAAAATTTTGGGCGCAGCGCCCGGCTGTGCGGAGCTACTCGGAGCTGCTCGGAGCTGCTCGGAGCTGCTCGGAGCTGCTCGTAGCTGCTCGGAGGTGCTCGGAACTGCTCAGAGCTTTTCCGACATGCTCGGAAAATTTTGGGTGATGCGCCCGTCTGTTGGGAGCTGCTTGGAGCTTCTCCGAGATGCTCCAAATATTATGGGCGTTGCGCCCGGCTGTTCGGAGCTGCTAGGAGTCTCTCCGAGATACGAGTCGATGCTGACCGAATGTTTTTCGATGCTGACCGACGGTGTGTTGATGATGGCCGCCTGTGTGTCGATGTTGGCCCGCTGCGAGTCGATGCTGACCACTTGCTTTTCGATGCTGACCGGCTGTGAGTCGATGCCGACCGGCTTTGTGTCGATGCTGGCCCGCTGTGAGTCGATGTTGACCGTTTGTGTGTCGATGCTGGCCGCCTATTTGTCGATGCCTACCGGCTCTGTGTCGATGCTTGCCCACTGCGAGTCGATGCTGGCCGCCTGTTTGTCGACTCTGACCGGGTGCGAGTCGATTCTGACCGGCTGTGTCGATGCTGGCCGGCGGCGAGTCGAGGCTAACTGCCTGCGTCGATGCTGTCCGCCTGTTCGTCTATGCTGACCGGCTGTGTGTCAATGCTGGCCCGCTGCGCGTCGATGCTGCGCCCGGCTGTTCGGAGCTGATCGGAGCTTCTCCGAGATGCTCTGTAAATTTTGGGAGCTGCGAAAATTTAGGCGGTGCGCCCGGCTGTTCAGAGCTTTTCGGAGCTTCTTGGAACTTCTCAGAGATGCTCCGAAAATTCTGGGACCTGCGCCCCGGTGTGAGGAGCTGCTCGGAGCTTCTGGTAGCTGCTCCGAATTGCTCCAAAAATTTTGGGCGCCGCTCCCGGCTGTTTGGAGCTGCTCGGAGCTTCTCTAAAATTCTCGGAAAATTTTGGGCGCTGCGCCGGGATGTTCGGAGCTGCTCAAGATGCTCCGCAAATTTTGGGGTCTGCGCCCGGCTGTTCGTTCGGAGCTCGTCGAAACTGTTCGGAACTTCTTCGAGATGCTCCGAAAATTTCGGGCGCTGCGGCCGGCTGTACAGAGCTGCTCGGAGGTGCTCGTAGCTTCTTCGAGATGCTCGGAAAATTTTGGGTGCTGCGCCCGTCTGTTGGGAGCTGCTTGGAGCTTCTCCGAGATGCTCCAAATATTATGGGCGTTACGCCCGGCTGTTCGGAGCTGCTAGGAGTCTCTCCGAGATGCGAGTCGATGCTGACCGAATGTTTTTCGATGCTGACCGACGGTGTGTTGATGATGGCCGCCTGTGTGTCGATGCTGGCCCGCTGCGAGTCGATGCTGACCGGATGCGAGTCGATGCTGGCCGGCTGTTTGTCGATGCTGACTGTCTGTGTGTCGATGCTGGCCCGCTGCGAGTCGATGCTGGCCGCCTATTTGTCGATGCCTACCGGCTGTGTGTCGATGCTTGCCCACTGCGATTCGATGCTGGCCGCCTGTTTGTCGACGCTGACCGGGTGCAAGTCGATGTTGACCGCCTGTGTCGATGCTTACCGGCTGCGAGTCGATGCTGGCCGGCTGTTTGTCGATGATGACCGTCTGTGTGTAGATGGTGGCATGCTGCGAGTCGATGTTGACCGGCTGCGTCGATGCTGGCCCGCTTCGAGTCGATGCTAGCATGCTGCGAGTCGATGCTGACCGGCTATGAGTCGACGCTGACCACTTGCTTTTCGATGCTGACCGGCTGTGAGTGGATTCCGACCGGCTTTGTGTCGATGCTGGCCGCCTATTTGTCGATACCTACCAGCTGTGTGTCGATGCTAGCCCACTGCGAGTCGACGCTGACCGGCAGTGTCGATGCTGACCGGCTGCAAGTCGCACGGCTGCAAGTCGATGATGGGCCGCTGCGAGTCGATTCTGGCCGCCTATTTGTCGATTCTGACCGGCTGTGTCGATGCTGGCCCGCTGCGAGTCGAGGCTAACTGGCTGCGTCGATGCTGTCCGCCTGTTCGTCTATGCTGACCGGCTGTGTGTCAATGCTGGCCCGCTGCGCGTCGATGCTGGCCAGCTGTGTCGATGCTGGCTCACTGCGAAGCGATGCTGGCCGCCTATTTTTCGATCCTCACCGTCTGTGTGTGTCGATGCTGACCGGCTGCTCGTAGCTGCTCGGAGTTTCTCCGAGATGCTCCGAAAATTCTGGGCGTAGCGCCCGGCTGTGCGGAGCTGCTCGGAGCTGCTCGGAGCTGCTCGCAGCTGCTCGGTGCTGCTCGGAGCTGCTCGGAACTGCTCAGAGCTTATCCGACATGCTCCGAAAATTTTGGGCGCTGCGCCAGCCTGTTCGGAGCAGCTCGGAACTTCTCCGAGATGCTCCGAAAATTATTGGCGCTGCGCCCCGCAGTGAGGAGCTGCTAGGAACTGTTCGGAACTTCTCTAGAATGCTCAGAAAATTTTGGGCGCCGCTCCAGCCTGTTTGGAGCTGCTGGGAACTGCTCGGAGCTTCTCTAGAATTCTCGAAAAATTTTGGGCGCTGTGCCGGGGTGTTCGGAGCTTCTGCGAGATGCTCCGAAAATTTTGGGGTCTGCGCATGGCTGTTCGTTCGGGGCTCCTCGAAACTTTTCGGAACTTCGAGGTGCTCCGAAAATTTTGGGCGCTGGGGCCGGTTGTACAGAGCTGCTCGAAGGTGCTCGTAGCTTCTTCGAGATGCTCCGAAAATTTTGGGTGCTGCGTCCGTCTGATGGGAGCTGCTTCTCCGAGATGCTCCAAAAAGTTTGGGCGCTGCGCCCGGCTGTTCGGAGATGCTCGGAAATGGTCGGTACTTCTCCGAAATGCTGCGAAATATTTGGGCTCTACGCCCGGCTGGCCTCTGCGAGTCGCACGGCTGCAAGTCGATGCTGACCGGCTGTGTCGATGCTGGCCCGCTTCGAATCGATGCCGCCTAATCTTCGATGCTGACCGTCTATGTCGATGGTGACCGGCTGTTTGTCGATGCTGGACGGCTGTGTGTCGATTCTGGCCCCCTGCGAGTCGATGTTGACCGGCTGTGTCGATGCTGGCCGCCTATTTGTCGAAACTGACCGACTGTGTGTCGAAGCTGTTCGCCTATTTGTCGATGCTGGCCCGCTGCGATTCGGTGCTGACCGGCTGTGTCGGTGCTTGCCCGCTGCGAGTCGATGCTGACCGGCTTCGAGTCGATGCTGATCGGCTGTTTCGATGCTGGCCCGCTGCTTGTTGATGCTGACCAGCTGTGTCGATGCTGACCGTCTGTGTGTCGATGCTGACCGGCTGTGTGTCGATGCTGGCCGGCTGCGAGTCGATGGTGACTGGCAGTGTGTCGATGCTTGCCCGCTGCGAGTCGACACTGAACGTCTGCGAGTCTGGCTGTGTGTAGATGAGAGGTGGCTGCGAGTTTCACGGCTGCAAGTCGATGCTGGCCAGGGAACATTGAGTCCCTAATGCCTATAACACTAACCATTACAATTACGCTAATACTCAAACATATCCTTTCACTAAACGTGTGCATTATAATTGTAGCGCTTAACTGTTACACGGGCTCAAGCTTGTAAGTGTATATCGTAAATTTATATAGCGCCATATAAAGGAAAACTCATAGAAGCTCCCAACCTGACAATTTAAAACCACGATCGAACAGAATTGTTTTCAATCGTTTACGGAAAAAAGCAAATGTTGTCCTTGTTCCACCTAAGAAAGCTCCATGTCCTGAGAGGAGTTTTGCAGTTGAAACATTGAAAGAGTGCCGCACTTACACAATCGACCAACCTTGCACCGAGTAAACTGTGCAAAATGTCAGTAGAAGAAGAACAAGAAGAGCAAGAACAAGAAAAAGAACAAGAACAAGAAGAACAAGAACACGATCACGAACAAGAACAAGAAGAAGAGGAAAAAAACAAGAAGAGGAAGAGGAGGAGGAGGAGGACGAGAAGGAGGAGAAAGAGGAGGAGGAGGAGGAGGAAGAAGAGGAAGAGGAGGAGGAGAAAGAAGAAGAGGAAGAGGAGGAAGAAGAATTTCAACTTCGACGACAAAGTTGAAATATTCGCGTTATTTAGTAACCAATTTGCTTCTAAACGCGTGCGTTCTTAGTTCGTTACTCGACGAGAATCCACGAACAGCCGTGACGGATCAAGCGAGGCTTATACGTATGATGGCAGGGTTTTCAGGATCACAAAAGTTTACGAGCGTTTCACCGCATGACACGCCAGATGGCCGGAGTCTTAGAGTTTGGCAGACGGCAGGTGGCGCTGCGTGTGCGCGTGTGGTCTAGTAATAACTAAGTGACCTTTTAGTGAACCTACGACGCTGGGATTATATAGACATATGGAGAACGATTGATGGGCAGAGGAAAAACATATAGAAGAAAACTCGGAAGGAAATAAGTTAAACAGAGGAACTACTAGACCACATGTGTTACTATAATTATATGCAAAATATGCACCATACTTTTTCTTTTCCTGTTTCTGTGTATCTCTGTGCCTGGTCTGCGTGTAAGACCGCGTGTATACGTACATCGATGTATTGTGTCGGTCTTACTGTGAGTGTATGTCTGCCTGTCGAATAGCAGAAACGAGACAGACACTCAGACGGATGGTGCATATAACTTAGAAATATAAAAGTCCAGATGTGTATGTTTGTTTGTCGGTCACGTTAGACATTATTTATTCGATAGACTTCGGGGTTACCAATCTCAGCGTAAACCATAGATCATCGCTCTTCCACTGAGGGAAGGGAAGGACATTAGATGAGATGATAGGAAAGATGTGCAACCACGGAGAAAATGGAAGAGGCTGTAACAATGGCGTAGCGATATCGGCTTCTTAGGCAGTTTAGAGTCCGATATCTACTGAAAGGCTATCAATTTTCTAGTGGAAATATATATCACTTTACCAGAATATACTCGAACTCGTCCGCTCTGCCCCTTTCCTGCTCTATTCGATTATACAAGGAACATTTCCGTTTAAAGGCATTTAATTTAATAAAGATGATGGAAAGACTCCGACTGTAGATTAACCGAAGTTGAACAACGACGACAACGCACTCTTGGGAAAATTCGAGAATTAGTGTTCGACGAACAATCCAATTATTATTATTGGATAATTAACTATTTACAAAATGGCAATAAATCGACGTTTTAAGAAAGCACTGGGTTATCAGTTATTCTCTTAATGGAGATTTCCAATTCCGTAAAGCAAAAGCTAAAACTGGATTCATGCACTAAAAACACGGATATTGCAGCAAACAGAGAACACTTGGCGATTCTACCACAGCGCACATCGCACTTGGTGCATACACCCCCCCCCCCACACACACACAAACACACACATTGCGGTGACATTTAGGCTTTCTAAGCAAATTTGTTAAATTTTTAACTTTTTTGTTCTTAATGAACTCTGACACCACTTAGGCAGCGCTTTAGTGACGTACTTAAACGGCGCTATATTAAGTGCCTAGATATATAGGCCTACATACATACTTGGATGCATACATACATTCATAATAATGATGATGATGATGATGATGATGATGATGATGATAATAATAATACTAATAATAATAATAATAGCAGTAGTAGTAGTGGTAGTAGTGGTAGTAGTAGTAGTAGTAGTGGTAGTAGTAGTAGTAGTAATAGTGGTGGTAGTGGGAGTAGTAGTAGTAGTAGTAGTAGTAGTAGTAGTAGTAGTAGTAGTAGTAGTAATATTCTTATTTATATTGATGTAAATATTAATAATTAATAATAGTAATAATTATAAGACGCTTTATAGAGCGCTGTAGTGCGGCCGAAGCCGAAAAGGGCGTTGTTCATGTACAATTATTCATACATACATGGGGCCTACATACATACATATATAGATACATGCATATATACATACGTACGTACTTACGTACGTACGCAAATATAGTTTGAGTTCTTGTCGTCCAAAACATATTCCGAGTTTCTGTCTTCTACAGCTCGTCGAAATCCCCCACAACACATGTTCTAGGGCCATACTATGTGATCATATTACGTATTAAAACTGCAATACATATTAAATGCTGCGGCTTGGCTGATGGGAGGTTTTACCAGAAGAAAGATTAATGTTGTGCTCGTCTGTCTTCGGTTAGGGTCCGCAGGCGAACAGTCTTCTTCCTGTAACTTTGGTTGCTCGCCATGCTATTTCTTCAGCAACTTAATCTTTAGGGGGCTTAGGCCTACTATATGATATATAGCTGATGGGTCCAGAATCGTCCAAAGATAATGAGACGTGTTTTGGGTTTTCCGTATAGTAATAAATGTGTACAACGTATTTAGAGTAATCTTTGCAATAGGCTACAACAAGTTCAAGATTCCGCGATTCCCTTCGGTCAAGGACTGAGGTGCCTGGTCAACCCCTTTGTGAGATGCACGTGTATTTAATCTTTCGGCTGTCCGGATGTTGCCCGTTTGATCGTCCATGTAGCGAATCCTCTTCTCTCGATTTTCCCATTTTTAAACTTCTTTCATTCTCCTCTCATCTTTCACCTGTCAATCATCCATCCATGCCCCATCCACTCTCCAATCAGTGGACACTCGTCGTTTCTTAATGTCTCCCTTTCTGTTGAAGCGGCGCTATAGAAATTTGTGATTACAATAATACGGCACGCTTATAGAATTTTCTGTGATTGATATGACACCACAATGTTAAGCAGTTAACCTTTGTTCTTTATTAGCAAACCCTTTAGTGACACGTGACGATCGCCTGAGCATTGACAATTTGTTACCGTCCTTAATAGCAATAACGATCTAGGCTGTTCATGGTCTTTGTCGTGCCTACCGTAATATATTATATGTACCTAAATATACAGAAAGAAAAATATCAATGTTGCTTCTGTTAACATCTATCATTGTTAAAATATCACCGTCGCAAAACAATTGTTTGTTCAGTTGCGTATATCTTGGATAACGACACAAGTTCATGCAATCGTACTAGCACGCAGCCTCAGCAACAATAATTCTATGTTCTTTAGCCGAGTCAACCGAGGATACTACACAGTGCACCGTAGCATCACGTAGCATCAGTTGCGTTTAGCTCTGTTGCTGTATCCCTTGCTTTAGGGGCGGCCTCCTCTGATGCGATATCGATTTCCAGCAGCACGAGCTCCGAAGATACCAAGTCTGTTTGTTTTTCCTAGTCTTTCGTAACACAATCTGTCGATAATGTATCGATGTTTACACGATGAAAAAAAGGAATAGATAGTTGAGAAACATATATAAATATACTTACTAAATATGTATATAAATATATGTATACATATAAATAATCTGTTATTGTAGGCTTTATATATGTTGCAAATATAATACTATACGAGAGAGGGCGCGTTACACTCCCTCGATTCGCAAAGATCTTGTGTTTCTGTAATTCTTTCTTTTCCTATTTCTACATGGATTGCGTCCATATTATATTTCGCATATTTTTTATGTATTTTGCAATTAATTCTCAAAGTACAGCAAATACACATATATAGCCTTTTAAGCTCTAAGTTGTATAGACGTATAGGTAGGCTACATGGATATAAAATGGCGGTTTATGTGTGTTCAGAAGCATCATGCATAATAACTTTGGTAAATCATAACATTTGGTCATTTGGTAGCTTGATATGTTTAATGAAGATTTTAAGATTACAACTAATTAGAAATGAAGACACAGTACTGCAGTCTGTAGATGTCAGTCTGAAGATCCTCAGCTAAGACTCCGATAGTTCGCGTCAGTTTCCAAACGTCAATAAAGACTGGACTTGGTGTTATGCTGCCGTTGTTGGGGTTTTCTCTCTTAATTTTACTTTTAAGTAGTTGTTTATTTGGACTTAGATTCAATCCGTTATTGCGTAGTTTTATTTGGTCATCGTTTGGTTATTACAAATAATTCGTAACAAATCGTCCTCTCAATTCGTCTGATAATAGGCGACACTAACAAAGTGGATTTCTGGCCCTGATTGGCCGACCATTTCTATTCCGCCATCTTATAGGGCCTATATACTGCGACTTGAAACTAGTATCAGTTGTCTTTCTAAGGATCAATAAATAAAAGACGAACAAATGAATAAATATATAAACATGGATCTGCATAAGATTACCGAACCCTTGCATACATCAGGGGAATTCTGGCAGTCGAATAACTTCAAGAGCATCGTTGACTTAAATTAACATAGGTATGCGCCTGTTTGCGAAACAGCTGAAGAAAGTACGAAGAAAAAAATTGTCAAGAAGTTGAGAAAATAGAAACTAGATTATAGAATAGCAACCCGATTGGAGATACTGGAATAAAAGGGATGGTTGTCGTAATAGGAGAGAGTTAGGGATAAACGATGGCAACCAAAGAGAAACATAATTGCAGATAACTTAAAGGAACAGAAGCTGCAAGAGAATCAAGATATCTGCTGAGTGAATGGAAAATGAAAAATTGAAGGGGATCGAATCCAAATACTTTAAATCTGTTTTATAGCTTCAGTTGTACTCTTCTGACAACGAATTGCGGTCTATTTAACGACTTTGTTAGGATCCGTTCAACCTGTGAAAACTGTAATGAACATGAACTGAATGCAGTAATTAAATTTTCTGTGGACTAGCAGTCCGCCCAAAGCATCTGAATTTGTCCTTCGAGTATTTGAAATTATCGAACTTTTCTAATAGCAGAAACCAAGAATATAGTTTGCCATAAACAATTTCTTTTCTAGCATTAAACAATGCGCGGGGTAATCTTTACTTAGGCAACGTTTAGTCCTTATAGACCCCGCTACGCGACTGTACAGTGTACACCTTAAGAGATTCCACTGTTCACTTATATTTCTCACAATGTAATCGCAACAACAATTTATTATTCTCATAATAATTGTATTGAAATCTCATTGTAAATATTTTCGTGCTTGCGTAACGTCAGCGCTTAAATACCATAGCTAATGCGCAACCCCCAAAAAAACAGCGTAGGCGCCAAATATTGGCAGGAGGGCCGGCTCCCCAAACATTTTCGCTTTCTAATTCAGAACCAAGAAACTACAGTGAGCCCTCTTAATTTAGGTTCATTTTCAGAATAATGTCATCTTTGGTAAGCAACTTATTATGTAATCTAATATGAAGATTTCATTAGTTCCATTTGATAGTTGCTTCGAAACTAAATCATAGTCCACAATAATTATCCGTTGGAGACGTCCAGTCGAAAACCAATAAATTTACAACTGTTCAAGTCCTTTCAAAAAACTTTTAAGGCCTATTTAAGGCTCTTATTTTATTGAACGATTGTTTAAATATAATTTACATAAATATTACATAAAACGTAGATAAATTGGAAAATAGTATTTACCACTGGTGCACCAAAAATATATAGAACAGGAGAGACATTCCTCAAATTTTGACCATGCGATCTTATACCCAAAGTAAGACAAACGAAAACAAAATTATTTTAAACTGTTCGGATTTACGCTTAAGCACCACTCGCCTTTTAAACACTCAGATTCGATCGTCTCCGTTTTCCATAGGGTCGACGCAAAGATAATAATTTCTGGACGAAATGATTCCCTTTCCGACGTTTATATGGCGCTACGATAGGAACACTTATTATGGTATTGCGGAAGGTTGGTGCCAGGCAACTGTGGGGAGCAATAATAACAAGAAAATTTAAATACTTTGAACAACTTATTAGAAAGACAACAAACTGCCTAGAAAAAGATATAATAACGGGAGAAACAGAGGGAACAAGAAGGAGAGGAAGACCAAGCAGGACATGGATCGACGACGTGAAGGAGTGAACCGGGATGACCTTGGAGCAGACAGTCAGGGCGATACAGGAGAGAGGTTTTTGGAGACAGATCGTCCACTGTGCCGTCAAAGTTCGAAGTATCGAGATGGGCATATATTATATGTACCTAAATATACAGAAAGAAAAATATCAAATCTGACAGACCGAAAGAAAGGCATGTACTTTAGGGAGAGCATATATTTTAGAGTCAGCTTAGCGAGACGTTTGCAATATTCCGAATGCATTGGTTATGAAATAAGCATATGCTAGACAAAACATAGCTTTTGAAATTGGCGTAGACAGGCATCGGCGATATACCCCGCCCAACTTTGTACCGTTGAGCTCTCGTGTTGGCGGTGCGCCCTCTAACCACATGTAGACAGTCTGTGTACGAAATACATGATACTTTGAATTATCACTCACATCTCAGTATAATCTAAAAACATGAAATCATTCTTTAGAAAAAGAAACTAATAAATCCAAGGCTCGTGAGCTTCGATCCACTTCGTTCCAGACAGGTTATTCCCAGGACAAGCCATTTGAAGTGTAGGTACTATAAGTGTCTTCAATATTAAAACGAAAGCTCTGCATAGTAGAGGCCTTCTCATTTTCTCTCGCTCTACAACAGGCGTTATCATAGCATGCATAAAAAGGAGACGGAGAGGGCAATGAAATTCACTTTATTATTTCGACATCCTGAGTTTACGAAAATCGCATTTGACTTGCGTCACATAATACTTTTAACGACTCTGTCGACGATCTTTCGTAGCTGTCAACGATCGGGTTTCGAACCGTCGACCTGCCTGATTTGTAGCATAGCGTTAACTCGAGTAAAAACACAGTCTTTGATTTTTAAAGTTGTAATTAAACGAAAAGTTCGGCCACAACAGTACTTGAATCGTCGCAGTTTCTAACGCATGAATATATCGACGACATTGGAGCTCAAACTCTCAACTTAACACACGACAGACCAATTCTACAAATCTTCGCGCTTTCTTAGCATTGCATTTGCTTCCGCTTATATAGCCTTTTCCGCCAAGATAGCAGATCGGCACAAACTGCTCCCAATAATGAGCAATCATGCTTTTCCAAAATCTCGCTGACTCATCATAACGTAGGCCGCGCGAGCGCCCACGTGATAAAATATGATTTGGCAATAATTACTGCTGACGTCAGCCCGTCTGCCCGCAGGACGCCAACAGCCTATCACACAGCCCTACCACGTGAACGGTGTGTGCCAGCAAGCACGTGACCCTCACGTGTATAAACAAATCAATAACCGATGACTCATGGAAATTTCCTATACAAGCCCTCGCTTAAAATTTGCTGACTAAGCAGCGTAAAATTATGTTTACAGACATATTTATGTCGCAGTTTTCCGATGACGTCATGCGCTCGTGGCATCGCATTAAGTCGGCGCATGAGATCTCGTTGAGATATCGCGGCGAAGACCTAATGACTTCTTGACGGGCAGTTCGAAGTCGATGCGAACACGCGATACCCCATGCATAGAGGCAAATAAATCTATCAATATACGCAGATCCATCTGATCGCACGCATGCTGTATACACAGGCTATATCGATGTTGTTTATGCAGAGAACTCACGCATATCGAGCTGTTTGTTAGTCAAATCGCGACGGCAAATTGCCTGCGATTGATCCGTCTCTATACGACCTAGACAAAGACGACAGCGTATATAATAGCGTATAGGCCCTGTACAGCACACACCTAAATAGGCCTTGTGTGTTCGATATATGTATTTCGATATATATATATATATTTCGATATATATATATATAATTCTTCTATGTGTATGTATATATACATACATGCATATATAAACGTATATGTACAACTATTCATACGTAAACCGTTGAGAAGTTCTTTAGAATGATTATACAATTGTACGTATAGAAACCAGTGAACATGTTATACTTATATATATATATATATGACGTTATATAAGTTTACTGTACATAATTTTTTGACAGTGCTACATAGATTGGATTCGGAAAGAGATTCCAAAGAGAGATGATATTTCATATGAGCTTATATATAGGTGTTTTTGTTTAAGCTTTCCGGATTGAGACGGTATACGAGCGGACGTTTTTCGTAGAGACAATAATTTGAATTGGAAAGAAGAATACCAAGGCGCAATTCGTGGGGATATGAGACAATATGGAGCGAAGATGAAGAGCTTTTAATTAGAAGACGGACAGCTGATTGAATTCGAAATGGAAAGCCTATATACAGCAGTTGACAGCTTGGCTGCGGCATCTGCCAATCTTAATAATATAAAGCACATAGACATAATATATATTAAATTACTATATGGGAGATAAAGCAATTATTTTTATTTAATATAAATCATTTAATACCAAAATGAAATGAAGAATTAACTTGAATAGCGAAATTGATACCATGTGTGCAAATAGAGGATTATACATATCCTTATATATATATATACATGTAAGCTTATATATGTGTATGTATATATCTGGATATTTATGAAGCGCTTCTCAGAACTACCTCTCGAAGGCGCTTCTTGCTAGCGTAAATGATATTATAGTTCGATAAGAATGAAAAATTCATCTGCAGTGATAGATGGCCAAACATCAGGATAACCCATATGACATAAATGAAAATGATCATAACTCATGTAGATGCAGTGGCAGAAGATACTTACGCCCTGACATTATAATTATAAACAACACACATTGCCGTGTGTGTGAAAACATTATTTAGCATACACCAAGGCTGAATTCTTCCATGCCATATACTTTCCCCGAACTATGGGCCGATCATAGCAGAGATTTCATGAGATAACTTTGGAACCGGGTGATGAGGAGATATTTAAGTAAAACATTAAGTAAGTAAGTAAAACATTTATTAACATGCCGTGAGTCAATCGTCGAGCGATGAATCGTAGGCGAGCGAGGAATACAAGAGGTTAGGAAGGCGTATGGAGATCATTTAGCCCCGAAATATAGAATAAATGTTGCTAAAAAAGCGATCGTTTAAGCTGATTTAAGTGAAAAATCTGACAAATAATTAATGGTGGCGCTTGGACCTTGGGCGTCGTCATCCAACCGCCTGCGCCTCAGTGCATCCAAAACGCATTTCATACGGATGGGTAATAGGCAGCAGCTGAGGTAAATATATTCTTTGACCATAGCTGCTAACTTCTCTCACTTTGTCTTCTCTACTTCGGTTAACAGTCTTGGGTTGTCCTTGACTAAGAACTCTCTTTCTCTCTCTCTCTCTGCCTGTCTCTCTGTCTCTATCTAAGCCTCTCTCTCTCTCTCTCTCTCTCTCTCTCTCTCTCTCTCTCTCTCTCTCTCTCTCTATCGCTCTCTCTCTGCCTGTCTCTCTGTTGTCTCTCTATATGAGCTCCCTGTCTCTGAGCATGTAAATCCTGTCTTTTGTGCATGCTTTTATCAGTTGCACCAAATGCGAGTCACATCTCGTTCACCTCCATTCAGTGCTGCAATTACCCTTGTCCATGCTTTCATTAGAAGCTGGATTAACTATACTGTAGTGCCATCTATGCAGGCCTGCCTTTGGGGTACATCAGGCAGCTTTAGCGCGTGCTGCGTACAACGGCAAGGTTCGTTGGTGGCTTGTCCGTGTTTGATCATGTATCGCATTACGTGCATTGGCTGCCGGTTGCGCAGCGCATCGAATCTGATATTTCGATGTCGGTCTGGCATCTCAATCGGGAGATGCACCTTCATATACTTGCGTTAGCTTGTTGTCCCGTTTCGGGTTTGGCTGGAAGCGGAAACCTTTGATCTCTGCCCAAAGTGAAAATGTCGTTTCTTTTGCACGCACTTCAGCAATGCAACGTGGCGCCTTTTCAGTGATTGGGTCCTCTACGTGGAATGGAGTCCCTCTTGATCTGCGTGTCCTACTGGCTATGGATGCTAGATACATCATGCACCAACAGTTTAAAACCGTTCCTTTTCGCCGTGGGTGGGCTGGGCTGGGAGCTCCTTCGGGTATATAACTTGAGAAGGCGCTACTATTTCTACTATTTCTTACAGGCATGTGCACTTGTTGGTTCTCGTTTAGACTATGCAAATGCGTTGTTATATGGTAATCCTCTTTTAATCTAAAAAGCTCCAGGTGTTCCAAAAAATCTCTTTCTAAGTTTGCTACGTCTCTGCCTTCTTTTTGTTCTTGTTCTCCTTCTTCTTCTTCGTCGTCGTCGTCATCATCATCATCATCATCACCACCACCATCATCATCAAATGCATTTGATCGTCTTTGTGATCTTCACTAGCTTCCTTCTGAATGGTGTATTGCATGTTTGACCTTTAAAGCCAAGAATACCAGTCTTCCATCATATCTTTATACATTGTTTACACCATATCGCCCTACTAGCCTGCTGCGTTCTTCTTATACTGGGTTGTTGCTAGAACCGAGGTTCAGTACAAATGTAGGATCACGTGCGTTTTTTCAGCTGCTGAAGTGCTCCTGGTATTCGGAATTGTCTACCACAAAGGCCCGACTAACTTTCATCATTTAAATAACTTGTCATGACTCACTGTTTTACATGGCTTTAACATAGCTCTACTTTGGCCCCAAGCGAACATGCAGCCGCGACTCATATTCAAATTTACTGAACTTGCGCGCGTTATAAGTGCTTTCAATGAATAAACAAATATAAATCCTCTGATTGAATGAATGTGTGAATGAATGAATAAATAAAGCATCACGTAAAATGTAACGAACTGTATTCCTAAATAAGGAAGGTGAGAAGAGGAAGTGTTCTCCTCTAAGTTGGCATTGCATCAACGCGACTGCATGGTGAGATTCTATGTCCCTGCAGGTGGCTAGTGGACACTTCCAACACCGTTTCTTACAGTAAGCCTACATTACCAGCTCTTTCCTGAGTGTAGTATCTCAGTATCCCTTTGATGTCAAGATTTAGTGCAGTTTTCAGTGTTATATAAGCAAATTAGCACGTACGTTGATTCACAAAGTTAAACAGCGCGACGCGTATGCCTTGAGTAAATTTTACATGCTTAGATTAGAATACGTTTTGGAAGAAACATGTCAGGCAGTTATTAAAATCTTTCTTAATTTAAGGTTAACGTTAATTTAAAAATGCGATTTGATCACGCTTTTTCCATGCGTGGCTTTTATTGACCTAAATGCAAAATAGTCAATTTAAGTAAAAAAGCCCTTAGAGTATACAAACTTTGCATAGTATAGGCCTAATTAAGCGAGGAGCCAAAGATCGTTGCGAGTGTATCGTCCCTTCACGCATAAGTGAATGTCGTCCGAGACTTAAAGAGCTAAAGCAGTTCACACGTCGATGCTGATGCCAGTTGTGTCGCTACTGCAGCAGCTGCTGCTGCTGGTGATGGTGTTGATGAAACAGGAAACTATACGATGAAAGTCCACGCCATCCATCATCCATCCATCTGATTGCTACAGAGCAGTGCCTGTCCTCAGTTTACCACGCAGCTGGAAGCCTTTTAAAATCTATTAAATACCGGTCTGACAGTCTAGACTTTAGACGACCACCGAACTCCTTTGCACTTGTTAGCGTATATCCCTGTGCAGCGGGAGGCATTGGAGGATCAGGTTCACCTTGCGTGGTCCCCGAGGGTTAAGACTGTGGCCTGTCTTCTCTCGAGGACCGAAAGATATATAAATATACTCCTGTTGCTGTTGCAGTATAAGCTGGATTCAATTTGCAACAGCCGCGTGTAGGGCAGAAGATAATTGAGAACATTTGAAAATTTACGCTTTCTAGTCTTTCATGTTTGTTAACAAAGTTTAGATATTTCTGAATCATACTATATGTTTATAATTTACAAGAAACATGACTATAAGTATTTTAATATTAGTTTAATTATACTTAATTATGAAATTTATAACATAAACAGACTTATACGTTTTCAAGGGTAGTGTTTATTATGGCCACATGCGGCCTATGCATGGCATGTATGCTTACCATATGGGTCTGTATATAGAAAACAGGGAGCGATAGAGAGGTCAGTTGGGTTATAACGGCGGCTTTAGACTTTGTAGGCATATGATAAAGAATTTAAATAAAATACCTACACAAAGAATATAGTGCATAGCTTACATGCATATATTTAGTGCAACATTGTATGTATGAACGTATATACATATATACACATATATCGAGAGAGAGAGAGTGTTGGGGTTAGCGTGTCGTGTCGGTGCATGCACGTGGAGTCCATCTGTCAATTGCCGTGAAGATGTCCGTCCTCTCGTCGGTTAGTCCAAATATCTGTCATCTCTTCTAAGTCGCCTTTCCCTCTTCTTGTTCTTCTTGTTGTTCTTCTTGTTCTTCTTGTTCTTCTTGTTCTTGTTCTTGTTCTTCTTATTCTTCTTGTTCTTGTTCGCGAAAGCACGCAGCAACACAGACGACTTCTTTCATCGACAAAGATTTGTCATCCGAGCATGCAATGCTGCCTCCGGTTACTTCCACATATATATTATGTATGCAATGCATGTAATGGCGATCATAAACATCGTAATGATATATAGAACTGGATGGGCGGCCAATCGATATTAGCTTCTAGGATAACGACGCTTCCAACACGAAACAACCAAGAAAACGTATGCAGTCCTTCGTGTAGAGAAAGTTGGCTATGATGGATATCCACGTAGCACGACAGCCGATTTGTTGAGCGATCGTCTTATAACACAGAGTTTGTTGGTTCGAGCTTCTCTGAGACAGTTGCTGCATGTTTAGGGACTTTGTGCAAGTCCTTCACGCACAACTGATCAGCGCCATCGATTGATGCTTCGTCATTAGATAACGGCGCTTAACAAATACAAAGCAATAAATTTGTGGAGTAACGACTTCAATAATAGTCAATGCATACTGACCTAGTTATGTATTTAATCGGAGATTTATATAGCGCGATTATATACAGCGTGTAGATTTAGGTGTGTAGGCCTACTGCAGCGACCAACAGTGCATAACATCGTCAATCAAGAGGAAACGCAAATACGAACAAGCGGGTCTTAATAGTCAAATTTATCGCATGTAATTGTGTAACTATAATAATATAAGACACACAGCCTTTAATCATCAATATCACAATAAATCAACTTAACCTGAAGATCATAAACTATGTCATGTACCGTGTCATGAATTCTCACTAAATATATATATATATATATATATATACATATATACATATATATACATATATATATATATATATATGAGCGATATTTGACTATAAACTTAACAATAACTATTCCAACGCCTTCAAGATGAGACATTCCGAGAGCATACGATCATCCATACGTACTGTATACGGCTACATACACCTGCGATGTTAGACTAGTATTGAATATTGTAACATCAAAAAATACATACTAATAAACAATATTTAGTATATAAGCAAGTACATAATAATAAGCAAATAATATGTATGTACGTACTTATGCATGTATGTACGTACTTATATATAAATGTATATACGAAAGTACGTAGGTATGTATGTATGCATGTACGTATGTATGAATATATGCATGAAGACATAATATTATTATATATATATAACGTGATTTAGTTACATCTGAAAGGCGCTGTTACAATAACGTCGTTGTTAAAAAAATATTGCATGCAGGCGATACCTTGCACGTGTGGCTTTGAGCGTGTTGTTGTGTTGATAGGTGATGCTGGTGTCGTTGTTATTAATGCGTCAAATGAATAAACAGACCATGCGTATGTGGCAACGATTGATTAACAAAACAAAGTGCAGACGAAACGGACAGATGGAAGAGTGGCCAGCTGCTGCTGCTGCTGCTGATGGTAATGGTGGGTGATGATGATGGTGGCGCTGCTGCGGCAGCAGATGCACTGCTTAGATCACATCACTGCAGACGTATCGGGCAGCACACGCTCCAAGCAGCCGCCGCCGACACCTGTGCCCAGCATTCAGCATCCTCGTCCGAAGGAGCTACAGCAGAAAGCATCCTCGATTCCTCCACCTCCCCCGGATTCCGTAACAGTTGTCATTGCGATTAGAAGCGGTTGAAGCCATCGACAAATGATTGCAGGGTCTGTGTGTAGAACGGCGCTTGGCGTAATTCTGTCCCACGCAGACACTTCAAGAATAATTGAATAAGACGGCCAGGGACATGATGTGTAAGGCATCGCATCTCCTCCTCAGCTGGATCGCATTCGCTACGATTTTCATATCTGGATTCCACTCGAGTCGAGGTAGGAACCAAGTTATTTATTTGTCAAAACGAGTTAATAGATTAACTTGACGACTCGTAAAGGATGCCCACGTAGCTGTATACTCACCGACAAGCGAAAGTGAAGGTATACATGATCTTTTGTGTTCAATCCAGCTAGAGTGTGGTTTACAGCTGTCCCCGTTCTCTAATGCACGTCAATTCGTGAGCTGACATCTCTCGACATGCCTTATCGACATGCCCATTTTGTTCATTCACTTGTCATCAAGCTCACAATCAGCTTCCAGTGGATCTATGCCTTCCAAAAATAGGCTTACATTTTCCGTACTATTTTCCCTAAAGGTATACACATGTCGATGGAAGTCGTTACCTCCAGCTTAGTGTTCCTAGTCGCAAGACCACCTGAGTTTTGACAGGGAGTCCATGTTTTTCGTGCTGACTTATAAAATTCATGCGAAATATGGAGTTTGATGTATGTCCTGCGCATGCATGCCAGTGAACGCAGGTGAATTCTTGATGATGCAAGCAAAGTGTCCGCGGCCGCAGTATGTGCGATGAACCAAAATCCTTGCAAGGTCGTAATTAATGGTTGATGTAGCGTGTAATAGACTGTATTACAGTATTATTATTAATACTGTATTGTTAGACTTAAGGCATTGAAATGAGCAAAAACATGGACCTAAAGTCCTACTTCAAACAATTTAGATTATAGTCCAGTATGTTTTTACCCACTTTGGTTTTAACTGCTGGACTTCGCGACGCGCAAAGTTGACCCTTGTCCTCTAGTGCTTTATAAAGTTAACATATTGCCCACACATTTATACAAACACATACATAGGTCACAGACCACTTCTAGCTTAACTGCGGTGAAACTTAGTCTACTCCGACAATAATTATCAAGTTATTGGCATCAATATATAAGCTGAATTGCCTGGCGTTTAACTCGAATTTTAACATATCTTGTATCTTGCAGTTCGATCGTTCTAATTGCAACCAATGATTGATGTCCCTGCTCTTTCTCTTCTGGTATCATATTACATTTTGTAAAATGCTGTTATTCACTCTGAAAAGAAATCCTAATGGTAATCGTCCGTCGGTGTGATTTTTACACGAAACTATGGCAGGCATACTGCTTTTTGCAGAAGACCAAATTCGAGCGAAATGTATTTAATTTTGCCTGCTGTAATTGCCACTTTCGTGAAAGCGGCATTTATTAATGCTCCCGTTGTTATTAGTAATAATAGCCACATAGTTTTCTGATTCTATTTATACTTCCAAATGACACGACAATAAGCCGCATACTCGATATGAAGGAGTCTGATGAAGAAAGAAAAATTACATTACAGCAAGATCTTTCTCGCTGTGCAGAGGGCCGTCTTATCCATTAGGCACAGTGGGCACTGTGCCTAGGGCCTACGAACTTTATAGGGGCATAAGAAAGCAAAAAATGAGATATTGAAAAAAATAAATTTATTTATTAACCCGAAACCAGAAAAAGGAAATACAAATTTAATAACCTTAAAGTTTGTATTGAAACAGTTTAAGTTAAGCTGTGCTACATTATGTTAACTTTGCGGCTCTTTGCATTAACGAAATCACATGCGGTATAATGTCCTCAAATGTCATTTCCCGCATTAAGTCGTTTTCAATGTGTTTAGCTCTAATGCAGAGTTGGCAGTTGGGGCCTACGAATGCGAGAGTGCCCAGGGTCTATGACGACCTTAAAACGGCCCTGGCTGTGCATGGTCGGCAGCGGCATAGGAGACTATGGGCATCTGTGGGCATCGGACTCTGTCTCTGTCTCAGTGACCCCAGGTTGACCATTAACAAAAATTTTTAAGCAAGTAGAGGCTCTTTCGTCTAATCTGAACTGATCCGATTCTACTGGATTCTTATCTGATCATATCTTCTATAGCGCCACTGTAAGAACGCTCAAGACATCAATCGATGGTCACTGTTAAGCAAACACGGTGTGCATGCCAAAATCCAGGGTGAGTCCGGTCGAAAGCCAAGAGGGAAACCGAGAAGACAGAATTAGATTTGTTAGAATCCGGCAGAATATTTTAGTCAAATGATGCAGCAATTTTCTTGCATTCCACCGCTCTGCATCTGCTCTGAGTTCGTCCTAACACAAGAATATAAGGCAAAAATCGTTCTGAAATTCTTAAGAAGAGTCGGTTGCATGCAAACTGCTGGCGCGTGCGAAGATTCCTGTTAGCAACACGAAGAGGTATTAGTCTGCGCCTGGATGGATCCGCTTCGGCAACGCACATGCAACTAGAAAGTGATTTACTATAATTCATCAGCAGTGACGATCCTCTCAGGTTGGATGCATTAGGGAGAGGGAGAGAAAGATGAAAATGGAGATGTGGCTCTTTGGGCGGAGAATGACAGAGAGATGGCGCTGATGCTTCTGCTTCTGCTTCCGCTTCCGCTTCTGCTTCCGCTTCTGCTGCTGCTACTTCTGCTTCTGCTTCTGCTGCTTCTTCTGCTTCTGTTTCTGTTTCCGCTTCAGCTTCTGCTTCTGCTTCTGATTCTGCTGATGCATCTGCGTCTGCTTCTGCTTCTGCTACTTCTGCTTCTGCTGCTTCTGCTTCTGCTGCCGCTACTGTTTCTGCTTCTGCTTCTGCTTCCGCTTCCGCTTCTGCTTATGTATCTGCTGCTGCTTCTGCTTCTGTTTGTGCTTCTGCTGTTGCTGTTGCTTCTGTTTCTGTTTTTGCTGTTGCTTCTGCTTCAGCTTTTGCTGCTGCTTCTGCTTCTGCTCCTGCTCCTGCTTCTGCTTCGGTTCCGCTTCTGCTGTTGGTTCTGCTTCCGCTTCTTCTTCTTCTGCTTCTGCTGTAGTTGATTCTGCTTGTGCTGCTGCTTCTGCTTCTGCTTCTGCTTTTGCTGCTGCTGCTTCTGCCTCTGCTTCCGCTTCTGCTGCTGCCTCTGTTGCTGCTTCTGCGTCTGCTGCTGCTTCTGCATCTGCTTCTGCTGCTGCTTCTGCTGAAAATAATAATAACAATAATAATCATCATCATCATCACAATTATTTTCGCTAGGAGAGATTTCTACATGGGTTAAAAATTAAAAAATAGACATTAATTAATTAAGAAGAATAATAATGAAATGCGTGAAGGTAATAAAAAACGAGTGATGCAGCGCCAAAGTAAAAGGCGCGGAAAGAAAAGCCAATAAACTAAATGCATACGGATCGAAGACGAGGCAGAGACGAATGCGTGATGTTATAAAGTCTGTGGAAGAAACAGCACAACAGAACACGTTAATTAAAAACTAAGAAGAAAACATATGCTGGAAACATTAGGTTGATTGCATGAAGCGACATCAGAGCACTGGTCATCATTCTCTCATCCAAGGCCTGATGCGTCGTATCTGGTGTTGCTAATATTTTCGTTCTTTTTCTGTCTGTGGGAAGTATTCTGCGACTGTCTTTCCGAGAATTGACCTCTAAGCGATCAGACGCGACTTTGAATTTGACAGAGTAAGCGGGGGGAGTGAGAGAGAATGACAGGGTGACAATTAAGGACTATCAGAGAAGGAGAAAGTGAGAAAAAGAGTGGGGTTGTTGCTGACAAAGAGAAAAAAGTGTGCGAGAAAGGGAGAGGGGAAAAGAGTGAGACCAAGTTAAAGGTGAATCAGAAAATGAAAACGAGACAGAATAAAGCGAAACTGAGAGTTAATTAGTTATCTAGACAATTGATATAGCGCCTTCTAAGTACCTCTCAGAAACGCTGCCTGTATACTCTAGCCTAAATGTCATTAAGCGCAACAATAACTAGAAGAGCCACCCTTGGCGGGCTCACGCACGTACGTGGAGCCCAACCAACGTATTCCCCTCCTTTCCAGAGTTGACAGATGACACGATGTTCAGAGTTCCTGGACGAAGTTGCGTCGATGGCGTAGAGCGATGAGAGGCGGTAGGATCGGCTGGACACAATCCCACCACCACAGCCCATCAGTTCTTCACTGATGATAAATGTCGCAGCGTCCGGATATCCCTCGAACTGCTGGGTCTGAGTAGAACAGGTATTCGTCGTTTGGTGGTCGGTAGGTCGAAGAGCCACCCGTGATTAACGGTCAAGGCTACTCCGAAGACCCTCGCCGCTCTCCCTCAGCCGAGACCATCATTACCCGACTGAAGACGGCGTACATAAGTCCGTAGATCTGAGGCTCAACCGTAAACCAGGAAGCCCATCCCTCCTCGTGCTGTCACGTAGGCCTACACCAAGACGATATGCGTAGGAAATACTGTCCAAATGTTCGAAATCTGCGCCAGAAACTAAGAACAATTCCAATATGTTAACTTAGCAACAGCAAAAGTCCAAACACTTAAGAAATTATTAAGCAATTTCCACATTAAGACGAAAAATCCGCCAAAATGATATAAAAAGGATAGTTAACAACTGGCGTGGCTGCTGACATGTGCGGACATGTATTATAGAGAAAGCGGTAGAGAAAGACTGTGTGCGAAAGAGACAGAGAACGAGAGAACGAGAATAAACGAAAAAGAAAATAAGAAAGCGAGAGAGAATTAGTGAAAGGCAGTATCAGAAATATGACGACAGAAACAGAAAGAAAAAGAGAAAGTTGTCTGCATCCGCATTACATTTCATTTCGTCACCGCAAAAACTGTAAAGGTAGTACACTTAATTTGGACATCTCAGTCAAAACTCCTCAGAAAACTGATCCCAGGAATTGAAGAATCATTCAATTCAGGCGTAAACACGACCACAGCAACCCAACCACAGATTGTTGCTGTTGAAGTATCTTTAACCTATTTAACTGCTACAGGCTCTTCTATAGCGCCATATTTATATTGCAAAATATATCAGTAGTTGGATGTTAGCTTGTATCAACGAATTTTGGTTGAGTGATAGGATTCGTATTAGTCAGTCTGAACTGGATGTGAAATTACGAGTTTCGCGGTCTAATTAATTGGCGCTTCTAACAATTATTAATCGCCGAAGAAAATGAGATTTTGAGATTTAATTGAGATGTTTTTTGACGCACAAGAGGCTGGCTTATGGAAATCTGCAGGCGCTCAGCTAATAGTAATTGGAAATTACGGTCGAAAGGACTTGCAATCAAAATTTTATTGGACGTTTCTCCGACTACGTGCCGCTGCAGCCGTGCAAATGCGTCGGAGAGGCTTCCTTATCTGTAATTGCTCGCTGCAGTCGCAACCCGCTATTCATTTGTCTCGCCGATTCGATCGAAGCCCGATAGCCTTCGAAGGTCATCCGGGGTCAAGTCTTGCGGCTCATCTGCTGGACGGCGAAGGGAAAAGCCAGCGTGGGCGCCGACGGTGGGGAACCTATCAATTGCCGGTGGCGGCCGATCCGAAACTGAGTCGGTCGACGGTTGCGACTCATTCGTCATTGGCGTCGCTTCTTCATTAAGGCAAGACATGGCAATTACCCGTAACTACGCTTCGTGACGACATTATGTGCGGATCTTCCGTTGGCGTCTGTGACCACGGCTGCTGATGCTGCTGGTGATGATGCGGCTCGTAGTGATGCTACAGAGCCTGGAACTAAATAACGGCCGTCGGAAAACAATCGTCTCTTCTCATCTCCACAGCCCTGCAGCAGTAGCAGTGGCCGGTGCATCTGGTTTAGAGGAAGATGGCGGCTGCGGACGCCTGCCAGCAAGAACATCGCCCAAAGCTGCTGGTGGTAAAATGTGCAGTCGATGAGAAATTTCTATCACCAGGTGCTTAACAGGTTCCATTCAGGGCTGTTAACACGCCTGTATACTTGTGTGAGTTTGTGTATATAGGTCTTTCAGTGAGTTTGTGTCTGCGTGTGTGTGTGATGCCGTGGTTGCATGGGGTTGTATAATGCTCTAAACAGAACTATCATTGTAGTCGTGGAGTTATTAATGCTGCCGCCATGTGCACATGGACCATATTGGGCGCCAAGGATCTCTTTACAATGAAACCGAACTCATAAATTGCATAGCCGCATATAAGAACACAGTTTGTAGCATTGCGAGAATATTTTTGGATACAGACATAGGCCAATTTGCAAATATTATTGTAAGCATGTAATATGCATATGCATGTATACTTTTATTATTCGACCTAGCATGTCCTATCTTTGTATCACTAATAGAAGTCCTCCATATCTAAACGAATAACGACAGGTCTAACGATACATAATGTAACCAGAAAGTCTATGGCTATATCCTTTAGACAGCTGCATAACAGGCGTTATATAAATGTTCAGATACATTCATGCATACATGCATGCATGCATATATACATACATATAATTATATTCTACAGACAATGTAATGTAATGAACCGCAAATGTGTCCTAATCCCAATACTTGCACCTGCGTGAAGAATGACACAAAGATGGCGAGGTAACAGAAACGGAAATGCAATTTGATGTCAAGCCGTGCAACCCGTAAGGAAAGATTGTCCGGCTGGATTGGTGGTGTCGTGGTTGCACTTCATTCGAAATATCTGTCAAATTCAGGACCACGCCTCTGAGCACTCATATTCGCAGACGTGTTACACATGTACGATTCACTTGCCTTACTTTACCTTTGTATAAAGGCATAATGCTATAAGGCATGTTATTCATAATATTTATAATCAATTTTTTATTTAATTCTTAAATATATTCATTCATATTTCATATTCAATCCCAAACATCACCCACCGTAGCTGCCATGCTATGCTGTATCTCTGCCTGACTCTTGGATCTTGACCTGGAACCGAACATTTTTGCCTGTCAATTTTGATTTGACTGAGCGCCTGTGAATAAGCTGGTCTCCGTGACTGTCGGTTTCGTTGGGCACTGTAGAAATCTCGGGATTACGATTATGATTATTTTTATTTATTTATTTTACAATTTATTTACTTAAGTCTTTGGCTCTCTGCGTGGCTACATTAGCGACAGATGTTTCTATAGACATTATTTGAACAGAATATAATAACTAACTGTAACGAAAAGGTCTTAGAACATGAGTGCGTGGTCCTGAATTTGAAAAGGTCTTAGAGGGAAGAATGGATGGAAAGAAAGAAGGCGAAGACCCAGACAAATGCTTCTAGACTGGTGATGGAGGACAGATATGGTAAACTGAAGGAGGAAGCCCAACAACATCAGGAATGGCGGCATTGGAGGATCTAACCTGCCATGGGTCAGAACTTGAAGAAGAAGAAGACGAAAAGGTGCTACATAAATGTCCACATGCATAGGCCTACATACCTACAACTGCTATTATTAGGCCTACCCTATGGCCCTGTTCTGTTTTGCGTCCTCTTGTTCCTGTGATTTCTAAAGAGCATGCGCGGATTTCAGAGTTCTTTCCTTATAACCATTATTTCTGACTCATTATAAAGATCACAGGACAACGCTTCAAGCACTCGACTTAATGCAGTGTGCTTGTCAGTCTGATCTATCACTGACCGAGAAACTTGAAACAGTTTATGAAACCGAGAAACCAATTTCTTCTGTGCTCGGTTTCAAGAGCCAGACCACACTTTGAAACCTGGTTTCACGAAAATCGTTAAGCTGTATAAAACATGTTTATAATACTTAGCACCACATTGCATTTCCTCTGCAGGCAAAATATTTGCATAGGAGCATGCAAGAGCTTAATGTAAAGGGGGATTTTCACAAGAGCGTCTTCGCCATACATTCATTACACTGCATACATTGCATGATAAAATTTCATTGCAATATACTGCATAATAATGCCATTACATTGCAATATATAGCGCCCGATTACAGTACATCGCATTAAATTACGTTGCATCGTGACGCTGATGAATGGATGAAAAACGCCAAATTTTCGCCGACGGCCCAGACTAACGATTTTTTGTCAACGCGTTGAAGCAAATTTCGTCAATGCCCATAGACGTATATGCGCATCCATAGATGGACAGCAGCAGCATCAGCAGCAGCAGTAGCAGTGGCAGTGGCAGCAGCAGCAGCAGCAGCAGGGTAGAACGCCTAGACCTGATGTCAGCGGCGTTTGCATTGAACCATAGGCCTAATGGCCGTCATTTGTCGATCAAATTGACGTCGACCACCGACCAGATAATAACATTTATCCGGCACACACACACATCGTCAGTGCCAGCGCATCGAGTCACCGGGTCTCGTCGGAGAAGACCTGGTCTACGGAGGACCACAATGACCAGAGTGGACAGACTACTACGCTGTTCGTCACTGCTTATAGGCTGCATATATACGGGATGCGTGTGTGTATATACATATGTATGTATATATGTGAGGTAATTGGTTTTATCTGGTCTGACGGTTTCGTAATGACGGTGCCTGGAGCCGGACAAAGCGGACGAAATTCCTTTAAAGTGCTAAGCACATTTTTCGACTTCATCGTATTGGAAACATCGACAAACACTTACATAGTGCGCAGTAATTACACAGAACAGAAAGACGTAGGCTTACAGGGCTAACCATAGGATGTGCCGTGAAAACCGTCGACAGATTAGACGCGCGTCGCATGGCGCCGTGTTGTGCGAATAGCTTAAGACGGGATAGCAGAGGAAAACGGACGACGTAATCACTCTCCGATGAACACCAGCCGAGCGAGAAATCTCACAGCCCGTGTCTTACCAAATCTCACCGAGTCTGCTTCTACAGACAGAAAATAAAAAAAGAAGCAGAGTTGTATTTTTTACTTTGCTTTTTTGCTTTACTTCTTTGAACACACGGTTTCTTATCTACTGAATTTTCTATCATCATTACCATCACCATCACCACCATCACCACCAACACCACAATCACTATCATCGTTTCCATCACGTGACATGTATTTTAACTATGAACTGCTACAGAAACAAAGGAGTAAGAACCGTCTACCGAGTGTGAATAGGTACAGAAATTATGAAAAAGGGTAAAGTACTTCGGTGGAGCTCATCATTCGACGATGAAACTGCAGCTTAGACGAGGTTATATATTGTAACGCCTAATAAGTTTTGCTTTTATCTTATCCGATTTGATCATTTATCTGAAACCCTCACTCTCGTAACACAACGCCACAATCCATGGTCCAAAAAACTCTTGAAATACAAGTCTCCTGTATAAAAACCAAGTCTATTTCTGAACGTATGGACTTCATTCTTGAACGCAAGGCGCTATTCAGCTGAATATTTCAGAATCCGAAGCAGGCAACTTCAGAAAAATGCGCCATCCGCGACAATAAATATGATCAGGTTAATTGGAAAGAGAAGATGAACGGTTTCGGCTGATGCCTCTCAAATCTTGCTATTTATACGCGTCAAAGAAAAGCTGCATCAGGGAAAACTCATTAGCATTTATTAAACAAACCAAATACTCGAAGTTCAGGTTTCTGGGTCAGTTTCGGCGTCAGCTTTAGTAATCGTACTCGTATTCGTAATCGTAATCTCAATATTTCCACAGCGCCCAAAGAAAACCAACCAGCTTATTCTCAGGTGCTCAGTGAACACTAAATCGACGGGCAGGTAGGCTCAGGTTCGATTCGCTGTCAAGATCTAAGGGTGAAGTAGACTAGGTGACCAGAAAGATCCACGGAACATTATGATATCTACAATAAAGTATTCATTCGTTTATTACATGTCTATGCATGTTTGTATAAAAATTAAGGCATTTCATGTTGCTCCTTTAGACGCCATCAAAGGAATTTTAAATAGAAGGCCTAATTTTAGAATTCACAAGAGTATGAAAGGTCTTTCGGCTGAAGTATAGGAAACAAAATTACTTTCGTGCCGGATTACGTAGCACAACTGAAAATGAGCTAATTTGAGAAAGCCCGGGATGTTATTGAACTGAACCGATAATTTGTTGAACATAAATATTTGGACAGTTAGAATCAGTGAAGGAAGTCACCTGGCGTCTCTAGGAAAACTCAGAAATCATCAACATGATCACACGGCTATAGTGGCACAATGTCAATGAATAAACTTTTAGGCGTTAACAAAATAACTTACTACAAGTTTTAATTTAGATAATCTAGAGTTTCATCATGCAATTTATACAAATTTGCGTGCGACTTCACATATTCATTTCAAACAGATGATGTCTCAAACCCGATCTAAACTGCTGCAAATAGAAGAAGACAAGTTGGTGAGGTCAGTGTACAGGAAATTCCACATTGCTGGTCCAACTACCATGATCGAAGATAATCTTGTATCAAAGCGGGCAAGACCCGAACAACATGTTGTTGAAGATCTGGTGAAGAATTCGTGAGTTGTTAGGCGAGGCGAATGTGTCACATAAAGGGTGATGTCAAAATTATTTTAATGCGGTACATAAATTGGATATTTGCATAGCACCTCTTCAGGGAAACCCTTCAGAGGTGCTCATGTGCAACTTCGTTATGCATTCCACAGTTAATATAGAAACCTATAAGAAGTTAATTGAGACCTGACATTCAAAACTTTCAAAAATTTCAAAACAGTTTATCGAGGCCATTTTGCAAGATAAAAAGTTTCAACAAAGACTGGTATTTTTCAACAATCTTTTACACTTCCACGGAAGTATCATTCAATTTTTGGTAGCATATCCCTTTATGTTGTTCAGTCAGAGCTGAGTTACACAGAGATATTTCTGGCGTACTTAGTAGCAGGAAATTAAGTCTTTAAAAGTGATTGGGTCCTATACACAGTTTTAGGTTTGTCCAAACATTTTTTAGATCCTAACATAACTATCTCAACTTCAGAGCATGAGTCCGCCTCTGTCTTCTATTTGCCAGTTAGATACAAAAATTGCCCAAAATGTCATGTTTAAAATTGATTCCATGTAAACCAAGTTCGCATTTACCACAATATATCGCCAAAATCGCTGGCGCTTGGAACACCTCTGAAAGCTTAAAGCGCTCTCCCAGACCCCTAAATTTGTGGCGGCGAAGAATAGGAGAGGAGGGTAAGGCAAGAGAAGGAAGTGGATGAGAAAGGGAAAAGAAAGGGGCGTGAGGTGAATGGACAAACATCGCTATCTGGGGCAAAGTTAAGCTCTCGAAAACATGTAACTTAATGTTGATCCTTACGGAGCTGACGCTAGACATATCTGAAGGACTGGCGTCATGCAGTAGACCTACAGTACACATTGCTTCAGAATCTTAAATAACCCTCATTTCTGTTTGCGCTAGAAATCAGTCAAGAAGCCATTCACTCATAAACTGATGCTAAAGAAAAATCATATTGTTCATTCATTCATTTCTTGTTTATTCATTCATTCATTTCTAGTTTATTCATTCATTCAGTGAGTCATTCAGTCGTTCATTCAGTGTTGTTCAGATCGAAGTAAATCTTATGCAATATAATTGGATATTTGCATAGCACCTCTTCAGGGAAACACTTCAGAGGTGCTCGTGTCTACGTAGCCTTATCTTCCGATGCAGTGAGGATCTTTTGGTAGTATTTGTCATACTCTGCAGATGCTTGAATCGCTTCAACTCAGTCACTTCTCCCTTTGGTCATCTCTTCAGCCTGATCAAATCTGCTGAAGAATTGGTCTTCGTTCATAGATCTCTGCGTAATCTTTCTACTTCCTAATTAATCGTCGTCTTGCCGGAATCGTTCCAAAACCCTGATTCATCTGTTTCGATGGCTCTCTGCCATTTACGCCAAGCCTTATCGATGGTATCTTAAAGACCTGAGAACCTTATCATAGTTAAATCTTTCAATGCAATCGATATTATCACTTGGCGCTATATCAGTAAAGCCAGTTATGTAAATATACGGTTTCTCCATCTTGTAACGGATCTCTAGTGATCCTCATCTCTCGAAGACCATCAGCGAAGCTCTTGCCGTCATAAAAGCGGTGGTGGTGGCAGCGGCGGTGGCGCCGGTGCCTGGCGTCCCGCCCCGCAATCGACTTCTTCTGTTGACCTGATGAATGATTGATTGATTGATCGGTTTTCCTATCTTCCTATTTGTCCTCTGCGAAAATGCCAAAGCTTCATGTACCTACACGTGTACACAAATGTTCAGACAAACCCAAACACTGGTATGCTTATAGATATGAAAAACTTGTTATGGGCTAATTTATTTGCGTAATACATGCAACGTATGATTCATGATTATTATTATTATTATTGTTGTTGTTGTAAGATATATGCCTATTATTAATATTGTATATTATATGACTTATGTCACGTTTGTGATAAACAGTCAACAACATAACCGAGATATTCAAGTGTGTGGATGACTAGACTAGAATGGAAGTATTTCGCAACTATGCTTGTCCAATGTATGAACAAGTGGTTCATGAGCCAAAACCGTGGACTGCTGTTAACCACAGCCGACTTCATAAATCACCGGAAGAGGACTAGATCGCAAGGACGCAGAGGAAATTTCCCAGAAGGCCACACGTTTCGTAAAACGTCGTCTGATCGCTTGCCTGCATGTCTTCTTGTCTGCCTGTCTTCTTGCCTGCCTGTCTTCTTGCCTGCCTGTCTTCTTGCCTGCCTGTCTTCTTGCCTGCCTGTCTTCTTGCCTGCCTGTCTTCTTGCCCATCTGTCTGTGACTTTAAAAACCAGGGAGATAATTCTCTTTTTCCTCCTCCTCCTCCTCCTCCTCGTCCTCCTCCTCTTATTATGTTTAGTCTAATCTTTATTCCACGACGGTCTTCGCTGTGTCTCCTGTGACACGTTGCAGACGAAATGGTTCAGATTGTAATTTGACTTTGTTTACGTGATCTTCTGCAGCTTATTCTTCTTCCCTTCTTCAAATATTCACTCACAACACGTAGTTTACGACGCCATTTTTTCTGCATACTACCACATATAATCATACACTTTAGCAGTTGGTATACATTGTATATATTGCATATAAATATTATATACAGTAACGTGTAACGTTTAGACTGTAGATAGAAATATATAGCTTCATGTACCACTTCGACTGCATGTTCCTGAGTGTGTATAGTGATTATACGTGCCTGATATTACACAAATAAAACGAATATTATGAAGCACTTGTGTATGAATCATCAGAGCCAGCGTGTAAATAGCATTACTATTATATCCGGAACAAGAAGACTACTTTAGCTCCAGTGGGCCAGTAACTCCTCCGAGAGGTTAAGCTAAGGGCACAATATATACTGTATATATATATATAATATCTACATGAATATATAGTCCTTATATGAATATATGCATAAGTATGCCATCATAACTATCCAGAAACACTGCAAGTATTCTCAGTTGCGCAAACCCTTCAACCACTTGGTTCTACATGATTTCTTTAAGAAAATAAAGATTTACTATTTCAGATTGAGAGCATAAAGGCAAGGTGAAATGGATGTTGTAGTCTCATTTACACCTCATAACGAATTACACAATGAAGTTTAACAATTAAACTTTCTTCCTTCTTTCCTTAAGTTTATGAGTTTAATACTTAACCTGAGACAGTATTTAATAATCGCTTCTTAATGTGATGGGTAGCATATATACATATTATATATATATATATATATATATATATATATATATATATATATATATATATATATATATATATATATATATATATATATATATATATATATATATATATATATATATATATATATATATATATATATATATATATATATTCAACGCACATCTATTACGCATGTGTAACTCGTTCTGACTAAGCCGATGAGAGAAATTTCAAGGGAAATCTGACGTCGAATAGCTTGTGTTCGTCTGAGCGCGGATGTTCAATGATGCGTCAAAAATGGTAATGCTTGCTAGAGGAAATCAAAGTAACAGCCCTGTTGCAGCATCGAAAACATAAACGCAGATCGAGACGGACACAGGCACAAACAGACAGCCAGACAGACATTGACTCCCAGGTATTTATGACGTATTGCGGCCATTTCGCTAATGTTCATTGTGCAATAAATATGCGCAGATTGTGCTGGCGGTGCGGAGAGTCGGGGGTGAAGGTCGACTGGCTCTGTGACGGGCCCCGGATGACGGAACTCGCAAGATCTGTGATCATTTTTGCGTTCCAGTCGCCCTAATCTTGTCCAATTTTCCGCACCCGCGGATCCAGTTGCTTAGCAATGCAGATGATGGAGTCTTCGATGGGTCGGAAGGAGGGTGAACGTGAGAGCTGACCTGTCCCTACAACGCACTGCAACGGGTCCGCCTCCGACAAATCTCATTTTCGACTCCGGTCCGTCATGTTTCATGCATAGAGGTCGCTTGTGCAGGCGCCGATGATTAGAGACGACCTTCCAGAAACAGAATCAAACGCCCCTGCGCTGAGTTATGGCGATCGGATCTCACAACGACTTCTGTTGCTCCTGCTGCTGCTGCTGCTGCCACGCACAGAACGCCTCCAGTGGAACGCAACCATGTCTACAGAGTCAGAAGCATTAAGCAAGTCAAAGCAGACAAATTTAGACAGATCGGTATTTATTTTCGACAAGTTATTCAGTGCCGACCGACTACATGCGTCTGCTTTTGTGCCCACAACAGCAGAACCAGCGCGATTTGTAGGATGAAGCGGGAAACTTACCAATCACCGATTCATCGAAATAGTAATCTCGAGAATTCTACAGCGCCAACGAAAGCCAAATCGCTGGAACCATCTTATTCACAGGCGCTCAGTCAAAACAAAATCGATAGGGAAAAGGGTTCGGTTTCAGGTCAAGATCCGAGAGTCAAGCAGGCAGGCAGGCAGGCAGTCAGACGGTTAAGGAGGGTGGTGTCTTGATTCAGGCTATTCGCATTTGAGTTGCATGTACGTATATATGTATGTATGCATGCATATATATTATTGCATGTAATGTATGCATGCATGTATGTAGTTGAACATTTGTATGGCGCCTCTGTAGAACCTCTTAAAGGCTGGGATGCTTTATCTAGTCATATCGATTCTGCCCATAGGTCTTCAGCCAATGCATCCAGCCACAGATCACAGTTAAGTGATACTATGGGGCAAATTTTGAAACTATAATTAGCCTAGACGTCCCATGATTCCCGATGGAAGTCGTGAAGATGTTCGTACGTATTGAATGCGTCGTCGGCAAATTAACCATTAAGTACAATGATTTACACAAGCAGTTATGCCCTCACTGACTAACAGAAGGGAGAAGGATGAAAATAAGAATGGATACATGCAGGAAAACAGATACTTCAGGCAGAAATCTCCGGAATCAGTACTAGTTCAATCTAGAGTACCTTATAAAGACAGGGCGCCGACTGAAAGCGAAGATCAGCTGAACAAGCGTGAGAAACGAGGCCGAATACAAGAGAGGCGCAGTCTACAAGAAATTAGGCCTCAAGGCAAAAGGCATCAGCGCTGGAGAAGAATCGCTGACCATTATAATTTTCCAAGATAAAAACAGATAGAGCCAGGGAGGTAGAGCGTGTAACAGAGACAGAGAAAGAGACACGAATGAGCGAACGATGGAGGCTGCGTGCATGCGAGGTTCAAGAGAAATCGCTTCCAAATGACATTGTATTCGAGAGTCTTGTTTATTTAATCCATCATCACCTTAGCAACGTACTTAAATCACCTCATTCATTCACATTTATTGCCACTCGTCGGTCGCTTTCGTTTATTTACCCGAAACGCGCAAATCCTCCAGAATAACATATACACATATGGCCTAAATCGCCGACACAAAATATACAAGATATCATCATTCGTTATATTATATATATATATGCATATAAATTGTAAATCTATATATATATGCATATGCTTTGAGTCCGTGTGCATGTGTGTGCGTCTGTCTCCATTCGTGTATATGTCACTCTCTTTGTGTCACTGCCGTGAGTGGGTTCCCAAGTTGATGTTTCTCAATACAAGTCACAAATTCGAAGTTTCGCCCTTTCTCTTTTCTTCTTGTTGTGTCTGTGCGGTTTAACTACCACCATAACTTCGTCTGACTCCGAGACCCTCTTCCTCCCCCGCATATAATCAAATAAGTAAATAAGCGGAACCCCAATCTCGCTGTCCTGATGTTATGCCCCATCTGCGTAATTGGAAGCATCTGTCTGAATAATGAAAGGCTTATGGAAATCAAGTGCATTCAAACCCGAGAACTACTCAAAACTTGTTTTGTAATTGTAATTTTAATCTGACATTCATAAAGCGTCTTTTCAAGAATAAACTCATCAGAGGCGCACCCGACCCGAACCAGTGAGACCACTATCAAAAAATGATTTAATATGACAAAGGTTCATATTCGTTGCTACGAAGCTCAGAATGAAACACAGCCTACCTTTTAGTTAATTTGGTTAAAGGCAAAGCAATATTTACATATTCAGAGATAAATGACCTGCAATACCTTGCTAACCCCAGAAACAGTCTTAGTTCCTCCTTGATAGCTGGTGGTGGGACATTCTGAATAGTAGCCAATTTTGTCCTGATCTAGTTACTTAATTCCAGAACCAAGCAAATGACCAAACCGCTTAACTCTAGGCTTAAAGACACACATTAGAAAGTTTCAAAGTCAATCCAGAATTTATTAATTGATGACAAGACACCTTCCAAATGTTCAAACGTCCCCCCCCCAAAGATCCCCCAAGATCTAAAATTAACTGCAGTCATCAATGTAAGTATCTGCCCAATCAGCATGAGGTATAAAATCTTACTGGCCATCCGCTGGTAAGTTGCACTAGCTCCTTTTACCTCAAAAGTCATCCTCAACCACTGATACATCCCTCGGTGTGATACAAGTGCTGTCAGTTTCTTACAACCTTCTGCAATGGGAAACTGCAAATAATCGGATGAACAATTAAGTTGAGGTATTCTATAGGGATTCTGACTTCATGAATAGACTAATTTTAACAGCTAAGTAACCGATTTGGCATGTAATGTTTAATATTCTGGATAATATTTGTCTTATCTACGGCTGAGATAAGTTTCAATTGTGTATTTTTTGTTTATAATTATTGATGCCCCGTTCATGTTGTGGGCAATCGGACTGTTTCCTGGCTTCGTGATCTGCATGGACACAGCAGATTTCCCAACCACAGTCTCTTAATTTGTGATTTTAGTTCCGCACTAACAATGGCTGGCACTCTTTTAGTTATCTGCTTCCAGAGTCGTCCATCAACTGATGAACGGCTCTTTTCTTATTTAGGTCACACCCTTTTACTTGTTCCGCTAGTTTTTCTGCGTTTTCAATTTCCAGGGTCTCCGATCGTGGCTGCCTAATTAAGAATCTTCTTCTTAAAATGAATATTGTTCCTGTTACTACTCCCCTGCCAAATTTGGAGAGATAGGTCTGTTGTTGAATCCACACATGAATCTCTGCGGTCTGGTTTGTATTAGAACCTGGCTCAGGTTCAGTCGTTTTACTTGGTTCCCATTTCGTTTCAGTCATATGCGCTGCTGCAGGGTTATGCAAGTAGCATTAATTTCCATCTGTGTTTAATGCATATTTATGTAGAACATCTTCGACTACACGTCGTGGATCGTCTCCGTATCTTCTTCTGTTACTTCATTTGGCAGGCCAAAACACAGGCGCCCACCCCTTGAGTTCACATTGACGACAGCGACAGGCACATTCCAGCTTGCTTTTCGAATTTCTGTTGTCGACTGTCAATCAATCTCCATGTTCGAATTTCTCTCAATCTTGGTCAAGACACCAACATGTTGTGAAGTTGTCCCTAAGTTGATATTTCCTAAAACAAGTCACAAATCGAAGTGTGACAATTTTCTTTTCGCGTTTTGTCCCGTCTTTACAACGGCCATAACTTCGGCTGATCCCTAGACTGTCTTTCTGCCTCGTCAGTAAGCAAGTAAGTAAGCATGCGGAACTCCCAATTTCGTGGTTCTAACGGTCACCATGCATGTGTTTGGGTGTCTGTATAACCAGTATAATCTAATCTAATCTACAGACTTCTATAACGCCGATATCATAATGCCCAAGGCTTCAGTTGATGGCTGCTTGCTTCAAGTCAAAACCGTTTGTGAAGCCGGGTCGAATCTCGATAGGAAGGAGAGAAACCAGAAGCCAGGCTACGGTGGGTAATCAAGTTGGAAGAGATCGTTAAAAGATAGGTGGCTATCCTAGTGCCATCGTGGGTTTGCGTGTTCTCTTTTGATGTGGCTTTATGAAACATATGTTTGCTATTTCGGCTTGATTTCGGCGTGCGATCGTGCATTAGGCCCAGATCCAGGGCTATAATAGCCAATATATTTAACTTATATCTAACTATGCCACCCACTAAGGGGTGAGTGGATTAATTAGGTCTAAGTTAGATTAATAAGCTGCACGACCATTGCGGTAGATAATAGGCTTTGTCCGCCTAGAAGCATTATGTGAAAATGCGACAAGGCCTGTTGCGACATTGGCTTGGCATGATGGTAATTGTCCTTGTCTGGTTTTTTGATTTCCTGGAACAGTGCCACAAGATTACTGCAACATGGAGATGTTCAACGCCACCTGCCGAGAGGATGAGGTGATTGTCGTCGAGAGCGCCCGTTACGGTCGAATGAGCATCGGACGCTGCATGCGCGGTAGCTATGGATACCAGGGATGCGCCGTCAATGTGCAAAGTTTCCTCGACAACAAATGTTCCGGAAGACAGGTGTGTCGGTTCCAGGTTCCGGATCCGGTTCTTTACGAGTTGAAACCGTGTCCGGCTGACTTAACCTCCTACCTGGAAGCAGCCTACTCCTGTATTCCAGGTATAACTCGTAGCACGGACAACTGACAATTTAAAGCACCCTAATTACGACTTATGCCAATGTATATGTGCTCATTTTTACACTCTAATTACAAATATAATTAAAATTACAGTTACAAACAGACATTCTATTTACGCCGATCTTTCAGCAGCGCTTCTGGAGTTCGAATCCTCGTGCTTCAGTTGATATTTAAAACTGATGAACAGACCATGCAACCCAAGGGATAGATACATTAGGCCTACTTGGTTCATGGCCTGCATTAGCGGAAGCGCCGCTTCGGCAAAGCATCCGGCAATCTCAAACCTGCATTTCCTAAGACTTGAGACGATAATGACAAATAATGTTCAAAATCAGTGGTATGCTGAATGATTGGTAATTGTGCCAGGCACTTGCACAGAACTTCCTCACACTCTGTCTGTAGCAAGTTCCCAGGTTCGGCACCGACAGGAGTCTCCCACGTAGACGGCGTCAATCCAGCTCCCGCAGACACGGGAACTGATTGACGACTAGGACTCGTAAATCCGATTGCAATTCCAAAATTTCGATATATCCGAGCTGATCATTGATGAAGACTTTCTAAACGTTCAAACCCGCCTCTTTCGGCATCGATCGCGACCAACTCTGAAGCAATCTACTGAAATTAATGCTAATTCTTAGAAGGTCAGCGAAGGTCACAAATCTTTTGAAATAATACGACGATACCCTGTATGACTTCCGATCGACGACTTGCAAGGGTGATAATCTGCGTTCAAATCCATTGTAAAATTTTTCGATTATAATGCGATAATCCGAAACTTTGAGGTTCGATTTGACGAATCGATGTCACATCGAACCAATCTAATCGGCAACTCAGCGCCAACTACCCAGAACTTTCTCCAATATCTACAGTGCTGCCACCAAAGGAGATCAAGCAAGCACCTGGAACGCTGCGTCCGCTAGGGGCGCCACGGCTGCCTAGAGCTCTGCAACCCGTAGACTGGCCGATTAAAACTTGCTTCATATTACTGAAGAATAGATATGTCGTTACATATTATTCCGTAAGCAACCTAAATTTAGAGCTCTGTATGATGCCATGGTATGGTATATCATACATTCAGCATCAAATAACGGATGCAGGTTTCCGTTACAATTTTTGTCTGTCGCAAATGACAAGAATAATGAATTTTACGTGGAAAATGCTAATCTTTTTATAGTTGTCGTTGGTGAGAAGGCAATCTGTGACCCAGGTAAACCGCTGCGAATCTACAACTCGACGGGGTTCCTATCGACCGACCTGGCAGAAGAGAGAGGGTACGGCAGCCCGCACTGCCCCTGGGTGATCGAGGCACTGCCCGGCCAGAGGGTCAATCTCACCCTGTACAACTTCGGGACTTTGACGAAAGGAAGCCCCTCGAGCGGCTCCCAGGGCTCGGCCTCCTATGGACCCTCTCGCCCCGACGTCTGCTTCGAGGTAGCTGTCGTGACGGACGGGAGGGAGGGCAAGAAGTCGATCACCGTCTGTGGCGGAGACCAGAGGGAGGTGGCCGCTTTCTGGACCAAGTCACACGTCGTACGAATCGAGATTCCAAATCCGAAGATACTCAAGACAGTTGGAGCCTTCATCATCAGATACAAAGGTAACACAGACATGCAATCTCCAGTCACCGTTTACCAAGGTCACTAACAGCACATCTGCCGATTGAACGAAATGGGCTAATAATATCGTCTGACATTTTAATCACTTACTCCTGATTGTAGCAAGCAAACTGCTACTACTACTACGATGACTACTGCTACTACTACTATTAGAACTACTATTATTACTATAGCGTACGAGAAGAAGTTGGTTCCAGCGACTTAGCTTTCGTTGGGCGCTGTAGAAATCTCGAGATTACGGTTACGCATAACTGAAAACATTAAGCATCAAAGTTACCCAAGGGTCAAAATTAAGAGACTAAAAGCATCTCTGCCCCCTATATTTTCGAGTGGGGACCATGGCCCTCTAGGCCCTGTGCCGACGTTTGGCTTAAACTGTTAACCACTGCAGTAGGCAGACTATTCGTCCAGTAGATTTTGATATAGGATTACACCTGGCTTTGGGACTTCATTGAGCAGGGAACATAACCGGACACATCTGTTGCAATGGAGCGAAACCAAATGCTTCTCAGGTACAGTTTTTAATAATCTCCCATACGGTAACAGTCACCGAAGACTGATCGGAAAAAAGACAAGCTTCCTACAATGACTACGTATTGCTAACTATTAGGGCAGCCTTCCTTTGGCTTCTTAAGCATGTACCAGTTCACGAATTCATATAGTCTATGTGCGTTCCAGAATTCCATCAGCCGGTTTACTCGCTTTCGACAGTTTATGAATCATTTGGTCTTGACAAGGTCACGACTGTGTAGAAGTCGAGATCACGAGGCCAAAGTACACACGGAATATTTAAAAACTCGAAACGTAACGTCCAATTTTATCGTAACAATTTAATGTCTTCACTCACGCCTGTTATTATGCCACAACATCAATTTGTGATTCAACACGTTTTGCGTTTGCTGCCTGCAGCCTCGGTTACTCAGCCCAAGCACAGCGACAAGTGATCCGTCATGTCATCACGAGATTTCTAATGCTCATGTCACTACAGAGTGGCCGCTCGTGAAACTACAAATGGGATCAGTGCTCACTCGTGTGACTATACGCATGAGATGACTGATAACTCGTTCATATACATGCATGTAGGCCCCTATGTATATACATATGTGTATATATATGCAAGTATAATTGTATATCCATCGGCACGGTATGCTACTGGATGCATGTAGGCCCCTATGTATATACATATGTATATATATGCAAGTATAATTGTATATCCATCGGCACGGTATGCTACTGGATGAAGCGCTCGGTTTGCAAGGCGGAGCGTATGGGCTCGAGCCTCTCCTTAGACGGTTACTGCATAGGGACCTTGAGCAAGTCCTTCAATCACCACTACTCAGCGCCATCGATTAATGTTTACCCGTTACATTGTGGTGCTTAATAAATGCACAAATAATAATAGTAATAATAAGTAATAATAATATATGAATGCCGTTTCCCAGTCATATGATTTTATATATAATTTTTTATGCAATGGATAGTAGCGGTGTTAAGTATACTCTTTATCCATATTTAATGTATGTATATTTACTATATATGTATATTTACATCGTGACTTGACCTGTAGCATGAGTACAGATGGACTTGATGCAGAATAACGAGTCCATTCCTTTCTTGCAAACCACAGAGAACGCGCCTGCGCTGAACATGAACGCATTCGTCGTATAAATTGAACATGAAAGTCTGTGTTCACCATGTCGTTCCTCTGAAGAACGTATAAAGCACGGGCTTACTGAATCTCACATCCATATGCTAATGAAGGGAAGTGTGTGTAGAAGGCCAGTGCCATCGTCAGTGCATATCGCTGCGTGTGGCGACGATATCGAGCAGTTCATTTGTCTCTGTCATGTTTCATCAGGATTCGATTTGCTTCCTAAAGTAGAGACACGCAGCGCCACGTTTTCCATTTCAATCGCTGCCATATGATTGTCAGATTGAGTATGAAAAATCTTCCGTGACACAGCTTTGTGTTTCCTTCGACGTTTTAAGTTCAAATGTATCTTTGCACAACTGATGCCTACAGTTTCCCACAGAAGCCAACCCACATTGCAATCTCAAATCGAATCAATGGAAAAAGCAAACGCCGATATCACATTCAATTTCAGTACATCGCTTGCAAAGAAAAGATAAAAGGCATGCAGATCTCTATGCAATATGCCAATACTGAAATAATTCGGTTTTTAAAAGGTTGTAACTATCGTCGAATTCAACGTGGCTAGAATGCATTTGCCTCAATACTAAGGCAGGCGTTTGTTACAGAAGTTAATTTGACCTATTGGTCGATTGCTAGACTGATTGTCCGCAGTTCTGGCTAAAGTTCTGTGTTGCCATCGATGCTGGACTTGCAACGCTGTTCCCTCTTCTCGGTCGGAGTGCAACGTTTGACACTGTTGACTATGACATCCTCATCGCGTACAGCATCATTTCCTACGTAAGGAATCGGTGTGCATAGATGCAAAGTTTTCATTATTTCGTTGATAGGCGAACAATTTTGGCGGCATTGGGCCTTAACTACATATCTTGAGCAGCACTCGGTGTCCCACAAGGATCACTTTTGAAGCTCCCTCTGTTGTCCATACACGAATGTGTATTTAAATACTAATTTCTTTAATTTTAATTAATTTTTGTTATTAATCAAATGGCGGGGCGTCCATTCAAACAGGCAGTGGTGGTGAAAGATCTCACCCGATCAATTCATTGAAAAATGAGCAAGGTCGAGGTCATACGGTTGCTATAAAAAACCTATATATTTACATCGTTACATTCTCGACCCAGCTGATCTCACCAGTTCACAACAGTTAATTAATGGAATGACAATTCGCCATGATATGTCGATGATGTTCAGCTGTACCCAAATGTCATTTGACTAACTCATAATTGTGCCATAATTACGTCGAAATTAATTAGAGGTCGCGGAAATTCACGTACGTACTCAACTGCAATTTCCGTTTAGTACCCGATCAGCGCGAAATTTTTACCTGCATTATTATATAATTATGCGATAAACGCTGCACTGGTTCCCTTCTGAGGGATGGAAGGGATCCAATTCAAGATCATTTTGCTGCTACAAGCCTCATGGAGTAACGTGTTCTATTAAAAGTAAGCAGGGTCGGTGATCATTAGACTTGGGGATTTCCAAGTGTCTCTCTTCTGCGCATGAATTCGAAATCACCGGGGCTTCTCGTGCATCATACCAAAATTCCACTAATATAATTGTTACTTTGTGTGGCTCAAATCAGCATATAATATTATATTTTGTTTGTCGGAAATTGCATCTCTTTAGAAGAGTTAGATAGCTTTGTATGCAGCAATTTTGATAAGAGATATAGAAGCTTTATGTATGACTTGATTATCTATAAGTACGTGCTCATCCTTAATGTATTGAAATTCTGGCATTTTAAAGCGCATCTACTAACAATGGGTGCATTGATGTTAAGCGGTATATCCATGCAATGGCCTAATTCATGTCATGTAACCTAGTGTAACCTGATGCGATGTGGTAATAATATTGCCTTAGAATAATAATAATAATAATAATAATAATAATAATAATAATAATAATGTAGTTGAACTACTTGGTATATATGTATCTAAAATACTGTCTAGGTGAAATGCAGTCTGCAAGCAGCCACTGCAGTAACCCCGCGTCTTCGTGTGTCCCATCTAGGCAGAATTTTCCCATAAACATCACGTGACCAAAGGCATCTGGTCACGAGGCCTCAGGAGATCTTTCTCGGACGTTTTCCGTCAAAGTTTATTACAGGCAATTTATTTCGATTATATGTAGGCCTATGCATGTATGTACGTGTATAAAGCATCTTTATACCAAAAGGTAGACAAAATAACTACGGTTTTGATTAAAAAGCTATTTATAATCTATTTATTTATTGCAGACTGCAATTCTAAAAAGTAGCGAATGATTGTGTCGATAACTTTTCGTACTGTCAATCGATCGGAATTGAACCGATGACTAGTCCGATTTGTATCGTAGTGTTAACTTGAGAAAAGAAATAAACTAATATAGTCTTTGTTTTTCGTATATTTACCTAAATAAATGATATACACTTAAATAAATAAATGAGTTTAATTACAACAACACGAGACTACGGCATAAAATTCTCCACACGCACGAATCTATCAACGACATTTTAGCTCAAACTAGCAGCTGAGCACACGACAGACTACCGATACAAAATCTTTTTGCGCTTTCCTACAATACACTAGGGATTGTATTTTATAGGCATTTCCTTCCAAGTCAGGGATATCCCCTAACGCTAGACAATGCGCGAGGATGTCGACCAATAAGAATTGTATAATTTTAATTTGCGCGCAAACGTTCAGAAATCAGAAGCGTATATTTAAAATGAGCAGAAACGCTGTCTAATCTCAAACAAATCATCAACCAAATAACTCATCGACGTTACGTCAGAGAAACTGCGTCTTAGAGCGGTAAACTCTCCACTCAATCACAAGCAAGTCAACAACCCGATGATTCATCATTTGACGGCAAAGAAATTTTCGATACCAACACACGCTTCAAACTTGCTGACAAATCAGCGTAATATTACGTTCACAGACTGTAACAAGCTGTTTACTGGCAGCAGAAAGATCGAAGAGACTAAAAACGCTGAGAATTATGGGAAGCATTTAAGATGCAAAAGGGATGGAAATTTGACCTGCAAACACGGACAACGCTTATAGAAATTTTCTTTCGTAGTATATCTTGTACTCAGGTCTGTTTATTTATTTTTCCATTATTTATTTTGTTTATTCTATGATTTTTCGGGAAACCCCTGAGGGTTCCGCGTAACCTTGGTTGGGATCTATGATCTAACTGTATATGTGTATATAATTTTCTGCTGCTTTTGCTGTTATTTTGCCAGTGACCGGTTGTCCTGATATAAAGTTGTCTGCGGATGTTTGGCATCAGAAGAATGGAGATGTATTGGTTGTCAGATGCAATGGTACTTCTCAAGTATGGCATCTGATCTGCAAAGGAACGAGGTGGTTCGGCGACATTGGTAACTGCAGCTTCAGCAACTCAGGTACTCTAACCAGCGCCAAGTATAGGCCTGTTTGCAGTATATTTAATTCTGTACAAACGTTTTAACTCTTATTTAGGATAGGCCGAGCAAAATCTATTCTTTGCTATGAACGTAATTTACTTTGCTTAGTTAGCAAGTTTCAAGCGCGCTTTTTGTATAGGAAATTTACTTGAGTCATCGTTTTATTAAATATATATAATCGGATCACGTACCTGCGTCTAGTTCGGATGCATCAAGAGCGTGTGGGGGGCGTTGCTGTGACGACAGCTGTTCCACAATTTATCACGCGGGCGCTTGCGCGGGAAAACGTAAAATCTACGTTGCGATGAGTCAGAGAGGTTTTGGAAAATCCCACAGTTGCTCAATAGCGAGAATACGGGTCTAAACCAGTCTGTACTGATTTTTTCCCTTGGAGGAAATGAACCTATATGACCGGACGCAAATGCATTTTGAAGAGCGCGACGAATTTGTAGCAGTGGTCTGTCGCGTGCTAATTTGAAAGTTTGGGTTACAAATGTCGTTCTATAGATTCGTGCGTCTAGAAAATGAGACGAATCAAATACTGTTGTGATTAAATCGTTCATCTAATTATAATTACAAATATAAAATTAACTCGAATTAACTCTACGTTACGAATCGGACGAGTCGATTGTTCGAAGCCCGATTGATTAGCAAATACGCAAGATCGTTGACCCTTGCCAAATCTAATAGATTCTTTTGCAGCTCGGCTTACGTATAAAGTTGGTTAGCCAGTCCAGTCCTGGCGATTATTTTATCTTTTACCTAGAACGGTGGCTCTTTGATAATATTAAGGACCGTAGATTAGGACCGCTCGTCTCATGACAAGATCCAATGTAAGATTTTAAAATCAAGTAAGTATGCTAGTGTTTATTTGTCTAGTTACAATTCCAAGTATATCTATGTTGCTGTCTCTATGTTTCTCTTTCGCATTTGTATGCAATGTATATGTATGATCTATACGTACATGAATAGCGAGTTGTCTTGAAAATCTGTTACGGTCTACTTGAATTAAATTTACAAATAGTGATTTCTCAGGATATCTGTGTTCTGTTTTGTTTAAAGCCGATGTGGACAGATGGAGCCTGGAACAGATGTTCAATGCGGATGAAGCCTTTCCATTTGGTGCGTAGGATATGTGAATAAAAACGCAAAACAAATCTTTTGAAGTAAGCGCTGTGCATCTAGCTCTAGACTTGTTTTCATAAACAAAGACCAACTGGTTTCGAAAATCGAAATGAAGGATTGATTACAATCTGTTGTCATCTTAGACTGTCAGTGTTTTTTGCTGTTTATGTGCAGTCATCTTTTTTATTGTTGATTTTAATTTGTTTTCACTTGTTTAATTAATCATAGGTTTTGTTTCGGTCAACTTGAGTTTAGTTTTGCCTGAATTTATTTTAAAAAAATCTCTTTCGATTTATTAATTCGCATTTCTGTCTTTTAAAGATTCAAAAATAAATAAAAATTGTTGTATTAATGTAGTAATGGTTGTATTAAACTACTTGAATTATTCATGGTTGTATTGTTGTTGCCGTTGCTGTTGTTGTTGTTGCTGCTCCTGCATCCTTTGAAGAGTTACAGGTGTTTGTTGATCTGATGTTTTATATAGGAGTCCTAATCGCCGTGTCGTTAGGGGTCGCTATGGGAGTTATAATAGGAGGGACCCTTCTGTGCGCCATCACTATGTACATGAAACGGTAAACATATTCATAATATTATATTCTGCTACTCGTGCCACTACAACTGATACATAGAAACTGCTAATTGGCAGAATTGGGCTAATCAGGACCAGTACGGATATTGGTCGTGTTTAGCCTACTTATGTCATCGTCTTGCACGAAATTCGCTCAGTAATTCCCGTGTGTTCAGACTGTCACTGCGACTGAATCTGCGTTTCGGTGTTTTTCGAGTCCGGCATGGTTACCGCCATTTTTCTAAATTCTTCCCAATTCTGACGGGATCACTGCGGTTACTCCGGAATTATCGCTATGAATGTCACCGTGTCACTCTCTAGCGGGAAGTGACTGATTCTATAATACTGAACATAGAAAGACTCGGAGAATTAGGTCTTAGTGTTGATTGCTACTGAGACTCAATCGTGGTGGAATTAAGTCTCGGAGTCCCACCTTACGTGCTCAGAATTCTGTGTCAAAGTCGGTGGTCACCGTAGTGACAAAGTTTATGGAAAGATAAAATCGACGTAAACGACCCATGAGAGCGCATATGATCTCAATAAACACGGGTAAGACACGTAGACTGAAGAGACTCTTTTGTTGCATTTTGAAAACGTTGAACATGTGGTACTGGTTTTTCAGACAGAGGCGAAACTTACAAGGTTATTCTCAGCCGAAAGAGCAACACGTCTGCACAACTTTTCCATCTCCCGCTCCACCGCAGCACAGCGCCGTGTCCAACTGGCTGACTGACTCCGATTCGGTCATTCTCCAGGACTCAGACGTTCAGAGGACGTCGTACCGGATCGCAGTCCCGCGAGGAAGCCTCGGGAACGCAAACTCTGACAGTATTGACTATAACAGCTTTGACAACACGACGCGTCCATGCGTGGTATCTCAGTATAGTTCATCCACGAACAGCTTCAAACTGAAACCTCACTTCTACGAAAGCCCTTGCCTATAGTTCTGGCATTGTATGAGCAATCACGAGACAGCCTAACCAAAGATCTTAGAGTACTTTAAGATGTTTGACCTATCTACGCGACTAACTATCGTTGTATATACCACGCATCGATTTATGATGTAAGATGTTCCTTGGCCCACCGTTTCATACGACTGTGTATTAGGTATCGATGCCATAGAAGCTGTAAAATTATATTGCGACTGTTTCGCAAATTAAGCATGCCTTGCGTGTAGAGTTCGAGATTTGATGCCTTTTGTTCATGGCAACTCAACACCGAAATCACGACACAGACGACATTAATAATTCTGCTCTGAACATACAGGTAATAAAATTCTTGTCAGACTACACAACAGATACAGACAGACAACCAGACAAAGAAAAACCTAGGCACTATTAGTTACCTACTGTAGATAACATCACCGTCTGGCCAATCTCTATATGAGTAACAGGAGTCCTCATGACTAGGATCACATAATCAATCGAGACTAGTAGAAATTATGAGCAGACCCAGAAGGGACCATAGTCCAGTCTATGCCATAGTCCTGTTTAATTAGACCGTGAATTACATGCAGTAGAGATGGCGAAGGAGAACCAGCGACCGTTTAATATATAATGAATATTAATTAAAGAAAAAAGAATGCAGGCCATATTTATGACCTTTTAAACCTAGAATCAACTACAACTAAAAAACATACAAGCTAATACAAATTGCAGTCGTTTGTCATCAATTAGGTACTGTATAATTATGCGGTTGTGTTCTAAATAGTTGCTAATTTGGCAAATTTCGAAGGTGCAGAGACAATGCTTTCCATATTGATGTATCAAATAAAATTATTGTTAAGATGTCAAATTTGCTACACAAATTACGGTGCGTTCTGATAGAATAGGCATAAGGTTAAGAGAGATGTACAAAATCGCCATCAAAGACTGGAGGTAATAATTATTATTTCTGCTCATATCGATATACAAATTCCACAATTTTAGATCAATTTAACGAGTTTCTAATTTTGTACTATGTATATATATATATGTACATGTACAGGCCCATATATATGTGTGTATATACGAATGAATGTATGAATGTTTGAATAAGTGTACATGTAAGGTTTTAAATATTTATGTTGCTGAAGTAGCACATAAAGACACATCAGCTAAATTGCTAAGACGGTTGGAGTGCTGTCAATTATTAGCAATGTGTTATCCAACGATATACATGTACGTATAAACTTCTAATATTCACTCATTTACTCGTATTTGTCCTACCGTAATATTGCACGGGCTTCTAATTATCTATTCCGGCTGAAAAGCTTACTTCTTCATCAGAAGCGTGTTACCTGCATCATCGAGGAAGATTCTCATACTCTTATTCTGATAACAAATGTTATCACCTCAGTTTTTAAAAATTGTTCATATTAACAAACTACAGACTGGTGAATTTATGTATCGGCTTGTGCATAATTTACTTCCTCTGGTTTCAGAGGTTATTTTTGAAGTAATTCCAAATACCTTACACATCATGCCAGATCGCAGGGTAGCTATAAAGGAAGTGTTGCCCAAATTAACATTTGGCTATTTTCAATGAAGTGTAGCCTATTGGACCTATTGTTTGGAATAATTTATCGCGTGATATATGTGAACTGCCCAGTTAAAAACTATATAAAACTTAACCCGTGGTTATTTAAATGAACAATATAAATAAATATAATATGAAATAATCTTTCATTAGCTAAGTTTCTTACTTTTGTTCATTCTGGTTCTGTTTATGTTAAGGTATGGTTGGACTGATATTATATTGAACATTCGTCATTGCACACAAATTTAGCGCCCCTACTAAACGGGACTTCGGTTCTTTCTGAGTCTGCCATTGTGTCCCAGAAGCATATTTGTATATTGCGTCTTACGATGTGTTTGATGAGAACAATAAATGAATAAAAATATACGATGAATTATTAGTTAGACCTAGAGTAAATAACATGCAATAGTTTACTGAATTAAGTCTATAACCGGCGAACATCAATACGCTAAATTCTAAGTGCGTAGCTCATTGCTCATGTTTGCTTAAAATTTGACCTAATAGAAAAAATGCTTTTTGACGCATAATTAATCGACTGCATGACACCTAAAAACTCTTGCTTTTGTCGTGTTTGTGTGATGTCGAGAAAAGAGTCATATCTTTCAGATGACATTGCCATTTCCTCAAAGTTTAGCTTCCCATTTAAACCGCCTCTCAGTTAGAAAATTGTTAAATTTTGCTCTTGGCATAAAATTGAATTAAATAAACTAAAGCATGATATTTTATCATCTTCGTTATGGTTATGTTATCTCCGAACAGCTAATGATCTGGCTATTTAATTCCAGTCCACTTTAATTGAGCTTCCCGACAGGCAAATTCCTTTCAGAACTAAGAGAGTAGTAGAGCGCGAACAGCAATCTTTTCTAAGTTAGGTGTCCCAGGAGTCATTGAGAGCATTGGTGGCATCACTCTCGTCTTCCCTCAGATTAAACTAGTTTTAAGCAACGGTGCAAACTTGTGCGAAAACTGCCAAATCTGCATATTTGACTAAATTAATATCTGAAAGTTCTGCTTCGCCAAAACCTAGTGGCTGGTCATAAATAAGTTATAACATCGGGATAAGTTGAATTTATCCTCTGCTACTTGCTGGACTAGCCACGAGGTTGCCAGTGAATTCTTGACCTTTTTTGGAGACAAAATTTCCGGTATAAGGCTGAATTTTGTAGGTTCCTCTGCATCGGATGAATTTCTTCATCCTAATTCGTCACCTCCTGTATTAAGCCACTTTCAGCCACCAACTCTTGCAGAGGTTCGAAACTGATCTCTTCGTCACCTAACAAAAGCTGTCTCCTTGACACCAGTCCTAAATCTCTTTGAAAGAGTGCTTTCATGTTCTGGATCCATCCATTACATCAATTATCAATTTCTCATTGCTTAAGAGCCTTTCCCATTTGCTTTTACTCATGCCATAGTTCATCCTCTGCTAAAGAAATCTTCTCTCGACCCTGGTGACTTGCCAAACTACAGGCCCTTCTCAACTTTGAAATTTATATCAAAATTCTTGAATGGGTATTTATGAATCATATGCAGACTTACCTATCTTCCTACTCATTAATATTCCCCTTTAAGCCAGCATAAAGTAAGTTTCAACCAACAAAAGCTGCCCTTCTTGCTGTTCATAATGATATGGGTTCTATGTTTATTGTAGGGGTAGGGTGTCAGGTTTGTTCTTGATTTTTATGCTGCTTTTAATACTGTGAAGCATATATCTTCTCGTTTGCATCGTCTCCAGCACTGATTTTGAGTTTCTAGTTCTGCCCTAAATTGGTTTGCTATTTAACCTATCTCAGTCTATGCACTCATCCAGCTTCTATAAATGGACATTGTTCGTCTAGTGCTTTGCCATTATGCGCTACTGAATCAGTCTTGCTTGCAATACATTACATCGGTCTTAACTCCATTGGTTACTCTTGGGTAGACACTAAATTAAGAACAAAAGATTGAAAGTTCTCGAAACGCTCCATACATTCTGTCAGTCTACTTTAGCCAAGTAAAGATCAAGACTTTTCCGGCTTTCTTACACTGAGTCGTCGAAATCATCTCTGTAATTTTTTCGATCTCTACAACCTTCTCCACAACCTCCTAACATTCGGGTTTTCCATCTCTTCCTCCATGTCTTCGTCATCCACTGAGTAATTCTCTTCCTCCTTTTCATTTTTCCGCTTCGTTGTGGTTATCATCTGCGTCAAAAAAAAACAGTAACAAGGGATAACTACGAGCCACACAGAATGCCAAATTCACTATGCATAAAACCAACTGACCTTGTATCAACTTTCAGCGTTTCAGATTGTCTTGATTCAGGTCCTCTTGAATAAGAATGCATGGATTCAGGTCGCTTTGAATCAAATTGTCTTGAATCATGTCGATTTGATTCAGACTGCCTTGATCAGACCGCTGTGACTTGCATTGCCCTGATGCAGTATGTCTTGATTCATAATCACCTTGATCCGAATTGCCTTTGTTCAGGCCCCTCTAATGCGCACTGCCTTAAAGTCCTTGCTTCAGATCGAGCTTAAACGGATTGCTTTGATTCAGAACGCTTTGATTCGGAATGCCTTGATCCGGAATGCCTTGATTTGGATTACCTTGAATCGCACCTGAATTCTCTTGATCACGTGTGTTGGAATCTAACGGATCTGGTTCGAACTGCCTTGACTCAGAACCCGTCGGTTCTGCATCCTCTTCTAGAATTGTATTGCACAGACTCCTGGTTGATCCAATCTCACCACCCAGGGGCACCGCATGAACCAGTGGCGGTCGCCTATGACCTACCACCAATCCACTGCGATTGCACTGGCTCCCCGAAGAATCGCTCGTTTCTTCATACTGTGTCCAACTGTTCTGCGTAAGAACTTCCGGAAAGAAGAGAACCCTGACCGAAGTCTCGACAAGTTGGTTCCTCGTTTCCGGTCTGATTTGAGTGGCCGTGTGCTGCAAGACCTTCGTCTTAGTCTGAGCTTCTTTGTCTTCGGACTGGGTGACATGTTGCGACGAACAGTCTTTGGTTTCGACGCTCCTCTGGGTCATCGCGTTCACTGTCTCTGGCGCCACCTGGTGACATTTGTTGGCCTTCTCGACGACCTTCAATATCTCACACTCGACGCCGACATTACGAAGTCTGGCCGGGTATTCGGGAAACTTGGATCCGCCCGCGGTCCCTCTTCCGCTTCCTCTCCTTTGTGACCTGGAACGCGTCGATTGGAGCTTAGGTTCCTTGCCATAGCGGAAGTTCGGGCGAAGGCTGGCCGGAAGACGATCCTGCAGCTGTTTCTGTACACCGTGACTCGAAGCTGATTCGGGTCGGTGGAACTGTGTCGGATATTTATAGCGCAGGAAATTTCCGTGGTGGAAATTCCTCTGCTTCATTCCGATGTCGGCAGTTCCAGATTCATCAACGTCTTCCACGTCAACACTTCCACGGCGCAGCTCTATTTTCGAGGTCTCTGAGTTGACCCGCGTAACCAGCTCATGATTGCCATATTGCCGGCGAGCAGAATTTACCGAATCGCCAGCTTGGGATGTCCTAACATTACGTCCTCTTTTGAAGTCAGAGTTGTCAACGGCTGCTTCAAAGCGCAAATCTTTGGGATCGTTTACTTTGATCTGCTGGTAGCCATCTGACAGGCGAAGACTTTCATCGTCTTTGATATTTTGGTGGACTTGGTGACGGTTATAATTTTGATCTTCTTTGATCTTTTTGGTTGTACGTCGATTGTTATCGGGAAAAGACCAAGTAGGCTCTGCAATAGATTAATGAGATCATTTACACATGCCACATCCACACGATCAAATGAAGTTGCCGTGTCGCATATCGGGAATTTCGGGAGGTGCTTAGGTCCTTGTTCCGGCAATGGACGAAGTTCAAGGTTCTGAACACGGAACCAGCGCCGCTTACTTGCCAGCTTACGTCGGTACCAAATTATACTGCTTGGCGACAGAGATATACAAGTTGGCCAGGGTCTTTACTCGGAGTCCCCTCAACAGGCCTCGAATGCTCAAACACCAGGTCACAGAGCCAACGCCCCTAATCGCATGCATACATATATTTAATATTTCTTAGTTCATCTTATGCGTATAGGCCCTATAGAAAAGACACAAATACCTTAAACGTGCACACTGTAGGCCCCTATGCAGAAATTATGAAATTGTGAAATTCATAGCGTTTTAAGAGACTGCTAAACGAGCGAAGAGTCATAAAAGTCGGGCCTACTTATGTTTTTCGACACACTGACACGACACACTTTAAATCTTTCTGCTTTCTAGATACTGCATACTGCTTATCAGAATTTCATATGAAATATGACCCACTAGGGCACCTCAGAAAGGTCTACATATTTTTCGGCACGTTTCAAAATTCTTTCTCTAACCTAAAACCCTCTGCAATACTCTCAACCTGCTTATCTTTGCAAACTCTTTATCATCCAGTCATCCTTCTCTACCCGCTCAATCTCTTGTCTCACTCTTGCCCGTCCCCAGTTACTACTTATCTTAAGTTTTCTAACTGATCCATACACTGGACCTTTACTATAGAATGATCTCCCTCCTAAATTTTGCAAAGTTTCTGTTCCTCTATCCCTCCCGTCGTTCACTCTTCATCATCTCACTCTCAAGTCCCTTTATTTATTACTCCTCAGGTATTCCATTCAAAACTAAAAACTCACCTTTCCAAGAAATCTTGCTCTGATCCATCCAATCTGCCGCTTTCCCATTTCTCTCAACCTAAGCACAACCCACCGTAACAGCGCCTCTGTCCCCTTCTCTCTCTGGTCTTCTAGCAACAGGACTTTGTTCTCCACATGACGTCTTTGGACAACCATGTGACTTGACGCAGCGCTCACGAATAAGCTAGTGCAATGTGCTTAGCTTTTAAGCAGAGCTTTAGAAATTTTCAAGATTACGATTACGGGTGCGATGGATGAACATTGCTGAGGCCGAAATTAAAACAATACTTCGTACATACGGATATCGTTGACAATGACTTCAATGTATGTGATGTCATCGTCTCCAACCGTCTGTTGTTTCTTTCGAAATTCATCTCGTGATGAAACCGTTGTTTCACTAGGCACTGCTGGTTGTCTGCAATTTGTGACGGATCTCTTTGGCGAGTCTGGAAGAACCAAATAAGCTGTCTCCTCGTCTTCTTCGTCACTCACGTTTGTTTCTTTGCAGCTTGGGGCTGCATTCAGAACTGGTATGGCGATATTCATCATATCGCCCTCTTCAAAATTCAGACAATTAACGCAGGAGTTTAAAGCCAGTGAGAAATAGTGAGATTCAAAGAAAGAGGAAGAAAGAGTTCGATTTTGGAAGAAACAGTGGCAGCGGCGTGGAATGCAACTTTATGGCCCAAACAGAGACGTCTTTCAGAATCCGAAGTCATGGATGGGTCTATCTGTATGATTGTTATAACACACGAAATGCATTGTTGATTCTTGTCAGCTCGGAAAATCTCTTGAAAATCGAAATATAGCTGATGATTTCATTCAATTTCTACGGCATTTTATGGAGTCATGTTTCCTTGCCGTTTATACGAAACTATGCAATCAAAATAAAATTACTTAGTCAAAACAATTAATAAGCATGTTCAGCATAAAGTCTGATTTTCTGTTTACCCATCTTGGATGAAACAGTGGTAGTTGGTTCCACCCTTTCGAGGCAGCCAGACTGTGTAAATATGCCATTATTAGCCACTACTTAGGGTACTTTAACATAGAAAAACACGACCTGTGTTCATAATTTGATTAAACTGATGCTACATTGTCTATTTTATAAATACTCACCAAAGGCAATAGAATAGCGCGAAGGAATTGATTTCCTTTGTGTCGCAAGTAAAGGAAAACTGGCGTCTGCGCGAACAAGCTTTGGCAGACTACCTGAATAGGTTGCAGCGCTGAGGAGTCAGAGTTCTTGGCAGCTGTTCAGATGCTCTGATTAACCGTGAGCCACCACCTCTTTCACCTGCTTCTCCGTCTTCTCTTTCTCCTCCTCCTTCACTTGGTTTTAATTACTCTGCTGCTCGTTCTGTCCAGACGTCATGCGAAGTCATCGATTGCAGACGAATAACATCGAGCTGACTGCCTGTCTAGCTCTCTGACTAGCTTCTTGACTGGCTGGCTACCTACCCGCCTGCCTACCTGCCTGCCAGGAAGAGTTGTATGAAGACTTTCAGTAAGCCTGTCATCCTGTAGAGCTAATCAATGTTTACATCGATTTCAAACTTTAAAACCGTAGACTGACCGATGCCTCCAAATTATTTTGCCTGCTCTTCTCTTCTGTCAATATAGCAGCAACTGGTGCATTGGAATTAAAAATAGTATTAGCCACAACGGCAAAAACAGTACCAAGTGGAAGAAACGGCAACAAATGCATCAGAATTCTTACAAATCGTTTATTTAGACTGAAGACAAAATCCATAGAAGACCGTTTATACTTAACAGTTTACTAACACACAGTTGCCCGTTCAAATTCATTCGCAACTTACACTAGTCTGAATACGAATAGTCGTAATCGTAAACTAATGCGTTTCCACAGCATATATTTGCAAGTACATGCATGCATATGCATGTGTAAATTCATGTATGTGTGGGCATAATTGAAATAATATGTCGACGGTGTTTATGGATGCAAAGCAGAGGGGGTCTAGTCCGTCATTTTAATTATATCCAACGTCGTCGTCGCTGCATCTGTTGTGCTTCAGAGGCTGGCGTGTGTCACAAGCGACTCTGAATGATGCTCATTAGCCGAACCTAGATTATATGCAGGTTTTCCCCAGGTCCAAGGAAAATAATCCACGACCAATATCTCCCGGGCAATAATAATAGAGGACCTCTACCAGAGCGAGAAAAGACCCACCATCTTAATCAGGACTCAACCCCGGAGGACGGGGAGGATGTGGGACCAGATGTGCTGAAAGATGAGGTACTGGCGGTCATCAGCGAAATGAAAAATAACGACACGGGGGTAATTGACAACATCCCGGCAGAGACACTGAAAAATCTGGGAGAAAAAGCAACGGCTGAGCTGGTAAGGACTCTGCCATGACATATACAACACTGGAGTATGGCCTGAGAACTTCTTGCAGTCCATCATGATCCAGATGAAAAAGAAGAACAATGCAACGGCCTAGACAAATGCTACTAGACTGGATGATGGTGGACGGATACGGTTAACTGAAGGAAGAGGCCAAAAACGTCAGAATGTCAACGTCAATAGCCACCAAATTTAACAAATACGCAACTGAAGAAAATATTTGACACTTTTTTATCTCTTGTAAACATAATCTGAAATGCTGAATTGAAATAAAGAGCAGTTTAAATAAGTGAGTAGATGTGAAGTGTTGTATGCCTTCCCGCGCAGATAATTACTAAAAGCTCGGTTGCTGTAGTTGTCAGTGATTTGCAGTATTCTTGCATTGTTGTTATCATATCGTTTCCTTGTCGGCCTTGGAGTGTGTTCCGCCAGTAGTAGGCTGCAGCTAACTTCCTGCATGCCTGCTTCTTTAGCAGATGGTTATAAAACCGCCAGAAATGCGGATGGTAGCTACTGATGCCTGGTTGAAAGCTGCGATGCCATCCTTCAATTGAATTGTATGTTCTCTGCAGTTCATCTCGGCTTCTATCGAATGTCTTCCACATCTGCAAATTGAATATTGGCGGTCTGCGTGCATTGCGCATTGATATTGTAAATGCCCTCAAAGAAATCCAGAAAGACGTAGCAGCAGCCGAAATTTATGCATGCATTACTTTAAAGGCGACAACGACAGACTTCAGAGGGACGAAGGAAAAGGCTGCAATCATTCGATGTTCTAAGGACAGTTGTTCATCATTATAGTGTAGGCCGTGACGTTGAACTTGATACAGGTTTTGGCTTAAAGGAAAGAAGCAGCCTTAAATGTTGGTATTGGGGAAGACTGTGCTTGCTGTTGATGCTGACCATTTCTAAGCCAATCTTGACGGAAGATGGATTCCAACCACTTTCTAGATGTAGAAGCCCAGTGAGCATCTGTGTGTATGTGGCCTGTTATTTGTTGGCCATCGGGCAGTAGACACTGGGAACTGTTCCATCTGGAGTCAATGCTTGAACTGTGTATAGTTGCTCGAACAGGAGAATTGTCGTTTTGAAGGTCCAATCCATAAACCAGTTTGGGAAGACGATAAGCAACTGCAGGTTCGCAGCCGTTCCAAAGATTAACACCTGGTTTGATCCGGATCTACAGTTGATTAAATGAAAAACGTCTCCATCGAGGATTGTCTTGTACTGGTCCGGAATAATTAGAGCCTTACTGTCGTCGGGAGCCGGAAGAGGACTTTTGCCATATGTCTCTGCTCTCGAAGAGTCCACCGGACAGTTGACATTGTTGGTAATCGGGCTACAGAGGCAGGAGTTACGTTTCCGATGCTGTTGAGCAGTATTTGTTGAAGGGGTTCCATCTTAACCCGTTCCTGTTCCTTTATTAGCTGTTAAGCCTAAATTGTTTCGCAGTGAGCTGCATCTGGGGCATGATTGTGATCACGCAAAAGGCTAATATCCAAATGTCCATCAACTTTTATCTTTGTCTCGTATTCTGTTGCATTTCTGCGTTTCTCACATTCATAGGACACAACTCCATTTCCTAAGTTCTTCTACTTAATGTAGACACAACCTTCACATAGAAATATTTTGTTGTCGCCTTTACCTGATTTCCATTATATCTGTTTGTACACAAGTCACTATTAAATCTGACCTATATAAACGAAATATCGGATATAAAAAAGTTCAATAAAGATTATTATGAATTACTAGCTAGTATAGCGCCGGTATCTAATGCACAAGGAATCAACCGATGACGCACCAAAACCAAGCTGTAATCATGTCAGTATCCAGGAAATCAGTCCGCTAAGACAGACAGTTTATGGTAAATATGCAATTTAAATAATTCTTAAGTAGAGAACGAAATGACACAAGCGACTGAGCAGAATGAACGGAGACAGGTAGAGAATTCCATAGTCTAGCTCCAGCAACCAAAAAGCTCATTTATCAAGAACATTTCTAGGTTTAGGTTTGACCTGAGAAAGACAATCAGATGACCTAGTTGAATGGTGAAAAGAATGACAGTGGACGAACACAGACTTTTGTTATAAGAAATTATGTGGAAAGAAGTTCAGGTTAGCAAGTCAATATTAGGGCAGTGATACTGTTCATCTCAGTATTTTACTGTTACTTGTCAAAGGCTAAACAGATGCGTAGAACATAACCAAGGGATCAAGTCATTTAAATCCTTTTTTACCATATTTTGCCATCCCGATCGTTAAAAAAGCCAGACTTTTTACCGCAAAAATATTTTACCCGCAAAGTTACATCACTAGTAAAGACATTATGCAAGTAAGAGTAGCATCAGCCAACTCACTAAATGAGACACTCAGTTTTAAAGATTTAACCATTCAAATTTTTCAGCTGCTGAGTAAAGATGTTTGCTGATGACACACAAATAGGGAGAAACATACAGATTGAAAAGGATTAACAGCTTTTAGCAGCAGGACACAAATAATTTAGAAGATTGGTCGAGGGAATTGACTGTTGAAATTTAAAGCTACTCACTCACGTCTGCTTTCCTCACAACCGGCACCAGAACTTGCACTAAAGATATTTTGCACTAAAGAGACTTTGCACTAAAGAGACTTTGCACTAAAGAGACTGTACTAAAGAGACTGCACTAAATAGACTTTGCACTAAAGAGAGTTTGCACTAGAGAGACTTTGCACTAAAGAGACTTTGCACTAAAGAGACTGCACTAAAGAGACTTTGCACTAAAGAGAGTTTGCACACCTCAGACTTCGCACACATCCGCCCCTCAGATTCAGGTGTACCGACATTGAGCGCTTTTCAAGGGCTTTAATAATTAATAAATAAATACCTATGCTGCCACGCACTTAACCATCAGTACTTCCTTTGAGCTTTTATAACTTTTAAATACGCTTTATATAGATGTAGATGCAGTTTGGTGGGTTATTGGCCTGGGGTTTAAATCTAGGGCCTATTTTCTTGGAGTAATTGCCCATGGGGGTTAGAGGCCGACTAAGCGCTGGCGAGTAAGCCGGTCTCTTTGACACATCTTATGCTTCGAACTAAGATATTTTAAACATTTATATTACGTTACGTTGTTTGCAGGAATACAAATACGGGACGATGGCCATTTCTTCTGCTTTAAGGCTTAAAGGCCGTCACTTCTACAATTTCTTGTTCAGCCTTAAAACAAAAACTACTCAAAAAACTTAAAAGTATGTCATTGAAAAATGATATATAATTAAACCTTTCGCCGCCACAATTAAATAGTTTAGTAGTTTTAGACAAAATACAGTAGTAGTATTTTACAGACAAGTTACAGTGATAAAACAAATCGCAGCTTGTTGCTGTGAATACGACGCTGGTAAAGTCAAGCAACATCGAGATCTATTTCGGCGGTTGACCATCCATGGAATACCACACCATCTGGGCCTACTTAGTCCTCCATTAGTATAAGCGCTAGTTGGCAGGTTGAATTTGAATTTGAATTGAAACTTTATAGATTCCAAAAGAACAAAAGAACAAATTCATTAACCAGTGCACAGATTATTGGAATATAAGCGGTAGACCCAAAAGGGACCTAAGTCCCGCTAAATTAGGGCAGCCTATTACAAAACAAAGGTTAGAGAGGTGTTTGTTGTTGGACTGCCTTGGTAAACGATCCTTCGATCGATTATGGAAAATCTCAAGGTTCACAGAAAGTAACGCCTTAGGAGTGGCTCCTCTTTGCTGACCAATCGGATTTCGATAGGTCTTATTCAACGGATTGATTTTTTACTATGATTTCACTTGAAGCGACTATCGATTGGTGCCTTTTTGCATTATAATAAAGGCGCTGTAAAAGTAAATAGACCTAGATTAGAACTCGCACACTTCGCTTGAGAAAACGAGCGCTCAACCAATCGGCTGCCCGGTTCCTAATTAGATATCTCGACTGAGCGCCATATAAATGCAACTGCTCCATTACATACAAAGCAGCGGGTAATGCGGTTTATTTTGTATGTTTGTTCTCAAAACCACTAAGCTCCAAGTCTTACGGCTCTTAATCAGGCGCTTGACTCTGTTTCTCTTAACGATATCAGCGCAGGTGCTTGACAGCAGTTTACAGGCGTCATCATAGTTGTTGTAGTCTCGCTCGCAACTGTCTCTTCCCCGTGCCCCTTGATGGCACTTGTATGCGTGACAGCGATCTCAAGCTCTCGAAGGGGGGCAGGAGACGCCAGATGAGGCTGCGACTCGGAGACCTCGGTCAGCGACCCGGACCTTGGCGCGCAGCTGGCTACGAGGAACGTCTGAACGAAGATCCGCCGGAACTTCTTTCCGACCAGACAGTAGATAAGGAAATTGACCGACGAGTTGAGAGTCAACATGACGTTCGTGACGGCGTTGACGCTGCGGTAGAAGTCTTTGTCATCGCTCGTTGGCATGTAGCTTGCGTGGTTGATGGCAAGACGCAGGCAGACGTCGGGCAACTGGCAGACAATGAAGACGCTGACGACGGCGATCAACATCAGGGTGATGTTCTCTCGATTCTTTGATCGGTGACTCGATGCTGACCCTGTCGACGCGGCGGCCACTCCTCGATGTTTCCGGTGGTTGCGTCTGAGAGTCTGGATGAGGAGGACGTTGAGGACAAGGAGTGTGACGAGAGGACCGACGCTCCGGAAGATCAGATAGCAGACGATCTTGTAGATGACGAAGTAGAAAATGCTGCGTCGGAGAGACGTAATCGTGACCTTGACCGTGACCTTTCCGCTGCACGGCTGCGTCTCGTGCAAGATCTCGCGCTCGAAAAACTGTGGTACGTTGAAGGCGATCGCCGCAATGACGACGACGACGACAAGCACCTTGACGCGGCTCAGGCTGCGCAGGTGAGCGCTGAAGGGCTTACAGACGGCCACGTAGCGATCAACGGTGACCAGTAGGACCGTCCAGACGGTCAGCGTCTGCGATATGGAAGCCACCGGCCAGACATACAGCTCGACGTAAGGGAAGTGACGCGAAAGGCCGGGCAGCCAGTCGGTCAGGTCGTTGATGGCTTTGAGCGTCTGCACGAAGAGACAGGAGATCAAGTAGACCGTGTCTACGACGGCTAACGTCTGCAACAACCAGTCGGTCGAAGTCGCCTTGCCCCGACTACGACTCAGGACGACGATCGTCAGAGCGTTTCCGATCAGGCCGATCAGACAGAGAGCAGAGACGACGTAGATCTCGAGCACAACCCTCTGGCGACCGTAGATGAGACTCTTCGGGGGAGGGAAGGATGACAAGGAGGCCGACGACGCAGAGGAGACGTTGGAGCACTGGTTGGTTAGCGAGCGATTGATGACGCTGAAGATCCAGTTGTCATGATGGAGCGGAAAGAAGGGAGAGGGAGGAAGAGAGGGTGCAGCAGCAGGAGCTGCAGCGGGAGATAACTTGTCCATTCTGGTCTGACGATGGCACACAGTGTAAAGAACGCTGCTTCCTGCTATGAATTATTCAGCAACGTCCGTTCGTCGCTGGGGCTTCGTCGTCAAGAACTAAAGCAATACGTGGACACGTACAGCACCTGTCAAGGCACTGTATTATAAAAAAACAAGCAGTCTCGCCTTCATTAATATATACACACGCACACTGTATATAGTGATTTAAGTTCACCACCCAGACATATTCTTTAAGCACACAGTTTAACATAAGACATCTACAATAAACATGTACAGGGATTTTGAAAAACTTTTGAGATAGGCCTAACACAAATCAGCCCTTTCTTATGAAAACGCTGTATTATATGACGCAGGGAATTTTGAACGAGCGTACAACTCAAGCGTGCATTCGTAGACAGGCGCGGTGTAGTAAACCTTGTCTCAGACGAGTTCAGGCAAGCAGAACTGTACACTTGTACAGTCTTGAGTGAGATATATGTGCATATGTTCAGTTTGTATATATTGAGTTGATACTATAAAAAGTATTGTGTCCCATATCTCACAAGTGAGACGTCGGAGAGGGGCTTACCTCCTTTTCTAGGCCCTTGAGCCGGCAATGGACGGATCCCAAGGTCCTGGACACGGGGCCAGTGCATCGCAGGACTTACCGTTTACTTCCCAGCCTAAGTGACAGAGGCACGTGTGCTGATACTAGGCCGTTGAAATGATGATATTGAAAATGTAGGATACTCGTCGGAACTGTTTTAAAAGCGGAACGGCTTACTCCTCATCCAAGGAGAAAGTGAGTCGCCCCAAATTAGAAATGTGAACTGTAGCATATATAATTGGAAGTGCAAAAATTAGAAAAGTTAAGTATTCCAGTAGACGTCTACAATCAGAAGACGAAGCTGGGCTTTGCTTGCGATTTACCTCGTTTAATAAAATTTTACTCGAAAAATTCTAACAAACTGGACTAAAAACTGTGACGGTTCATGCCGTTTCACGGAAATAGGTTCCGACGCTCATGGTATCAAGTTAAAATATAGGCCATACTTTGGAGAAGCTGTACAGATTTGTGTGATAAAGACCACTCTGGAAAATAACTCAATGCAAATAAAAAAATAGCAGAAACCTCTGTGATATATCTAGAAAATAGCCCGCGTTATTTCGTACAAGACATCCTAAGTAGTGCTTAATGTAGTATAGTACAGTCTAGACGACTGGAAAGACTGTCATAAATGAATTTAAAGTTCCACCCGTTTTATAAATATAAGTAAAATCTTATAACTTATACTAATACACGAGTATAAAAGCACACGAGCCGTTTAGTAGCCCTGTATAATAATAGGAATAGAGAGAAAGAGTGGAGAGAGTGAGAGCTCTACGTATGATTAACTGGGGTCAGTGACCCCCGTGCTTGCAGGTAAAAGGTAGCATCTGTCCATGCAGCCGTTTTAGCAGCTCATTAGGGCAGTTAACATTGACCACATCACACGTCTCAGAGGATCTGACGACGAGTTAAAAATGTCTGCGATTCTGTTTACAGCGTCGAGACAGGTCTTCTTCGAGGCGGGGCTTTGAACCGTTTGTGCATGCCTACAGGTAGAGGACGATTAATGCCATCCGTTTCTTCTGCGCTCCTTAGGCAAGTGTAACGCGGATGACATCAACCGCAGCTGCCGTTAAGAAGCAGCGCTCTATAATAGGAATTAAGAGAGAGCGAGACAGCAGGACAGCGAGACAGAGCAAGAGAGCGAGAGAAGAGAGACAGCTATAGAAAGAGCTAGAGAGCTAGAGAGAGAGAGAGAGAGAGAGAGAGAGAGAGAGAGAGAGAGAGAGAGAGAGAGAGAGAGAGAGAGGAGCGAACGAGAGAGCGAGAGAGCAAGATAGCGAGAGAGAGGGAGAAAGAAAGTGTGTGTGTGAGAGAGAGAGAGAGAGAGAGAGAGAGAGAGAGAGAGGGCGCGCGCGGGAGAGAGAGCAAGAAAGCGAAAGAGCTAGAGCTAGAGCCAGAGGTGGCCATTAAAGCTCTTTGGTGGTTTAATCATGTTTATGCACACTAAAAATAACTTGGCTATAGAAACGCTTATAAAATACACGCTCATGTTGATAAGAGGCACCGTGAATAGCGCCGGCAGCGCGATACTTAATCCGAATTCACCATTTATGGCTAAGACAACTAACTGTCTGCATGATTTCAGATTACAATGGCTATGATCATTGCCAGACAAAAATGTTCAGAAGCGTTGTAATAGCTGCATGTGCTGTAGAGTATGCAAGGAGATCAGAGCTCAGGGACGTCTAAACTTAGTGTGAATGACAGACGCTTTGACCAAAGAAATTTCTGTGTAGCTAACTGCATTCAATAAGATTCATAGTCTGAGTTACATGGTCACAATTTCATTTTAACTAAACTTGCGGTCAAGTCTACTTATATTTCACGGCTTCTCTGTGCAGTCTTCCTGTAATCTTCCTTTGCTCCATTCTTTCATTCGAAAACAGTTCCGAGGAATGTGTTATTATGGACTACTACCTCGCTTGTTTTATGCTTTGTCCAATTGGTCTTGTAATGTAATCTCAATCGTAAGCTCCAGATTTCTAAAACGCTCAGCGTTAGCTAAGTCGCGGGAATCCGCTTATTTACAGGCGCTCAGTCAAAACAAATCGATAGGTAGGAAGGGTTCGGATCCAGGTCCAGATCCAAGAGGAAGGCAGGCCGACAGGCAGACGGCATTGGTGGATGGTGTTTGGAATTTAACCGGAAAGTGAGATAAGAGGAAATCAGAATAGGTTTTGTAGAACAGAAGTGTTTTCAGTTTTCAATGAAATATATGTAATGTAGGCAAAATTTATATAGAGCATTCTAGTACCTCTCAAACTCGCCCCTGCCCGCTCACGTGATGTTAGAGTTCCTTAAGAGCGACAAGGCAAATTATGCTAGAACAATTTGAAAAGTTCCACTTGCAGACTAAACTAGGCCGCAAATACAGGGTATTTTTCTGTATAATGTGTTCCCATAAGTATCGTAACTTTATTTTCTTTTATCGTCATAATTTTCGACGCATAGCGTGCTATAGAAGTTTAGGAATTATGTGCTATAGAGTGAGGCATTCGGTCATATATTATATATTTCGATTATTTTTATCGGCAAATCACGAGCAAACTCTACTGGTTTGCATTCATTGTCAGAATTGAACATACTGTGCAGTTTATGATGTCGGAATTGGTACATATTGTCTAAATTTTATTCAATCGGAATAGCGGTACATTTTCATTTCATTTTGTTTAAAAATTCTTTTGTATATGCCGACATGTCACAAAAGGCCATTTGGACGCTTTGATGTGCATTCTCTACACGTTGTGCAGTTGAAAGTGATGCAATCATTTGCTTTTTGGCCTCTCATAGCATTGGACTGCAGTGGGTTTTAGGGAGGGGATGAGGGAGCGGGAAGACCAGAGGCGTAATCGTCCTCTCCCGCTCTATGCAGCGAACAACAGATCGGGGACGATCTATGGACGATGATGTCGGTTTTATGTATTGGCGGATAGATTGAACTGGAATGAGATTCGGAATGTATGTTTCCGGCCAGCGATTTGAGAATTATATAGCTCCTAATCAGATTCATTGTTTTGATTTAGTGGATTCAGACGCCAAACGTTTTCTGCGTCAATTTGAAAGCCTCGTTTAATTGTCTTAAAGTGGTGTTCCTCCTCGATGTTTAAATATGTGACATCGTTACTGGAAAATGACCTTGGCTATACACAGGGAAGGCTAACCCGAGCACGGCTGCATGGTCAGGCGATCAAATGGAAAACAATGGTTTCAAAGTTACTGTCAAGACAACAGCCGGACATTTTGTTGACTTAACTTATATGCAGAGCCGGCTTTAGGTATAGGCGGAGCAGGTAGTCACCTGGAGCGCCACAATTTAGAGGCGTCATTTTCACATTTTCACAATTGTATTTTATGTGTTCACGTTTCTCGATAATTTTTTCAGTGATTATTTTTCATTTGAATTCAAAATTTTCTCTTATTCGCAATCTGGCCATGATATAGGACTATTTACTCACAAACAAAATTCAGATACATGCTATTGCTATGTATGTAGGCCTATCTAAGCCTAGCTATTCTGTTAGTGCTTGAACATCACAACAGCAATGAACAAAGTAGAACTTAATAATATATTGATGTCATTGCACCTGTTTAACCACCGTTGAGAGACTACTTTCAATTATTCAGTTTTTAGCTGAACACAACATGACTTTTCGTGGCTCATCAGAAAAGGTTAATCTGAAAGATAATGGAAACTTTCTTGCCTTGGTAGAACTTATAGGAAAGACTGATTCAGTTTTGCAAGAATATTTAAGACGGGTCACATCAGATGAAATCCATAACCTTTCCACTTTGCACAAATGCAAGAACACAGCACCAATTTTCGAGCCTCTATGACCCAGGAAAGAGTTAACGAGCGGCTTCGCTTAACGCAGTTTTCCGCCGACCGATTGGCGCTTCTTGGACGAATGGCCTATTGCTTTAGCCATGCTGTTCATCAAGAAAGATGTAGCCGGAACGTTTGATTGCAGAGATATTATAAGCAATCTTGAAAGTAGTAAAGCAAGAAAGTATCTCGTAAGCAAAAAACGTATTCCTATAAAAACTGTGATAAATTTATTACTCTCCATTATCGATAGAAACTGTTCAAACTGATTTATAGAATTACATAAACTTAAAATTTACAAAGAGGTATATTTTGATCAGACCTTTTTGTTTTGCAAGAGTTGAGAAGTAATAAGGCAGGTACCTGCTTTCAGAATTGCAGTGTTTTATGTGGCTTAATTAAAAACTTTTGAAATGATTTTCATTAAGTGAGGTAGGGGACTTCAAAATGTATACTTTGCCTGGCTTTACTCAGGCTAAGGCCGGCCTGCTTATATAGCGCTGACCTAGATATATCATTTAGTCTAGCGTATACACACCAATCGAAGGCACTTTTAATTTGAACTATTCCAGATAAGTTTCCTCTGTGTCAGTGATGAATCCGCACTCAACGCCCGATAAAACAAGGTCAAAACTTCAGCATCACCTACTCTGTATTTGCGTCCACTGCGCAAGCAGATACCCAAACATCACCACTGATGAAATTAGCTCACTCACTCACTCGCTCGCTCGCTCACTCGCTCGCTCGCTCGCTCGCTCGCTCGCTCGCTCGCTCACTCACTCACTCACTCACTCACTCACTCACTCACTCACTCACTCACTCACTCACTCACTCACTCACTCACTCACTCACTCACTCACTCACTCACTCACTCACTCACTCACTCACTCACTCACTCACTCACTCACTCACTCACTCACTCACTCACTCACTCACTCACTCACTCACTCACTCACTCACTCACTCACTCACTCACTCACTCACTCACTCACTCACTCACTCACTCACTCACTCACTCACTCACTCACTCACTCACTCACTCACTCACTCACTCACTCACTCACTCACTCACTCACTCACTCACTCACTCACTCACTCACAAGCACTGACAATGGAAGCGTCTTTTAGAGTATCGGACTGCAGCAAAAACAACGTGTAGGTGTTGCTGTTATTTCCGTTATTATATCCCAGTTGGTGGAGGACCGTGATTGGTAGTGCATTACTGTCATTTTTGCTTGGCGCCAAATTATTTATGTATCGCAAACTCATCCAGTTTTAATGAAAATGACGATGACAATTAGGGCGATGACGAACATAGCGACTCCTGTCGTCCGTCGTCCATTTTCGCTGTTACTTGGTGGTCATTATCATTTGTTAGCAGTTTCAGCAAATTAGTCGAAGACTCCAAACGACAGATGTAATATTTATAAGCCTCAAAATGTCATTTTAAGCATCTTAATCATCGCGTTTTTAGTCATCATTAGTTTCGTTATCACAGCGTATAGACCCAACGGATCTTAATAAGTATTGCTGGCACATAAAACTAATAACATATGTAACAGCAGACATCCTAGACGCGTGACACACTAACTCTATATCTTTATATATATATCTTTATATATATTATATATATATAGTGATGTGTGCATATGTATGCATGCATATATCTGAACACTTATACAGCGCGTTTTAAGAGCCTCACACAGGCGGCTATCTAGAAGATCTAATGAGGTGCGTTTTAAGATAGGCTGAAAATGTCTGTTGGGCTATTTCAGGCGATAAGATTCTCAATTTTAATGAAAGACAGTTAAACGAGGATGGTCCAAAGCAAGCGAAAGATCGAATGTGCGAATTGATGCACGGGAGCGCGGACCCAACAGGTCCCCACGCGTTGCAGAGCACAACGTTCGTCGACCAGGCTGGCTCGATACAGGCACACTAAGCTCTCTTGTGTATCCTGGGGCCGAACCAACCATTCGGTTATGGAAGAGGGTCTTGAAGGTAATTCTATCCTCAGTCGGGAACCTGTGCATTGTCACTGGCATGTAATTTGAGACATGCGAAAATTTTCCAAGTTGGCCACGACCCACGCAGCATAGCTAAGGACGGAGTGAAGCTGGCGAATTTGAAACTTTGGCAGGCCTGCAAGGACAGCTTTGCAACAGTGCAGGAGTATTGTGATGAAGGAACGAGCAAGGGTCGCAGCGGCATCATGCAATGAATGTCTGGTGCATTTGGTAAAAGCAAAACCTGCAGACAGACGACGTGGTTCAACACAGATAGATCTTCATCCAGGAGCACGCAATGTCCCACCTGGGAATGTCACTGCCATCGTCTCAGGTCCGTCTTTGCTCTTACCTGTTTAACCAGATGAATTATGTCCTCAGCGGATTCAACCTCAGCCGATTAGAGGACAACCAGATCTGTACTTCGGTCACAACTGCCTGCATTTTAGACATACAAGCAAGTGCATCTGAAGTATGACATGACGTGAACAACTGAACGTCAGCAGCGTATTGGTGACCCCGAGCTCCGAGGGCCGTGATGATCTAGGTCAGGTCAGTTGTATACAAAATGCATAGAAGCGGCCGAAGAACAGAGCCCTGTAGGACATCGAATGGAACTGGTGTCTGTACCGATATGTCTAAGCCAAATGCCACCATCATAGTTCGTCCACCCAGGAACGAATTTTCTAGGGGTTGCTCGACGATTCCATATGGAGTCCGGAGTCGGGTCAGAAAGACGTCACGGTTCACCATGGCACTGACATCCAGGAAAGCAAGCAACGTGACGTGCCCTGCGTCATTAACGTCACAAATGTAAGAAATTCTGGGCAGCATAACCGTTTCTGTTGGATGGCCCTTATTAAAGCCAGATTGCAGCTTTGGCATTAGGCTTAGTCACTGTGTGACTCCAAGCAGCGCAACAACTACTTTTTCTATAACCTTAGAGATGAACTTCAGAGGCAAACGATTCTTTTTAAGAAGTATTCACATTTAATGTAAGACTCTATAAGACACTTACTTACCTAAACATTGGTAGAATCAATGCTTAAACAATGAAACTAAAATTAAAACTTGCAATGACATAAACAACTAAAATAAACACTAGGATTTTGTTGGATGAGATGAACTCTGATTGCTAGTCCCTGTTAAACTAGATTTCTTTTGTAAAAAGCCAATAGAACTGAATCTAGAACTAAATGGCTACTAGACTGATTGCCATAACTCTTCCTTTCTGCGTTCCTTGCCCCTGATTTGACTGCCCCCTTCCTCTGTCCGCTCATTCTTCATTAAACTACATGACTGCCTCAGCTCTGCATGCCTCGTGTTATCCTTGTTTGTTTCATAAATTATGCAGCCTTTGCACAGTATGTGTGCATCAGCAGCAGATCAGCAGCACCAGCAGCAGCTGCGGCTCGGGCGCCACAAGATGACAAATCATCTGTCTCTGTTTCGCCGAGTCCTGTTCGTCCGTCTTCGATCTCTTGGCGATCAATTTTTAAATTTCCAGAAGACAAGTTTCAGCTCCTTTCAATAGGCAGAGGTTTCTGTGTCACGCAAGTCCCTCGATGCAATCGCAAACATGTTGACCGCTCTTTCACGAACGGTCGACACTGATTAAGAAGAAATCCGATGACCGTGGTTTTCTTTCTGGCTGAACTTGATGCGCATGCGTGCTATTCCTCTTCTGGTGTGCGCCTAGCGAATGTTTTCATGAATTCTTTAATTCGGCCAACTGTTACTGCTCTTTATTTCCTGATCTCCGGTTCGAATCGCCACTTTGGCCAGACTCCCTTATAAAGTGAGGACTCTTCTACTGGCAGACGATGGACGGAAGAGAAAATACGACGATCGTGAGTTGCTTACTGAGCCATTGCACTCGAAGATCTGCGACTGATTCAGGTTTCTGAGCACGTCGAGGATGCTGACAGCTGCAGTAGATTTTATATCCTGGAAAACGAAGCACGCCCCTCAGGCGCACATAGACGCGCATACATAATACAGGTCTAATATTTACACAATTAGATATGCGTAACACATAGAACTTTCCTTCCAGCTGTTCGTTCGGCCATCGTTTTAATGTCTAAGATGCTAAAATCAAGATGCTAAAATCGGCCTTCGTTATGGCGTGTCTATTTCAACCAAATGGCTTGGCCAAAATTGCCCAGTCTTGCGGGTGAGGTTTCTTGTGTCATCGATCGATGCACGATAGAAAACGTTGTCACGCAAATCATTACGAATATTGTGTAAGCCATGCGTAAATGTTCACGTTCCCTTGAGCATTATCTCAGTAATTTGCTGTCTTTCAATGGCAAATCTCTTGATCCCCGTCGGCATAATATGCTGACGTCTCTCAATACACTGCTACTTACTACTGATGCGGCCCTGGATTCCTGTGCTCAAAGACTGATTGGTTCATTAAATCAGTTTCTCATGAGTTATGCAAGATAGCCCTGTGCAGCCATTACAGAATACCTCTAGCCAGATGTTCGTAAAAGCTGATAGATGTAGACACGTCCTGTTACCTGTTAAAGTCGCAGTTGTTTAGTCTACTCTTCTGACATAACTTCATACGACCCTAGCTAGGAAACCCAAATCCTGCATAACATAATCTAAAATGCCTACTGACAGATTTAGAGGCCAATCCAACCTTGGCCTCTCATTTGAGATTTACCTCAGGATTAGCCTCAAACCCAAACTTAGCTCTACTCGCCACAACCCCATCGCCGTAGGCTGAAATGTGTACATGCTTTTAATTAATTAATTAACACAGCAATTAATTATAATTAGATCCTATGAATATAAACTGTATATAGTTGCTTCATGTTAAACTTGTGTCTTTGTCGATTTAGGAATCAAACGAAGGTGAAAACAAGAATTTTCGACCTATATAGAGTATAAAACTTCATCCAGTGCCACATTACAGTGCATGTTGTTAGCAGATATTGCAACTGAGTGTAAAAGCTGTAATTAATAAGAGCATCTAGGGAAGCATAGCATTATGCCCTATATATTAGGGTTTAATGATTGCTGGTTTTCTATATTGTTTTCTGAATAGGAATGCCGTTCGGATATATCTACGCTGAAATTCACAACTTAACATTTGTTCTTTTCAGCTTTACAGGGGCTTTGGCCTCTGCCTCTTGCATGATCAGGGTTTTACTCCGGACTCAGTGAGATCTTCGCCTTCAGTCCCATTGTGTCCGCCACTGGATGCGCACGTGAATATTTAAAGAAACTGCTCTTTCTGTATTGATGTCGAAAACTCAGTAGGATGTTCTGAACAGCATGAATTTTTATTATCAAAGTGTCGTTACCGAATTAGATTCACTGACGGCAAACATAGCTGCTTCTCCATGCAGCCATTTTTAATCAATCGGTTCATAAAGCCAGACCACTTCTTTAGGCTGTCATCCAACTTCTAAGCAACCTACGAGTGTAAGACTGAATACGCTCAATGCGCATTAAATTTTCATAGGAGTTTGCAAGCGGCAACGACATACTATAAAGTTTCCTACGGTTTCACAGGTGCAAACGACACACCATCAGAAATTTGGATCAGGAATTTGAGCCGTGGATCAAACCGTAATCGAAAGCTCTAGATTTCGACAGCGCCCAAAGAATTCTAAGTTGCGGGAACCAGGCGCTCAGTTAAGCAAAACTGATACGCAGGAAGGGTTCGATTCCAGGTCAAGACCCACTATCAAAATTAGGGTTATAGTCTTTGCACCAACTTAATTCAACCGTCAAGTAAGCCTCTACGAATCTCGATTTGATTTCATTCTCGATTTTTAAAAGGTTGACGCTGATTGGCAGAAATTTAAGTCTTTACACGTGACGTAACAGTCACATGTTACTCTAGCTGAAAAAAAATCGTTGAGATTAAGTTAGAATAAAATTCAAATGCAAGGCGAAGCTAGGTCGATGACAGCCGTAATATGCCTTTAAATAGCGGATATTATCCTTCTACTACGATTATTGTTTGGATAAGGTAAGACGACTGTAATGTAACTGAAGTCCTACGACTGTAATGTAACTGAAGTCCTATTTCAGGCGCTCTTTTAGGTCGAGTAGACTGGTCGAGGACTAGCTTGCCCTTCACGCTATCTATGGCTGCAAGGTCGCCGTCGAAGGTCTTATGCGAAAGCCATGCCGGATCCGGATCTGTCTTCCTCGGCACGAGGTCGATTCGGATTCGCTTGCGCAGGTTCTTCATTGTCTTGCGGAATACAGAGTTGTTCATGAGCTAGTAGAAGTCCTTCTCGATCTCGCTTGTGGCCCTTACCAGAAGATAAATGTTCAGCTGAATGTACGTAGTTTCAATGTACGGTGCATCTTGATCACCCGCATGTCCAGCTGGTGGTACAGCTTCAGTCTGTGACAGTATCCCACATACCGTTCCTTTTTGCGCAGCTTCGGGACCTGGTTTGTGCACTCGGTGAACTTGCCGCCCAACTCGTTCACCAGGATGCTCTGGCAATCGCTCATCCACGCCTCCGGAACTGCCACGGTCTTTGGCTCTAGCGGGTAATCACTGTGGCTTTGGTGCAAATGGTTCGGCTAGTCGAAGACCACCTCCACCTGTATACCCAGACACACACGTGCCAGAGGCCAAGACATGTATGCCAAGCGAGCAGCTAATAATACATATATATCAGAAGAAGTGCAGTTTTTATGTCGTACCTCGAGTAAATGACACCCTCGTCTGCTGCCATAGTTACGAGTTAACGAGTGGCTTCGCTTAACGCAATTTTCCGCCGGCCGATTGGCATTTCTTAGACGAACGGCCTATGCCTCAGTCCTAAAACGCGACCTCTCTGAGTGCTCTTGTGTGGGTTTCTCTGGTAGCTCCATCAGGGACTGACTGCTGCTTGATCCATTTTTATAATGTAATTCAATCTATAGGGATCTACCTGGATCAAATTGTAATGTAGGTTTTAGACTTAGACAAAGATCGTAAATTACAGCCACACACACACACGTCTACACACACAGTCACATTTCATTCTTGCACTTTAGCGATAGCTATCTGCCTCTTTCTGTCATAAATTTTGTTTTCAAAGTGACATCGTGCCACTCAGTGCAGCACCTGCACATGGCAGACGTAAGCCAAAGCACAACAGGTCGACTCTATTTTCATACGGAAGGCTTGGAGACAGGCAGTGCTTTTTTCAGACGGAACAATCCGGAACGGCGTTCTGGCACCTTTTTTCGGCTATTAAAAAATAATTTAGTTTTTAATAAAAGAATTGTATTGCTGTTATTTTAATCAAATAATATAATGTAACTTATTTTAATTCAATTTCAGTATTTACAACTTTACACTGTTTTCAGTGTTCGTTGATTGATAAAAATAATGGAATTTCAGTGTTCGTTGATTGATAAAAATAATGAAATTTTAGCACAAAATTCCATAATTGTTCAGTTCCGTAACTTTTTTGTCTAGAAAAAAGCACTGGAGACAGGAAAATGGAAAAGCGAGGAAAAAATTAAAGTATAACAGTATTTGATCCAATCTGTATGTTCTGAGCTTATCTTAATATATTTCTAATAGAATAAGGAGTTGCCATCTATTCAAACCATGATAAAACTCATCTACGGCTGTAGTTGACGGCATAGGCTACTGCTGTATGCTAAGTCAGTGTCAAATTGACGCTTAACTGTGCGAACTTTGAAGACCATTTTACCATAAAATATATTTTCGCATGAATTGCATATATGTCCATCGGCGCATCCACGCTTCAAAATCTTGGATTGGACGTCAGAGGGGATGGAAATGGTGTACGTGGACGCTGTTCCATCTTCAAACGCAAATTCCGCATTCCACTGGCACGTAAGAGCAAATCGAGAATCACGAGAATCAGCTGTCATAGGTTTTTTATAAATGTATTTCCGAATTTATATAGCGTCAATTAAAAACCCTTAAGAGGCGCTCCTGGTCTGACAATACAAAACCACGATCGAATAAAAATTTCGGTGTCTTTCAAGTGCTTTCGGAAAGAGGCAAAGAAAGGCTAAGAAGCTTTATGTAAGACGACAATTTACTGTGAGGCAGAGTTTGGGTACTTTTTGGTTTCTAGTCAAACTCCAGAAGCAGATACGTAGACTGCAACGGTGGTTGGTGTTTGAAGATAAAGCGAATATGAAGACAAGGACAGGATGAGTCGGGAGAGGATTTATCACAATATTGTTATAAATTTGGAATAAAAGAAGACGAAGACGAGAGAATGCCAACGAAGAAAATTCCTTGACCTAAAAATTTGGATAAGAGAGAGATGCCTTTGTTCGCAAGAGAATATAAGCCACAGCAGTTGGAACTATTGAATGACTAGAGAATTTCAAGTAGGAAACGACAACCGAGGAAAGAAGTGTAAGAGTTGAGTTGGGATTGCTTGGGATTAACTGGCAATGTAGATGGGTGTTGGAGCGATCTAACGTTAGAGAGAAGACAGAAATTGCCAGTTAGTTAGTTCAGGACAAATGGCTTTATTTTAGTGAAGCACTGTGGACATTCGGTATTCTTGGACAAAAATTGTTATATTTCGGGAATGTTCAAACAGAACATTATGTCAACCAGAAGGAACAGCTAATTATGTCAAACCACTCACAGTGCTGAATTTTTGGAAATTCATTTTTGTTTAATATCCGATGAGATTATGAAACAGATGAGCTCAGCTGGGCTTGACTAAAACATTCCGTCTGATAGTATGGCAGATGTCTGGGATAGATTGTATATTGCATGCGCGTTTCAAAGCATTATATAGCGCCTAAACATGTGCGAATTAAGGTAAAAAGGGAATTATGTTGAGCAGCATTACAGAAAATGGTTTGTAGGCCTACATTTAGTTGAAGATTGTTTCTAAAGGAATGGATGTTACTGTGATCAGGTCGCTATCTAGTTTATTATTTTTTTACCTCAATCAAGTATTACGTCCAATCAGTGAATTTGAATCTGGATTAATAAGATAAAGGTGTAGAACTGTCTGAGGGATTATAAGTAGGCCCCTAGAATTTGGTTTCATTTCAAAGGATGATCAAAATTTGATTATAATAGACTGCATAGAATTAAAATAAATTAGCATAATTAAAATATATTAGCAAAATTATCTTACCGTTAACGCGGCAGTTTTCCGAGAACAACTGAGTGAGAGAGCGACGCAGAGAAGAGTTAAGTGGTTATACGTCACCAAATCTAGCAAAGGTCCCTACTGACGTGAGAGATTCCTGGCAAATGTTGTCTAGGAACCAGCCTGCCAGCTCCGTTCAACGCATCATCCGTCGCCTAGTGTCGCCAGCTGCTGAAGCAGACGCATGCGAATGGCTTTCCTCGTCATCGCGGTTGCTGCAGATGAAATCGCCAAATTGTACCAACTGCGCACAGCCATCATCACCAGCCGGGCCCTTTCTCCTCTCGGGCGACAGATGGCGCTGTCCAATGCTCTCCGGCGCCAGTCGACGCAACAGGCAGCCTTCTCACTAAATTCGCCTGGCAGGCGCGCAACGCGAAATGACAGAAAGAGGCAACAGCACCGGATGGAGGTTGGGATTAGGGTTGCTTATAAGATAGGGTATGGTAAGATCAGGTAAGGTAAGGTAGGTATGGTAAAATAGTTGTGGTTTGGTAAGATCACGTCAGGTTAGGTCAGGCAAGTGTATTAATGGTAAGGTAAGGTTACAGTCAAGGTTAGATAAGGTAACATACAGGTGGCATTCCGGCGCATGGCTGTTTTCTTTATCTTACGACGCGCCTTTATGGATCTGTTAGATGCGAAGATAACCATGTTTCTGCGTCTTTGAGAAGCTCTTAAAGACGCTATGTAAATATTCTGACGCGTATATTCATACAAGGAAGATATGTAAATATAAGGAAATGTTAACTAGGGTAAAGTAAATCAAATGACAGTTATGCAAGGCAATGTCAGGATAGGTTAGGTTTAAGAAAATCTCAAAGTTTACTTGACTCCAGCCGCTGTGAAGTTCTCGCGCTTGCAAGTGCAGCCAGTCAAGAATGATTGAGGGAAGAAAGGAACCGACTAAAGACCGAGCTGCACGAAATAAAAGTACGGGATTCAAACCTTATTCAGATGTACTTGATTCAATTTTTACAAGATAGTCTGCAAAACTGCAAATCGAATAGGAATCCGAACAATGACGTGACAGATTAAGGCCAGTTTGACTCATCCTTGTCTGACCCCATGCAGTTTACCCGTTTGCTATCGCCAAATGGACTTTCGAGCGAAGTACGAAACAAGTTAGAGTTGGGAAAGCGCACTTATTCCTCCTTTCACATGCGAGCGACGTCTTCGCATCCCCGAACAACGGTCTGGCGAAGGGCTTCTTTTATTAGGAGGCAACCGGGCACCTGTCTTGTCATCAACAGCTCTTGGATGGCGCGTTTTAATGGCTCTCTATTAGCTGGCGGGTCGACAAAAGCTTCCGCCGTTATATCTAAATATAGGCGCTATAAAACTTGGTGGTCGTCATCGTCTCTGCTTCGCCATCTTCGTAGGGTTTTGTCTATACCGAATGCTGTGCCTGGAGACGTCGTAGCCTCGGCGGTAATCATTGGTACGTCATTTAAAATGCTCCGTCTCTTACGACCACGAATGATGGCAAGCGAAGCGAGTCATTTGGCGCCCTGATATATTGTGCTATTTGACGTTTTCATCAAGGCGCTTGCCGTCTTTCAGAGCGATGTTCCATCCACTCACCTTGTTTTATCGGTCACTTTTTATCGAGCGCTTGATCAACGGCCGACGCCTTTCAATTCTCTCTCTGGTATTTTGTCTCGACACGAACCTCTTGGATTTCGTAAAATTCAAGGGTCTGTGTTAAATTTAGGACATCTCGCTTTTCTGTTTTATAACCTAATCTCTTCCATTACATGCACTTCATCAGCTTTAAATCGTCGATTTGACAAAGCCGTACGCAGCGATTCGTCTCTGCATCTCTCATTCTCTTTTTATTTCCCGAAATGTTGCCGTTCCCAGGCGTCCATCTCTGGTAAATGTTGGCTCTTAGCGCTAAGTTCGGCCAGAACTCAGTTCAGTCTAAATGTCGTCCCTGCCATTGACATCATACAAGGCACTTGGCACATGTCCTTGAGACAGAAACTCCACGTATGCTCCCTTGCTGGCAGCTGTGGTTATCAGTGGAACTCTGGCAATGCCCAGTCGTATCCGTAGCAGTATCCCTTGCCTATATACCTATTATATTGTCGGATGATTACTTGTGACCACTGATTGATTATTTTGGGGATCTCACCCTAAGTTGCGCACAATGAGACATTCAGATTATTCTAAGGATATCGTTTAGTGATTTACATTTTTAAGCACAAACGAACAATTCTTGCGTAGTAGGTAGAGTTGACAAAGCTCGACTTAGTCTAATCTAATATAATCGCTAAAAAGATTTCTGATAAACTAAAATCTACCTCTTACTGTCTGTCTGTCTGTCTGTCTGTCTGTCTGTCTTCGTCTTCCGTCTTTCTACATTCCTTCTGCTAGACTTCCAACCGTCTACTGCCTCCGCAGACTTCTTCTGGCTTTGTGCAGACTATGCAACCTCATTTTGATTCTGTCTTCTTCTCTAGTCTCCTGGGCTTCGCCTCTCTAGACTCGGACCAGTAGAATCTTTGCCTGTTCGGCTCTTGTATCTTATTCCATCTCCATATTTTCCTCTGAGGATCAGGGTAACGATTATTATGCATCATAAACAAAAAATATCTTCCTTTGTTTCTGCAACGTACAGACAATGCTGTATCTAGTTGAGTAAGCTACACTATTCCATTATTATCGTGGCTTCCTTGCATTGATGCTATTAAACCTTAGGTGCATATTCGTGGTAATCCCGAAATAGTTCAGTGCTTCAGTGCAACCGCTAACACTGTTAGATGTTGCTTCCTGTATGCTAATACATCCATTCATATAGCGTCATCTCAAGCCCTGTTAGATATGTATGCCTATAAATTTTAGAAGCAAGTTGAACATTATGAAATTGAATTTGTGTGTTTATGTATCTGAACATTTGCATATGTATGTATTGCATTTAAGGGCCTCTCTAAAGAGCCGTGACGGAGCTAGCTCACACTAAGGTTTCAAGAAGCAGGCGGAGGTCTTGCGAAATAACTAATGCTTGACACTTCATTAAAAGCCATTAAGAGAGTTAGCATCAATATCGCCACGATCATCAATATAACGTCATCATCGTCATCATTTGCATAGCTTTGATGTTCGAGATGGCATAGATGTAGTCAGTGCTCTAATTTCCTTTTTGTTGGTGTGGTCTGTGTAGGAAGCTTGAGGCACCTTCTGACGAACCACATTTCGAAACTGCAGAGCGTACGTTTGTACAACATTCGCTTGGTGTTTGGCTCAGTGCCTGAGATCATGATCGAGGCAGACCATGCAGGACCCGGGATTCTCGATATGGACTAGGAACTCATGTTCGATAGCAGCGTTTTTGGAAAAGCTATTTGGCTTCCAAAGTATTTGTGAAGGAACTCGTGATATCTACTAATAATCGCCACTCATGGCCGTTTGAATGTTTTAGACATTTTCTGTAGTAGTATGGATCTTTGTTTGATCCTTGCTCGGTTCCACTCCGTATTTGCCCATGGATTCCAGTGCCACCAAGAGACTACAGAGCCATTCGTAAATGCAGTTATGCAGTTAACATATGCACAGTCTCTGGCAGTGAGGACGCCAGTCGTCAAACCACTGCACCGTGGTGGAAATGCTGCCATTGGTTCGTTTATTCCTCGGGAAATCCCCGCGCATTTCTCCCCCACCACCTGCGTTCTTGCAGCATCGCCTTACCTTCTTGCCTTCTTCATCATCCCTGTCACTTAGAAATACACCTGCAAATAAGCTGCGATTCATGGTTGGCAGCAGTTGTGAGAAAGATCTATGCGTAGGGAAGAGAAATACATGGAGGAAATGTATCTTCAATGGGATATGCATGTAGTCTGAACCAGTCTGGAACACACTGCAACTAAACTCTGGAACGATCTCCCTCTCGAATTTCGCAAATTCTCTGTTCATCCATCCTTTCCATAGTTCATCCATCATCATCTGTCTCAAACACCTCTATTGTTACTCCTGTGATGCTCCATTCAAAAATAAAGTCTCATCTTTTCAAGAAATACCACCATGGTCCAGCTAATCCGCTGCCTTCCCATTTCTCTCAGCTTAAACACAACCCACCCTAACAGCTGCTTTCCCCTTCTCACCCTGGTCTTCTGGCAACCGGACTTGGCTCTTGACATGGCATCTTTGGACAACCCCACTGACTTGACGCAGCGCTCGTAAGTTGGTGCCCTACACTTAGCTTTTAAGTAGCGCTTTAGAATTTCGAGTTTACGATTACGATTAGTTCCCCTTTCCCCCATAAATCGCATCCTGCCTACTAAGCTAAAATTATACAAGGTTATAATGCTGTTTAGACATTATGGCATTGTTTACACTATTCCTATGTGTTTTTATGTAATGGTGGCTCTTCGTGTGTTATGTAGTTCACTTGGAAAGTATAATAGAACTTGTGTATTGTTGGGCTTTATAGCTCTGTGTTTGTTATAAATAATTCAGTGGCATGTGTAATTCAATTTCTTTTCAACGTAATGCATAGAATTTTGTTGTTTTATTTGTTTATCGAAAGCGGAGACGTGTTTGGATGCACTGATGTACCATAGCCGGAGTGAATAGTCCCCTATGAATGTGTCTACACGTTTTTAGATATGAAGTTATATACTGTGCGTATGTAATAATGGTGCACAGATCGGCGTGTTAAAGGTCAAAAGGTCGACGGTTTTTTAATATGTATTGTGCCTTTCTACTATCGTTTGTCAGCTCCACTCTATCTCTCTCTGTCTCACTATCTGTATCTCTCGATCCCTCCTTCCCTCTCCCTTCCTCCTCCAGCCGTCCATTAACCCCTTGGAACCGTATGGTTGAAATACCGGCTTTGACGTCTGTTTGTTATCACTGTGTGGCCGATATATCGCCTATGAGGTCCATGCATTAAGTCCGGCTTTATGGTCTATTACACCATATTCCCGTCTGGTCAATATACCGCATAAACTAATATGGGCAGAACAACTTGTTTACCATTAGATCTAAGTCGCTCTTCAATACTTAGCGCACGTCAAAGTCCATCTGAGCCTTGTTATTTGAGTCTGTCTTACCGGTATTTACATGTTTACAATCCTTAATGTCGTGCGAGGAGCATGGGAGAGACAGGCAGTCAGCTCACAACCATTTCCACAAAACACTGAAACGTAAGGCTTCAGATGTTAGTGAAAACAAAAATTCGATTGGAAGCAGAGTTAGCAGTAAGTATGATGCAACTGAAGCAAAAGAAAAGGTCACGGGCAGAGGCAGTATCGAAACTGAGCATATAGAGTCTGAGTGTTACTATCATTCCAAAATACACTACTGATGTGAAATTGTAAAGATACGTTACAATATATTCTTACAGTTCAGTTCAGTTCAAGACTACACTAAAAACAATGTTGCTAACTGATTGCAACAATTTCATTTTACCGCTGGGAGCACGGGATATATATATATATATATATATATATATATATATATATTATATAGGCTTTTGCCTATGGGTGCTTTGGATGGATACTGTGTTCTTGTGGAGGAATAGGGTTCACACTGTTAATCCGTGACCCTCATCCCAGTCTCTGTCTCTGTTAGGTTCCAGCAGTCATTAGATGATGCTGGGCATCCGACATACAATAGAACGACATTCCCCCCACATGGGTTGTCGGTGGTCCTGAGGCTGGTGGCTTCAGCTGCTGCTGCTGCTGCATCGGCTGCTCCTACTCCAGCTGAATGTTTGACTGATGGAAGAGTTGCTGCTACCGTTCATTTTGGTCCTGTTGCTCGAGGTATTGGTGCTGACAGTGACATTACAGCGCTCTTCAATAGCCTGTTGTTGTTGGCGCTTGCCATGGCGCTAGTCGCGATAGTGGTGGGGGTGGTGGCGGTGGCGGTGGTGGTGTTAGCGGTGGTGGGGGTGGTAATGGGGGCGGTGGTGGTGGTGGTGGCGGCGGTGGTGTTAGCGGTGATGGGGTGGTAATGGCGGCGGTGGTGGTGGTGGCGGTGGTGGGGTGGTAATGGCGGCGGTGGTGGTGGTGGTGGCGGTGGTGGTGTTAGCGGTGGTGGGGGTGGTAATGGCGGCGGTGGTGGTGGTGGTGGTGTTAGCGGTGGTGGGGTGATAGTGGCGGCGGCAGTGTTCGTCGTTGTCATCGTCGTTGTGGATGCTGGTGCTGTCGTCTGTTGTCTGTTGTCTGCTGCCAGACCGATGCCTCCGAACGCTTCGAGTGATAGAGGGCGCTGCTGTCTAGGGCTCTGTCGTCGTGACGTTCGTATGGGAGACGCCGAGAGAAGGGGTGGGGTGATGGTGGGTGAGGCATTCCTCTCTCATGGACATCGGAGATGAAGCTTTGCATATAATAATTTGTGGTCGGCCATTGTTGCGCCGAATGCAAGGGTCTCAGCCGGCTTTATTAGCAGTCTTCCGAGAGATTCACAAAAACGCCACATAAATGCGGATTTATAAATACTTAAATCAAAAGGCATAAGCACAACTACGTTATTATTATCATCATCATCATCATTATCATCATCATCATTATTGTTAATAATTAATAATAATATTCATGTTATTAATATTATCATATTATTATTATTATTTCTAGTTATTGACACAATATAATTACAAGGCATCAATCGATGACGCTGGGAAATTTACGTGAGGGTCTTGCTCAAGGTCCCGACACAGTAACTGTCTCGGTGAAGATCGAGCCTCCACGCTCCGCTTTTCAATGGGAGCGCTTAAGTCTCGGTAACGCACGGTAGAGCTCTCTCTGTCTCTCTCTCTGTCTCTCTGTCTCTCTCTGTCTCTCTCTCTCTCTTGCTCTCTCTCTCTGTTTCTCTCTCCCTACCGCGTAACATAGATGAAAAAATTTATACATGCATTATTACATACGTGTATGTAACTAGACATTTATATAGAGCCTTATGGAATCTCTCGAAGAGGCTCCTCGCTTGCCAAGCAGATGTTATAATTCGATGGAGCATTCGCCTGCTCTGTCTCTCCATCTGTCTGTCTGTCTCTCTTTCTGTCTGTCTGTCTGTCTATCTATCTCTCGCCCTTCATCGTGTCATCGTAACCAATGGTCAGATGTTGGTCAAACGTCAATAAAAACAGACGAACACTGATTTCTGTGTGTATTCATGTATCAAGCAAAATATGTAGCGCCTTTTGAAGAACCTCATAAGGACGCTGGTGAAGGCTGAAGTCGATAAACTACTCATTCGTTTCGGTCTCCTGCCGACCGACCTTCCTCTGTCGGGCGACCCATTAACCTAACCAATATTATAGCCGCTACACATTCATATATAAATAAATTAAAACATACATACACACTGTGAACGTAATTTTTACGCTTTCGAGTCAGCAGTTTTTCAACGCTCGTTTGTATTGGAATTTTCAACGACGTCATCAGGTTGTTGACTTGTTTGGCTGGCGATCGCGCCGTTGAATTTTTCACGAGACAATATATATATATACATTTTCCGTCATCATGACGTTCGTTCGCATACATGGATGCATACTTGCGCACAAACGTGTGTCCGTTGATGGTTTCCCTGTGCCCATAAAGTAACCCTATGGGTTTGTGGAACATCTGTGTTTTATCATCATTGATGTTTCGTGCATCACATAACGACTCCAGTCTGATTTGAATTGATAGCATGTATCAGATTAAATCTATGTATATAGAGGAGTTTCTTGAACTCAAAAGGTTCATGAATTACAGCTCGGACAGTTGTAGTTTTCAGCTCGATTAGGTTTGTTCCATGCAGTAATAGTTAGTCACAGTTTGGCTACATTTTCTGATCAGTTGCTATTGTGCAGGAATCCATGCAGACATGGATGGGCGGACTGTTGAGGAGACTGGTTGCCGGTGTGGCGTGATAATGTGTCCGGCATGAAAATGTATCCGACTCCGCTCACTTCCGTTACCAAAACAGAATTTCACGACTTCTATGAGATACTGTCCGGAATTAAAATGTGTCCGACTCTATCAACAGACGACGACATTTGAAGTATCGTGTTATATAAAAATTAGATGCGAAGCAATATTTTTTAAGCAGAGAAATAGAAGCTCAAGCAGTTGCCTAAAAGCAAGTGCAGCAAGGGCGACGCGAGTTCTACTTTTACAAACAAAATTCCCGCGTGGGAAATGTCCTTGACACCAAAAAGTACTCGTCGACTGCTGAAATCGTTCATGGCACAATTTCATTTTGTAGCGCTTTACTTGATGAACGTATACTGCCTTGACGTTTTAGACATTATTCCCACTGTGTAACTTTAAACCTAATGTTATATTTCATGGTTTCCATAACAGCGTATGTTGTATGCTTATGCAATTTATCAATGTGTAATGTTTCACCCAAACGGAACATCTAAGCCACAACGGATTAATTTTGTTGTATAAGGGCTTTGAAATTCTTTAAAAGTATCCAGGCATCTAATCACTGCTCTCACCAGCTGCCTCCAGCAAAGCACTCTCACGGATTCACCTTGCGGGAGAGAGGCATACTTTTGAATTGCCGAACTTCCACTCATTGCTTCATAAAAATCCTTCATCATTCGCTGATTGTACAAATATAAAAAATTGTAACTTCTCTTTTTTATATGGCTGCTTATCAATGTGTCAGTTCTGTTAGATCTTTACAACAGTTGATCTTCTGTTGCTCTGTTTTCTGAACTTTTTAACTATAACTATTTTTAAAGTTGGACTTTCAGACATTAAGCTTATATTACATTGTAGCACGACCTTGTGTTATATTTCTGTGTATGCATTGTTGTTTTTAAAAAGTGGGCTTTTGTCTCACTCTAATAACCGGTTATTTACTTACTTATAATTATATGGCGTTGCTCCGCTCATATTAAGCTCATACATACTTACATTCCGTATCTTTGTTATATTGGGATAATTACCTTGCTTACTGAGTGTCTTTCCCGGAACAAATCTCACGCTCATATTAATAGTTAAGCTTGACAGTTGCTATCTGACGTCATCGGTCACATGAACCAATGACAACAATTTTCGTACACATTTTGATGTCGGACACATTCTCACGCCACACCAGCAACAGAAAACAGTGTTTGTTCTGCTAATTGCGACGACCGTTAAGCCGATGGGGCTGCCAGTGTCTTTGGGAGGGCAGAGATGTGTGAATTTAAATCTGGAGAGGCTCGTGAGGGAGGGAACAAGTGACAAACTCTAATAAGCCTTCTACCTACAAATGACCTTAGCAACCAAAATGTTTTCTGAAGCTCATTAGACGCGCGCAGTACATGTGACTTTACTCTGTTCTCGCTCACTCGCATTATTCACACCACCTAGTGAATTAGGTTCGTTCATTCGTTCAGGCTTTCGTTCGTTCGTTCATTCGTTCGTTTGTTAATTCGTTGTTTATTTGTTACTCTCATAAGTCCTCTTCAGCTTTCAGAAGCCCTCGTCAGTTAGTTCTCGTTCGTTCCTATATATTCTGTCTCATACACCACCACCACCACCACCGCGACCACGATCACCACCACTACGACCATCACCATCACCACAACCACCACCACCACGATCACCATAATCACTCTACGACCACGACCCCCTCCACCACCACCATCACGACCAACACCACCACCACTATCTTCACCACCACAAAGGCCACCACCACCCACAACAAGATAATTAAGTCACCCGGCAGCTGTAATTAAGTGGCATATGTGCAAAAACTTCATACGTATAATTTTTTGTCGTCTGATTGTACACGTAGTAAAATCACAACGCTCGACTGCACAATTACATCTGTTTAATTAATCATGCTGTGTAATTGAGCGTAAAAATATCTCGAGCGAGTGATTCTGTCGTTCGTTTTTCCTCCCATCGATTCTTCTATCATTTCTCGCTTTTTGCTGACAATTTCGTGTACATCAGACAAAGTAGTCGTCACTTTCTCCAGCCACTTTAGACCTCACCCACCCAACCACTTATCAGTTCAGTCCTGATCAATCCATCCATCGATCTGTTTCGTATAATATCCCAAGTGTTTTTTTCTCCAAGCATACGTCTACACACTCCAAGTATCCATCCTTTGACCCATCCACCCATGTAGTGATCCATCCATCCATCCATCCGTCCATCCATCCATCCATTCAGTCACTCAACCATACAGCTACCCATCCATCAAATTATCCATTCATTCTTCCATACATTCATTCCAAACATCCATCCATCCACTCATCCATCCATCCATTTGTCCACTGTATATTTGGCTGGAAGTGGATAACGTCTGATGTCTTTCTTGTCTTTGCAGTTGGCCAGAAGAAACTCACCTGCCGACGATTATTTCATGAAACAATTTCGTTAATAACTCTTCGTTAGAACCCGCAGTTTCTTAGAAAGCGACTTCTACATGTATGTCACTGCCTCTTTTCTTGTCTCTAAGTCCATATCTGTGTCTCTGTCTCTTCCTCCTTGCCTGCTTGAATGCTTCAATGTCTTTTGGAATGTCAGCTTGTAACTGATTGGCGGTTATTGTCCGTGAGTCTTCAGTCTGTATTTCTCCTATTATCTGTCGGTCAGTGAAACTAGAATTCTACCTGTGGTGGTGCCTCGTGGCATTCTTGGCTGCTGAATCTCGCCATGATGCCGCCTTAATTTTTCTCCTCCTGCTGAAGAATACGGCCGACCGGCAAATCTGCGAAAAACACGGTCTTAAAATTTCGATTACTGACAAGTTTTCCATTTTCAAGTTCTTGTGATCGTGACGAATTCTCTGTTATGAAGCAATGCCAGAAATTTCCTTCAGCGCAAAAATTATTAGCTATTAAAGCCGTAGAATGACCCACTCGACTATGAGTTACGACTGTGTTCAGTCGAAGATTAAATAGCACATTCGTAGAAGTTCTGCAACGTCAGAAAGTGTCAAGTATGTGTGTAAGGTCAATGAACGTACTTGATGCATAGGCTTCATACACCAAGTATGTGAATGAAACCTATAAACATAGGTCTTACGCACCAAGTAGGCTATGTGCTTAATGTATATGAATATCCTTGGTGAAGTATGCCACTCCAAGTATATGATTGAAGCCCATGCACATAGGGCTTATGCATTACATATGTGCATAATCTATGTGCATGTTACTGGTGGAAGTATACGATTCCAAGTTTGTGAATGAAGCCTTTTGCTCCAAGTGTGTGCATAATATCTGTGAATATGCAAGTGTCATAGGTGTCGTGCAACAGTGCATAGATCTTTTGCCTGGAAAGTAAAGATGGTGGAAAGGAACCAGCGAACCTCAGCCAACGACCCACGCATCCTTCTACTCTCCACCGTCGCCGCTGCCATCGCATTCCCTCACATTTGAATTGGCCTCAGCAGACGCAAAGGGGCTGGAACTGACTCTGATGAGCAGGGGGTGGATATCCGTCGTGGGGCCTACGATGCCAGAGCTTTGATTCGATTTCATCAAATGGGGCCAATCAAATCACAATGCGTTTAGTTAACCCCAGGCGCCGAAAGCCAAATGTCCCTCCCGCCAATCAGTGTATATCAGAGGACACAGGGACGGCTGCGCCTCTCCCTCAAGTAAAAATGCTCTTTCTTGTGCAGCACGGTAGCGGATTGGTTTGAGCGCTTGGCTTGTAACGCGAACAGTA